>CM062808.1:775633832-776862691 GCA_031772625.1 Pinus tabuliformis | reverse complement strand
CAAGTATAGGAGCGCTCTTTTAAGGGATTTTAACTTCATTTACATAAGAAAATAAATACCTGCAGCTTCATTACCATACTTAAAGGAAGAAAACATATGATGACACACAACAGAGAAGACACAAAATCATACCCAACAATGTGTGGAAAACTTCTGATTCTTTCATTAATCAATAGTTGTATTAGGAATACAGTGGCCTAGTATCCAAGTTCTCCAAAGTTCGAACCCCTTCTTTCTAAATTTTCCCCTTTTTATACATTATGAGACAGTTGGTAATCACCAAACTGTCAAACTACTTAACTATCTTCCTAACCGTCTAGAGTAAAAATTATTACAGAACATTACACAGAGGGTAAAAGACACCTCATTCTAAAGAACATAGAATAACAGGAAGTAACAGAAATTAGAAGATGATGGCCATTCTCTATTTGAATCTATATCTTTGAGCCTTAATGGAGCAGTGGATGAAGGGCGAAAGGCTTTGGAAGCACTGCGGGGGGTAAAGAATGTATGGGAGCCTCGACAAGGTTGAACCCCTGCAGTGATTTTTGGCCTCACATTTCAGTCAACCGTGCTAACGTCACGGTCGGCTGCGGGAGTCGATCTCTAATTAACCTTTGTGCTCATTTCTTCCCCACAGCGCACCTTAAAGTACTTATCAAACTATCGCTTGATCGTGCTTCTGGAACATATATGACTTTTAAGCAATGGTTTGAGCCCACAGAACTTAAAATAATTAACACTCTGATTCATAAAACCTATCGCGTCTGCCTTTTCAATGCACCTTTGACTCCCTTACGGACCCGATAGGAAATATAAACTACCAGTTAATGATCTATCGGGTCTTATTTTAAAGATAGAACTCGATGATTTGTTGACCCGATATTTGGACCTGATAGGAAATAAAAACTGAATCTAATGATTTATTGGGTCTGATTAAAAGATGGAACTTGATCACTTTCCGACCTGATATCCATTTCTTTAGATGGACGGCTGAGATTGGCCTTGACTTCAGAAAATTTAAACTTTGTGTGATACACCATCACATCTGATCTCTGAAATAAACCCATTCTAGTTAACTTATGTGATTACCATTGGATCTAGGGCTTGTTGATCAAATGGCCCAGATCTTCTCGCAAATTTATCGCTTTCAAAGCCATTGAAAATATAAAATCAACCATTTCTTTCATATTTTTTGATTTTATAAAACTGAAAATAAAACTTAAATAACAATGGACAATGGATGCTACAACACACATCATCTTGAATGGTAGACGATGAACTGGTAGATGGAGGATCTACATATGTTGAGACCTAGGATTCTATCAAAAGAGGTTCGATAGAAGTGCGCACAGAAACCTTAGAAAACTTTTCCTGTGAGGAACTCATGGATGACGACAGGTAAAGGATATGGCTTGTGGTGTTTGTCATCTCGACATCGAGGGGAGAGATCACAATGGTGGGACCAGAGTCCCCCTATTCTAGTTTACTAGTGGTACCAAAATCCATGGGTAGAGGAGTAGGTGTTCCACTACGAGTGGCCACGTATTTGCAAAGCACTTCAAGGCAATCACGAAATTCATCGAGATGAGGGAAACAATGGGAACAGTGACCATGATGATCACACAAGGCACAAGGGTGATTTGTGCGTAACGTTCTGAGTTTCTTGGGTGGACCCAACAAGTGAACATGGACTTCAGGGATATTTGACTCAGGGAACGTTTTATGAACCAAAGGTTTAAGATGAGGAAGCTCAAGAAAATTATTGGTGGCGTGCCTTAGGGGCTAGAGTAGCTTGGGGAGCCTTGTCCTTAGGTTCATTCCTTTTAGCTTTGCCCCCTTGTTCAGATGCTTGCGCAACAAGAGTGGATTCCTATTGAGGTTCTGATGGAACTGAAGCAGCGGCAGGGGCCATACGGACCGGTTGAACAAGCGTCAAAGCATGATAAGGTCTTAGCTGACCAGGCGGAATGCTTGTAGGGGGATCAATGTACCATACTAGGATCCCCAAAGTCATGTTTGGAAGGACTAGCAAAGCCATGACAGGGAAAGACAATACTCCCAGAGGGGGGAATAAAAAAGGTATCTAGCCTGTAGGGTAATGTCCCAACGGAATAACTCCTAAATGGTTGAGACTTGTAGGAATAGTTCTTGGTGGAAAAATAGGAGAGGCACCCACAAACGCAGGAGGTCCCACGGGGTGGATCCAGAGGTCTCAGCTGGGATGACAACAGTAGGGTGTTGAGGAGATGGTTGTTGATCAGATGTACCATATTGCTTGAGAGCAACCCGCAACACTTGTAACATGAAAACAATCAAAGAGTTAGGCTCTAAGATGAGAAGGGGAGGACCAGGGAAAGTGCCTAATAATGAGGAAACTTTATAGACTCTGGGTGAAACACTGGTGAGAGGAGTTGAAGACTTCTTATCTGACATTGACGATATAATGGACTCGAGGGAGGTCACGGACGTCGGCTCGTAGTAGGTCAACTGATCGATGGTAACGATCTTCCCTTCATGGGGGAGGAACATCTTGCAGAAAGCCACAGATGCGACAACTGACATTGCATATGTGTAACTACAACCTAAGAGAATATTGCAATCCAAAGGGGCATCAATAACCTCAATTCCTATATGGACAGTCTTGCTGACAAGGGTCACTGAACAGTTGTGGTACATGCCAAGAGGCTGGGAGGAGTTTCTGTCCCAAGCACGCAAAGTGATGTTGGATGGGGACAACTCAAGTGACTTAATTTGTTTCCAAAGGGTAGCATACATCACACAGGTGGATCCACCTTCGTCAATAATGCATCGGAAGATGATGGAATTACGGACTCGAACTGGTATCTAGAAAGCAATGGATGAAGGCAATGGTGGAAGTTATGATGTATCAACTGGGAAGACAATCAAACGATCATCAGAAGGATCTAATGTGCCCAAAGGAATTAGTAGATATTTCTTTTGAGATGGGCATGCCTGGAGTACTTCCAGTGTCGACATGGTGGCGGGTGATTGTGCCAAGTCGTCTACTATACTGTATGTATGGGCAGCTCAGTTAGAAGTCGTGTTACGACATAATGGTCCCTTTGGGATCTTGGGAATGACCTCAACTCTAGGTTGAGGGATCTATAATGGACCATTTTGTGTTGTAAGAGGCTTAACAGATGCATTGATTTTGCACTCAGTCGATGGCTTGTCATATTGATGTGACCGAGTTTGCGGGTTGATATTGGAAGGGTTAACCTCATCAGAATTCATCATAAGGATCTGGTAGTCACCAAGACCAAAAGGTTGGGGGGATGGGCTACTTGACCTAACTGAGGTTGAGCAGGAACAAATCCTTGTTGAGGGAAAGGATTTGTAATAACTATCAGTTGAGATGGCACAGGATTCTGAGGTGATTGTTGACCTCTAGAAGTTGCTTGAGCTTCCCACATTTGGTGCATCTGGGGTAAGAGAGGACACTCATGTGTATAATGGCCATGTAAATCACAACATGCACAAGGAATTTTCGTATAAATAACCTTGTTATGCTTGGGCTGGCTGCTCTATTGATGGTTGTTGGTGTTAGTTGGGTTCCCTTGGGGTTCACTAGTCTAATTACCTTGCTTACCCTGGTTACCCTTGTTATCTTTTCCCTTATTCTTTTTCTTCGAATTTTGGAGATTGGTTGCACTCTGCTACGCAAACACTTGACCCTGAGGGGGCAGTGGCTGTTGGGGTTAAGGATGCATGGGAGGCTATGACACTAATGCTTGAGGGGCTGGAGCACTCGCTTGTGCATAAGGAGGAGCAACAATTTAGTAGATAGTTTGGGGCCTTGAAAACATGTTGCTAGTAGGAGGGGCATAAGTGTTGGAGGAATTGGTGCCCCCCTACGGATAGCCATAACTTTGTTGAGTATATTGTGAAGGATGTGAAAGGGTTCCAATGATACCATTGGCAGTGTGAGATGCCCTCGGTGCATTGGAACTTCCAGGATGGGGAAGGTTTGGAATGACGGTATAGACATAACCAGATTGCACATAAATTAGGTCATATCTCAGAACAGTTTGGAGATTTTCTTCCTCTTTCTGAGGAAAACGGGATGTGACATCTTTTCCAATGGGGGATAAAAGGCTCCTCAGAAACCAATCTAGGTAGACACGGTCTTCGAAGGATGGGGAACGACATGTGCTCCACCTTCTATGCCATTCTTGAATATGATCGGAAAGGCAAGTGGCAGAGGACTGACAGAATGAGGTCAATAGCTCTGTACCCGTGTCGTATCAAAGAGGTAACTAGAAATATTAGAGGAATGCTTTAACAAGCGTCACGAAAATGGAATGGTATGTGGCAGGCTAGTCTACATACTATTTTGTAGCGTCTCAAGTGAGCGTTCGTTGGAACAGTCGAAGACGAATGGATTCAATGGTAATGGAATAGGAAGAACACCACATGTCGAAGGAGTGGACATGATTAGTAGGGTCCTCTCTAGAATTACCCTCAAAATTTGGGATGTCTGAGGCAAGCTTAGTCAACATAGAAGGCCAACCAACATCGTAGTGTATGGGGTCATTTATCAACTGGCTAAAATCCGGTAGACTTAACCCAACCATAAAAGGGAGCATGGGGGCTACCAAAATGGTCCCTGAGACTGTTCTACTTGATGTGACTGTCGGGATACAACCAGAGCGAACACTAGGTTGGGTTCCTGCACCAGCTGTGGGTCCAGACATGGTGACGATATGTGGTGAAGGAGGCTCAGAATCAGATGAACTAGGAGAAGATTCGGTATGGGGACTCAGAGGGCTATGAACTCGAACTCGTGATGGAGGGGTAATATACCCAAGTGGAAACTAGGGGTGAAGGCCTAATAGTCTCCGCGACAAACGCCTTGGTGGCACAATGGTGGTAAGACACACGTAACACGAAAATGGTGAAGGGATATCAACAATATGCCTTTGTCTTGATGAGGGGAGATAAATTCATTATGTTAAGTCTTGGCTTGGCAGTGTAAAACAAGCACCCTTCGCTTATGGTGTGCTTGTGTGTGCATGTGTATTTATTGATTAAGCCCAGGTTGTGTTTGTAAAAAAGAACAAATCTTGCTAAAAATAAACTAAAATTAACAACAGAAAATGAACAACAAAACAATTAACTAAACCCCACCCAAACTGGGTTTGCAAACACTATGTTGGATGGTGGCGAAATCGACTAATAAACAAACTAAAAAGGTCAAGAGATCTAAGTGTCAGTGTGACTGGGATCAAATGACACTAGGCTGCTAGAAAGTGGTGCAGCTACAACAAAAAACTAGAGAGGAAGATCACTGTAAAAAGATAGGGAGATGGGTGAAAAACCTAGGGTAACCGATTGGACCCTAAGGCAAATGACCAAACAAGGTTTAATATAAAACCATGGATGGACACAACCTATCTTTGGAGATCTAAAATAGAAGGGGATGGATGTGTAAAATATGGTTGAAAGAGCTGGAGAAACTCAAACTACTCACTCAGCTAAACTCCTCCTATAAAGGTGGAAGTGTACTAGAAGCCCTAGGGGCATAAATTCCACTTCGATGAATAAATCAGAGTACATCAAGGCCTAAGTGGGATGAGACAGAGGTCAAACAACTGAATAGACAACTCTCAGAAAAACCCAGAAATAGATCTGATAAAAACCTGGAAACCCTAAAATCGCAGGTACTTACCTGTTTTCAAGTGGGATCACACTTTTTGGGCTGAAAGGCCCATGCTGAACCCCAGATTGCATATTTTGGGCTAAAAACTATGATTTTTGCTCCTTGATTCCTGATCAACAAATCTCGGAAAAAATTGTTGTCTCTGTCGCAGCTAGTTCCTATGACCTGCGGAAAAGAACAAAAAACTTGCGGAAGTCAGAAATTTAACAGATCTAGGGTTAAAAAGCTAGAAAACAACATTAAGAGATTGAAAAAAGAAGAAACCCTAAGCTGAAAAATGAATGTCACTCAGGTTTCTAGATCTGAAGTATAAAACCAATGGATTCGCTAATTTTGTTGTAGTGTTTTATTCTCAAAGATGTACGAAAAGAACCCACTTAAGACTATGGATGAAAAACAAACTCAACAATATAAATGGATGCTAAACACTGTAGATCAGCAACAAATGATAGAAACAAAACCTGCCAAAGTCGTGATCTATGCCACAATCATAGATAAACAACAAAAAGAAACAGTAATAAGTCCAGTCATCCAATGGAAACCAGATATACAAAGAATAGATTTTATTATAACCAGTCCCCCTCTTTGGGATGGGTTCTTGACTATACTCAACCATCTTCAGCTTTTTGATAAAGTCTCTCTCCTCTATAATGTGTAAACCCAACAAATGAAATGTTTGAGCTCAATGGGAACTCAAATGGAAGAAAAATGGTGGTGGACAATGAAAATAATTAGAGTTACAACAGTGAGTGCAACAATGAAAATAATCAAAAGTGAATAATGAATGGAAATCCCTTCTATTTATAACAAAATATTGAGTTATCCTCGAATAATGAGCAATAATAAAATATTATTAACCTCGTTCTTGGAATAACCACTTGTAATATTTTATTATATTGGGTTATGAGGGAAAAAGTATTTAAAATTTTACTTAGAAATAATAAACAAATAAAAGATTTATTTATCATCCCAAGGATTTGGTTAAGGAATAATAATAAAATAATGATTTATTTAATTATTCCTAAAGGATTTAGTCAAATTTGACAAGGAATAATAATTAATTAGTGATTAATTAATTATTCCTAGAGAAAAATAAGATAATTAATAATTTATCTGTTGCTTTTTCATAATTGGGTTAAATATGACAAGGAATAATAATTGAACGATAGTTTAATTAATTATTCCTAGAAGAAAATCAAATAAATAGTGATTTATTTAATTATTCTTCATGGGTTTAATTATAAATTACTTAACAAAGGTGGTTTATTAAGTAATTTCTCACAGTGAAAGCAATTTTACTATGGTAAAATTGGCTGTACATGTTGTACTTCGATCCATCTAGTAAATTAGGCTAGATGATAATTTTTTTGGTTATAACAACGAGGATATCTAGTCAAAGAGATTCATGGGACATATCCCTTATTGCACGAAGATAAAACTTGGTTGGCTTGACTCGCACTAATTACTCCTCCCTATAGTTGCGAGGTCACTTAGGGATCATGATCCTACCTTTTAGGAGTTTTGGAGGGAATGAAATCCTACTTTCAATGAGGCTTCACCTCACTCATATTGTATAAATAGATGGATTGAGCCCATTTGTTAGAAGCTAGTAATAGTCAGGTTAGAGGAAGTAGTAGGAGGTTTAGAGCTTAGGAGTTTTTTGGTTATGTAACTTTTCATGTATAAGCAATTTTTTTATTAATGAAAGACATATTTGGTTCTTAAACTATTTTTCCCTTAGGGATCTAAGCTTCCTTGGGTTAGGGCCCACCCTAGGTGCTCAAGACTCCTTCTATATTATTATCTTTGTGCACTTTTTATTTCTGCAAATTTTATTTATGAGTATTATTTTTATGCAAGGTTAACTAGTTATTTTTTGAACAATTTCTTCTTGCATAGTAGTTACGCACTATGTTGTATCTTTGACAATGGTTATCTTGATTATTTAGCCTGTATTTTGGGGCATTTATTTCAATTTGATTGTTTATATTTAATTGTTGTTTATCATTATTGTTTGTTGTAATTGTACAATCCCTTATTTTGTAGAGCTACACGAGACTCGACAATCACCCATTTGTTGAATAAATCCTTTATTATTTACACGAGGACATAAAATTGCATTCTTGATCACTTCTAGCCTCCCTTTATCTCATTTACCCTTTAAACTACATCCTTAGTGCATTTTAATGCTCATTGGACTGTCTCCTGTAGCAAAATTGCGACTCCTGTAGTAGTTTCCATTTTGCATCCGAAACTCGTCTAAAATTGCATCCAACTCATGGTTAAAGTTATTTGATTTGTTACAACATACCTGGAACCTTGAAGATGAAATTTAGAAGCTAAGAGACTAAGTAGGTTCTTTGACCTAGTTTGTTGTAGAAATTATATTTTTCTTGTAAAATTAGGGTTTTATATTTACATGCCTTATTTCAGTTCTGAGTTTTCTTTCTCCATACAACATAATAAATATGATTTTATTTCCTCATATTTAAGATGATTTTATTCCTTTTCATGACATTAGCATAGATTTTATTATTTCCTTTCATTTCTTGCAATTCTAAATTTTTCTTGTAACATAGCACAATTAGTGTGGTCTCTCATTAACTAGATCTCATCTTAGTGTTTTCATAGAAGTCAATAATGGAAAACTATAATTACATGTTGCACACATAGTTCCAACCCCTCTTACGTTTGTACAAACCTCAAGTTGATAATTAAAGTTGAGACCCTTGGGAATTGCATTATTCTTGTTGCAATACTAAGGTCCATCAATAACTGCACAAGAGGAAGATTGTGCTCCACATTAATACAATGTAGCAACCAACAACACCCAAGATATGACCAGCTACAACATTTATATGAACAAAATATACATCCTATTGAAAACATGTCAAGGAGACTATGGTTCTCCTCCTAATCCTAAAACCCTCATTAGAAAATGCAATGTCCATTACTTCAATCCCCCGTCGTCCGTCCATAATGATTTTGCAGCCTCACATAGACCCAATTTATAGGTTGAATAAAGGACCCTTAAGACATGCCTATCATAGTGGAAATGAAACACATAGTTATAAGATTGTTATAGACCTTGCACAATCCCTTGATGCTATGTCAACACTAGAAGTGATTAAAAAATTTCTAACTCAAAGGAAGGATTTTCTTTCAACATTAGCCTTGATAGGATTTTTTTATCCACCCTTCATCATATATGATTTAGACAACTCATAACCATGACTACTATTGTTAGTTGCTTTCCATATCCCTATCTTCATATGTAGCATCAACATACACATATTCATCATTAATGAGGGGACATATATGTGTGTCATATCTAAGATAGTATGGTAGAAAATGGGATCCGTCGATCTTGTAACTTCATCTATTACCATCAAGGCATGTGATGGTAGCCCTTTGCAATCAGTAGGACTCTTCAAGAATGTCTTGGTGGAACTCGTTGGTAATATATTTCTTATCGATATAAAGTCCCAAAAACCCTCCTGGATTACAACATTTTGTTTGGATGAAGTCACTTGTATGCAATGAATGTTATAACATACTTAGACTTCCATACCATGAGCTTTCCTTGTAATGGAAAATTAATAACCGTAGACCAATTATCACATTATGAGTTGAGGGCCTCCCCCTTCCTTGAGTGTGTTTCCTTTTGTGGGATCACAACAAGAACTGGTCCCCTATTTTAGAGAATTTGGGCCTAGAATATTCAAAGATTCCATCCTCCTAGATACATACCCAAGAGACCTATCTGTCATGTTTTCTTCTACTTCAGATCTTGTATGCATAGTAACCACCTATTCCGGTGAATTGTCTTAGGACACTCAATCAACAACAACTAAAGCAGAAATGGCCCTAACAAGTGATAAAACATTTTTACCATATGTTATCACTCAAAATTCTTCCTATACCCTTCACCAGTTTTTCCTCACATTAAGTGATGGCAACACTTACTTTGAAAAACATGGACCTAGAAATACTTCTCTAGTGTTTGGCACATCATGCCACATTGACTATGTTAGTCATTGTTCCTAATGAAAAAGGTACATCTACCTCATCTTTATAGGAACCTACTCCTTTGGAAACACCAAGAAACCTAAGGACACAAAAGGGCACCAAAAAATTGGCAGGGAGAAAGCAAAAGAAGGAATACCCTCTAGTCACAACTACCCCTAGGGTAAGCCCCTAGTGTGTTCTTTACAACACACTAGACCATATTACCAATAAATGCCCCAAATTTGATGAGTTGAATGCCCTTCTCCATGCCCCTTAGGAACCACCACTGCTCTCCACTCCATCAAGTGACAAAGGTATATTGTTACATAATAAAAATCTATGAACCAACCACCCATGTGCCATTTGTGAAAAAAATGAACACTATATGCATCATCAATTTGATATCCCATGATATCAGGATGCATTGGTCACCCTAAATCATGCCTTGATAATGCACCACTATTTCCACTAGCCCCAGTTGCTGATGATACATGGTCTACCATTTATTATGTCACTACCTTGGTTAACTGACAAATGGCATGCCCTCGCATGCTCTATGTTGAGGACACCTGTCTCACTTATATTTGTCTATTACTCATCACATGCTTATGAAACCATAGGATTTCAATGACATATCCCACTCGTTAAGGCCCCACTCTACCTCATATTGAGGCTACTCTTGAGGTCCCAAGTACTAGGATTATTTCAAGGGAAGAACCCACCCCCAACATAGTTCCCACAACATAGATGCAACCATTGGAAGTTCAAACTACCCTACCAATTAGACCTAGGTGGAAGATTATTCCACACCCCCCAATACTAAAAACATGCTACATCAAACCCAATGTGGTATTTGTGGTGTTCACCACATGGAATGAATCTATTCCCATATTCAACAATATTGATGACACTGTGGCACATTTTTTCTTCAACCACGTCATCACGCGGTTTGGGGTTCCCAAGGAATTAGTGTTTGTTCATGGATTTTTTTTGAAAATGAGATATCTAAAGAACTCTCATAAGTCCTTGAGTTTACTCATGGGTTTTCTTCATCATACTAATCCCATTCTAATGGCTAGTTATAATTTCTTAACAAAGTCCTCAAAACCTTGTTACAATGAATGGTGAAAAAGAATAAACAAATTGTCACCACATGTTTTTCTCAACCTTGTGGGCATATCAAACATTGGTCAAAATGTACACAGGCTTCACGCCTTCCACCTTGTTCATGGAGTCGAAGTAGTTCTACCAATAGAATGTGAGATCGCTACTCATAGCACCACTGTAGAGCTTCTCCCAAATTCCTCTTCCTTAAAACAATGCCTCATTCATTTGGAACATATCAACAAAAATTAGCACAACTCTCTACAACACAATGAAGCTACCCAAAAGTGATCCAAAGAAACATACGACTGTTGTTGGGTATGGCCCAAATTTGTCCAAGTTTTGGGTAAAAGACCCTGCGAAAGAAAGAGTGGACGGTGCGGAGCTGGTGAAGATATATTCATCGCGCAGGCTTTTAGGGATTTTGGGATGTGATAATGCCCTTATTTTGTAATGGGTATCGGGTAGTAGTGCTTATTTTATGGATCCATGGTATGTGGACCATGTTTTTTGTATATATTAAGTGCATAAAAGGATATGTAATACCTTAGTGAAAGGAAACAATGAAGTAAGTAATGAAATATCATAAGTGAATCTATGTTTTCGCATCTATACTCTGTAGTTTTGGAGAAGGCTCCACATATGAGTGCACGAAGACCTTAAGAGTCTGTAACTGAGTGTGTAGACCATCTACAGCTGGGTGTGTAGGTCAAAGAAGTGAATGTAATTGAAGATCTATTTAATAAATAAGAAGTTCTAGCGAAGTACTATATCTCTGTATATGTTAATTATCTACTGATATGTCGCTAATTATGTATGTCTTTTACTGAATTATGTGAAGACCTATAGGATATACTATTATGTGTTAGAGTTTATGCGTTTCGGTAAACTAATCATCGGTAATGAAGTTATTATGCATGTGAAGTTATAATGTTGATATACAATAGAAGTAAATACATTGTGCCACTTCACATATACCCCTTTGGTTGCAGAAACCTAGTTCTGAAACCTCCCATAACTGCTTCGGGTGAGACTGTGACCTGCTTGTAGGTTTTTGGTGAAAGGGCTAGTAGTTGAGGGTGTTTTTGGTCCACAGCACACTCTGAACCTGGGTCAAGCCCCTTCAATCCAAGAAATGGTTCCATTGTCGGGACCGGGATCTCCTTAAAGGGATATGACTTGGCATCCATGAAAGAAAGAACTCCAGGAGTGGGTCGAACAGAAAGAAAGAGAATTTTCAGAAAAGGAGAACAGAAACCCGTATTTATCTACTAAATCTTGGTTGCAAAGATATATCTTTGAAGATCAATATAAGATTTTATTTGGTTCGTTCCACATTGAATTGCCTGAATGGATATTTAAGTTAGCTCAGCATAAGAACTATTTCAAAGGCGACGAACCTAAGAAGTGGAACCCTAATTTGGTACAGTGACTCAAGAGAATCGATAACAATATCTTAAGGGTTTTTTATTTTTGGATCGATAACATTTTGGGAGGATTTTTCACTGAGTTCACGATCGATCAAATCGTGTCCTATAGCGAAGCTGAATGAAGATTCTTCAAAGGACCACGAGGTAATTTTTTAAATTCACTGAAGATCTGGATTAAAATGTTATTATGTGAAAAAGGGATTCTACGAATATAGTAAGATTAATGTTTGGGCAAAGAAGAAATAAGACGGAACCATGAGCTACAAGAAATGGAAAATGATATAGAATAGATCCAAAGAATTTCATTGAGGCTGACTATAGCCCTCTCTTGCGGTCTGAGAATGGAGAAGAAATAAATAACACTACAACCTCGAGATATTCCCCCACCCATCATGAAGGCACGTCAAAGTCAAGGGCTGAAAATAATCAGGGCGTTTTTGGGATTCCCCATCCATCCAACCCCCTCACACCCCATCCCCCTCCCCATACTTCCCCTACACCTTCACCTCAACCTCCATCTCCACCTAGCCCCCCAAGAAGAAGAATGGTTGATGACATTAAGCTACCTGTCTTTAGAGCACTGGGAATAGAGGACCTTGAGTATTTTTGGTTTGTAGCTGATGTAGTATGGATGGAAAGAGAGATTAATAATGATGATGTAAAGAAGGCGCAGTTCGTCACATCGTTGAGGGAGAGGGCATTGACATGGTATATGAAATACTCCGTGAGTAAGCAGAATGCTACGTTTGATGAAATTAAGAAGAACTTGGTAGTATAGTTCAAGAATCGAAAATCATAATCGCAGTGTATCACAGAGCTGAAAGAGATCAAGCAAGAACCAACTGAATCTTTGTGGGAATTGGATCAACGATTCAAGGTTTTGATGGGTCAAGCGAGCTTTGAGATACCCTTAGAGAAATATAAGGAATGGTTCATAATCGTGCTATTTCCACATATTAGGTTACCAGTAAGACAACAGAAGATCAGGACATAGGCTGAAGCATTGGAGATCACGATGAAGTTGGAAGCCTCGCCGGTTGGAGATACTCATGTAGGAGTACAACATTTATAGAATCAACTAGCTACATTGACCCTGTAATTGCGAGATCTGAAGAAAGGTAAAGAATTCAGATCAAAAAGATCAAAAATTTGGTGTACGAAGTGCAAAGTGGAAGGTCATTATAAAGATCAATGCTTAGTATTCAAATATTATATTGCAAGTGGAGCATCTAATCCAGTAAATTCGGGTCTATGGTTCGAAATTTGTAGGACATGAGGTTAGTATCACTCTAAAGACTGTTATCTACTATAGAAATATATACAAACCTCGAAACAATGGTTTTGTAACTTGTGTACATCAGTAGGGCATGATGAGAAAAATTGTCGAGGTTATGAATTAAAGATGGAGTGCACTGTTGATAGTTATAGACTACAAGCCGAAGGACATGCACATGAAGGAAGGGCCAGCATGTTGGACGAGGAGGATTTCAAGGATGAAGAGGAGGAGGAGGAGGAGGAGGAGATGGTTGAGGATGAGGCCATATTATCTGCTATAACTGTGGATAGGCAAGACACTTCGCAAAAGACTGTCAAAACCCGACGACAACCTACAATTATTGTAAGGCTTTTGATCATGTCATAGAAGAATGTACCATCCTCATCGCAAATATGCAACAGAAAAGAAACTAGCATCTTGCATTGAATTTTCAAATGATGGCCATTGGGCCAAGAGAAGATCAACCACGCAGTGAGATTGTAAAAAGAGTGGAACCATGACTGGGAATGATAAGGCCGATGGAAAAAACGCGGCTAAAGCCATATGGATAAGGAAAACCACTGAAAAGCCTCCCGTATTTGATATATTAAAGGAAAAGCATGCATTAATAGAGGCAAGACTAAGACTTTAAGATGATGGGGCCTCGATGTCTACCGCGTAGCCAACTCAGAAGGATAACTGCAAAGTAGTACTAGTTGTGACACAAGAGGTGGATCCAAATGTTTTGAAGTCTTTTCTATAGACTTGCATGAAGCTATTGAGGAATCAAAAGACTATGGAGGGATTACAAGAACTGATAGACTCCTATACTTATAGGGAGATACCTCAGAGCGATATGCACACAGTAAATAATCTTCATAGACACAAGAAGAGAATAAGGAAATAAATGAGGCTTACAATGCAGATTGGAGTGTATGAAATGGATCAGGTTATCTTAGATCTGGGATCTAATGCCAATGTCTTGCCAAGGCAAACTTCGGAATCAATGGGTAAGCCAAAGCTGCAATGGTTTACTATTTAGTTGAAGATGGAAAATCAACAAAAAATCATAACCCTAAGAAGGTTGTCTAATGTCACAGTGGACATCGAAAGAGTGTGCACTACCACTAACTTCGAAGTGATTGAGATAGTAAATGATAGTAATCCTTACCTCGTGTTGTTTGGATTGGATTTGTTTGAAAACATGGCTATAATTAATCTGAATAAAAGGAAAATGATATTCGAAAGCAATAATATGAGGTTTATTGTTCCATTAGATCCATCAGAAGGGGTGAGGTATACAAAACCTGTTAGAGAGGAATATAGCACGTATGACGTTGATAATATCTATCAGATCACAATGAAGGAAGAAGAATGGATGAATCCCACTACAGATGGAAATATGGCTTGGGAGCAAGATAGTTCCCGTACCTCAGATTTAGGAGAAGAATTAGAGAAATGGCAGAACAAATTGCATGAAGTATCTACAAGGCGATGTGCAAGGATCACCAAAATAGTGCACTACATGACAATTGAGGTACGTGATTTATATTTATATAATGGTTTGGGTGATGTAAATACTTTCTTTAAATATTATGAAAGGCGGGTACCATAATGTCAGAGATTGTTAGCACTGGATGAAGTGCTGAGCGCTACGCTTGCTAGATGGTGGGGTACGCATAAGAAGAATATAGGAGATTGGTAGAAATATAGAAAGTTGATGTGGGTAAGATTTGTACAAGTAGAAACAGAGCTTGCATACAAGTATGATGCCAAGAATGATCCTAGAGACCATACAAAACTCTATATGGAAGTTTGGAGAGAAATTCCATGAGAAGAATGGGTGCATGGTTTCATCCATACCTTGGAAACAATCCCTCATAATTGGTATTTGAAAACTAAACTTCGACATGGCATTGATAGTTGGGTGGAAATGGTGGATGGATTTGTGATTACATTCAGATTTAAAGATGATTGTCCACATATAGATGCAGCACTGAATATAGTTAAGAAAAATATTTTTGAAAACGAAGTTCCAGTTATCTGGCAACCTGATTGGGCTACGCAGATCCGAAATGTGATGGAATTTATAACCTTACTATAAAAGAGGATGAGATCCTCGCAACAATGATATCAAAGTGACAGAAGAACATCACGAAGTGAATGGACCTAAGATAAATATGTAGATATAACACAACCATTGAAAATGAAGAAAGTAAATATAGGGACATAAGTTGAACCGAAGTATGCAACAATAGGAGATTACTAGGATGATGACACTCTCAACAAGATAACAGATTTGTTGCATGAATGCCAGGAGTCGTTTCCCTCTATTTTTTTTTAGATATGAAAGGCATACTAGGGGATCTAGGAGTTATGAGGATTCCTTTGAAGCTTGATGTGAAGCTTGTTAAGCATAGGCCTTACATACTGAACCCAAAGTATAAGGAAAATGTAAAAGAAGAATTGGACAAAATGTTAGCTGCGGGGATAATTGAACTTGTCGAAGAGTCTGAATGGGTAAGTCCCATGGTAGTTCACGAGAAGGAGGTGAAAGCGGAAATTAGAATCTATGTGGACATGAGGAATTTAAATGATGCATGCCTGAATGACCCTTTTCCCACCCCATTTACAAATGAAGTGTTGGATAATGTAGGAGGACAAGAGGTTTACTCTTTTACAAATGGCTTCTCAGGGTATCACCAGATCATAATTGCATCGGAAGACAGATATAAGACAATGTTTGCCATAGAATGGGGGTCCTATCAGTACATAGTGATGCCTTTTGGGTTGAAGAATGCACCTACCATTTTTTCCAGAGTTGTAATTGCAGCTTTCAAAGAATACATACACAAATTTCTGGAAGTTTACTTCGACGATTGGACAATATTTGGGCTATTAAAGAAGCATGTGGCGAGCTTGAGGTTGATGCTGGATACATGTAGGCAGTATCAGATATCGTTGAACCTAAAGAAGTGCATATTTTGTGTGCCATTTGGAATATTGTTGGGACATGTGGTTTGTAAACAAGGATTGATGGTAGATTCAATGAAGATAGCAACCATTGTGAACCTACCAGCACCAAAAATAGTAAGACAATTGCGTAGTATGCTATGACACACTAGTTACTACAAAAAGTTTATAAAAGGATATGCGCAAATGACTGTGCTGATGGAAAAATTGCTGAAGAAGGAGGCGACCTTATAGTGGGATGAAGAATGCCAAAATAGCTTGGATGTGCTGAAGGAAAAATTGGTAACTGTGCCAATTCTAGTTTTTCCGGACTGGAAGAAAGAATTTCATGTGCATGTTGATGCATCTTGTATAGCTTTGGGAGTAGTATTAGCGCAGTCGGGAGCAGGGGATATTGATCATCACATTGCATTTGCAAGCAAGAAGTTGTCTAAGGCAGTAAATAATTACAACATGACAGAAAGGGAGGGGTTAGCCATAGTGTATGCGCTACAAAAGTTCAAACATACTTGTTGGGAGGACACTTTAAGATGTTCACAAATCACTCTGTGCTGAAATACTTGGTAAATAAGCATGTCTTAGGAGGAAATATCCATCGATGGTCATTATTATTCCAAGAATATGAATTTGAAGTTATAGTAAATATGGGAAGATTGAATGTTGGGCCAGATCATCTATCTAGGATAGAGATAGGAGAAGAACCTACAATTCTTGATTATGACATGCCCAATGCACAATTTTTTGCAATTAAAGTCGCAGATGATCACTTTGTGAATATTATTTAGTTTTTGTCCACATGAATGACACCCATGGAGTACACTACAAATAAAAAGAAGGAATTGGTGGTTCAAGCAATTGATTTCTCACTGATTGTGGGACACTTGTATAAAATGGGACAGGATGAAGTATTGCACAGATACTTCCCTTAACATGAAAGACAAAACATTTTGACGGAAGCTCATGGAGGAGTCGCGGGTGGGCATTATGTAGGAAAATCTGTTGCACAAAATATTTTTAGAGTCGGGTTATGGTGGCCTACAATGCATAAGGAAGCAAAATACTTTTGTCAAGCATGTGATATATGTCAAAGGACATGACAACCACATAGAATAGATGAAATGCCACTAGTACCCCAGGAGACTTTGCAGGCTTTTGATAAATGGGAAATTGACTTTGTTGGACTGATTAGTCCACTGGGGAAAAATATTGGTGCAAGATATATCGTCACCTCGATGAATTATTTGACAATATGGGCTGAGGAAAAACTGGTAAAGGATTATAGTGTAGATACTATTGTGAAGTTCATTTTCGAGTATATATTGTCTAGAACTGGCTGCCCAGAGATCTTGATGAGTGACTAAGGGACTCACTTTTTGAATAAGACGATTGAAGCACTAAATGAGGAATTCCAAGTTTACCATCAGAAGAGCACTCCCTATCATCCTCAGGAAAATGGGACAATGGAAGATTTGAATAAGATTTTTGAGAATGCACTGACCGAGGTGTGGAACATAAATAGAGATTATTGAGACTTGAGGATTCCAGCGGTGTTGTGGGCATATAGAATGACATGCAAGAAATTGACTGGGTAGACATCTTTTAGGGTTGTATATGGACAAGAAGCAATTATGCCAATGGAATACATTGTGCCAAGTCTGAGAATTGTAACTGTCATAGATATGGAAACCCTGACATGATGAACGAGAGAATGTTGCAGATACTAGCTTTAGAAGAAGAAAGATTCATACCATGATTCCATCAGTTGGTGAAGAAAGCAAGGGGGAAAGCCTGACATGACAGGCACATCAAGAAGAATATATTTAGCGAAGGCGATCTTGTATTATTATATGACAGTAAGTTTGCAAAGTTCCAGGGAAAATTTAAAATGCATTGGTTGGGGCCATATATCGTCAAGAACATTACAAATGGTGGTTTTTTTCAGCTCACAAAGTTAAATGATCAAATAATTCCAATAGGCGTGAATGGTAGTAGACTGAAAATATACAGGGATGATTATGTCCCTGGATCGTCGCACTGAGGAATGAAGTGAAGGAAGTCTTAGTGCCACCTGTAGTTGAAAGTGGGCACATGACTATAAACTACTTTGCAACAAGGGACTTTGCGAAAGGATGATTTCTACGTGATACTCACGAGTATGACAAAGTCTGTAGGATTTGCAACAAATAAGAGGTGACGACGCCAAAAGATAATTTAGATGAGGGTAGCCAGAAATATGATCATTGGAGGGAAAAAGGGAACCGTTAAAAAGAAATTACCATTCAAGGGTGCAGGAGAAAAGCATTTATGAAGCACAACTAGATGTACCTAGCCCATGCCTACATTAATGAACAAAATCTAGAGCCAATCATGAGTCTGGGAATTCAAAATTTTTATAAAAATCACATCTCGTGCCACATTTGACACTTTTTTTCCTAAGAGAGATTAGAAATTGCACCTAAGTGAAGAAGAGTTATTGCATGTCTGAGAGGAGCTGGGAAGAGTCGGTCAGAATATTCAAGAAGAAAGGGATAGTTGGTATCATGGAGCTACAAGTAGGAAAGATTGTAGGAGAAAATGTACCTATGTTGCTGATGTGCTTAAGGTCGGAAAGGAAGTTTCCGCAGTTGCAGCAACAAAAGAAACATGAGAAGAGACTAGTTGAGGTCATTGTAGCAGAATTGAGAATGTCACCATGGAAGAAGATGTATAATGAAGTGAGCTCAAATAACATGGAGGACAAGGGAAAAAATCCCACACGGAAAGGAAAGAGACCGATGTAGCAAGAGGGACCTCAACAGGTCCACGACAGTGAGGAAGAAGCTGAGTTTCACAGGAAGGAGACAAAGGATGTGGACACTCCCTCTGTGCTCCCAGCATACATGGCGTTGAGAAAACCGGGCGCAAAGTCGGTTAAGGAGCCAAAATAAGGGAAATTTACTACTTATACGCCATTGTTGCCAAAAGAGATACCTTCTGAAGGAGAAGTGTTGGGGAATATTCCCCAACTCAAATTGGAAGGTTGTGATTTCAATGACAGAAACAAATTCCCGCAATTTGAGCCAATTAGGTACCTGAAGAAATTCCACTACGTAGAGAGAGGAGTTACAAGATTGGAGCCAAAACAATGGGTTTCAGGAGTGCAGAGAGTAATAATTTTGAACATTATGAATGTGCCACACTTTGGTCTAAGCCCATTCAATACAATCCGTGTGTGATAGATCCTCGCACTGGTGCATGTTGATTGCATTTGGTTGGGGACAAGGATCCCGATTGATGAAATGCTCATCAGAAAAATACAGCGCTACCATATTAAGAAAATTACCCCGCGGATGAATTCGTGGGTAAAAACAAAGATAAGCAAATGGCCCTGGTGATGAAAGAAAAGTTTGGGCTAGTAAAGAAATCCCATGGATATCAGATAAACTCCATTGAGGATTAGGGTGTGCACTTCGCCGCACATATCTTAAAGGTAAAAATCATGAGGAAGTGCAGGGCCAATGAAATGCCTGCAATAGTAGTGTTGTTAGCATTACAATGTAGTGCAAGGGTCCAATTGAACTTGGATTCTTATCTATGTAAGGATTTTTTAATGGATTGCGAGGAAGCATAAGAAGAAGGCAAGACCTTCCATTATGCCTGGTTGTTAATTCTTATTGCACTTATTGCATGGAAGGAGATAGAAGATTCTCAATTTTCGACTATTGAGGTGGATGTATGCGAAGTAGCGAGATATTATTTGCTATGGTTTGCGAAGGAGCTGACGTGCACAATAGAGAAAAATATGTTCTTTGTAGTCATGCTAATGAATTTTCATATGGTGGTGAATTAGTATCCTAGACTGTTGTCGAGCCTGTATAAACAATATTGCATATAGCGGAGTTTAAGGCAGACTTTCACAAGGCATATGTGAAAGCGATGAAGGACCCAATAGAGACATGGAATCCATTGCCATACCTAGTAATAGAAGATGATATCCTCAAGGTAGTACACGATTGGATGGAGGAATGGGTGACTCCACTTGATGGAGCGGTTGGAGGAGAGGGAGCAAAAAAACGTACCTTGTAGGGTGAGGGTACAAGTAAGAAGAATTTCGATGAGGAAACAAAATAAACACGGGGAGGGAAAGAACAAAAAGAACACCACAGCGATGCGAAGGTATCAGAAGAACCACCCTTTGTGATAAAAATGTGGCCAAAAAAGAAGCATAAGGTAGATAAGAGTAAGGGTGCAGTGCCTCTTGTCCTCATTGATGGGGACATCGATGATATAGAAAAGAAAATCTATGAGATTAACACAGAGACCTGGGATAAGATTGATGATCACTTCAAAGTGATCTTGGATGAGGTACAATAGGGCATCATGAAGCTGGAGGCATTTCCACAGGCAGTGAAGCAACTAAAGAAGGAAACCCAACCATCAAAACAAGAACAAAGAATGGAAACAAGCTTTGGAGTGAGGATGTTAAATGTGCTAGCTGGGACACTTAAGTTTGAAGCAGTCGTAGATAAAGAGTGAGCCAAGGCATGGTGTAATGTCTAGATGAATGTCGTTGCACTACCCCTCCAGTTGCTACATGAATTTCATTAAGGAATCACCGCAGAGATGCAGGAACGAGAGAAATGTATGTCATTGTTGAAAGAAAAGGTGGAGTCAGAGAAAGAAACGCTGCAAAAGGAATTGAAGCAAGTGGCCAAGGAAAGGGAGGAAGCAAGGCAACAATGAGAATAGTTGGAGAAGGCCATTAATAAGACTTACAACACAGTTCTGGATGTGAAGTTCTGCGAGGATGAAGCACCAGCAAAAAAGGTCATGAAGCTTGCCCTCGTGATCAAGGACTCAAAGAATACTATAGCCAAGCTAAAATTTGATTACGGAGTTAAGATAACAGAGCTACAAGTAAGGTTGCAACCAAGTACACCACTAGAGGTTCGGGAGCAGAGACAAAGGGACCTCAGCATAACATTGAAAGGCATATTGGATATGGTGGTAGATTGTGGGAAGTTTATTGACGACACGATGTAGATTTGAACCTCATTGTAGGAGGATCCAAACATTTTGAAGATTGATGAAGAACTGCAGGCTAAGGATAGGCATCGTGATGAGATCCTAGCAGCTGTGAAGACCTTACCAGTCTTGTAGAGGCTTGCTGGCATCTTTGAAGGGAAGAATCACTAGATGCAAATAGATGATCTAACTTCCACAGGTAATAGATGAACGACTGAAGGAATTGAAGAAAAGGGAAGAAGAGCTACTGTAGAAGACTGTTGGCCCTACTACAAAAGCTTTGCTGAAGGAGGAGCAATAGGAATAAAAGTTGATGGCAGAAACACTCCAACATTACAATGCAGTATACAATGGGATCACAACAAAGATCAAGGGCGTCAAAGCTGAGTGACTCAGGATGGGTCATAGGTGAGTGTTGGGGGTCTATTGGGCATGGTCCAAGTTTTGGGTAAAAGACCCCACGAAAGAAGGAGTGGACTGCGTGGAGCTGGTAAAGATATATTCATTGCGTAGACTTTTAGGGCTTTTGGGATGGGATAATTCCCTTATTTTGTAATAGGTATCGGGTGGTAGTGTTATCGGGAAATATAGTGTCTATTCAAAGCTGCTAGTCCCACTAAGACAGGTAGCTATCTTAGAAACAAACAGATTAAAGTCACTTGTTTTTCCTTTACGAGAGAGATATGAGAAAGAAGCATAGAGTACCAACCTCATTCTTCCGCTTGGCTCCTTGCTTGTTTCCTTTCCCCTTTGACAGAATCTCGCCACTGCTTCCTTACTTGCCCTGCTTCAAAGAACACCTGTAGATTCACAGTAGCATAATACCATCAAAGCATAGATATCTTTCACTATAAACAAGTCCTGATGATGAGTCTTGGTCTATACTCGAAACTTCGACAATGCAAAAATGAAAATTGTAGAATATACGAGTTCAGATTCTAAAAAATATAGGATCAGATATATATTGACCATACAAATGCATATACCAACACGATATTCAGAGATACACAAGAATATGTAGGAAAACTCAAATAGCTTTATTAGTAAAGGTAGTAGAAGAGATAATTACAACCACTTGGTTTGACCCAGCGCCATCTTCCCAGCATGACATCCCTCTTCACCTCATACAAAGCAAGATCACCCAACAATGTCTTCAAAGAGAAACCAACAACACTTCCTTGCAAATTACAAAATTCCAGCCTTTGGATCTCTTGGATGAGGGATCCATATATAGATGTTTACAGGGGAGTGAGTTAGCTTCTGGGATTTTGATTAGTGTCATTTCACTGATAGTTCTTGGTTCCACATGGAGATTTTAGAGCCCTTGCTCATCCTTGGGCGAACTCAGAGAGGCAAGTGTCAAATGAGCAGTTTCTAGAAGATTCTCTGGGTTTCCACCTAGCAAATTGCTTGTGCCATTTGTCTGCTCTCGCTCATCGCACCCTATATAAGGGCTTTCCAGTATGCATCACACTTTTTTCATGTGGCAGATGAGATGCATCGCACCTTTAGCACTGGGAAGTCTGTATGGTCCTGCTTTGACCAGTTCTGAGTAGTTTTTCATGGAGAACTTCTGGGAGATGATGTAATCAGCTGACCTTGCTCCTTTAGGGTATGAAACAACACTTTTAGGGACTTAGAAGCCCTTGGTTTATGGACATGTATGATTGGGGTTGCAGTTCCCAAATATGTCTATAACAGTTTCCCCCTAAAGCATGAGGTCGTAAATCCTTTTGATGTCGGGTGAAATGCTTTATAATGAGGATCCGAGGTTTTTCAAACTGGAAGGTGACCTGTAATAAGATACAATACAATAAATTATCTTCATAATATTTTTCATGATCTAGCTGAGGCGGGCATTCCCATGCTCAGCTTTGATAAATTCATTTTCATGTACATAGGATAGACAACCGTCTGTGTGCAAACTGATGATTCTGGTAGAGTCATCATCCCTTAGTTTGGATGATTATTTGTGCAGCAATGATGTACATTCGATGTCTTTATTCTCCTAAATATATCACAACCTGCATGGGTGAAACTAGATCCGGGGTCTTCAAAACTCGTTCAATCTTTGCCCGAAGTACAAGTCAATCCATGTGAATAGATGTTCTGATGTCGAACACAGAAAGACATCACCTGATTACCAGCCAATGATGTAAGCTGTTAACAGGCGCAAGAGGAATCATTGATGATGATGATGACCCTCAAGGTACTGCAGTACAATTCAGGTGGTGTGAATACATGAGTTGATGTCGAACACCACGCAAAGTCTTTCGGTCAAAGGCCATTAATGTAAACCTGTTGTCGGAAGTGAGAAACTTGCCATTGAGGCATGCAAGCTTCAAAGTACTAAAAGGGTTGTTCCTAGGTCTGCTTCTTGGATAATGAGCTGATGTCGACAAGAAGTGAACCGTCGTAGGAGGGCATTGATGGATCCCACATCTATGACACATAATGGAGCAAATGATTTTGTAGAGGTGAAAACGATCTGATGATACAAGGTTCAGGGTGGCGGTCATGAAAGAATGAAGTGTGAAGGTATTGCAGTGGATGAGACACAAGCTGGGTAGGTGAATTCTCTGAACGAATTCTCTTGAACATATCAGCGACACTGAAATGGATTAGTAGCATTAACCCAAAAAGTGGATGGTACGGTGGACCAATGGTGGTATGACCGGTGAATGGAATAACACAACCCGACTCAGTCATGGTGATGGAGTGAAAGTGTCATGTTCAAGAGTGACCTGCAACCAATAAAGTTTCTTCAAGTTTTCTTCTCAATTTTCCCCAGTCATTTCTGACCAGTACCTCTTTATTTCTTTCAAGCTTGAGGAGGATAACATATGCTTGTTCTATAATTTTCCCTTCGGGCAAACCTATCGCTATGTTTTAATGAGCCTAGCAACAGTGAAACTCGCTGACAAGTTTGTCGCTATTGTTTTAACGAGTTTAACGACAAGGATAACTCAGTTCTTTTCAATTTTAGAGAGTCTGAAAAGAGACGGAAAGAAGACTCCAATATTCCTTTTTCGTAATATAATCCCTTAAGTCCGAAAAAGTATAAAACAATGCGAAAGGGATGACTTTTCGATAGTTTTAACGAGCCGAACAAGATGAATGCTCGATCTTTTTGTGTAATAATCCCTCAGGTCCAAAAAGATTAAAATATAGAGGAGGGATAACACTTCCAATCACTTTAACGAGCTGGAGAGGCCAATTGCTTGGCAATCTTTTCATATTTTACGAGTCTGATGAAAAGAGTTTAAAGGGGACTTATTTTTTGAGGAACGAGTGATGTTTTTAGATAGCAGCTGGTTCCAAGTAATGTTTGGAACTTTTCAATCACGACAATGTAAAGAAGGTGGCTAATAGGATCACTCGTCGCAATTGTTCCTCAAAAGGGGTAAACAATCAAATGGAGGTGAATGATCGGTTAAAATAGAGTGGAGGTGATGGTAAGAACACGACCAAGGCTCAAAAGCTGATAATAATTCGATCTCAATGGTTATTTACCAGTGGTGGGTTCATTTTTTAATGAGCTTAAGCTCTAGTGGAACATATGCTCATTGCTAGGTTTAATTTTTAGCGAGCTTGAACTTCGCGTAAAACTGCTCATGATAATGGTCATTGATATTTGATTCACCGTTGACACTAGGTTCTTTTGATGGTCGTACTACCTATTCAATTACTCCATCAAGATAATTAGAAATGAGGATATATGCTTGAAAAATGAGTTAAAAAACCAATTCCCTACTTAAATTACATGAAAGGTAACTTAAAAATAGTTTTTTACCCCTCATTTTACCATTTCATTTGGAGTTGTGACTGTTGGAGCTATGGAGGTGTTTCTCCCTTTGATTTTCACCAGCTGATTTTGGGAGATTCTGTGGACTGTTTTCGGCGCAATCTAGACCAAGTAGGAGCTAAACCTGAGCTCTTCAATTTCATTCTTTCCTTTTTGAATTCTGAGCATGTTTTCCTGTTTTTCTGGGCCCCTGGGGTTTGAACATTTCGTTCTGCCCCCATCGCACTTAGTGTATATCGAAAGGTGTGATGCATCTTAAGCTAGCCACTGGCTAGAATGTATGCATCACACTTATTACACAGCTAGGGTGTGATGGGCGCAAGGAGAAAAAACTTTTGCACTGATTTTTCATGGAAATTTTGCCTGTTTTTTGCCAAATCAGGACCCTGATTCTTCTCTTGTTTGTTTTCAGAGATTCATCAGAGAAAAATGGTCATTACATGGCAGGAATAGGAGCATGAAGAAGAGGACATGGTTTCCCTACATGATCCAAGTATGGTAACTGCATTGCGGAACTGTGGTTTGCTCAAGTTCTTCCGCATTTCTAGCATGAGGCAACAAATCAACTTGTTGCAATATTTCCTCGATGCATGGGATCCTACCAACCAAGTGTTCCAGATAAGAGGCAAATCCATCCCCATGACTATTGAGGACATCTACTTTTTGACTGGTTTATCGAGGCATGGTTCCCCTCTCTCACTTTCAGGTTTTGCCCGTGGAGGTGAATCCGTGAGGGATTATATTCGTCGATACTGCAGGGAAGGATCTCAGCCGAGCAGGGATGGTAAGATCAGTATTTGAGATGTCACCGACCGGCCTTTGAGGACTATTTTATTCACCTTTGCTAGATTGGCTGGTAGCGCGGCCCTTCACTTGGACAACAGGTCCTATATGCAGTATGCCTTGGAATGTCTCGAACCCAAGGTATTCAATTGGTGTGATGCAGTACTTCCAGTTATCAAAGAACAGCTCACCAAGGTTTAAAACAGAAGATCCAAGAACATTGGTTATGGTTCTATTCTGACTGCTTTCACCTTGGAGAAGATCCCACTGATGCAACCACAGTACATTTCACTTGGCCTACCACAACCAACTGAGCCACGGATGCAGAGATGGGTTAACCTTATGGCCAGACATGCTGGTCAATCGCAGGTTTCATTCTCTGATGCTTTCTTTGAGTGGTTCAACTATTAGCAGATGGTTTATGCCAAGTATCCATATGCTGGGATGGATTTTTGGGGTGACCCGGATTTGATGCTGCTGGCTGGCAAGCAGTGGGGTGTCATAGGTAAAAATATCTGACCATATCTCTGTTTATTGTTTTCATAATGTTCTTGTGTTTTTTAAACGTTTATCAAGACTAATCAAAACTCATGTGTTTATGTAGATATTGGGCCAGTGCGACCAGCAGCGCGTCTGAGAGGAGCAGCTGCCATTCCAATAGGAGAGACTGTAGGGAGGGCCATTCTTCGCGACCTGGATGTATCCGAGACCCTTGCAGTGTTGCAAGATCAGATCAAGGGCCTCACCCTTGGTATTTTGGATGTGAGGACCGATGAGCTGCCTTTGAGATTATAGCACCATACCACTGGCGTGCCGAGCCAATGGACCAGGCTCTTACGCATGATTGCACAGGTGGTGACTAGTTATAATGAGCACCATTAGATTAGGGTGCCCCCTTGCATTTTGAGTTTTTGGGTCATATGACCGATTTTGTCCTGAACACAGAATACTATGTATAAACTATAAACAGTTATATATATATTTTTATTTTCGGAGCTTTATTTTGGTAAAGTTATATTATCCTGATTTAGTTTATTGATATAATGCTTTCCTTTTACAAATGTTGCAAATGTCTATCTAACACATAATTTGCTAATGAATCGGTTAATGTGTTTAAGTTTTTGGAAATATGTTGATACAGAATAGAATCGAATTGTCTTTCCAAAATCTTGACCCTTAGGAACATGCGATATATAGTTAGATTCCGAACGGAATAGATGCCTGTAAGCTGTAGAATGACGAGCTGTGAGTCTAGCCTGACGACAAGTCTGCGTATGCCATGCGCGATGGCATCAGAGAGGAGTTATATCAATGTGCTATATTTAGTGATGTTGTTCGTTGATTGACCAA
This sequence comes from Pinus tabuliformis, assembly GCA_031772625.1. Taxonomy (NCBI): domain Eukaryota; kingdom Viridiplantae; phylum Streptophyta; class Pinopsida; order Pinales; family Pinaceae; genus Pinus; species Pinus tabuliformis. Next base: position 776,835,296 of record CM062808.1, on the reverse strand, counting down.
TAAACACCCCTCTGAAACTTACTAACTCACCGCTTGGATCAAAGATGGCCCAAGCTGCAAAAGATAGGTTCCGCGTACTACAACTTGCCCCGTTGGCATATCCAACAAATGGTTCCAATGGGTTCGACATCTGCAACAAAATGCAAAAGTGGATTACCTAACCAAAATGATCACTTTTAATGAAAACAAAAATGTAACAAAAGCATATGAAGAGGTTACCATGCCGAGTCAAGCATAGTAACGCTTAAGGTACAACCCGTTTCGGGGTTGCGACAGTGGAATTCCATCATAATCTACTAGATCGTAGGCTCCTTTTGCTAATACACGCTTAACAATACAGGGACCCATCCACAAAGACTGGAACTTACCTGCTCCCAATTTATTGGATTCTTGATCATAGAGCAAGACTAGGTCACCTTATGAGAAAACACAGGGTTTGACATTCTTGTCAAATTACGCTTTGAATTTTTTCTTATGTGCTTCGTTAGCCAAGGCGGCATCATGACGAGTTTCATCCAGTTGGATTAATTCTAAGAAACGAGCTTCTTCCTCTGAAGTTTTAGGGAGGAGGTCAAATGTGAGCTTGAGAGATGAAATCTCACACTGGACTGGTAAGATTACTTCCAAGCCATACACCAGCTGAAAGGGTGTAAACCCGGTCGCATTTCTCACCAATGTCCGGTATGCCCACAAAGCTGAGTAAAGGATTAGGTGCCAACCCCATTTATGGACTCCAATCATCCTTTGCAGCATGCATTTCAGGACTTTGTTGATCGCTTCAACTTGCCCATTAGCTTGCGGATAATACGGAGTAGAGCTATCATGGGACAGTCCTAGTTTGGCAGCCAATTCAACCATCATGTGATTATGGAAATGTGATCTATGATCTGTGACTATAGCTTGCAGAACGCCGAACTTGGTGACTACATGATTGAAAAAGAAAAGAGCGGTTGTTTCTCTGCTGTTGTTTAATGTAGGCAGCGCCTCGGCCCATTTCGTAAAATAGTCAACTGCGACTATGATATACCCATGCCCCCTAGCTAAGGTGGGGTTACATTGCATGAAATCTGTGCCCCATTTGGCGAATGGACCAATAAAAACTACTAGCTGCAGAGGTGCGGGTGGTATTCTGGTTTTGCGGTTGAAGATTTTACAAGCATGGCAACTTCTGACTACAGTTATGCAATCTTTGAACATTGTTGGCCAAAAGTATCCTGCTCATAAAATATTTTGTGCCGTAGCATAAATAGATTGGTGCCCCCCACATGCGCCTGAATGAAAATCATTCAGGACTTTTTCAACCTCCTCATGGGTGAGGCACCTTCGCAAAACAGTATCGACACCCTGACGGTATAGTGTATCACCGACGATCATGTAGTCTTTTGCTTGGTATCGAGTATGTCGTTGTTCTGAGTGAGAGGTATTAGACCTATATTTTTGGGAGATAAATTATTATATCTCCATACCATGGATTGCTTGAAGACATCAGAAATAAAGAATCATCCATGATTGTTGCTTTGGATGTTGAATCGTTGGACGATGATGGGAAATCACATAGTAACTCTATAAATACTAGAGCTTTCATTGATTTGGATTTTACAAATTCCAGATCAAACTCTTGCAAAATTTCTATCCACTTTGAATATTTTCCCCCAAGCAACTGTCACGACAAGATGTAAGTCATGGGGTTGCAATCTGACAAAACGGTAGTTTTTCAAAAGAGAACATAGTGTCGAAATCTCTGTATTGCTTGAACAGAAGCGAGAGCTAGCTTTTCAACATATGAGTACTTTCTTTCTGTATCATTTAAGTTTCAACTTAAATAATAAACAGGATGTTCAATTCCATTGTCTTCTTGACCTAAAACCATTGCGATGGTCGTATCTGCTGCAGTCAGATATAGGTTAAAGTCTCTTTGATAATCAAGAGTGTACATTAATGATGCTTTTATTAGGGATTCCTTTAGAGCATCAAAGGAAGCTTGCACGACCTGATCCCAGTTGAAGGGTACTTCTTTTTTCAAAAGACGTGTATAACCTTTAGCAAGTTTGGCATAATTTGGAATGAACCTCCTTAGAAAGTTTGCTTTCCCTTGGAGTTTCTGAATCTGAAGCAAATTTGAAGGTGGAGGCAAATAAATGATTGCCTGAACCTTGCACGAGTTGAGAAGGATTCCGTCCTTTGAAACTACAAAGCCAAGTAAACGACCAGAATTGACGCAAAACACACATTTATGTGGATTGAGTCTTATTTTGTAGTGTCGGCAATGTAGAAATATTGCTCTCAAATGCTGTGGATGATCGGTCTGCTTTCGCGAGTGAGCCGAAAGATTGTCAAGGTATGGTTGAACGATGTTCTTGATGTCATGGAAGGCATATTTCATTGCCCTCTGAAAAGTTTCCCCTGTGTTCTTTAAACCAAAAGGTAGCTTACGGTACGCGAATGTGCCCCATGGACAAATAAACGCAGTCTTTGACTGGTCCTATGGGCGGATATTTATTTGATTATACCCAGAAAATCCATCCATAAGCGAAAAGATTTCGCATCCGGCACATTCATCAATTATCTGGTCGATGAAGGGTGTAGGGTAGTTATCCTTTGGACAAGCTTGATTTACATCCCTGTAATCGACACACACTCTAATTGTTCCTTGCTTTTTGATCACAAGAACAATGTTTGATACCCAATCAGTTAAAGGAACCGAGTAAAAGAAACCAGCATGGAGAAGTTTTTCAACTTCTACCTTGATGGCAGTGGCTTTCTTTGGGTGTACCTAGCAAAGCCGTTGTCTTACTGGTTTGACATCTGGATACATCTTAATTTCGTGTTCAACTATGCTCGAGTCAATGCCTAGCATTTCTTCATATGACCATGCAAAGACATCTCTGAACTCGCGAAAGAGAGTGTAATATATTTCAAGTTCTAAAGAAGAACAAGATTTGCCAACATGAATATTTTCTACAGCATCTAGTTTAGTCGAGATATTTATGGCGATAGTTTCTTCAATATTGGACAGATTTCGCTCGGAATCCACATGTTTATAGTATTTGATAGAAAATCAAAAACTGATGGATGATTAAGGTCGCTGGAGTAATCTTCGTTGTAATCCGGAAGATGGGAACGATGGTGGTAATCTTCCCATGGTGCCCCCTGTATGTTCATTGACTGAACAATTCCTTCATCTGTAGAATGTACATGTGACCAAGGATCTGAAGAGGTACCATACTCCTTAGACCTATCTACCCAAACGCTTGATGAGAATTCGTTGGGGTTTGCCTCCCATGCCGAGAACATTGATTGCTACAATATTTCTATTGGGCTTGGAGGCAACACCTGGTGACGATCCATGCTAATATCATGTTCAGACATCTTCTGAATGGAAGATACCATATTGCAGGTTCCCATCATTGCCACTTCCGCCAAGGGTTTTGGAGGTGGTAGGGCAAAAGTACCCATCAATGTAGGGTCTTTTAGTAGGCCTACTCCGATATTTTGAAGCAACTGAGAGCTTCCATGGATCATCAGAATGCTTCTCATAACTTGCGAACTGTTGGGGAGGAATGTCTGTTGGTCGATGATTGTAATTCCCCCTTGGAAGGGAAATGCAATCTTTCTGAAGTATGTCGATACAATGGCTACCATAGTATAAATCCAGGGCCTTCCCAGTAGGATGTTGTAATCGAGGTTTCCATCGATAACTTCTACATCAATTTCTACTATTTTTCCCCCCAGTTCGACTTGCAAGTTACTTAAAATCCCGTATGGAGTGTATGTTCATCCATCAAATGCTTTTAACATCGTCGATGATCGTGACAAGGGTGGTGAGCCTAAAGTTTTCTAGTAACTCATTGGCATAATACATGTAGATGCTCCCTCATCAATTTTGTTGAGGGCTTTCACTTGAATGAGGAAAGCGAGTTGAGCTGGTAACTGAGGTTCATATCCTTTATGATTAAAGGCCACAAGATTGGAATCCACTGGGTCAATCCCACCTATTGTTGATAATAGAGCCTGCTTTTGGGAGGGGCAATTTTGCAGTACTTCAAGTATCGACATAGCGAACGACGATTGGGCCAAGTCCTCTACTATATTATAATTCTGTGCCACTCTGGCACGAGGATTAAATTTCGATTTGTGTACTACTCCCTTTGGCGGCTTTATCGTTAGCTTAGGAATGATGGGTGGCACAACTTCGGTCGAAGTTGTTGTCGAACTACTAGGTTGATCAATAGCCTTGTTGTTCGACAGCTATGGATTCCCGTAATATTTATTCCTTGTCGATATCAAAGAGTCATTTTGTTGTTTTGAAATGGATAGCATAAGGACTTGGGATGGGGAAGCATTGTCACTAGCAACCAGATTGGTTCCTGGGTTTGGAAACAGATCAGTCAATACTGCTGAGGTTTTTGAATTCTTAAAGAATTTCTTAACTTCAACTTTATATGGACAATCTCTCATCCAATGATCCTCATCACATATGATGCATGGCTGAGTAGGTTTCTTTTTCCCATAAAGGTTTGCAGAAGATTTTTTAGAAGATGAATCATCCTGTTTCTTCTTTTTTCCCTTCCCTTTCTTCTTGCCTCCTGGTTGCTTCGGTTCTTTGCCTTTGTTAGTTGACACGGCATTAACCTCTGAGGCTAGAATTTCTTCATTTTCATTTTGATCAGAAATCTTACGGGCTTTCTTAGATGTAGTCTTTTTCGATTTCATGCTCGTTGCACCTATCATGCCATCGCCAGCATGAGAGTCTTTGTTTGATTTAGGAGGAGGAGGAAGGGAAAATTCTGGTCTCGGAACATCAGGGATTTTGTCATAGAGCGTGCCAGACTGAGTATAGATCATGTCTATATATTGCGCACGAGCAATCACCTGCTCTTCAGTGACAACCCCTCCCTTCGCCACATCTTCTGTTATAGAAGGTAACAAAGACTTAATAAACCATTCAACTAGTAGCTAATCAGGGACATATGTTTTTACCATTCTACAACGACGTCGCCATTCATGAATATGATTGGATATGTGAGTGGTCGTCATTTGCTTGAAATTGGTAAGAAGCTCTATTCCTGTTTCATACCTTATTGGTAATTGAAAATGGGTTAAAAAGGTTTTGGCAAGGGCGCTGAAGTTATCAAATGAAGGTCTAGGAAATTCGACGTACCATTTTGCTGCCGGACCAGTTAACATTCGCTGAAAAAGGCGAAGCCAAATCGAATCATCATTGAGAGTGTTGGATGAACACCACAGATGAAAGGTCATCACATGATTCGACGGGTCTTCACCTGGATTTCCATTAAATTTAGGAATATCTGACAGAAGTTTATGAGGAATCGCCAACCACCAAGGGGCATAAGCGATTGGATTGTTCGTTAACTAATTTAGATATGGTAACTCTAGAGTCGCCACGAAGGGCAATTTTTGATTCAGGTTCGGTGAAGCGTACCTAGGATAAGATGGGATTGCCTGAGTAGTGGGTCTTTTCATACCAGCATAATGTATTTGATGCTGATAACTTTGATAAGGTTGTTGGGCATAACCAATTTGAGACGATTGGTGATAACCATTTTGAATATACAGCTGCCCATTACCTTCACAGTTTTGCTGCTCAGGTCCTTGGTAAGCTTGTTAGAATTGTGGTTGTTGATGTTGCACCAGCCATGGTTGTGAAACCATTTGCTATTGCCCAATACTGGACATTTGACCAAGATGAGGGGTAATAGTACCCGTTTGAGCCTGAGTCGCTCCAGTTAAGGAGCCACTAATTGGCGATTGCGGTTGTGTCGCGAAGATAAGAGGTTGTTGTACAACGACCTGAGAAACTTGAGGTTGGCATACAATAGGCAATGATTGTACTTGCGACACTGTCACAATAGTTGGTGTAGTGGGGATATTCGACACAGGTAGACTCAGTTGCATTGAGTATACAACTCTTGGATGTGATTCCAATTTGACATGAATTTGGTTGTGAACTCTCATATGGTTGTTCTCCCGGAGGGAACAATGAAAGGGTGTAGTGCCCTCCATATGGCGGAAATCCAGTGCTCAAGGGAATGATTTTCCTTTGGAGACCAGACTGCCCAAATTGATATTGTTGTGAAGGATCAATTTGTTGAGATTCAACATAAGAGACTCCAGATACTATTCCGGATGAACAAATGGGAACAGACCATACTGTCAAAATAGTCCCTGGGTGGACTCCTTCTAGTGGTTGAGAGCTAGTTGGGATAGATGTTATACCAACGAACATCGTCAGAGTGGTGGTAGGAGGTTTTGCTACCACTGTATTGGAAGAGACAGTCCTAGATGTCGATGGTTGTCCAGACATATCGAGTCTATCCAAAAGACTTCCCAGCGATTCTACAGGAACTTGCGATGAAGGGGTATTAACATCTAAAGTAGAAGGATATAGGTGGATCCCAGTCCCAAAATGCGATGGAATACTCAATGGGAGATCCTTCGTAATCTCTTCTATAGCAATCAATCCGAGTGGAAGAGGCAGACCGTCGGGTCCCTAAAATATTTCTAGTGCCGAAGAGGGTATAGATTCTACAGCGACAGATGCTGGAGGGGTAACACCTTCTGAATCAACTCTAGATGGAGTTGGTTCAGGAGTCGAAGTGTTTACTGTTACACTAGGATCAGTTCCAATGTCCTCTTGTAACTGCGGAACTTCTTTTGTAGAGGTAGGGATACCAGAAATGGTTGGAATAACTGGAGTCTCAGAGGATGTTGAAACACAAGTTTCAAACAATCCAGGAGACTTTGACCCAGTTAAAAGAGTTCGCTTGGCCTGGAATGGTTTGGTTTCTGGAGTCAAAGACGGTTGACTCGTCAGTCTCCACGAACGATGGGGTTTTGATTGACTTTCTTCCACGATTGTGGATTATTTGATCAACTCAAAATAAGAGGGGAAAATGTTATTCCGTATTAAATGAATTTTGGATGCTTTGACACAACTTGCTTTTTCACTTTTAAGAGTTGAGAAAAAGCTAAAGATGACTCTAGTCGCCTTCGATTTTTAATGAGCCTGAAGTGACAAGTGCTCAGATCGACCTTTTCCTTTAAAGAGTCTAAAAAGGAACGAAAGAGACTACTCTGGAAATCTAGATAGAGGGATTACCAAACCAATCGCAAAGCTACAGAATACTTTTTATGCTACGACAGTCAATCTTCCCGAATGTTGTGTTCAGTGCATTGCGATCAATAGGGTGGCAGACACGGCTTCCTAAGGGTAAAGGATATAGCCTATTGTGGTCTCCCAATATATACTCGACGGTATGTGGGAGTACAAGTCCATACTAGCACTTGTTGTCTCAAAGAGGAGGAATCACCCAACCTATGATGAAAGTGACAATTACCAAGCTTTACAATGCCAGAATACGTCTCTAGCCTAGACTTCTAGATGTTGTGCGTTAGGTTCCAAAGTGTTTTTATGTTCATTGAATTTATTTTACAATTGATCTTTCTTAAGAAATTTTCCTTTAAGGTTCACCGCGTGATGTAGATATACAATTCCTAAAATGCAATCTAGGATGATAAATAGTCATTTAATCTTCTTTTTGCAATGAAAATCCTAGCTACTAAGGAAAGAGAAATGAAATCTTTTCAACATAGAGCAGAGAGCACACACTAGATGCATTGTCCTAAATCAAAATCAACAAGCAGCCTAAATGCAAATGCACGTGCATGTATTTGGTTTTTGCTTTCTTAATGTGTGAATGACAAAAAGAATGCTAGATACAAATCTGAATTATCTCTTCTTTCAAAGCGACAGTACTAACGATTTTCTTTTCAAAAAAACGACAGGAAGGCAAGACGACACTTTGCGATTTTGAATTGAAAACTTCTTTCAACACTTGAAATACTTATGAATTCAGATCAAATACAATAGTAACAGTGTAATCGACTATAAAAAAGAGAAGTATTCTTTTATTTGACTGAAAACGACACTTGCGACACTTTCAAATTAAAAGACGACAACCCGATTAAGTTGCTATTTTGTAAACGAGAACTGTGAATGGTGAAAAATACATAAAACATTCACAAATATTTGTACAATGGAGGCTGAATGTTGCAAAGGAAGGGGGTTTCTACAATGGTCTACTGATCATAGACAGCAAAACTCTTGAATAAAACTGAAGACAGTGAAGAAAAAACCAAAATCTAGAGGCAAAAACAGTTTTACCTGATCATCGCACCTATAACACAGGGAAACAGGGATGCATCTCACCTACTGTACACGGGAGGTGTGATGGATCCATTCTGCCTAAAGGAGAGGTTGTGATGGTCCAGGAATGAGACTTTGACTTGGTTTTTGGTCACAGTTTGCAGTTTAGTTCAGGGATTTAGGCCGAGCAAATGATAGTCAGTAACTACAAAGTATAGGGCTAATCTAATGAGGTTACTCAAGATACCTCTAGGGAACTTAGGATGTTTTCAAGTCAATTGTTCAGTTCATAAACAAACCCAGAGATTGACTGAAGCAATGTTGATCTACTTTGCACTTGCAGAGAAAATGTAGTTCGAAGGCTAGTTGGCTTGACTTCAGGCTCCGTCTGTGGTTTATGAATCAAACAAATAGAGACAAGCAATCAAACTAATCACTCCCCAGCGGAGTCACCATTTTGTTATCGGGAAATCTAGTGTCTATTTAGAGTTGCTAGTCCCACTAAGACAAGTAGCTATCTTAGAAACAAATAGATTAAAGTCACTTGTTTTTCCTTTACGAGAGAGAGATGAGAAAGAAGCAGAGAGTACCAACCTTAGTCTTCCGCTTGGCTCCTTGCTTGTTTCCTTTTGCCTTTGACAGAATCTTGCCACTGCTTCCTTACTTGCCCCACTTCAAAGAACACCTGTAGATTCATAGCAGCATATACCATCAAAGCATAGAGATCTTTCACTGTAAACAATATAGGATCAGATATATATTGACCATACAAATGCATATACCAACACAATATTCGGAGATACACAAGAATATGGAGGAAAACTCAAATAGCTTTATTAGTAAAGGTAGTAGAAGAGAGAATTACAACCACTTGGTCTGACCCAGCACCATCCTCCCAGCATGAAAGCCCTCTTCACCTCATACAAAGCAAGATCACCCAACAATGTCTTCAAAGAGAAACCAACAACACTTCCTTGCAAATTACAAAATTCCAGCCTTTGGATCTCTTGGATGAGGGATCCATATATAGATGTTTACAAGGGAGTGAGTCGGCTTTTGGGATTTTGATTAGTGTCATTTCACTGATAGTTCTTGGTTCAACATCGAGATTTCAGATCCCTTACTCATCCCTAGGTGAACTCAAAGAGGCAAGTGTCAAATGAGAAGTTTCTAGAATATTCTCTGGGTTTCCACCTAGCAAATTGCTTGTGCCATTTGTCTGCTCTCGCTCATCGTACCCTATAGAAGGGCTTTCCAGTATGCATCACACTTTTTGCATGTGGCAGGTGAGATGCATCGCACCTTTAGCATTGGGCAGTCTGTATGGTCCTGCTTTGACCAGTTCTGAGTAGTTTTTCATGGAGAACTTCTGGGAGATGATGCAATCAACTGACCTTGCTCCTTTAGGGTATGAAACAACACTTTTAGGGACTTAGAATCCCTTGGCTTATGGACATGTATGATTGGGGTTGCAGTGCCCAAATATGTCTATAACAAGTAGTCCTTTTTTTATGGATCCATGGTATGTGGACCATGGTTTTTGTATAGATTAAATGTATAAAAGGATATGTACTACCTTAGTGAAAGGAAATCATGAAGCAAGTAATGAAATATCATAAGTCAATCCACGTTTTCACGTCTGTAGTCTGTAGTTTTGGAGAAGTCTCCGCATATGAGTGCATGGAGACTTTGAAGAGTCTGTGGCTGAGTGCATAGACCACCTATAGCTAGGTGCACAGGTCAGAGAAGTGAATGTGATTGAAGATTTGCTTAATAAAGAAAACGTTTCGGTGAAGTATTGTATCTCTATATATGTTAATTGTCTACTATTATGTAACTGATTATGTATGCTTTTTACTGAATTATGTGAAGACCTATAGGATATACTGTTATGTGTTAGAGTTTATGCCTTTCTATAAACTAATCATCTACGTGAAGTTATGATGCATGCGAATTTATAAGATTGATATACAGTAGAAGTAAATACACGGTGCCACTTCGTGAATATCCCTTAGGTTGTGGAAACCTGGTTCTGGAACCTCCAATAACTGCTTCGGGTGAGACTGTAACCTACTTGCAGGTCACTAGTGAAAGGGACAATAGTTGAGGGTTTTGTTGGTGCACAACACACTTTGAACCTGGGTCAAGCCCCCTTAAATCAACAACCGCAACATGATCGCTCACACCTTTAGTGAAGGGGACTTAGTCCTATTCTATGATGTCACCAATGAAGCATTGGGTCCTAGGAAATTTGAAACATTATGGAAAGGACCCTGCATAGTCAAACATTGTCTCCTCAAAGGATCCTACATTCTCTCAGATCTTGACCCTAGAAATGGGTTCTATCTCAAGAAATTTTATCCATGATTGAAATGTCTATTGTGCCTTCAATATTTTCTATTTTCCCTTTGATATTTTGTCACATGTCATTCTCTTAATATATCACTTTAGGTGAGGTGGTGACCATAGATATCCATCACCATTTTATACACCTTGGATTGGAACTTTTGATAAGTTATGCAGGAGCCCATCAGCGCTATTTCCAAAACCATTTGTACCTTTGGATTCAGTGCACTACATACTTCTCGTTGACACCCTATTTTTGGCCTGTTAAATTTTCACCTATGGGGAATTCACAATTCTTATGCCATTCATTAGGTGCACGAAATTTTCATTTTGTCTTTTTTAAATACATGCTTTCAATATTTTTTATATCTATGGTATTTTCACTTGGGGTGTCTGGATCATGGTTGTAGGATACATTTTCCTACCTACCACACCTTCCTAGCTACAAGGAAACAAAATCACAATTTAAGGTATCATTTCCTAATTAGAATGTGAAGATTCACCCTTAGAGAAGTATGCATAACCTATTTTACTCCCCCTGGGTTCACTATAGGGCCCCCATACACTGACCACATTCACCCACACCTTCCTCTTATAACAATTGAATGTTCATGCATGGTCAGAAGTTATCTCACCTTCATGGATTGCCCCAAATAGTGGTACCCTTTATGTTAATAACATACTTACTATCATCCCTCACCCATGAACCATTCATTTGCATGACTCGAACCATGGACACATTCCTATTTCTTGTCTCATTACCAACCAATTGTCCATATTCCAGAGCACCTATACTTTTGATTGTCAATAACACACCACCACATTTACACTTGGAATCTCACACCTTCATTATGAATTACACATTTTCATGATCACCCCCATTCATTTCCCTTGCATTAAGGCCAACCAAATGTTAGAAATTAAATAACAAAGTAATGGAACACATAAAATATTGTGGAAAAACAAACAAAAAAGAGCATAAAACAAGAGAGACACATATATACGGGGTTGACCTAATTTCGACTTCGTCCACCAAGAAACAACTAGTCCTTCCTTTTATATTATCCAACAAACTAAAGGGATACAACCTACAACAAATATGTTGTAACTTCATCTTTGATCTCACACAATCTCCTCTCTTTTTCTCAAGTAGAATAATACACATCCGTAATACAATTCCCTCATATAAAACATAACTTATATGGTTATATCTTTTGTCTAATGAATGGATGAGATTGACTACGAAATTAAAATATTTTACAAGGCAATTTTTCTCTTCGGGGGCACTTCCCTTGAAATCACACTAAGGGGGGGTGGGGGGCTAGGTGGATTTTCCCACTCCCCCTGGGCCCCCCTACCATCAATAGTGGGAGAGAAATCCCCCCACACACCCCCACACCCCCCATCAAGGAATAGGATCGAACCATGGTTGAAACAAAAACCTTTGAATTAGGAAGATAATTAGGCTCCACAACCAACATTCACCAGCTTGCAGACTGATCGTTGCTTCACTTGCTGGACAATGCTTCCACACTTGCTGGATAATGATTCCACTTGTACATGCTTTTCTATCATCTTCACCATCGTCGTACATGAAGACCAATTGAAATTAAGCAGAAACTCAATTTCTCCTTGTTTACAACCTTTGTTAACATGTCTGTGGGATTATGGCTAGTGTGTATTGTTTCTAGCTTCAATTGTCCATCATCCAAAACTGACCATATGAAATGGTACTTGAGCTATATATGTTTAGTCTTGGAATGAAATTTTTAGTTTTTTGCAAGATCAATGACACTCTGGTTGTCACTGTATAATATGCCAATTTCCCGCTTCTTTCCCAATTCATCCTTACACTTTTGTAACCAAATCATTTCTTTACTAACCTCTATAGCAACAATAATGTTTAGCATTTTTTAAACTCAACTAATAGTTATTCCACCTACAATAAACACATACCTTGTGGTGCTCCTCCTATTATCTTTATCACCTTCCAGATAGGTATCAACATGTCCCTATAGAACAATTTTTGAGCCTCCAAAAAATAATGCTTGATTAGTAGTACCTCTCAAATACCTGAGAATCTACTTCACTGCCATCAAATGATATTTTCCTAGATTATTCATATACCCACTCAAAACTCCCACTGCATGTGCAATATTAGGACTTCGGCACACCATTTCATACATTATGCTTCCAACTGCTAATGCATATGGAACTTTCGTTATGAAACCAGCTCACAATAAGATAGAAAAGAGAGATGAATGCCTTAGAATTCAGCCTCTTTGAGGGGGCAATCTCCTTTACATTAAAAAAATGAACAATTCTTGGATGATACAAATGACAAGACCTCCTTTCTATATATAGGAGTCTAAGGGGTCAGAATATAATTAGAGCCGACATAACAATAATAATGTAAGGGCACAATAATAACAATAGTGGGCTTCTATGGGGCACAATAATAACAGTATGGGGACTACATGGGCACAACAATATAATAAGGGGGTTGTACTAATAACAATAAGGGGTTACACTAGTAGTATAGGGACCTAACATCACCCTCTCCTTCAAAAAGTGTTGTCCTCAACGCTTGAGTATTTCTTGATGCTTGTGTATAAAATTCTTGTCCTCCCATTTGGAATCTTCAGCGGGTAAGTTCTTCTACTTGATGAGATACTCTGAAATTGATCGATTTCGTAGTTGTCAGGTACTTATTTCTGTGACTACTCTAGGCTCTAATATGATTTTTCCTTCCTCGTCAAGTTCTGGCAATATTGTTTGAACTGGGATCTTCTGTAACTTTTGAATGAGTGGCCACACTTCTTCGTCCTTCTTCCATTCATCCCTTGCTTCGTTTATCCAATCTGGTTGGATAATAGAAATAGCACAACATAATGCTTCCACATCCTCATCCTTTCTTGAGAGTGCATTTGCAACAACATTTTGCTTCCCTTTTTTGTAGATGATTTCAAAGTCATAACCCAACATATTTGTGACCCATTTTTTCTGTTCATCTAAAGATAATCTTTGTTCTAAAAAGTATTTAAGACCATCATGATCCATTTTTACCTTGAAGTGTCTTACCATTAGGTAAGGTCACCATTTCTTAAGTGCATGTAGTGTTGCCAACATTTCCTTCTCACAAATAACTTTCTTGAGATGTAGCCGTAAAAATACCCAATCAGCTACATCAAAACTTCTTTCACTGCAATGTTGATATGCCCATTGTTTCATTCGATTCTGCACCAAAGTGGTGTTATCCTTTAAAAGTTGGATAACTTGTTGTTGATGCTCGATGTGATCTTTCGTTGCTTGAATATTATTCTTCTTGATATGTCATTCTATCTTGAGAGTTTGAGTAGTCGTAATTTCTTACAATGCATTACAAGATATGGTTGGATTCATTTCTTGATGCTCGATGTGATCTTTCACTTCTTGAACATTTTTATTATTGATATCAATATGTCCTTCTATCTTGATAGTTTGAGGAATGGTAATTCCAGCCAATGCATTACAAGATATGGTCAGATTCATTTCTTCTTTCTCGATGTGATCTTTCACTTCTTGAAACTTTTTCTTCTTGATATGTCCTTCTATTTTGCGAGTTTTAGGAGTGGTAATTCTTGCCAATGCTTTACAAGATATGGTCGGGTTAATTTCTTCCTTCCCTGGGGTTGGTTCCTAGTGTATATCCTCTTCTTTTGATGTTTATTTATCCTTTTCTTCCTCGTCTTCATAATCTATGTAAAATAATTTCTTCTTAGCACACTTATGACCTTTAGTGTATTTTCTAACACAATTGTAACAATGCCCTTTTTCTCTTTTTTCTTCCAATTGTTGTCATGTAAACCTTGTAGTTTGTGGAAGGCTACGAGAAAAAACACTTCCATAATTATAGCCATGAGTGGTGGGATTCCTTGTTTCCATAATTTCACTTTCAATTTTTCTTGCCAACCTGAATGCCTTCTCCAATGAATTAGGTTCTTAAAGTTGAACCTTATGTTGAATGTTATCCTTTAAAGTCCCTATGAAGACATCGATCCTTTGTTTCTCTGGAATATCATTTACCCTTATATTTAATTTTTGAAAGTCCTCAATGTGCTCTACCATTGAACCCTTTTGTTCAATATTTATCAATTGGCCAAAGAAGGTGTTACTCTTTGTATCCTCATAATGTGCTATCATTTCTTCGGTGAAAATTGACCAAGTGAAAAGTTCTTTACGACAACAAAGCCCTTTATACCATAAAAATTGATTTGGTTCTAAATATAAAGATGCAATATGTACCTTTTGTAACAATTGAACCTCATGTAGATCAAAATATTGCTCCATCTGTAGTATCCAATTTACCGGATCCTTGCCATCAAACTTCCTCATATCGCATTTTCTTGATTTTAGGAACTTGATATTAAAACGACTCTAACTCGTTAATTTCATATCTCCATGTTCTAAAATTGCATCCTGAAGTAGCCCTCTGAGGCCTCTTTCTAACCCCACAAGTATGATCAACATTTGATTCACCAAGAAAGAGTTATGCCCAATCTCCTAATATGACTTGATTATATAATGTTTCACAGAGCGAACTTGTACGACGTACCATGTGTCACATTTTCAACCTTTGGATCTAAAAAACATACACAAAAAACTATAATCTGTCTTCTTTCTGTAAATTTTTACGAAATTTTATTTTTTTGCTCAGAGAGAAAGTTATGATGATTTTCCCAAGGTCACCTGTTTAGAATGTAATTCGGGAGTCTGTAAAAAAACCTAAATTCCTTAGCTTATATCTCTGCAAATATAGCGACAAAATATTTGATATTTGGACCTGAGCTTCACCAAGATTTCATCTCAAATGGGTTTTAATTTTAGAGTCTAAACCTTTGCAGAAGAAATATTATAGCGAAAATTCCATGATGACCTGTTTGAGATGAAATTCTGGAGCTTGTAGAAACCCTAACTTACTTAGATCATATCTCCTAAAATATAGCGATAAAATATATGAAATTCAGAGCCAAGGTTTAGACCGATCTCTTTTAAAGTGGTTTTTTTTTTTAGCTTCTGAAACTTTGCAGCGAAAACGTTATAGCGAAAATTCCACGATGACCTATTTGGAGCAGCGACACCCTAGAATCCAAAGCTCTAATACCAAATTTTATGAAACCAACTCACAATAAGATAGAAAAGAGAGATAAACGCCTTAGAATTCAGCCTCTTCGAGGGGGAAACCTCCTTTATATTTCACAAATGAACAATTCTTGGATGATACAAATGAAAAGACCTCCTTTCTATATATAGGAGTCTAAGGGGTCATAATATAATCAGAGTCGATATAACAATAATAATGTAAGGGCACAATAATAACAATAGTGGGCTTCTATGGGACACAATAATAACAATATAGGGACTGCATGGGCAGAACAATATAATAAGGGGGTTGTGCTAATAACAATAAGGGGTTACACTAGTAGTATAGGGACCTAACATGTTTAGACATATAATCCATCTCTTCTGGAGTCTTGGGACACATATCCTTACTTAGTTTAAAATGGCTAGACCAAGGTGTACTAACTGATTTTTCATTTTTCATATTAAATATTTCCAACGCCTTTTTTATGTACTCACTATGAGACAATGTTAATTTGTGATTTTTCCTGTCTGGTTATTCTCATACCAAGGATTTTCTTTGTAGCACCCAAATACTTAATTGCAAATGAATTAGCCAATTTTCCTTTGAGCACATTTATTTATTGCATGTTAGGCCCTACAACAAACATGTCATTTACATAAAATAGAAATATAATATAACTCCCATCATTTTTTTATCGTGAGATAAACATAGTGGTCAAAATGACATCTGGTATAACCGTATTCAAACATAAACCTGTCAAATTTTAGATACCATTACTTTGGAGCCTATTTTAAGCCATACAATCTCTTCTTCAACTTGCACACTAATTTCTCCTTCCCTTTGACCTCATTCCCTTGTGTCTGATGCATATAGATCCATTCCTCTAAATACCCATGGAAAAAGGTTGTCTTTGCACATAATTGTTCAAGATGCAAATATTTTGCTGACACTAGACTTAAAATAGTTTTGATTGAAGTCATTTTAACAAGAGGAGAAAATATTTCATCAAAGCCTATACCTTTATCTTATGTAGACCCTTTCACAACAAGTCTGGACTTATACCTTTGTTTTCCTCCATTTTCTTCCTTCAACTTGTAAACCCATTTATTTTGCAATGTTGTTTTTCCTACAGGCAACCTGACTAAGTCCCAAGTATGGTTATGTACGAAGGAGTCCATCTCTTCTTTTATGGATTACTCCCACTTCTTCCTGATTTCTGCTTGAATTTCTTCTTGATATCCCTTTGGTTCACCAAAATCAATCAACACTACATAATATAATGAAGGAGCGTATTGTTCAAGGGGTCTACTTAACCTGGTAGATCTTCTAGCAACTCTAGCAGGAGTTTGAGGTGTCTGTTTTCGTTCTTGTTTTTGTTGTTGTTGTCGTTGATAATTATGATTTTTTGGCACCTTTGACTTTACTTTTCATTGAATACCACATCTCTAATCCTGATGATTTTATGGTTTTTATAATCATATAAGTGATAACCAAAATCATTAACACCATATTCAATAAAGGTACATTTCTTTGATTTTGCCTCAAGAATTGTTTTATTTTTTTATTAATGTGGACAAATGCTTCACAACCAAAAGTCTTTAGAAATTAACAATTTACCTTCTTTCATGTCCATGCCTCCTCCGGAATACCACCATCCAAGGAACTTGAAGGCCCTTTGTTTATTAAATAAAAAATAATATATACAACATCTGCCCAAAATTGTAAAGGTAATCATGCACTCAATCTCATACAACTTTCATGCTCCATAATTGTTCTGTTCATCCTTTTTGACACACCATTTTCTTGTGGTGTTCCTGGAACTGTCTTCTCTCTATAAATTCCATGATCTGAATATTAATTATCAAACTCCTTGCTATAGTATTCACCTCCATTGTCTGATCTAAGATTCTTTAAATTCTTTCCTGTCTCATTCTCAACGTAATATTTCCATTTCCTAAAAGTATCAAAGACATCGGATTTATTTCAAATACAATAAAGCCAGGTTTTCCTAGTTGCATCATCAATAAAAGTAACATAATAGAGGGATTCATCAAGAGATGGTACCTGAGTAGGTCCCCATACATTTTTATGCACAAGCCCTAATTTTTCACTCTTCTTTTCTTTCCCAACTCTGAGAAATTTGACTTTCTTGTGTTTTCCCTAAACACAATTCTCAAAGAAATTCAAATGAACATGCTTCAAACCTGGTAACAAATTTCTTGAGTGCAGAATCTACATCCCCCTTTCACTCATGTGCCCAAGTCTATGATGCCACAATGTTGTATTTTCTCCTTTCAAGGTTAAAACCTTAGCAGAATTAGAAATACCATTTCATAAATACAATTTACCAACCTTTTATCCTTTTGCTATTACCATGTCTCCTTTAATGACCTTTCGTGTTTTGCCTGTAAATGTAGTTACACAACCTTCACCTCCCAATTTCCCTTTGAAGTTATATTTTTCTTTAGATCTAGAACATTCCTTACCTCCTTTAATAGCCATTGGTTTCCATTCTATTTCTTAATAAAAACCTTACCCATTCCAATTATTTTATAGGGTTTATCATCACCCAGATGAACCTGTCCAAAAATCTCCTTGAAGATAGTCACCAAAATATTTCCAATAAGTTGTGGCATGGAAGCCCCTGAATCTACCACACATGCATTAATAATATTATCTAATGAAAGAATTATAACATGTTGTAACACATCCCCTGTTACATTCACTTCCTAATTGTTCTCTTGATGTCCATCTCCATATTTTCCATTTTGAGATTTGAAATATTTCTTCAGGTGTCCTTTATTCCCATATTTCTAGCACACTATTCCTTATTTGGATTTCGTACTACCTTTCCTTGACTTACTGAATTTTCCTAGGCTCTTTCCTCTCTCTAGTTTTCTTCCCCTAGTCTGTGCAGTCAAAGCATTACCTGTTGTCTCACTTGAGATTTTCCGTCTTATTTCCTCGCTAAGGATAACACAAAAAATATCATCAAACTTTAAAGTATTATATCCAAATATTGAGTTACTGATAGCCATGACTAAGACAATCCAAATTTCTGTCAATGAGCAAAAAACAATAGAGACCTAACTCCATCATCAGAATTTACCCCTATGGAACTTAACTGACTGGCAACCATGTTAAATTCATTTAAATGATCAACAACAAATCCACCTTTTGACATATTCATATTAAAAAAGTGCTTGATAAGAAATACCTTGTTTAAGGTCGATGGTTTTTCATATAAGTTGGCCAATTCTTTCATTAGACCTTCTCGTGTCATTTCCTTTGAAATTGTGAAGGCCACTAACGCTACCAGGAACAATCGTATTGTTCTTAGTGCCTCTCTATTGGGTATGTCTCATTCTTCATCTATCATACTCATCGACTTCTTTGCTTTTCCGCTTAATGATAGATAAGGATCTTTCTGATAGAAATAGTCCTCCATTTGCATCTTGAATAGATGGTAATTTTGGTTGTTGAATTTCTTAACCATAAACCTACCATCTTCCACCATTGCTCGTACTCGAACCAAGAACCATTATTTCCTGTGAGTTTATCAGCCAAATGTTGGGAGCAGGATCGCCCAAGGGCAGTTTTGGGGCTAAAAGCCCATGTTTTAGTCAAGTTTTTTGTTATATTATTGTAAAGACTCTTAATTTTGTGGTTGCGGAGCACGAAGGTATTATGTGTCACAAAGGGTAATCCGCCCTTAGTTTTAAAAAGTAAAGTCGGTTGTAAGAGATCTACCCATGGTATGCGGACCATGGGATTGTATAAAAAGAGCTAAGCTCCAAATAGTTAGTAGGATAACACAAGGAAGAGAGTCATAGCTTTAGAGCAAGAAGTCTAAGTCTTGGGTTGTAGTGTAGGTAGAGGCTCTGCAGCTGAGTGCGTAGAGGCCTAGGGTAGAAGTCCACAGCTGAGTGTGCGGACCCTTGCAGCTGTGTGCATAGGGTGAACAGAGTCTGTAATACTTGGAAGATATTAATAGAAGGAGTTATTCTACAATTTCTATGTATTTGTTCTATCAATGGATTTGGATATTTTGTGTATGAATTCCCTTTATTATGCTTATATGATACACGAATGAATGCAATTACATTGCATAATTGAACGAAATCATGAATATCTTCTTACGTGGTGATAACTTTAAGTATTTGACAAGATAAGCCAACCACTTAGGATAATTGAGGAATCTGCACGGCACGCTGCTATAGCAGTGCAAAAGTACCTAAGCTACAGGTTAAAGCTACGCGAAGGTCGATCATGTACTTTCATGAAGGTATTGAAAGTCGGAACAAAGGGTTTCTTTTACAAGCCCTAGAGCGAGATCACCTTCGTGAAGGAAAGGATAGTAGAGATCAAACGACATCACAACCATCTCAAGGGTGCGGAAACTTGGTTCCAGCATACCCCCATACTGCTTCGGGTGAGACTTCGGCCCGCACTCTACGAGATGATGCCGAAAGGGATAGTAGTGTAGGGATTTGTTTGGCTAATTAACATTGAACTTGGGTCAGGCCCTCTCAAGCCAACAAATGGTTTTTTTGGCCGGACCGAAATCTGCATAAGAGATGTGTGATGTCGTTGTTTTCAGGAAAACTAGTGTCGCTATTTGATTTTCTAGTCCCACTAAGAAGGGTAGCTATCTTAGAAACAAACAATTCAAAGCAACTTGTGTTTTCCTTTATGGATGATAGATAAGATAGAAGCAGAAAGCACCGACCTCAATCTTTCTCTTGGCTCCTTGCTTGTTTCCTCTCTCCTTTGATAGAGCTTGCTGCCCCTTTCTCACTTGTCCCACTTTAAAGAACACATGTAGAGGCAAAGCAACAGAACACCATCAAAGCATAGAGATCTATAATACCATAAACAATGTAGAATCATAAGTACATTAACCATACAATTGCATACACAAATACAAGATTCACAAGTACACAAGTATATGGAGGGAAACTCAAATAACTTTATTGATAGTAGAAGTACAAGAGAGGATTACAACCCAGCTGTCTGATCTAGCATCATCCTCCCAGCATGAAAGCCCTCTTCACCTCATGAAAAGCAAGATCACCCAACAATGCAATGTCTTCAAAGAGAAACCAACAACAATTCCTTACAAATTACAAAATTCCAACCTCTGGATCTCTAGGATGAGGGATCCATATATAGATATTTGCAGAGGGGTGAGTCAGCTTCTGGGTTTTTTATTAGTGTCATTTCACTAATAGTTCTTGGTTCCGCTTGGAGATTTCATGATCTCTTACTCATTCCTGGGTGAATTTAGAGAGGCAATTGTCACAGGGGAAGTTTCTGGAAGATTCCCTGGGTTTCCACTTAGCAAACTGCCTCTACCATTTGTCTACTCTCACCCATCGCACCCTACAGAAGGAATTTTTAGTATGCATCACACCCCCCATGTGTAATAGGTGAGATGCATCACACCTTGGCCAAGGAGCAGTCTGTATGGTCTAATTTTGACCAGTTCTGAGTGGTTTTTTCAGGGAGAACTTCTGGGAAATGATGTAGTCAGTTGACCTTGATCTTTTAGGGTGTGGAACAACAATTTTAGGGGTTTTAAGAGCCCTTGGTTTATCGAAATATGTGATTGGGGTTTTAGTGCCCAAATATGTCTATAACAGTCGTATCACTGGAATCCAACTAAGAAGGAGATCAGAGACTAGTTGGATAGAAAGATCCATGAATTTGTGGCACAGGAGAACAGAAACCCAGAACTGTCGAAAGAATAGTGGTTGGACCGATACCTATATACAGAGATCTAAGAAATATTTTTTTGTTCTTTCCTTATTGAGCTATACGAGTGGATCGTGAAGCTAGAAGATAGCCAAGGAAGGTGGAAACTTGATGGTCCTATTGTGTGGACCCCAAAGCTAGTGCGAAGGTTTCTCCACGAAGTGCTATTCAGTTAATAAGACAAGGATTCCCACGAATACCACCTCCACCCACACCACCTTTGACCTCACCACCATCACCTCTAACTTCACCCGTACCACCTCCACCTCCACCACAATTTAGTATGGAAAATATAATGAAGTTGCCTTTGTTCAAAGGCTTGGGAAATGAGGGCTCAAACCAATTCTGGTTCGTTGTAGGGCTGTATGGGAAGCTCAAGGTGTTATAGATGATCATACAAAGAAGGTGACACTTTTTAGTGCTCTGCAAGATCATGCGCTAACCTGGTATATTAAGTACTCTAACGATAACCAAATGCTAGAGTAGAGGACATCCAGGCAGCACTAAATAGGGAATTTAGTAGGCCTAAATATAAGGTGCAGTCAATTGTGGGATTCAAAGAGATCATGATGCAACCAGGAGAGACACCTTGGGAACTAGATCAGTTGAAATGTACAATCCGTGAATCCAACATGAATTTGACAGATGGAAAACATCACGAGTGGTTTGTGGCTTTGCTACTACCACACTTAAGGAGTGTGTTGTCACAACAAAAGATAACAACTCAGGCAAAGGCCTTGGAGATTTCCATGAGACTACATGAGACTCAGATGCAAGATCCTATTCTAAGAGTTTAGCAGATCCATTCGTAGCTGAAGAATCTGTGCCTTGAGATGCAAAGTCTGAAGTAGGACAGGATGGTTCGGCCAGAGGTACATGAGGAAGTATGGTACTTGAAATTGAAGAGTCAGGGTCATGACAAAGACCATTGCCTGGTATTTGCAAGTTACCTTGCAGGCGGAGGACTGATGCCTTTAAGGCTAGAAGCTTAAGGAGGACCTAGTGCGGGGCCTACCTTATGGTGTGCTATCTGTCATGTAGCCAGAGAAAATGCCACAGATAATTGCCACTTGCTACAGAAGTATGTGCAAGCACCGCAACAGCTGTTCTGCAAATTTTGTAGGTTGGTAGGACATGATGAGCATACTTATAGGAGCTATGAATTGATGATGGATAAAACTCCCGCCTACAGGGTTCAGGCTGAAACGTGGCCCATTGACTAGAATGCACGGATGGCATGGATAGGATTTCAGGGGCGCGGAAGAGGCCGAGGCAGAGGAGGACCTGGTAGATGTCGAGGACAGTTGATTTGCTACAATTGCGGAGGACCGGGAAACTATGCCTGCGATTACACTAATCCAACACGTCTGTCATGCAAGCATTCCACATTGTTTGATCATGAAACGGAAGATTGTCCTACGATGATAGCTAGGATACGTGACAAAGGGGCGCTACCACCTCCGTTGACTCAGAACTTGTAGATGATGAGATCTGAGCCACGCGAGGAAGATCCAAACTTAAATATAGTACTTAGAAGTGGAATCGCGACGGAAGATGACAAGGGGAAACATCTGGAAGATAGTACATGGGTTCGCAAAGCCCTAGCGAAAGAGGTTGAGTTCGGTTTGGAGCGTGCTCATGAAACCTTCATGGAAGCTAAGAAGAGCTTCGCTGAGGCCTCCACCTCAGGAAGCAAGGATATACCTGAGCCAAAGATGGACCCCTCTATGCTCACAACTTTCTTGGAAACCTGTATGAAGTTATTGCATGATAGTAAGGCTGTGAAAGGGTTACAAGAACTCATCAATAGATGTGCTAGAACAACGCTAGGTGAGCCACGTGTAGTACGAAAGATTGGCAAGCATAAATCAAGGACGAGACCAGAGATGAGATTGACCGCACAAATAGGAGAGTATGAAATGGATCAGGTCACTTTGGACCTAGGGTCAGATACGAATGTCCTACCGAAATAGACTTGGGAGTGAATGGGGAGACCCGTGTTGCAATGGTCTCTGATTCAACGAAGGATGGCAAATCAACAGAAAATCATCCCCATGGGGCAGCTGCAGGGGGTGACCGTTGATATTGAGGGAGCGAGCACACTGGCCGATTTTGGAGTAATAGAGATAGTGGATGAGAGCAATCCCTACCCTACGCTCCTGGGAATTGACTGTGCTACTGATATGAAATGGGTAATCAATCTAAAGAAGCAAAAGATGTTCTTTGAAAATAAATCACTGTGCGTAATAATACCCCTAGATCCTGCTGAAGGATTGCGCTATACAGAACCAGTCCATGATTATGAGAGTGATGACGACCTGGACTGTATCTATAAGATAACAACGCAAGACCAAGATTGGGTGAATCCCACCATGGATGGATGGATCATGTGGGATCGTGAGAGTTCCTGCACTTCAGACTTCGACGAAGAAGTAGAACCCTGGAAGAATCGGTTACATGAAGTACCTATGCTGAATTGTAACATGATGACTCAGTCGTTGCACTGTGTGTCATCAGAGGTAAGAAACCTGCCTACTTATGATGGTATAAATGAGGTAGATATCTTTTTGGATGCATTTGAAAGGGAGGTACTAGAAAAGTAGCACTTCCAGGCCTTGGACTGGGCACTGCACACTACACCCACAAGATGGTGGGGTATGCATAAAAGAAGCTTCGATGATTGGCACGAATGTAGGAAGATGATGAGAACATGATTTGGGAAGCCTAAAATGCGACTCACAGACAAGTATGATGGGCAGAATGATCCGCGCACGCATTTGGCCAAATGGATGTAGGCTTATGGAGAAAAGCCCCAACCTGAGTGGGTACACCTGTTCTGTCATACCTGAATGTTATCCCAATGAATTGGTATATAGAAATAGAGCTCTGCCATGGGATAGGTGAATGGGATATCCTACACGAAGGATTCATGATGACATTCAGTTTTTAGGACATATTTGATAGTATTGATGAAGTGCTACAAGAGGTGAAAGCAACCATCTCTAGGATACCACAGGATCCTTTAGACCTGATTCAGCTTGAATGGGCTACTCAGCTGAGTCACGGGCTCAAATGTTATAATTCAACTGCTGAAGCAGAGGACAAGGATCTGCGAAAGATCAACATTCCAGAAACAAAAGGACACTGCAAGGTTCAAGGACTGCAGATTGAGAACCCTGATATAAACGTGCTGGTGAAAACAAAACAAGTGAACATCGGTATGTAGGCAGAGCCCAAATTTGCAAATATTGGAAACTATTGGGACAATGTGACGGTGGATAAGGTCGTTGAATTGCTCCACAAATACCAGGACTTATTCCCTACCAAGTTTATGGATCTGAAAAGAATAATCAGAGACCTAGGAGTGATGAAGATCACGTTAAAGCCTAATGCGAAGCTAGTTAAGCAGAGGCCTTACCACCTCAATCCAAAATACAAGGAGAAGGTCCGCTTAGAGCTAGAAAAAATGCAAGCAATAGGCATCATTAAGCCTGTGGAAGAATACAATTGAGTAAGGCCAATGGTAGTGCAAGAGAAGAAGTAGAAGGATGAGATAAGGATATGCGTGGATCTTAGAAAATTGAATGATGCATGTGTGCATGATCCTTTCCGGACTCCATTCATGGATGAATTGTTGGACAATGTAGGCAGCCAGGAAGCATATTCCTTCACTAATGGGTTCTCTGGGTACAACCAAATCAAAATCGTGCTGGAGGACAGGAGCAAGACAACCCTCGCGACTGTGTGGGGTTGTTTTCAATACAATGTAATGCTATTTGGATTGAAGAATGCACCTGCAATCGTTTCGTGCGTGGTTGTTGCGGCATTTAAGGAATTTATTCATAAGTTCCTAGAGGTATATTTTGATGGCTGGACTATATTTGGGCTGGTTAAGCACCATGTAGCAAGCTTGCGCTAGATGCTAGACAACTGTCGAAGATACTAGATCATGCTCAACCTCAAGAAGTGTTTGTTTTGCATTCCTTTTGGGAACCTATTGGGGCATGTGGTTTGCAGACAAGGGCTAATGTAGACCTCGCAAAGATCACGGTGATACTAAACTTGGAAGCACCGAGGAGTGTGAAACAGTTGTGCGCTACTCTGGGACATATGGGATATTACAAAAAGTTTATCAAAAGCTATGCCCAAATCACCACGCCAATGGAAACATTGTTCAAGAAGGATGTCACGTTCTACTGGAACAATAACTGTAAGAAAAGCTTGGATATATTTAAAGAAAATATGGTTCCCGCATTGATTCTAGTCTTCCCGAATTGGAAGAAAGAGTTTCATGTACATGTTGATGCGTCATGTATACCATTGGGGGCAGTACTAACACAAGATGGCGGAGAAGGCTTGGATCATCCTGTCACGTTTGCAAGCCGCATATTATCCAAAGCATAGAAGAAATTTTCTACAACTGAATGCGATGGGCTAGCTATGGTGTATGCACTCCAGAAATACTGGCACTACTTGCTAGGAGGCCATTTTAAATTGTATACGGATCACTATGTGCTGAAGTACCTGGTCAATAAGCCTGTGTTGGGGGGACGAATTTGCATATGGCTCTTATTGTTCCAAGAGTATGATTTTGAAGTTGTTGTAAAGCCTGGAGGATTGAAGGCAGGACCAGACCATCTGTTGTGCATCGAAACAACGGAGGAACCTACTAACTTGGAAGAAGGATTGCTTGACGCACACCTATTTGCAGTGTGTGTCACGTATGGTCATTTCGAGGATATAATACACTTCCTAACAATAGGAACTGCACCAAAAGGATACTCTATCCAACAAAAGAAGGAATTAGTGGTGCGTGTGGCAGATTTCTTTGTCATTGCTGGCACCTATACAAGATGGGGACTAATGAGATATTGCGACAATGTGTACCTGAGTTTGAACGAAGAAGCATCCTCGCAGATGCTCATGGGGGTGCTCTGGGAGGACATTATGCAGGGAGAGAAATCATGCAGAATATTCTATGCACTGGGTTGTGGTGCCCAACCCTTCATGAGGATTCAAAATCTTATTGCAAGGCGTGCGATGTATGTCAAAGAATAGGCAGACCATTATGGAGGGATGAAATGCCTTTGAATCCACAAATGACGTTGCAACCCTTCGAGAAGTGGGCAATATATTTTGCAGGACCCATTCAGCCACAAGGGAAGACAAGAGCAATGTACATTATCACTGCGACGGAGTATTTGACTCGTTAGGTAGAAGTGTAGTTGGTGAAGGATTGCATGGGAAAGACAACTGCGAAGTTCTTATTTGAGCATGTACTGACGCGATTTGGATGTACAAGGATCTTGATGAGTGATCATGGTACACACTTCCTGAATGAGACAATCAGCGCACTAACAGAGGAATTTCAGGTATATCACCAAAAGAGCACACCTTATCACCTGTAGGCTAATGGGACAATGGAGGCATTCAACAAAGTAATTGGAAACATGCTGACCAAGGTTTACAATGCTTAGCGAAGTGATTGGGACCTATGCATACCTGCAGTATTGTGGGCTTATTGAATGACTTGTAAAAAGTTGATAGGACAAGCCCCTTTTAGGCTTGTCTATGGTGTAGAAGCCATAATGCCTATGGAATACATCATGCCTAGTTGGCGCATAGTGGTGCTCATAGGTATGACGAATCGTGGAGCCATGGAAGAGAGGCTCGTGTAGCTAGATGAGCTCGAAGAAGAAATATTTTTGGCTGGATTTCATCAGCAGGTCCAAAAGCAGTGTGAAAAGGCATGGCATGATCGACACATCAAGCTGCACACATTTAAGGTAAATGATCTGATTTTGTTGTATGATAGTAAGTTTGATAAATTTCAGGAAAATTCAGGATGCACTGATTAGGGCCTTATGTTATTAAGGAGATTACCGATGGAGGAGTGGTACAGCTGGTCAAGTTAAATGGAGAACCCTTCCCAGGAAAGGTGAATGGCAGTCACTTGAAGCCATACATCGGTGGTCTGACCAGGTGACTAAATGAAAGTAGCACAGTCTTAGCACTCCAGGCAACTAAAAGGAGGTGTGGGACTATAAAATACACTACCCAAGTTGGGGAGCTGTGTGGTTGGAAGATGGTGTGAAGCAAGGATGTGTCACTAGGTCCGCGACAACGTGAAGGGAGCTGCGCTACCTAGGGAGAAATCGTGCAGGTCAGCTGGAAAGTGACTGTTAAGGTCATTGTTGATGAAAAGATGGCAGAAGTGAGGCCAAATGGAGCGGGCGACTAGTATTTAACATGAAATTTATGGCTTAGATCCTTGAAAATATGCCACCAATCTGGCATTAATGAACTAATTTTGGGGGGAACAGTCGGATTTGAATTCAAATTTCCATATAAATTACAAGTGGTTGTCCAATAAGAAACACTTTGCATTTTTAGTATTCAGTTATTGAGCACTCAGACACCTATGGACCCAGATTTTTTTGTAGCTCTCAAATAGACCCTTGCATTTGCAAACTTGCTTGAGATGTCGCTAGTACTGATAGAGAGTGTTATGTCATCACCCCCAGAAGTTATCAATACACAAAAAGTGGTAGAAGACCCGGCACAATAGATGGAGAAATAAGCCAGAGAAGCTACCGCAAAAGTAGTCGAAGTACTGGCAGAGGTACCTAAATCCCCAAGAACGTCGAGGCCAAAGCCAACCCCAACCAAGGATACAGTGAAAGATAAGAAGGGAAAGTAGCCTGCCATCCTGGTGTGTGTGTCGCCAAGACAAAACCCAACCAAGCCCACTTCCTAGGAGAAAGGAAAGGCTATAAACCTAGAACCAGAAGAGGAAGACATCAAAGACATCCCCATGGACGATAAGGATGTGGGAGTGGAAATAGAGGAGGTTGAAGCCCAGGGTGCAGACCCTATTACACAGTTTCTGGAGTATGTCCCTCCACGCAAGCCGAAGTCCAAGGTCTCCAAGGACATTGATGAAAGTAAGACTCCCCTACAAACACCATTGCTACCAGATGAGATCACTTTTGATGGTCCGCGTTTCACACGGTTGCTGATTTTTAAGCTCGAAGACTGGGACTTGGCGGACCATGAGAAGTTCCTGCACCTGGCAACCAAAGAGTTGATGTGCCACATCATAGACACAATGATGGGGATGACTACACTGAAGCCGCGGAAGTCAATCAGAGGAGTAGAGAAGGCAGGACTACTCAACCTGCTCTGGGTGCCGCACTATAACTGCACCCCCATGACAGTTTAGTCATCAAGCAGCTGCTTTGCTTGGTTCATGATGGGTGTCTATGGCTGGTGGTGCTGATACCCATCACCGATATGTTGATTCATTGCATCACACACCTGTCGTATACAGGCAAAAATCCAGCGATGATTTTTGGCTACAAGGGTGGCGAGCTGGCGCTCGTAGAGTCAATGAAAGAGAAGTTCAAATTGGTGAAGAAGTCGCATGGGTACGCAATATCCAACGTCTGTGACCTTGCTATGAAGGTGGCAATGCAGATCCTTGTAGGGAAGGTGATGTCGAAGTGTCGCTCCAATGAGGTGTCAGCACCTGTCATCGTGCTCGCACAGTAGTGCACGCAAGGAGTCCAATTTAACTAGTCGGACTACCTTCGCGGTGAGGTCCTGGAAAACTGCTGTGAAGCACTGGAGAAAAGCAAGACATTTCACTATTTGTGGCTCTTTCTATTGATTTTGCTCGTAGCATGGGCAACCAAGGACATGGAGCACGTTCGAGACAACAAAATCTTTTGGATCCTGATGGAATGAATATCAGGATGGCTATAAATTGCAAGCCGTGATTGTCGCCCATGGTATATGCCAACCTGCAAAGCTACGCTGAATTCAAAGTGGATTTCCATCGGATCTCAATCAGGGTGTGGAAGGACCTTGTGCAGAAGTGGTATGACTTACTGCACCTAGCCACAGATGATGCCATTGATGCGGTGTTGGATAAATCGCCAGCAGAGTGGCGCACCTCCACAAACTTAGCAGTGGGTGGAAGCAAAGTCCACCATACAAAAGAAGAAGGATGAGGCTAAGCTGAAGATGGTGCAGCTGGTCGAGAAGAGGAAGAAGGAGGCCACTGAGAAGGCCAAGGCAGAGCAGACAGGAAAGGAGGTAGGAAAAAAAATGGGAGGCACAGAGTAGGGATCTGAAAAAGGCGTGTGGTCGCCTTCGGATGTAACCAAAGAAGAGGACACAGAACAGCATGGCATGGATCCTCAGGAGACGTTTGGCGATATTAAGCGCCCGAGAGAGCCCGAAAAGGGAGGGTCTAGAAAGAAGTCCAAGGTGACCAAGACCTTGCTGGACCCCATGACACTAATAGAGGGATACTTATACGACATCGGTGACATAGTCAGAGATGTCACCATGGAGGCCCTGCAGGAATTTGAAAAGCAGTAGCAGATCGTCCTAGGGGCCATCCAAACTGGACTGCAGGAGTTGCAGGTTTGTACATTGCAAGTTGGTATGGTGTCTACCCACTTGCCTATCGGCACATTAGAGGCTGTCGATATGTTGCGCACGAAGGCTTCCAGTGCATTAGTGCTCCCGAATGGAGCACTGACAACAGAAAATGAGGCTCACAGACCCACTATTAGCACCTTGAAGGGAGTAGGATTGAACCTGGCAGCGCTCCCGTGTGAAGCACTCCACTCGTAGGATGGAGTAATTGCTGAGCTAAGGGCCCGTGAGCATCGCGCCCTCCAAGTGATCAGTGAGCAGAGAATAAACAATATGCATATGGCTTTACAGAGGAATGTTGCCATCGCCGCCAAGGCTGAGGTGACCAACCAGAGTAAGAAGATCATAGAGGTCATAGAAGAGGCCTGCAGAATGGTCTCGGAATTGGCCATTCTGGAGGAGGATCCAATCGAGGTCCACATCCGTAAATTGGCCACAAGGGTGCACAACTCTCGGACAGAGATGGCACAGGTACAATTGGAGATGAACTTGCAGATTACAAAGGTCCTGTTGAGGGCTCAGCCTTCAACACCACCAGAGGTCAAGGAACAATAGGTGGCCGTTGTCACAGAAGCAGTCGCGACAGTGGAGAGTGCAGTAGCAAACTACACACAGTTGTTTGAACAGTCGTTTGAGGTCTTGACTGGCTTGTAGGAGGACCGACACATCTCGAGGCTCGAGACGAAAGCGCGCGAACTCCAACAGTGCTGTGATGAATTTATGGGCACAACACGAACTGTCATGCTAACACAGAGGTTAGCAAAGCTGCAGGAAGCCAAGCAGCTGAAGGAATAGGTGGATGCAACACTACATAAGGAAGCAGAGCTGAAGGTGCAACTCAAGCCCTGGCTAGAGGAAGCTTATGCAGTTACAGGAAACATTGAAGGCAAGCTTAGGAGTCTGTAAGTGACGTAACAACAGCTTCAAGCCGACAGTGCGGGGGCAATAACTGAGAAGACAGTCGAAGATGTGAAGCAGGCAACAGCTTAGTGCATAGCCGAAGTTGCAGTCATCAGGGTCAAGCTGCGTGAAAATATCTCCGTGCCTGTCGAGTGACTCGAGGGCAAGTTACAATGTCTGTGTTGGGGGCCTGTTGGGAGCGAGATCCCCCAAGGGACTTTTTGGGGCTAAAATCCCATGTTTTAGTCAAATTTTTGTAATATTATTGTAAAGACTCCGCATTTTGTGGTCATGGAGCATGAAGGTATTATGTGTTACAAAGGGTAATCTGCCCTTATTTTTGTAAAGTAAAGTCGGCTGTAAGATATCTACCCATGGTCTGCAGACCATGGGATTGTATAAAAATAACTAAGCTCTAAGTAGTTACTAGCATAACACAAGGAAGAGATTCATAGCTTTAGATCAAGAAGTCTAAGTCTTGGGTTGTAGCATAGGTAGAGGCTCTACAGCTGAGTGCATAGAGGCCTAGGGTAGAAGTCCGCAGCTGAGTGCGTGGACCCCTGCAGTTGTGTGCACAGGGTGAACATAGTCTGTAATCCTTAGAAGATATTAATAAACGTATTTATTCTACAATTTCTATGTATTTGTTTTGTTAATGGGTTTGGATATTTTGTGTATGAATTCTCTTATTAATAATTATGCTTATATGATGCGCAAATGAATGCAATTACATTGCATAATTGAATGCAATCACGAATATATTCTTACGCGGTGATAACTTTAAGTATTTGACAAGATAAGAAAATCACTTAGGATAATTGAGGAATCTGCACGACATGCTACTATAGCAGTGTGAAGGTACCTGAGCTACAGGTTAAAGCTATGCGAAAGTCATTCGTGTACTTTCACGAAGGTATTGAAAGCTGGAACAAAGGGTGTGTCTTACAAGCCCTAAAGCGAGATCACATGCGCAAAGGTAGGGATAGAAGAAATCAAAAGACATCACAACCATCTCAAGGGTGCGGAAACTTGGTTCCAGCATCCCCCCATACTGCTTCGGGTGAGACTTCGGTCCGCACTCCGCAAGCTGATGCTGAAAGGGACAGTAGTGTAGGGATTTGTTTGGCTAATTAACGTTGAACCTGGGTGAGGCCCCCTCAAGCCAACACCAAATAAAACTTTGAGTCTAATACCATTTGTTATGAATTAAATAATAGAGCAATGGAACACATAAATATTGCGGAAAAATAAACACAAAAGGCATAAAACAAGAGAGACATATATATGTGGCTCACCCAATTTAGGCTACGTAGAGAAATAGCTACTCCTTCCTTTTATATTATCCAACAAATTGAAGGGAAATGACCTACATCAAATCCGTTGTAACTTCCTCTTCACTCTCACATAGTCTCCTCTCTTTTGTTCGCACAGAATAATTCACAGTCACAATACAATTCCCTCATATAAAATAAGGGTTCCCTTCTAGAGACAAAAAGCGATAAATTAACATAACTTCTACTGTCAGATCTTGTTCTTAATGAACGACCTAGATTGACTACAAAATTACAATATTTTACAAGGACATTTTTCTCTAATTATTTGCTTCTGGAGCACTTTCCTTGAAACCCCACCCGGGGGTAGGGAGGGTGGGTTAGGTGGCTTCTGCCACCCCTCTAGCCCCCCCACCACGAAAATTGTGGGGGGAAAGCCCCCCCCTCCTCCTACCACAGAAATTGTGGGGGTCAAGCCCCACCCCCCTGTCCCATGATAATAGTGGGGGGCAAGCCCTCCCCATACCCCTGTCAGGGACTGGGATCCAACCACATATAAAACAAAATACCTCAGAATCAAGAAGATGATTACGCTCCACACCCAACACCAATGGGGCCCTACCCTCTATAGCCATTTCCTTGCACCCTCATGCATGATACCACACATTGGGGCGCCTATCTTTGTGCTTGAGCATCCCAAACCATATTTACATTATTTTGGAAAGTGTACAAAGATTCTTTTTTGAAGTAAGGAACTCACTAATTTTAATACTCACTACCTGGTGGCAGTCCCAATATTCCCTTGGTTGGAGCACATTTTTATACCTCATATTCTCAATATTGTCTTTGTGTTTGAGCATCCCAAACCATATTTACATTATTTTGTCAAGTGTACAAAGATTCTTTTTGAAAGTAAGGAACTCACTAATTTTCATACCTACTACGTGATGGTGATCGCAATACGCCCTTGGTTGGAGCACATATTTTATACTTCATCTTCTCAACACTAATTTCATTTCATGGCCCTTCACCACATCTAACCAAAATACTGTGATGTTCCATACCCAACTCAACCAGTCAAACCATCCATTTGTCACTCCCCTAGATGTTCTCTTGACTCTAGGGGCTTGCCTACCTTAGTTGGTTTTAACTTTTTCCACTCGAACCATGCTCCAAACTTAGGAATTTTATAGCCCATATCATTCTCTAAACCTCACTCATTATTCCTTTTTCATCATTCCATGGTTTGTTATATATATTAGCATCAAATGGATTTCTCAAAAAAACTCTTTCCTTGATGGTTGCAACTTCCTTCCTATCAATGCTTGTTCTCATTTCTAAAGAAATAAGAAATATCTTGGCTCTCATTCCCATACAATATGAACCTCAAATGAAACAATGGGTGTCATGATTTCCCATTGATTTCATTAACGCTCTTGATGATCAATGTCAACATTACTTTAGATTGTGAAGTGACACACTTTACGATAGTTACATTTTGTCATTTTGGCATTTACCAGGTTGGAACCTCTGATCACAGTGTCATTATCACTCATCATACCTAGTACATGGGGGAATTTGAATCAATTGTACCACCTTCTATTATATATTCCCTCAAGGGTGAAGATGACATCTACTTTTAGTAGCAACAATTATGTTCTAAACATTATTGACAAAAAAATTCTTACATACCAATGTAACCATCTTTGTCAAAGTCATGATAACAAAAATGGGACCTGCCAACCTTGTATTTATATTGTATGTATTTTAATCATAAACATATTATATTCTCTCTCCTTCAATACCTTGTAATCTCTCTCTCCAAACAAGGATATCTCTCCTAAGAAGTTAGGAGAACTCATCATTAAGCATAAAATTGTGATGTATCTTAGCGATACGCTTGCTCCTAACATATATAGAAATATTATTTATAATGAGAGGGGGGGTGAATTAGTATAATGCTAATTTTGTTCCCAATTAAAATTTGACACCTATTTTTAATAACAATACCTAATAAATCATCAACAATGTCGTGCATGAAATCGATAGATCAAGAACCATAAAACAAATCACATGAGCAACACATAAGACATATTTTTTTAAGATAGAAAACCATAAATGGAGAAAACCACCATTCCTCTTCTTCTCTTCTTAAATATTTCTTTACATATGTTCATCGACACCTACTAGTAGGAAGCATTGACACCCTTGCAACGTTTTGTTGGCACCCACCAACAAGAAGCATCAACTCCTTTACATTGTTTCACTAACACCCACTAGTAGGAAGCATCCACTCACTTGCACTATTTTTGTTGGGACAGGGTCCCCTAGGGTCGATTTTAGGGTTAAAAGCCCAATTTTAGGGGCAGAAAGCCCAATTTTTTTATGTAAAATTTAAAGTCTCTGCAATTTGTGGTTGTGGAGCACATAGATGTAAAGTGTCATAAAGGGTTTCCACCCTTCTTTTATGTAAGTTGTGTCAGCTTTAGAAGATCCACCCATGGTCTGCGGACCATGGGATTGTATAAAAAGGAGAGTCTTAGAAGAGTCTAATGCAGTTTGGTAGTTGGATAATGATGGATATAATGGGTCATTAGTGAAAAGAGCGAAAAGTCCTAGAATAGAGGAAAGGCTCTATAGTTGTGTGCGCAAAGGCTAGGGTTGAAGTCTGCAGCTGAGTGTGAGGACCCTTGCAGCTCAGTGCATGGACCCTTGCAGCTGAGTGCGCAGGGTAGTTAGAGTCTGTAAGAATATCTGAACTACTAAAAAAGAAGGTTGCTTTGGAAACTTTTGTGTTGATCTATTTACTTTTGTTATGAATAAATGTGGTTATGTTATGCTGAATAATGGTTTCATGATTTAATGCTCTTTTGATGCGTGAATCTGTATGTTTACATTGATGTCTATACACCAGTAATAATATCTATTTTCCGAAGAACATAATAATATATATTGAAGTTATCAGATACTTAAGC
Source organism: Pinus tabuliformis (assembly GCA_031772625.1). NCBI lineage: Eukaryota > Viridiplantae > Streptophyta > Pinopsida > Pinales > Pinaceae > Pinus > Pinus tabuliformis. The sequence continues at coordinate 776,800,313 of CM062808.1, read as the reverse complement.
TGATCTAGGTAAATACGGAAGTAAGAGTAATTACAGAAGCGCGTAAGTGTTTAATTCACCTGGTTAGGGTCCGTGAATGATATTCGTAGACCTTCACAAAGTTCTAGAGGCCGAGTAAGAGAAGTATATCGATAAGCCCTAAAAGGCTTATCGATCTACGCGAAGGTAGAGTTAGGGTATAAAACGACATCACTACCATCTCTGGGTGTGGAAACCTGATTCCACCACCCCCCCATACTACTTTGGGTGAGACTTCAGTCCGTGCTCCATGATTGATGCCGAAAGGGCCAATAGTGTAGGGATTTGTTTGGCTAAAATAACGATGAACCTGGGTTAGGGCCCACTAAGCCGCTTGCTTGACCTACTCCACCAGCTGCTTCATTGCTGGTCCTGTGCTATCTGTCTGGATCTTCTGCTATGATGTCTATAGGCTGGCAAACTTCTCCCAATGGTGGCAGAGATTACATAGGCCTCATCCAGCCAAGGAACCAACAGAGTGACTCAGGGGCGAGTCACCATATTTTTGTTGGGGGCCTGTTGGGACAGGGTCCCATAGGGTCAATTTTTGGATTAAAAGCCCAAGTTTTGGGGCAGAAAGCCCAAGTTTTTGTATGTAAAGTGTAAAGTCTCCACAATTTGTGGTCACAGAGTTCGTAGATGTAAAGTTTCATAAAGGGTTTCCACCCTTCTTTTATGTAACTTGTGTTAGCTTTAGAAGATCCACCCATCATCTGCGAACCATGGGATTGTATAAAAAGGAGAGTATTAGAAGAGTCTAAGGCAGTTTTTGGATGAAGTTAAGTCGTTGATGGGTCAGTAAGAGCTAAGAGCGAAGAGTCTTAGAATAGAAGAAAGGCTCTGTAGCTATGTGCACAGAGGCCTACATAGCTGAGTGCGCAGACCGCTGCAACTGAGTGCATAGGGTAGTTAGAGTCTGTAAGAAGATCTGAAGTACTAATAAAGAATATTACTCTGGAAATATCTGTGTTTGATCTATTTACTTCTGTTATGAATAAATGCGATTATGTTATGTTGGATAAGGGGTTAATGTTTTAATGCCATATTGATGCATGAATCTATATGTTTTACATTGTTATCTAGACATAAGTAATAATATCTGTTTATGCAAAGAACATATTAATGCATATTGAAGTTATCAGTTGCTTAAGTTGATCCAGGTAAATATAGAAATAAGAGTAATTACAGAAGCACGTAAGTGGTTGATTCGCTTGGTTAGGGTCTGCGAACGACAGTCATAGGCCTTCACGATGGTCTAGAGGCCGATTAAGGAAAGTCTATCGATAAGCCCTAAAAGGCTTATCGATCCGCGTGAAGGTAGAGTTGGACATAAAATGACATCATAACCATCTATGGGTGCAAAAACTTGATTCCAGCATCCCCCCATATTGCTTCGGGTGAGACTTCAGTCTGCGCTACGCGGATTGATGCCGAAAGGGCCAGTAGTGTAGGGATTTGTTTGGCTAAATTAACACTGAACCTGGGTTAGGACCCACTAAGCCAACAAATGGTTTTGCTTCCGGGACCGAGATCTGCATAAGAAGGTGTGATGTTGCATCACTGGAATCTGACTAAGAAGGAAATTAAAGATTGGTTGGATAGGAAGATTCACGAATTCGCGGTGCAAGAAAATGGAAATACGCGATTGACGAAAGAATAATGATTGGACAAGATACTTGTATACATAGATACACAAAATCTTCTTTTGTTCCTTCCTGGTTGAATTATATGAGTGGATCGTTAAATTGGCAGACGAACAAGGAAGGTGGAGTCTTGACGGTCCAATAGTGTGGACCCCAGAGTTAGTGCGAGTATTGGAAGCCTCAGAAGATAAGATCGCACGCACTGTCAATATTGGCTTGATCATATCATAGGAGGATTCATGATAGAGTTCGGGGTAGATACTTCAGTCAGTTACAGCGAAGCAGAGTGCCACTTCTTCAAGGGATCGTGAGGTAAGTATTTAAGGTCTTTAAATACTTGGATTAAGATTCTCTTGTGTGAAAAGCGAGTTATGCAGTTACCTTGATGTTTGGAGCTACACGAAGTGGAAAGATATTTAGGGATAGAGGGAGAACAAGCCTTGAATATAGCTCATTGATCGAACCTCCTTTGAGTGACGATGAGGAAATAGCACAGGCTTCACCGCAGAACACTGCTCATCTAATAAGACGAGGGTTCCCGTGAATACCCCATCTAGCCACGCCACATATGCATTCACCTCCACAACATACACCTTCATCTAGACCAGCACCACCTCCACCATCATTTAATATGGTGAATGCAGTAAAGTTTCCCATTTTCAAGGGTTTGGGAACTGAGGACCCGGACCAGTTTTAGTTCCACGCGAAGGCCTTATGGGAGGCTCAGGGTGTAAGGGATGATCAGATGAACAAAGCAACATTGGTCACTGCTTTATAGGAATACACACTAACATGGTACATTAAGTACTACATTGATAACCTGATGGCTTCATTAGAAGATATTCAGACCGTGTTAAATAAGGAATTCAGCTAGCCTAAGTTTGAAGCTCAATCAATTGTGGGATTCAAGGTGATCATGATGAAGCCGGGAGAAACACCTTGGGATTTGGATCAGAGATTGAAGTGTACGATCTGCAAAGCTAACATGAATCTTACGGATGGGCAGCACCGTGAATGGTTTGTGGCTTCTCTCCTACCTCATCTGAGGGTTGCTTTATCACAGCAAAAGATTGGGACCCAAGCAAAAGCCCTGGAGATTGTGATGAGATTGCATGAGACACTAATGCAAGATGCTAATTTGGGAGTTCAACAGATTCACACACAGTTGCAAAAGCTCTTCCTAAATTTTCAGAGTCTAAAGAAGGATAGAGTGGTTTGCCCAGAGGTGTGCGAAGTAGTTTGGTGCCTGAAATGAAAAAGTAAGGGGCATGACAAATATCACTGTCCATTTTTCATGAATTATGTTGTAGCAGGAGGGTTGAGGACTCTGAGGCTAGAAGCTCAAGTAGGGCCAAATACAAGGCTTGTGCTATGGTGTGTTATCTATTAGGTAGTTAGAAAACATGTGACAGATAATTTTCACCTGTTGTAGAAATTTGTATAGACACCGCAACAACTCTTCTGCAACTTCTGTCAATCGGTGGGTCATGATGAGCATAACTACCATAGCTATGAGCTAATGATGTATAGAACACCCACATGTATGTTGCATGTAGAAACTCAGGCTCCGGATTAAGGCGTTGGGGGAGCGCGAGGAGGATTTCAAAGGCTCAGGCAAGGCCAAGGTGGAGGAGGACTTGGTAGAGGTTGAGGACAGGTGATTTGCTACAAATGTGGGTGATTTGGACACTACGCATGAGAATGCACGAACCCAACATGCCTGTCATGCAGATACTGCACTCGGTTTGACCACGCGACAGAAGACTGCCCTGTATTACTAGCTAGGATATGCGAAAAAGGAGCGCAACCTCAGCAACCTACCTAGAATCTGCAGATGATGAGGGATGAACCCCGTGAAGAGGATCCTAATGTAAACATCGTGCTACGAAGGGGAATGATGACAGGTGAAGACAAGGGAAAGTAGCCTGAAGAAGGTGAATGGATCTGAAAAGCTCCAGAAAATGAGGTCGGATTTGATCTGGAGTCCACGAGGGAAACATTCATGGAAGTAAAGAAAAGCTTTGTCAAGGCTTCTACCTCAAGAAGTTAGGATAAAAAGTCTGAAGAAATGGACCCATCCATGCTTACTACATTTTTGGAGACCTGTATGAAGCTGCTTCGAGATAGCAAGGTCATAAAGGGATTACAGTATTTGATCAATAAATGTGCTTGTAATACTCCTGACGGACCGCATGTGGTCAGGAAAATTGGTAAGAATAAGGCAAGAATAGGGTGGGAAATGAGACTCACCGTGTAAATAGAAGAATATGAAATGGACCAAGTTATTCTGGATCTAGGGTTCGACATGAATGTTTTCCTTAAATAGACATGGGAGAGAATGGTGAGACCTACGCTACAGTGGTCTCCTATTCAATTGAGAATGGAAAATCAACAAAATATTATCCCAATGGGAAGATTACAAGGAGTGACAATCGATATCAAAGGCGCGAGCATGTTGGCCGATTTTGAAGTGATAGAGATTGTGGATGGTATCAATTCCTACCTGATGCTCCTTGGGAATGACTGGGCTATCAATATGAACGGGGTGATCAATTTGAAGAAGCGGATGATGTCATTTGAAAGAAAATCGTTCCGTGTAGTAGTACTGTTGGACCCTGCAAAAGGACCGCGCTACACTGAACCAGTCCGTGATTAGGAAAGTGATGATGATTTGGACTAGATTTATAAGATAATGGCATGAGATTAAGATTGGGTGAATCCGACAGCTGATGGAAATATTACATGGGACCGCGATAGCTCCTACACATCAGACTTAGACGAGGAATTGGAACATCGGTAGAATAGATTGCACAAAGTATCTATGCTACGATGTAACATGATGACCAAATCGCTGTGCTACGTATCATCGGAGGTAAGAAGTTTTCCTTACTATGATGGTTTAATTGACGTTGATAAGTTTTTGGATGCATTTGAAAGGGAAGTGCTAGAGAAGCATCACTTCCAAGCCTTGGATTTGGCGCTGCGTGCTACACCTACAAGATGGTGGGGCACGCATAAAGACAACTTCGATGGATGGCATGAATATCTGCATGCAGGATTGCCTTTACAATTTTGGGCAGATGTTGTAGATACTAATTTTTATCTAATAAACAGAGGGCCTTCAAGTTCCTTGGATGGTGGTATTCCAGAGGAGGCATGGATAGGTAAAAAGTTAAACTACTCTTTTTTAAATACTTTTGGTTGTGAAGCCTTTGTCCACATTAAAAAAGAAAATAGAACAAAGCTTGAGGCAAAATCAAAGAAATGTACCTTTATTGGATATGGTGTTAACGATTTTGGTTATCGCTTTTATGATTATGAAAAACAAAAAATCATTAGGAGTAGAGATGTCATATTCAATGAAAGGGTTTTGTATAAGGATCAATTACAGGAAAAGAAACAGGAAAAAAAAATAGAGAATACACAGTGCTTGACGCGATCACAGGAAAAAATCATAATGATCAACAACCAGAACAACAACCACAATAGCACCAAGCACCTCAAACACCTAAAAGTGGTGTTAGAAGATTTACCAGGATAAGTAGACCCCCTGAATGATACTCTCCTTCATTATATTATGTATTGTTGACTGATTCTGGTGAGCTGGAATGTTATGAAGAAGCAGTACAGGTAGAAACCAGGAAGAAGTGGGAGCAAGCCATGAAAGAAGAGATGGACTCCTTAGCACATAACCAGACTTGGGACTTATTTAGGTTGCCTGCAGGTAAAACATCATTACAGAATAAATGGGTTTACAAGTTGAAGGAAGAAGATGGAGGTAGAAAAAGGTATAAAGCTAGACTTGTGGTGAAAGGGTTTGCACAGAAAAATGGTATAGACTTTGATGAGATATTTTCTCCTGTTGTTAAAATGACTTCAATCAGAACTATTTTAAGTCTGGTAGTAGCTGAAGATTTGCATCTTGAGCAGTTAGATGTAAGGATAACCTTTCTCCATGGGGATTTGGAGGAAGAGATATATATGCAGCAGCCACAAGGATATGAGGTAAAAGGGAAGGAGAAACTAGTGTGCAGGTTGAAGAAGAGCTTGTATGGCTTAAAATAGGCTCCAAGGTAGTGGTATCTAAAATTTGACAGGTTTATGTCTGAACAAGGTTATACTAGATGTCACTCTGATCATTGTGTTTATCTCAAAAGACAAAATGATGGTAGCTATATTATATTGTTATTGTATGTAGATGGCATGCTTGTTGTAGGTTCTAACATGCAGGAAATAAATGTGTTGAAAAGAAAATTGGCAAACTCATTTGCAATGAAGGATTTGGGTGCTGCAAAACAAATCCTTGGTATGAGAATAACGAGAAACAGTGAGAATCATAAATTAACATTGTCTCAAAGTGAGTACATAGAAAAGGTGTTGAAAAGGTTTAATATGCAGAATGAAAAACCAATTAGTATACCTTTGGCTATCCATTTCAAATTAAGTAAGGAGTGTCCCAAGACTCAGGAAGAAATGGCTCATATGTCTAAAGTTCCATATGCATCAGCAGTTGGAAGCTTAATGTATGCAGTGGTCTACACAAGGCCTGGTATTACACATGCTGTGGGAGTTGTAAACAGGTACATGAAAAATCCAGGAAAAGAACATTGGATGGCAGTGAAGTGGATTCTTAGGTATTTGAGAGGTACCACAAATCAAGCATTATGCTTTGCTGGTTCAAACATTGTTCTACAGGGATATGTTGATGCAGATATGGCGACTGATAGAGATAACAGGAGAAGCATAATAGGGTATGTGTTTACTGTAGGTGGAACAACTGTTAGTTGGGTCTCAAAGCTGCAAAGTGTTGTTGCACTCTCAATAACAGAAGTAGAGTATGTTGCTGCTATAGAGGCTAGTAAAGAAATGATTTGGTTACAAAGGTTTCTAGATGAATTGGGTAAGAAGCAGGAGTTGGGAAAGTGATACAGTGACAGCCAGAGTGCCATACATCTTGCAAAGAACTCTGCATTTCATTCCAAGACTAAAGATATACAACTCAAGTACCATTTCATACGGTCAGTGTTGTAACATGGACAGTTGAAGCTGGAAAAGATACACACTAGCCAGAATCCTACAGATATGTTAACAAAATTTGTAACCAGGGAGAAATTGAGAATTTTCTCAGTTTCAATTCGTCTTAAAGTATGATGAAGAAGATGAGAAACAGCCAGGTCCAAAGTGGAGTCATTGTTCAACAATGAAGCAGTGGTGGAGTTGCTATAATCAGTCTCCAAGTGGGAGATTATTGGGTGTGGAGCCTGATTATCTTTTGTATTGAAAGGTATCACCGCATTGGACCCCAGTTCGTAATGGGGTGGCAACACTACCCGTAAAATATTCGTTGTAGGGGGTCCGGGGGGCTGTGACCTTTGGGAGCCCCCCTTGGCGGGGGGATCGAGGGCAGCGCCCCCGAAGCTAAGAATAGATGTAAAATTTCCTTGTAAAATGTTGTAATTTGGTAGTCAATCTGGGTCGTTCATTAGGCGGAGATCTGACAATAGAAGTTATGTTTAATTTACGTTTTTTTCCCTAGAATGCAAACCCTCGCTATATATGGGGGAATTGTATTGCATCTACGTAGATCTGTATTCTAAGTGAGGAAGAGAGAGGAGATTGAGAGAGAAGAGGGAATTACAATGGATTTGCTGTAGGTTGTATCTCTTCAGTTTTTTGGCTAATATAAAAGGAAGGACTGGTTGTTTCTCCGTGGACATAACCCAAGCTGGGTGAACCACGTATATCTGTGTCTCTCTTGTTTTATGCATTTTCTGTGTTTATATTTCTACATTATTTTATGTGTTCCATTGCTCTGTAATATATAATTTTCTAACGAAGTGCTAGAGAAGCATCACTTCCAAGCCTTGGACTTGGCGCTGCGTGCTACGCCTACAAGATGGTGGGGCACGCATAAATACAACTTCGATGGATGGCGCGAATATAGAAGAATGATGAGTTTGAATTTTGGTTTCCTAAAGGTATGATTGACAGAGAAATATGATGGAAGGAGTGACCCACGTGATCACTTAGCCAAATGGACCGATGCTTATGGAGCAGAACCGCAATCGGAGTGGGTGCATCTGTTCTATCACACCTTGGATGTAATACCTATGAATTGGTACTTGGAGACAGAGCTCCACCATGGCATGGACGAATGGGATATTTTGAGATAGGGATTCTTGATGACATTCAGCTTTGAAGATGGATTTGAGTGCATTGATGAAGCGTTGCAAGAGGTCAAAGAAGTGATCTTCAGAAAATTGCAAGATCCCTCGGATTTGATTCAACTAGATTGGACCACCCAACTGTGCCATGCGTTGGAGTGCTACAATGTGACCATTGAAGAGGAAGATGCGGATTTAAGCATCCGAGGAACATTAATATCCCGGAAATAGAAGGACACCGTGAAGTTGAGGGTCCGAAGATAGAAAACCTAGATATCACTGCGCTGCTGAAAATGAGACAAGTAAATATTGGGATAGAGGCGGAGCCGAATTTTGCAAATATAGGAGACTACTAGGATGATTCTATGGTGGATAAGGTTGCTGAGTTGCTCTGTGAATACCAGGACTTGTTCCCTACGAAGTTCTCAGACTTAAAGGGGATAATAGGGGACCTGGGAGTTATGAAAATTACGTTGAAACCAGATGTGAAATTGATCAAGAAAAGACCTTACAACCTCAATCCAAAGTATAAGGAAAATCTCCACTTAGAGTTGGATAAAATGCTTGCAGCAAGTATTATTGAACCAGTGGAGGAATCTAATCGGGTGAGCCCAATAGTACTTTAGGAAAAGAAGCAGAAGGATGAGATAAGGATATGTGTAGATCTCATGAAGCTGAATGACACTTGCGTCCATGATCCTTTTCTTACTCCATTCACCGATGAAGTGTTGGATAATGTAGGAGGACATGAAGCATATTTGTTCATTGATGGGTTCTCGGGGTACCATCAGATCAAGATCATGCCAGAGGAATTCCAATTTTATCATCAAAAGAGCACACCATATCACCCGCAGGCTAATGGGACAGTTGAAGCATTTAATAAGATATTAGAGAGCGCGTTGACGAAGGTTTGCAATGCACAAAGGAATGATTAGGATGTGTGTGTACCCACGGTGGTATGGGCTTATAGAACTACTTGTAAGAAGCTAACTAGATAGACACCCTTTAGGCTGGTCTATGGTGTAGAAGCTGTGATGCCAATTGAGTATATTGTACCTAGTCTACACATAGCATTGTTCACAAGAATGGCTAACCACGAAGCCCTGGAAGAGAGGCTCACGTAGCTGACAAAGCTTGAAGAGGATAGGTTTTTGGCTAGATTCCATCAGTAGGTTCAGAAGGAGTGCGAAAAGGCGTGGCACGATCGACACATCAGACATCACACCTTAAAGGTAAATGATTTGCTTTATTATATGACAAGAAGTTTGATAAATTTCTAGGAAAACTTTAGATGCATTGGCTGGGGCCATATGTCATTAAAGAGATTGCCGATGGTGAAGCAGTTCAATTAGTGAAATTGAATGGACATCCATTTCCTGGAAAGGTAAATGGTAGCTGATTGAAGCCATACACCGGGGATCCATCCATATAACTATATGATGGAAGCACAGTCTTAGCGCTCCAGGCAACTGAAAGAAGGCGTGAGACTATAAACTACACTGCCTGGGTTGTATAGCTGCATGACTGGGGGATTGCGCGGGTTGGAAGAATGTTGCAACCTCAGCAGATGCGCGATAGGAGCTACACTATAGAAGGAGAAACCATGTAAGGCATCCATAAAGTGACAGTTATGGTCACTGTTCATGATTTGACAGTGAGAAAATGGCTACGGGGAGCGGGGGGTGGCGTTTAAGGCTGAAATTAAGAGCAAAATCTTTGAAAATCTGCCACCAATCTAGCATTTATGAGCGAATTTTGGGGGGAACGATTGGATTTGAATTCTAATTTTCCTATAAATTACAGATGGTCTCCCAACGAAAAACACTTTTCATTTTGAGAGCTTATGTGTCGTGCTATCGGTTGCACATGAATTCTATGATTTCTTAGGATTTGGTGGCCAGTTCAGTGTTTGACAAGTTACCTAAGGAAACCCAAGATCTCCTGAATATCCTCATGTCGGCACCGGTAGAGACTACAAGTGATAGAGGATCTATGGCCTCTGAGGGAGATGCCAATGAGGTCGTAAGTGTAGAGGTTCCCGCCGCAGTACCAAAATCACCAAGGTCACATAGGCCGAAGCCTATGCTGGTAGGAGAGGCTTCCAAGACAAAAGGACAAACAGAAAGTGACATAGCCATGTGCCAGTCGCCAAGGAAGCACCAGAAGAAAGAGAATCCCACTGCGCAAGAGCAATGCAAGGTGGTAAACCTAGAATCTGACGAGGGTGAAAAAGAAACTGGTATGGGCATAGAGGACATTGATATCGAGGGAGTAGACCCTATCTCAAAGCTACCAAAAAACATCCCTCCACGTCGAGGTAAGGTGAAGGTCCTAAAGGACCCAACTGAGGGAAAGTTTCTCCTTCATACACTCTTGCTGCTATAGAATATCACGTTTGAAGGACCACACTTAGTGTGCGTCCCCCATCTAAAGCTTGAAGATTGGGACTTGGTGGACACAAAACTGTTCCCCCACCTGGCTACTGATAATTTCATGCAGAGGGTATTCTAAAAGGATTTGGGTGTCACCACGGTGGAGCTGGTGAAGTTGATTCATGGGGTGGAGAAGGAAAAATTGTTGAATCTATTATGGGTGCTACATTACCACCGCACTCCCATAAATTTGATACTTATCAAACAATTGTTGTGCCTGGTGCATGATGGGTGCCTATGGTTGGAAGAGCTGATCCCTATAACTGACATGCTAATTGATAGGATCACTTACTACCCCATTTAGGGCTGAATCTGGCCAAGGCATTTGGTAGAAATACCGGCAAGCGTGACCTTGCCAAAGGAGTGAAGGACACGTTATCAAGAAGTCATGTGGATACTCAATTTCAAGTATTACAAACCCCGAGGTGAAGGTGGCCACCCAGATCTTGGTTGGGAAGGTAATGAGGAAGTGTCACAAGGATGAGGTGCCAGCACCAATTGTTTCATTAGTGGTTGACTGCATGGAGGACATATAATTCAATTGGGCTACTTGTGCAGCGAGTTCCTCACGAACTGCAGGGAATCATAGGACCACAGCAAAACATTCCACTACTCATGGATGTTGTTGTCAATTGTGTTAGTTGCATGGCAGTTTTTGGAGGACAGTTAGTTTCCTCTGATCACAATAGATTTTCCAGAAACAGCGAATTTTGCTTCACTATGGGCCACAAAGGACGCTGAGCGGGTCTGCGGGAGCAAGGTATTCTGGGTATTGATGGAGATGAGCATCAATATGGCCATCAACCACAAGCCAAGGTTGTCACCAATTGTCTTTAAGTAGTTATCATTATACACAGAGTTCAAAGCGGTCTTCCACTATATCTCCATCCAGGTGCAGAAGGACCCAGAACATAAGTGGTACGATCTCCCATACCTTGTGATGGATGATGTCGTAGAAGTAGTCCTCGATTGTTGGCCATCTAAGTGGTGCACGACCTCAGATTTTTCTGTTAAGTGTAGTAAGTCCATGGGAAAGCATAAGAAGGAAGAGGCTTGGTCGAAAATTCAACAGTTGGCTGAAAAGAGAAATAAGGAGGCTATGGAGAAGGCATGCACAAAAGTGGAGCGCGCCGCCAATGAATAGGGGGAAGAATGCGATTCTAATAGAAGTTAGAAATACCCTTCATCACAGACAAAAGAAGAAGAGTGATCAGAGTAGGGTGGTGGAGATCTAGAAAGCACTCCCTTCTGGGTGAAGCGAAACAGGGTGCAGGAGAAGGAAAAGCTGCGCAAAAATTCCAAGGCCACAAAGTCGTTCTTAGACACGATCACCTTGACAAAGGGCGACTTGGACAAAATTGGGGATAAAGTAAGGGGTAGTTGGCAGAACTACTGTAGTAGTTTGAGTAGCAGCAGAAGCAGGCCTTGGTTTCCATTCAGACAGGTCTGCGTGAGCTACAGATCCGAACTACTCAACTGCAGGCAGGTGTAGAGCAGAGAAGCGTGGGTTGATTAGTTTGGTGCCATTGGATTAGAGGATATGATTCGCTCTTTCGATCCTTGGGCCATCACGCTGCCTAATGGATCCCTAAGAGTGGAGACAGATGCTGACAGGGCTACTTTAAGGAACATTGGTCTCAAATTGGCCACGCTCCCAAGTGAATTCCTTCACATGCTGCAAGCAAGTGTGATCACAGAACTGAGGGCTTGAGAACAACGCACGCTAAGTGTGATGAACGAGCATAATATTAACAACGAACAATTGTTCATGGAGAAAAAAAGAGTGATAGACACCTGGAAGAAGGTCGAGGAGAATAATGAGCGCACTGCAGCGGTGGTAGAAAAAGCGTGCAGAACTGTTCCGAAACTGCATATCCCCGAAGAGGCGCCTGTGGAGACCAAGATTCAGAAGTTGGCTACAGGTTTTCGTAATGCTCAGACTGAGATGGCTATGGTTCAGTTTGAGTTTAACCTTAATATTACAGATATCGAGTTGTGAGCACAACCTTCAACTCCACCAGAGGTCTGAGAACAGCGCGAGGTAGCTTTCAAGAATGCAGTTGCTGCAGTGGATGTTGCGGTGACAGACTACACTGCACTCTTCGAGCAATCAATAGAAGTCCTCACGACCCTACAGGAAGATCCCAACCTGTAGAGGTTGAATACTGAGGCCAGATAATTACAGTAGCGATATGACGAAGCCAGAGCGACGTCGCCCACCGTTGCCATCACACAGAAATTGGCCAAGCTATAGGAGGCAAAGGAACTGAAAGAACAAGAGGAAGAAACGCAACGAAAAGAGGCAGTCCTCAAGGCTAGATTGGCACCTTGGATGGATGAGGCCTATGTAGTCTCTGCCACCATTTGGGTGAAGTTGGCTAGCTTGTAGATAGAACAGCAGAAGATCCAGGCGGATAGTGCAGGACTAGCAACGGAGCAGCTAGTGGATCAGGTCAAGCAAGCTGCTATGCACTGTACAACTAAAATTGTAGTGGTACAAGTGGGGCTGGGAGGTCTTCGCAGCAAGATCTCTGTGCCAGCAGAGTGACTCGAGGGCGAGTCATCATATTTGTGTTGGGGATCTGTTGGGACAGGATCGATTTTAGGGTTAAAAGCCCGAGTTTTCGAGCAGAAAGCCGAAGTTTTTCTATGTAAAATGTAAAGTCTCTGTAATTTGTGGTCATAAAGTGCGTAGATGTAAAGTGTCATAAATGGTTTTTTCCCTTCTTTTATGTAATTTATGTCAGCTTTATAAGATTCACCCATGGTCTACGGACCATGGGATTGTATAAAAAGGAGAGTCTTAGAAGAGTCTAAGGAAGTTTGGAAATTGGATAATGATGGATGTAATGGGTCATTAGTGAAAAGAGTGAAGAGTCTTAGAATAGAGGAAAGGCTCTATAGTTGTGTGTACAAAGGCCTAGGGTAGAAGTCTGCAGCTGAGTGCACGGACCCCTACAGCCGAGTGCGCAGGGTAGTTAGAGTCTGTAAGAAGATATGAAGTACTAATAAAGAAGGTTACTCTAGAAACATCTGTGTTGATCTATTTACTTTTGTTATGAATGAATGCGGTTATGTTATACTGAATAATGGTTTCATGATTTAATGTTATATTGATGCGTGAATCTGTATGTTTACATTGATATCGATACACCAGTAATAATATCTATTTACACGAAGAACATATTTATGCATATTGAAGTTATCAGATTCTTAAGCTGATTTGGGTAAATATGGAAGTAAGAATAATTACAGAAGCATGTAAGTGGTTGATTTGCCTGGTTAGGTTCCGCGAACGACATTCATAGACCTTCATGAAGGTCTAGAGGCTGACTAAGAGAATTATATCAATAATCCATAAAAGGCTTATCGATCTACGCGAAGGCACAGTTAGGGCATAAAACAACATCACTACCATCTCTGGGTGCGGAAACTTGGTTCCAACATCCTCCCATACTGCTTTAGGTGAGACTTCAGTCCGCGCTCCATGGATTGATGCTGAAAGGGCTAGTATTGTAGGGATTTGTTTGGCTAAAATAACGTTGAACCTGGGTCAGGGCCCAGTAAGACAACAGTTTTGCTTTCACCCACCAGTAGGAAGCACTTACTCCCTCAGATTAGCTTTTTAGAACTAACCAACTAGGTACGAATCCCCAAAATTAATGTGGACCTTCCTTTCATCCATTTTCAAACAAGATCCACTCCATTTAGCACAAGTCACAAAAAACTTCAACAAATTTTCTTCTTTGATCAACAACACACTATCAATTAATCATCAACATAACTTTCTTGGAGCTCTAGACATCAACAACAAATTATCAGCCTCAGTAATATAAAAATAGAATAAGCTCAGAAGGCCTCATGTGCATCAAGAATATATTGCAGTCAACAAATTAACCAACAAGTATTTCATAGCCTAAAGTATACTTCACCAAGCAAATGTAGGTTTTAAACCTGTAGAAAAATTACCTACATATGAATTCTAAAATCAGAAAATAAATAAGGGTGATATCATAAAACATAAAACAGATATAAACAGATATTTTCCCTTGGATCCCAAAACCGGTACCACTAGATTGATTTTTCATTATGTTCTTTCAATGTTACAATACATATATATACATGTCGAAGCATCTGTGAACCCCAATTCATTAACCCTAGATTAGAACTTAACCATAGTTCCCTTGACCTGATCTACAAAATAACATGGACAGTAAACCATCATGCCCAAAACCATGTGCAAAATGTTGGGTGTGGAGCCTAATTATCTTCTTTATTCATAGGTATTGCTCCATTGGACCCCAGTTCGTAATGTGGTGGAAACGCCACCCGTAATATGTGCTTTGCAAGGGGGGTCCAAGGGGGCAAGTACATGAACAATCCAGGAAAAGAACATTGGATGGTGGTGAAGTGGATTCTCAGGTATTTGAGAGGTACCACAAATCAAGTATTATGATTTGGTGGTTCAAACATTGCTCTAAAGGGGTATGTTGATGCAGATATGGTAGGTGATAGAGATAAGAGGAGGAGCACCATAGGGTATGTGTTTAATGTATGTGGAACAACTATCATTTTGGTTTCAAAACTGCAAAGTGTTGTTGCACTCTCAATGATGGAAGCAGAGTGTGTTCCTGCTACAGAGGCTAGTAAAGAAATGATTTGGTTACAAAGGTTTCTGGATGAATTGGGTAAGAAGCAGGAGTTGGGCAGGTTGTACAGTGATAGCCAAAGTGAAATACATATTCCAAAGAACTCTACATTTCATTCCAAGACTAAACATATACAACTCAAGTACCATTTCATACAGCTAATGTTGGAAGATGGAAAGTTGAATATAGAAAAGATACACACTAGCTAGAATCCTACAGATATGTTAACAAAAGTTGTAACTAGGGAGAAACTAAGATTCTTCTTAGTTTCAATTGGTCTTCAAGTATGATGATGAAGATGAGAAATTACTAGGTCCAAAGTGAAGCCATTGTCCAACAAATGAAGCAGCGGTGGAGTTTCTATAATCAGTCTCCAAGTGGGAGATTGTTGGGTGTGGAGCCTGATTGTCTTCTTTATTCAGAGGTATCGCCGCATTGGACCCCAGCTCGTAATGTGGTGGGAACGCTGCTCATAATATGTGCACTGCAAGGGGGGTCCAAGGGAGTGACAATGATATTTAGGAGCCCCCCCTGGTGGGGGATCGAGGGAAGCACCCCCAAAGCTAAAAATAGATGTAAAATTGCCTTGTAAAATGATATAATTTCGTAGTCAATCTGGGCCACTCGTTAGGTGTAGACCTAATGGTAGAAGTTATGTTTAATTTATGGTTTTTTTCCCTAGAAGGAAAACCCTCACTATATATGAGGGAATTGTATTGTGTCTATTTAGATCTGTATTCTGAGCGAGAAAGAGAGAGGAGATTGTGTGAGAGCGAAGAGGGAATTACAACGGATCTGTTGTAGGTTGTATATTTTCATTTTGTTGGATAATACAAAAGGAAGGACTGACTGATTCTCCGTGGATGTAGCCCAAACTAGGTTAACCACGTATATCTATGTCTCTCTTGTTTTATTTGTTTTCTGTGTTTATAATTCTGAAATATTTTATGTGTTCCATTGCTCTATAATATATAATTTTCTAACAACTAGTATCAGAGCCGAAGGTCTATTTGGCTAATAAACTCACAGGAGAGAAGGGTTCCTGGTTCGAGTGGGAGTAATGGTGGAAGATGGTAGGTTTACGGTCGAGAAATTTAATGGTCAAAACTACCAGCTATGGAAGATGTAGATGGAAGATTATCTGTATCAGAAAGATCTGTACCTACCATTGAGCGGAAAGACAAAGAAGCCGATGATTATGAGATACACAAAATGGGATATTCTTGATAGAAAGGCACTTAGAACAATACGGTTGTGCCTATGGTAGCCTTTAATATTTCAAAGGAAACAACAACAGAGGGTTTAATTTTGGCATTGGTCAAACTACATGAAAAACCCTTGGCCTCAAATAAGGTATTTCTTATGAAGAATTTATTTTATATGAAGATGTCAAAAGGTGGATTTGTTGCTGATATTTTAAATGAATTTAATACAGTTACTAGTCAGTTAAGTTCTGTAGGGGTAACTTTTGATGATGAAGTTCGGGCTCTGTTATTTTTGTGCTCATTGCTGGAAAGTTGGAATGGTTTAGTTATGACCATTAGTAACTTTGTCTTTGGATCTAGTACTTTAAAATTTGATTATGTTGTCGATGCAATCCTTAGTGAGGAAATGCAATGGAAAAGCTCCGGTGAGACATCAGGTAATTCTTTGACTTCAGAGACTAGGGGAAGAAAAATGGAAAGAGGCAAGAGCCCAGGATATCGCAATAAGTCACGGAAAGGCATATCCAAGTCCAGATCGGGGATAGTGTGCTGGAAATGTAGGAAGAAAGGACACCTGAAGAAAGACTGCAAGTATCGGAAGGGAAAAGAAGGAGATGCACAGCAAGAAAACAATCATGAAGCGAATGTGATAGGTGATGTGTTGCAAGATGCTTTGATTCTTTCATTAGAAAATATTATTGATGCCTGGGTGGTAGATTCAGGGGCCTCATTCCATGCCACACCTGATAGGAAACATTTTCATGATTATGTTCAAGGAGATTTTCGACAGGTTCGATTGGGTGATAATAAACAATGTAAAATCATTGGAATGGGTACAGATTTCAGAAAACAACAGAATGGAAATCAATGGATATTGAAGGAAATAAGGCATGTTCCAGATTTGAAGAAAAATCTAATTTCAACTGGGCAGTTGGGAGGTGAAGGCTGTGTAACTAATTTTACAGATAAAACATGGAAGGTCACTAAAGGAGCCCTGGTAATAGAAAAAGTAGAAAAGGTTGGTACATTGTATTTATGCAGTGGTATTCCTAATTTTTTTAATTCTTTAACCTCTATAACAGCAGATACAACATTGTGGCATCATAGGCTTAGGAACATGAGTGAGAAGGGGATGCAGAATCTTCACTCAAGAAATTTTTTTCCAAGGTTTGGAGCATGTTGATTTAAAATTATGTGAGAATTGTGTTTATGGAAAATAGAAGAGAAACAGGTTCCTCAGAGTTGGGAATGAAAAGAAGAGAGAAAAATTAGAGCTTGTGCATACAGATGTATGGGGACCTGATCAGGTATCAACTCTCGATGGCTCTCGTTATTATGTTACTTTTGTTGATGATGCAACAAAAAAACTTGGATTTATTGTATTCGAAATAAATATGATGTATTTGATACTTTTAAGAAATGGAAATCTTTGGTTGAAAATGAGACAGGAAAAAGTTTGAAGTGTTTGAGATCAGACAAAGGAGGTGAATATTGCAACAAAGAGTTTGATAGGTACTATTTAGAGAATGGAATTCACAGAGAGAATGCATTTCCAGGAACACCACAAGAAAATGGTGTGTTAGAAAGGATGAACTTCACAATCATGGAGCGTGCAAGGTGCAAGAGATTGCATGCAGGATTGCCTTTACAATTTTGGCAAGATGTTGTAGATACTGTTGTTTATCTAATAAACAGAAGGCCTTCAATTTCCTTGGATGGTGGTATTCCAGAGGAGGCATGGATAGGTAAAAAGATAAACTACTCATTTTTAAAGACTTTAGGTTGTGAAGCCTTTGTCCACATTAATAAAGAAAATAGAACAAATCTTGAGGAAAAATCAAAGAAATGTACCTTTATTGGATATGGTGTTAATGATTTTTGTTATCTCTTTTATGATTATTAAAAACACAAAATCATTAGGAGTAGAGATGTCATATTCAATGAAAAGCTTTTGTATAAGGATCAAATGCAGGAAAAGAAACTGGAAAAATAAAACATAGAATACACGGTTCTTGATGAGATCATAGAAAAAGTGAAGGTTCTTGAAAATCATAATGATCAACAACCAGAAGAACAAAAAAACCACAACAGCAACAAGAACCAGGAAAGTGGTGTTAGAAGATCTACCAGGATAAGTAGACCCCCTGAAGGATACTCTCCTTCATTATATTATGTATTGTTGACTGATTCTGGTGAACCAAAATGTTATGAAGAAGCAGTGTAGGTAGAAACTAGGAAGAAGTGTGAGCACACCATGAAAGAAGAGATGGACTCCTTAGCACATAACCAGACTTGGGACTTAGTCAGGTTGCTTGCAGGTAAAACAACATTACAGAATAAATGGGTTTACAAGTTGAAGGAAGAAGATGAAGGTAGAATAAGGTATAAAGCTAGACTTCTATTGAAGGGGTTTGTACAGAAAATTGGTATAGACTTTGATGAGATATTTTCTTATGTTGTTAAAATGACTTCAATCAGAACTTTTTTCAGTCTAGTAGCAGCTGTTTGCATCTTGAGCAGTTATATGTAAATATAACCTTTCTCCATGGGGATTTGGAGGAAGAGATATATATGCAGCAACCACAAGGATATAAAGTAAAAGGGAAGGAGAAACTAGTGTGCAGGTTGAAGAAGAGCTTGTATGGCTTAAAACAGGCTCCAAGGCAATGGTATCTAAAATTTGACAGATTTATGTTTGAACAAGGTTATATTAGATGTCACTTTGATCATTGTGTTTTTCTCAAAAGGAAAAATGATGGAAGCTATATTATATTGTTATTGTATGTAGATGACATGCTTGTTACGGGTTCTAACATGCAGGAAATAAATGTGCTCAAAATAAAATTGGCAAACTCATTTGCAATGAAGGATTTGGTTGCTTCAAAACAAATCCTTTGTATGAGAATAACTAGAGACAGGAAGAATCGAAAACTAACATTGTATCAGAGTGAGTACATAGAAAAGTTGTTGAAAAGATTTAATATGCAGAATGCAAAACCAGTTAGTATATCTTTGGCTAGCCAGTTCAAACTACGTAAGGAGTTGTGTCCCAAGACTCAAGAAGAAATAGCTTATATGTCTAAAGTTCCATATGCATCAGTGGTTGGAAGCTTAATGTATGCAATGGTCTGCACAAGGCGTGATATTGCACATGCAGTGGGAGTTGTAAGCAGGTACATGAACAATCTAGGAAAAGAACATTGGATGGTGGTGAAGTGGATTCTCAGATATTTGAGAGGTACCACAAATTAAGCATTATGCTTTGGGGGTTCAAACATTTCTCTACAGGGATATGTTGATTCAGATATGGCAGGTGATAGAGATAACAGGGGAAGCACCATAGGGTGTGTGTCTACTATAGGTGGAACAACTATCAATTGGGTTTCAAGACTGCAAAGTGTTGTTGCACTCTCAACGATGGAAGCAGAGTATGTTGTTGCTACAGAGGCTAGTAAAGAAATGATTTGGTTATAAAGGTTTCTGGATGAATTGGGTAAGAAGCAGGAGTTGGGCAGGTTATACAGTGACAGCCAGAGTGCCATACATCTTGCAAAGAATTTACCTTTCATTCCAAGACTAAACATATACAACTCAAGTACCATTTCATACGGTTAGTGTTGTAAGATGGATAGTTGAAGTTGGAAAAGATATACACTAGCCAGAATCCTGCAGATATGTTAACAAAAGTTTTAACCAGGGAGAAACTAAGATTCTGCTAAGTTTCAACTGGTCTTCAAGTATGATGATGAATATGAGAAAAAACTAAGTCCAAAGTGAAGCCATTGTCCAACAAATGAAGCAACAGTGGAGTTGCTATAATCAATCTCCAAGTCGGAGATTGTTGGGTGTGGAGCTTGAATATCTTCTTTATTCAGAGGTATCGCTGCATTGGACCCTAGTTTGTAATGTGGCGGCAACACCAGCCATAATATGTGCACTACAAGGAGGGTCTAGGGGGGCGACAACGACCTTTACGAGCCCCCCCCCGGCAGGGGATTGGCGGTAGTGCCCTCGAAGCTAAAAATAGATGTAAAATTTCCTTGTAAAATGATTTAATTTCATAGTCAATCTAGGCTGTTCATTAGGCGGAGATTTGATGGTATAAGTTATGTTTAATTTAGGGTTTTTTTGCCATAGAAGGAAAACCCTCGCTATATATGAGGGAATTTTATTGCATCTATGTAGATTTGTATTCTGAGCGAGAAAGAGAGAGGAGACTGTTTGAGAGCGAAGAGGGAATTACAACGGATCTGTTGTAGGTTGTATCTTTTCATGTTGCTGGATAATATGAAAGGAAGGACTGGCTATTTCTCCATGGAAATAGCCCAAACTAGGTGAACCACGTATATCTGTGTCTCTCTTGTTTTATGTGTTTTCTGTGTTTATATTTCTGCAATATTTTATGTGTTCCATTGCTCTGTAATACATAATTGTCTAACAACTGGTAATAGAGCCGAAGGTCTATTTGGCTGATAAGCTCGCAGGAGAGAACGGTTCTTGGTTCGAGTGGGAGCAATGGTGGAAGATGGTAGGTTTGGGGTCGAAAAATTTAAAGGCCAAAATACGAGTTGTGGTAGATGCAGATGGAAGATTATATGTGTCAGAAAGATATGTACCTACGATTGAGCGGAAATAAAAAGAAGCTGACGAGTATGAACGACACAAAATGGGATATTCTCGACAGAAAGGCACTTGGAACAATACAGTTGTGCCTAGCGGGGCTCGGTAGCCTTTAATATTTCGAAGGAAACGACAACAGAGGGTTTAATGTCAGCATTGACGAAACTATATGAAAAAACCTTGGCCTCAAATAAGGTATTTCTTATGAAGCGTTTATTTAATATGAAGGTGTCAGAAGGTGGATCTGTTATTGATCATTTAAATGAATTTAATACAGTTACTAGTCAGTTAAGTTCTATAGGGGTAACTTTTGATGATGAAGTTAGGGCTATGTTATTTTTGTGCTCATTTCCAGAAAGTTGGAATGGTTTAGTTATAGCCATTAGTAAATTTGTCTTTGGGTATAGTACTTTAAAGTTTGATGATGTTGTCGGTGTCGTCCTTAGCGAGGAAATGCGACGAAAAATCTCTGGTGACAGATCAGGTAATGCTTTGATTGTAGAGACTAGGGAGAGAAAAATGGAAAGAGGAAAGAGCCAAGGATATCGCAGTAAGTCAAGGAAAGGAAGATCCATGTCCAGATCGGGGATAGTGTGCTGGAAATGCAAGAAGAAAGGACACTTGAAGAAAGAATGCAAGTCTCGGAAGGGAAAAAAGGATATGCACAACAAGAAAACAATCATGAAGTGAATGTGATAGGTGATGTGTTGCAAGATGCTTTGATTCTTTCATTAGAAAATATTATTGATGCATAGGTAGTAGATTCAAGGGCCTCATTCCATGCCACACCTGATAGGAAACATTTTCAAGATTATGTTCAAGGAGATTTTGGACAGGTTTGATTGGATGATGAGAAACCTTGTAAAATCATTAGAATGGGTACAGTTTTCATAAAACAACAGAATGGAAATCAATGGCTATTGAAGAAGGTAAGGCATGTTCGAGATCTGAAGAAAAATCTAATTTCAACAGGGAATTTGGGAGGTGAAGGTTGTGTAACTACTTTTATAGATAAAACCTGGAAGGTCACTAAAGGAGCCCTGGTAATAGCAAAAGGAGAAAAGGTTGTTACATTGTATTTATGCAATGGTGTTCCTAATTTTGTTAATTCTTTAACCTCTACAGGAGCAGATACATCATTGTGGCATCATAGGCTTGGGCACATGAGTGGGAAGGGGATACAGATTCTTCACTCAAGAAATTGGTTGTCAAGTTTGAAGCATGTTGATTTAAAATTCTGTGAGAATTGTGTTTATGGAAAACAAAAGAGAGTCAGATTCCTTAGAGTTGGGAAAGAAAAGAAGAGAGAAGAATTATAGCTTGTGCATAGAAATGTATGGGGACCTACTCAGGTATCATCTCTCGGTGGCTCTTGTTATTATGTTACTTTTATTGATGATGAAACCAAAAAAACCTGGATTTATTGTATTCGAAATAAATATGATGTATTTGTTACTTTCATGAAATGGAAATATTTGGCTGAAAATGAGACAGGAAAAATTTTGAAGTGTCTCAGATCAGATAATGGCGGTGAATATTGCAGCAAAGAGTTTGATAGGTACTATTCAGAGAATGGAATTCGTAGAGAGAAGACAGTTCCAGGAACACCACAAGAAAATGGTTTGTCAGAAAGGATGAACAGGACAATCATGGAGCGTTCAAGGTGGATGAGATTGCATGTAGGATTGCCTTTACAATTTTGGGCAGATGTTGTAGATATTTTTGTTTATCTAATAAACAAAGGGCCTTTAAGTTCCTTGGATGATCGTATTCCAGAGGAGGCATGGATAGGTAAAAAGGTAAACTACTCATTTTTAAAGACTTTTGGTTGTGAAGCCTTTGTCCACATTAATAAAGAAAATAGAACAAAGCTTGAAGCAAAATCAAAGAAATGTACCTTTATTGGATATGGTGTTAATGATTTTGGTTATTTATTTTATGATTATGAAAAACTAAAAATCATTAGTAGAGATGTCATATTCAATGAAAAGGTTTGTATAAGGATCAGATGTAGGAAAAGAAACAGGAAAAGAAAATAGAGAATACACGGTGCTTGATGAGATCACAAAAAAAGTGAAGGTTCCTGAAAATCATAATGATCAACAGCCAAAATAAAAATAACAACCACAACAACAGCAAGCACCTAAAACACCTGAAAGTGGTGTTAGAAGATCTACAAGGATAAGTAGACCCCCTGAACGATACTCTCCTTCATTATATTATGTATTGTTGATTGATTCTGGTGAACCAAAATGTTATGAAGAAGCAGTGCAGGTAGAAACCAGGAAGAAGTGGGAGCAAGCCATGAAAGAAGAGATGGAATCCTTAGCACATAACCAAACTTGGGACTTAGTCAGGTTGCTTGTAGGTAAAACAACATTGTAGAATAAATGGGTTTATAGGTTGAAGGAAGAAGATGGAGGTAGAAAAAGGTATAAAGCTAGACTTGTGGTGAAGGGGTTTGCACAAAAAAATGGTATAGACTTTGATGAGATATTTTATCCTATTGTTAAAATGACTTCAATCAGAACTATTTTAAGTCTAGTAGTAGCTGAAGATTTGCATCTTGAGCAGGTAGATGTAAAGACAACCTTTCTCCATGGGGATTTGGAGGAAGAGATATATATGCAACAACCACAAGGATATGAGGTAAAATGGAAGGAGAAACTAGTGTGCAGTTTGAAGAAGAGCTTGTATGTCTTAAAATAGACTGTAAGGCAATGGTGTCTAGAATTTGACATGTTTATGTCTGAACAAGGTTATACTAGATGTCACTCTGATAATTGTGTTTATCTGAAGAGGAAAAATGATAGAAGCTATAGTATATTGTTATTGTATGTAGATGACATGCTTGTCATAGGTTCTAACATGTAGGAAATAAATGTGCTCAAAATAAAATTGGCAAACTCATTTGCAATGAAGGATTTGGGTGCTACAAAACAAATCCTTGGCATGAGAATAACTAGAGACGGGAAGAATTGAAAATTAACATTGTCGCAAAGTGAGTGCATGAAAAAGGTGTTGAAAAGATTTAATATGCAGAATGTAAAACCATTTAGTATACCTTTGGCTAGCTATTTCAAACTATGTAAGGAAGTGTGTCACAAGATTGAGGAAGAAATGACTTATATGTCTAAAGTTCCATATGCATCAACAGTTGGAAGATTAATGTGTGGAATGGTCTACACAATGCCTGATATCGCACATGCAGTGGGAGTTGTAAGTAGGTACATGAACAATCCAGGAAACGAACATTGGATGGTGGTGAAGTAGATTCTCAGGTATTTGAGAGGTACCACAAATCAAGCATTATGATTTGGTGGTTCAAACATTGCTCTATAGGGATATGTTGATGCAGATATGGCAGGTGATAGAGATAACAGGAGGAGCACCACAAGGTATGTGTTTATTGTATGTGGAATAGATGTCAGTTGGGTTTCAAAACTGCAAAATGTTGTTGCACTCTCTATGATGGGAGCAGATTATGTTGCTGCTACAGAGGCTAGTAAAGAAATGATTTGGTTACAAAGGTTTCTGGATGAATTGGGTAAGAAGCAGTAGTTGGGCAGGTTATAAAATGACAGCCAGAGTGCCATACATCTTGAAAAGAACTCTACATTTCATTCCAAGACTAAAAATACATTACTCAAGTACCATTTCATACGGCTAGTGTTGGAAGATGGACAGTTGAAGCTGGAAAAGATACACACTAGCTAGAATCCTGCAGATATGTTAACAAAAGTTATAACCAAGGAAAAACTGAGATTTTTCTTGGTTTCAATTGGTCTTCAAGTATGATGATGAAGATGAGAAACAACCAGGTCCAAAGTGAATCCATTTTATAGCAAATGAAGTAGCGATGGAGTTGTTATAATTTGTCTACAAGTGGGAGATTGTTGGGTGTGTAGCCTGATTGTCTTCTTTATTTAGAGGTATTGTTGCATTGGACCCCAGTTCATAATGTGGTGGGAATGCCGCCCGTAATATGTGCACTGCAAGGGGGATCCATGTGGGGTGACAACAATCTTTAGGAGCACCTCCCCCCCCCCCTCACCCGGCTAGGGATCGAGGGCAACGCCCCCAAAGCTAAAAATAGATGTAAAATTCCCTTGTAAAATGATGTAAATTCGTAGTCAATCTGGGCCATTCATTAGACAGAGATCTGATGGTAGAATTTATGTTTAATTTAGGGTTTTTTTCCATAGAAGGAAAACCCTCGCTATAAATGAGGGAATTGTACTGCGTCTATGTAGATTTGTATTCTAAGCGAGAAAGAGGGAGGAGATTGTGTGAGAGCGAAGAGGAAATTACAACATATCTGCTATAGGTTGTATCTTTTCATTTTTCTGGATAATATAAAAGGAAGGTCTAGTTTTTTCTACGTGGATGTAGCCTAAACTAGGTGAACCACATATATATGTGTCTCTCTTGTTTTATGTGTTTTATGTGTTTATATTTCTGCAATATATATTTGTTCCATTGCTCTGTAATATATAATTTTCTAACAGGAAATCCATGCAAAAAACCATAGGTAGGTCCGTCCACCTAATATAGGGTCCAAATAAATTTTCCCGAGGCACTGCCCTGGACCCCGTATAGGGGGGATGATGCCCCCCTGCTTACCCCCTAACAAGGGGGTTAGCCACCCCCCCATGACCCCTTGGTAGCACCCCACGCAATGTACATGGGAGCCTACCGCCCCCCTTATAACCCCCTCACGCATGGAGTAGTTGTGGAAAGAATATAACACAACCCAACATTCTCCCACTTGTTGTTTTCTTTCCACATGAGAGCTTAGTCGTTGATCTAGCCGAGCAACACCCATTGTTTCTCTACACCAAGAGAACTTCTTAGTGATCACAGACTTTGTCAATGTATCTACAATATTCTTCAAAGTGTCCCCCTTTACCCACAATGCAGTTTTGTCCTCAACCATATCCCTTACAAAGTGATACTGAACATCAATTTGCTTTGTCTTTGAATGATAAGCAGGGTTCTTTTCCAAGAAAAATTCACTTTAGTTTTCATAGTTTATCCTTATAGCTCGCTTTACTAACCCTATACTTGAACACAATCTCTACAACCAAACTGATTCCTTTCTTGCATGAGTGGCTCCCATGTATTCTGCCTCTGTATTTGAAAGTGCCACTACAGACTATTTCTTACTCATCCAACTAATTGCACCTCCAAACAGGTTAAACGCATACCAACTTGTAGATCTTCTTTGATCCAGATGTCCAACCTAGTCTGCATAAACAAAGACAGAAATGTCCAAAAATATGTCCAATCCTAGTCTTCCTTTGTAGCACAAACCATAATCACTAGTGCCATGCAAATACCTGAAAACCCACTTCACTGTTGTCCAATGCTCCTTCCCTAGTTTTGACATAAACCTGCTCGATACTCCCACTGCATGTGCAATGTCTAGTCTAGTACAGACCATGCATATTTCAGGCTATCGACTGCACTTGCATATGGAACATGGCACATATCCTCTTCCTCTTCTTGTGTCTTGGGACACTATTCAATAGATAACTATACACCTACAACAATAGGAACCTTCACTAGTTTAATATCCTACATATTAAACCTCTGTAGTATTTTCTCGATGTACCTCCTCTGGTTTAACCATAGCTTCCTCTTTTCTCGATCTCATTTCATTTCCATGCCCAAAATATAGTTTGCAGCACCAAGATATTTCATGTCGAATTTGGAGGAAAATTGGGTCTTCAAATCCTAGATAATTTCTTTGTCATTTCCAACCAGCAACATATCATCCACATACAAGACTAGATAAATAACATGGTCACCAATTAATTTAAAATACACACAGTGATCTAATTTTCTTCTGGTGAAGCCAAGTCCCCATATAAATGTATCAAATTTCTAATACCACATCCTTGGTGACTATTTTAACCCATACAAATACTTTTTTAACTTGCATACCAGTTCTCCCTTACCCTTCACCGCAAAGCCTTTAGGTTGCTTCATGTAGATCTCTTCTTCCATATCCCCATGAAGAAATGTTGTCTTCACTTCCATCTATTATACCTCAAAATCAAAAGCAGCAACAACATATAAAAGTAATCTAATAGAATCTACCTTGGCAACAGGAGAAACGATATCACTGAAATCAATTCCTGACACCTGGGAATAACCTTTTTCTACCAACCAAGCTTTGTATTTCTCCACCTTTGCTTTTGCATTCATCGTCTTCTTAAACACCCATTTGCTGCCAATGGGTTTCCTTCAAGTCGACAACTCTACCAAATCCCAAGCCTCATTTTTGTGAAAAGATGTCATTCCATCAACCATGGCCTCTTTTCAACCTTTTTGGCTGCATTCATTCTCAAACCGATCTTCTCATAGACGGAGTTTGTGGCTCTTCATCTTCTAATTCCCCTTCTGCTGTAGAGTCTAATTCTTCCTCCTTTAGCTCAAAATATATCTTCTTAGGTTCCTTTGATAGGAGTTCATGTTTAATAACATATTTCACCTCTCTAAACACCACATCTCGGTTGTACACAGCCTTCCTTGTTTCTGGGTTCCAAAGCTTATAACCTTCTAAACCATCCTTATATCCAATAAAGATGCACTTTTCATATTTACCATCCAACTTTGTTCTTTTCTCCTTTGGAACATGAACATATGCATCACATCCAACTACCTTTAGATGTGAAAGGGAGGTTTTCTTACCAATCCATACCTCTTGTGGAGTCTTATCCTCCAATGCTTATGAAGGTGATCTGTTGACTAGGTAACATGCAGTCTCCACCACCTTTGCCTAGAATTCTTGTCCTAACCCGACACCACTGAGAATGCTTCTTGCCCTTTCCATCAATGTCTTGTTCATTCTTTATGCATCTCCATTTTGCTTAGGTGTGTATGTAGTAGTCTTATGTCGTGATATACCACACTTCTTATAGAACTCTTCAAATTCCTTCTTGCAAAACTCTCCACCATTATCTCTCCTGAGCAGCTTTATCTTCTTTGTTTGGTTTTCCACCAGAGCCTTAAATTCTTTAAACCTGTCAAAGACTTCATATTTATTCTTGAGGAAATATATCCATGTATTCCTTGAGAAGTCATCTATAAATGATACATATTACACAGACTTACCCAGTGATGGAACCTTCACAGGTCCAAACACATCACTATGCACAAGCTCTAATATCTGTTTCACCCTCTTACCACCAGAGGGGAAACTCACTTGATTCTTCTTCCCATATACACAATTTTCATAGAAATCAAAATAAAAAGAGATATTAGTCATACCTTCTACCATAACTTTACCATGAAGTATTCGAAGGCCCTTCTCTCCAATATGTCCAAACCTTTGATTCCATAACATGGTATTTTCTCCAGAGACCACTAGATTTTATGCTCCACTTTCAGGAACCATAGAACTATTGCACCCATCAATAATAGTGCTACCTTGAAGCTTGTTTAAAGTTCCATTCCAAACTCCCCACATCAATACCAGTGCTCCCCGAACCATCTTGTAGGTATCTTTCTCAAACACTTTTTTTACACATGCATCATCTAGCTTGCTTATAGAAATTAGATTTCTAGCCAATGCAGGAATATGCAGAACACCCAGAAGTGTTCTAATCCTTCCACCTTGCAACTTCAACTTGATTTTTCTGCAACCAACGATTCTATCCTTCCTGTCATCCCCTAAGAAGACATCACCACCATCATATTTCTCATACTCGCAAAACCACTCTCTATGGGGAGTGAAGTGAAAGGATGCACCTGAGTCAATCAACTATGCCTCATGATCTACATGTGTACTTGAAGAAGAAGCCAAGAACACATCCCCACCTTCATTTGAGGTAGTTTTTTCCTTTGCAGAAGGAGCATCATTAGATCCCTTTCCTTTCTGAGGAGCTTTAGATTTACAATCCCTTTTGTAGTGCCCTTCCTTTCTGCATTTCCATCACACCTTTACAAGTTTTTCTGGAGATTTAGATCTCCCACTCGAGGACTTATTTTTTTTCTATTCCGGGACCGTCCTTGTACAAACAAGGCATCACCATTCTGGCCCTCTAGATTTCTCTGTCACCGAGTCTCCATATTTCATCCTCAGGTTATACAATTTTTTTCGTAGGAACAGTTTATTCACCAGAGACTTAGATTGGTACAAAGTCCCTAACTTGTCCCACAAAGGCTTCACTGAAGCTGCCCTTGATAAATTCAGCAACACTGAATCTGAGACACACAATCATATTGTGTTTTTTTCCTTTTGATCCAACTTTGCCTAGTTTTTAGCTGACATTGTTGTTAGTTTAGTACTTGGATCTACCGTGATCCTCTGATATTTATCCACCAACAGATCCTCCATCTTGAGTTTCCATAACTCAAAACTCTGACCATTAAATTTCTCTATCTCTATCTTTCCAATGCTTGCCATCTTCTCTCACCACAAGAATCGATCCCATAGATCTCCCACTGAACATGGTCTACCACAGGTCTGAGCAAAAAGCCCCTTAGCAACAAATGCATCCCCTTGAAGCCAAAACAACTCCGATACCAAATGTAGGTTTTAACCCTATACATAAATTACTTGCATACGAATTCTAAAAACAAAAAATAAACAATGGCGAGAGGATAAAACATAAAACAAATATACACAAAGATTTTACCCTGGATCCCAAAACCGGTAGTACTAGTTTGATTTTTCATTATGTTCCTTTCAATGTTACATTACATATATATACATACTGAACCATCCGTAAGTCCCAATCCATTAACCCTAGATTATAACATAACCATAGTTCCCTTAACTAGATCTACAAAATACCATGGATAGTAAACCATCATGCCCAAAACCATGTGTGACATCCATGCACAAAACCATAGGTAGGTCCGCCCCCATACATACCCCCCGACAGTGCCCGACAAAATGTATAGGGAAGGTTGCCGCCCCCCCTATAACCCCCCCACGCATGGGGTAGTCATGGAAAGAATGTAACACTACCCAAGAACATATAACAACATATTACACATATAATTTTGTCTTATAGACTAGATCTGAACATAAGCCCTACTTTCATTTTCAGGCATATAGTGATTTAAAAAACATGATATAATACACCATACACAGGTTCAATGTACTCGGTATAAGTATCTGGTAGCACACTATACATTATTCAATAGAAGGAACTACGGAAAACAACACACAACCATTTTTACAAAGAAAACCACTTACAACATCCATGTACTTACTCCAAACATCATGTAAGAACAGTAATGTAACAACCCTAGGTTAAAATTTCATGTAATAAATTTAATAAAGGAAAAATAAGCCCAAGGTCATGGGATACATATTCCAAGTTGAATGTTGGGAAAAACATCCTAGTGGGTGTTCATTTGGTTTATTATGGCTAAGGGGAAATTGGAAAATGCAATGTAAAAGGCATTGAAAAGGAAAACAAGCATTAATTGGCATTTATTTATGAAAATAATGGAAAATAGGAGAAAAGGAGGGTGAAAAGTCACATGTTGCATGTGAGGAGGAAAATGAAGGAAAAATAATGGAAATTAAAGAAAATAAAGGCCTCAATTATAAAAAGGCTTATGAGGATCAGTTCATAGATTTTTCTAGTTAACCTTTTGTCAGTTTAGTTTTGGAGGTCTCTCTATTTTATTGTTCTCTCATACTCTTGCACACTTAGAGAATTCTTGGAGCACTCTAGCATTAGAGAAAGGAAGGAAAAGGAAGGACAAGAAAGTAAAGGGAAGAAAAGATCAAGCAAGGAAGAGTTGGATCAAGCGACTACAATGAGATTACTTGCAGGTATTGAGTTGCATGTATGATTTCCTTGCTAGTTTTGGCATGCATGGTACATGCATGTGTGTATTTGGTTCTCTTGATGTCATTGGCATGGGATTTTCCAGGTGTGGCAGTGGTTTCAAATTTTCCTTTCCATTTCCAGATAATCATGGTGTGATGGGATTCTTTCATTTGGTTGAGCTAGATTGTTGGATGATTTTGGAACCGGGTGAGGTGGTCTTACGAAAATTCCCAAGGGCCTAGGAATCCCTTGACCAGTAATGGTTGGATACATGGTAAATCCTGAGGGTGGAGACAGAAAAATTCCTCAAGTTATTGGTGGAGAAATGCAGAGGCATCCATGCTTGTTTAGGGCCTAGTGTTCCCTTGGCCAGTTTTGGCAGGATTGCTGTAAATCTTGGTAGTGTGTGTTTATTGTTTGTCCTAGGAATCCCTTGATTGGTAATGGTGGGATTGCGGTAAAGCCTAGTTGTATAGATGAGGGTTTCAGGCCTAGAAATACGTTCAATGGTAATGGATGGATATATGGTAAAACCTTAGGAATCCCTAGTTTTTTTGTTGTGTCCCACATTCATGCTTGGAATATGGCATGGGGGTGATTGGCTGAAAGAAAGATTTGGTTTAGCCTAATCAACGATTGGGTGGTACGTGGAAGTCATTGATTTTGTTATCTTTTGCACATGTTAATAAGAAATATTTTCCTCTTGTATTGTATGAGTATCTATACTTGTTATTATGTGGCTTCAATCATTATTGTGTCATTGTTATTACTTTGGTTATATGATGGTTATAAGCATGGTTTTATCACCAAATTTAGTTATGGCTCTCATCATGTTTTCATTAGTAAATGAATGGTTAATGAATTCATGACCTAATATATGTTATTTCAACTATTGTGAGAGGGCATAAAATCTTATTGATGATTTCCAAATAAGTATGAGACCCTTATGTTTAGATATGTAGATATGACCTGTAGATTACATGTTCACAATGTGTTTGATGAAATGTTTGTCAATGCCTTGTTAGGTCAAGTCTTTTTTCTAAGTTTTGTGTATCTATATTTGTCTTGATGCATCTTATCATTCTTGAAAGCTTTATTAAGTTCTATGCAGAGGTCTAGATCATAGCCCCTAAAAAAGTGGCTCAGATCTCGGGGTTGTAGACACAAAATTGAGTAAAATAGACTACAGTCACTAGGAGTCAGGGTTATCCATGCAAATAGAGGCTTATATTCGCTATATTGCCTTGTTATGCATGAAATTAGTAGCTTAGGCCAGTGAAAAATAAAGTTAGTTCAGGTTTTGGGCACCAAGAGTGGTTGTTTAGCTCATGGGGGTCCTATAGCTCTTAAGGAAGGCCAGTAAATTTTTGGTTGGACGATTCCACTTCATTAACTGTACCTAGGAGGTTGATTCATATCATAGTAACTCTTCATCACATATTTAGCCCGATGGATCGGTGAACTTGGGTAAGTGTGGGAGGATGGTGTTATAGAGTGGTATCAAAGCATGGTTCAACACTTGGACTTGATGGGCGGGATGTGTTTGTCATGAACACATGTCAGTTGTATATGTATTTTTTATGCATGTAATTTTTTTATATGGTTGTTATGTATGCATTTTTATGGTTATGGTTGTCATGCATGAGGTCATGGTATGCATTTGGTATTTTCATGCATGATGTTGATATACTGATATGATTATGATTATACATGTATCATGATAATCTGGTTGATCTTGCAGATGAGATATCCTTCCCTGAACTATACAGAGGTATGTTGGTTATGTTTATGTTTGGTTTATCTTACGTGATATACTTGCAGGAAGTAGAAGATCAAAGATGACTAGGAAAATGGTGGATTATATTTCACAAGACTCTCGCTACAGATCAAATGAGCAGCATGGTGATGGGTACTCTCTTAACATAGAAAACACCTTGAGAAGTTTGGAGGTAGAGATAAGAAGTTGCAAAGAAGATAATGAGAGGATCATTCAATCATAAGAGAGACTTTCCAGGGCACAAGAGAAACAAGTAGAGGTTAATGCAATCATCCTTCATATCTTGTTAGAAATGCAGAGACATGGACAACCACGGATCAATTATGGGCTGGAGGACAGGACTAATGGGGCAGATGGCAGTAGGTCTCATGGTGGGCACATGTTGGGTAGAGATGAAATCATCAGAGATGGAATATTTTTGGATACACCTGATAGGAGAGGCAGTGGACATGGGATTTATAGTAGTTCTAGTTCAAACAGGTATCATGGTCATCATCTGTATCATCCTTACAGGAGGAGTGACATGGGATATTTTACGGATCAGTTCAAGAAAGCCAAGCCACATACATTTGATGGAGAATTGAAGAATCCAGAATATCCTAAGGTATCGTTACTTGGAATGAATAATTTCATCGAGTTGCATCATTACATCAAAAACATGAAGGCTAAGATAGCTATTTTCAACCTCAAAGGGAAAACAAACATCTGTTGAGAAGATGTCAAGCGAGTCAGAGACATCAGGACAGAGGAGTTGAGTTTCCATGAGTTCAAAAAGATTTTCTTAAAGAATTACTTGTAAGAGAGGTACTATGATAGTAAATATGAGTTATATGAGTTAAATATGGGATAAATGAACAATGAGGAGTACACGACTAAGTTCCTAGAGTTATTGAGGTGTGCTTTATATCTTAAGGATGAGAAATCCAAATTTCATAGGTTTGTCAATGGAATACCATTAGAATTTAAGGATCATATTACATATGATGAGCCTCGATCATTGGAAGAAGTCATTGGGAAGTTGAAACACTATTACAAGTAATCAAAGCGTAAGATGGAGTCTCAGCAGGGTTGGAAATGGAAAGACAAGACTAAATGTAAATGGCTACTGAAGCAAACAAGACCTTAGGAATCAGGTGATAAAGAGAATGTTGTTCCTTACAAGAAGTTTAGTGTAGTTGAGAAGGGACAACATGGAAGGGTCTCTTCAGCTGGCTTATCCTGACTCCCTGAGGTAGAGGCCTCAACGAAGATTTTTTTTGCTTCCATAAACATTTCCCTTGCGCACTCTAGATCAAACCCAATCTCCTTTTCTGGAGCTTTGCAAACCCATTCACTTTCTTCAGGTTGCTCCCCTTATCTTCACCAATCTTCATTCCACTCCGCAACACAATATTTACCTTAGGATCCTCTTGGCAAGGCTCAACCCTCATCATCTTCCAATTCTGAGTTGGCTGCTGAGGCCGCACCTCCTTTTCATGTATCTTAGCTAATAATACAAGGTAATCCTCTATCACATGGTCAAACTAAGTACAATATCAGCATGACATATGTGTCAGGTTCGTGCATTCTCGTGCGTAGTGTCTCGATCCTCCACAGTTGTAACAAATAACCTGTCCTCGACCTCTACCAAGTCCTCTTCCACCTCGGCCTTGTCTGCACCCTTGATATTCGCCTCATGCTCCCCCAGTGCCTTGGTCTGGAGGCCGAGTTTTTTCCAGGCATTTTATCCATAATTAGCTCATAGCTATGGAAATTACGCTCACCATGACCCAGTGATTGATAGAAGTTGCAGAAGAGTTGTTGCAGTGTCTGTACAAATTTTTGCAGCAAATGACAATTGTTTGTCACATGTTTTCCAGCTACTTGACAGATAGCACACCATAGCGTACGCCCTGTACTTAGCCATGCTTGAGCTTCTAGCCTCAGAGGCATCGGTCCCCCTACTGCAACATAATTCGCGAAGTCTAGACAGTGATATTTGTCATGCCCTTGACTTTTGCACTTCAGGCACCATACTTGTTTGCACACCTTTGGTTTAGTTGTTATATCTTTCTTCAGACTAAAATTCTAGGCACGGGTTTTGCAACTATGTGTGAATCTCCTGAACTCCAAAATTAGCATCCTGCATCAGCGTCTCATGCAATATCATTGCAATATCCAGGGCTTCCACCTGGGTCCCAATCTTTTGCTGCGATAAAGTAACCCTCATATGAGGCAAGAGCAAAGCCAAAAACCATTCACAGTGTTTCCCATCTGTAAGATTCATGTTGGCTTCGCGATTGTGCACTTCAACCTCTGATCCAAATCCTAGGGTGTCTCACCGGGCTTCATCATGATCTCCTTGAATCCCACAATTCATTGAGCTTCAGATTTAGGCCCACTGAACTCCTTATTCAGCGTGGTATGAATATCTTCTAATGAAGCCATCGAGTTATCGTTGTAGTACTTGATGTACCATGTTAGCACGTGTTCCTACAAAGTATTAACCAACATTGCTTTCTTCATCTGATCATTTGTAATACCCTAAGCTTCCCATATAGCTTTTGCAACGAACCAATATTGGTTTGGGTCCTCAGTTTGTGATCCCTTGAACACAGCAACTTTACTAAATCTACCATATTGGATGGTGGCAGAGGTGGCGGTGGTGTGGGCAAAGGCATATGTGGTGGAGCTGAAGATGGAGATGGTGTGGGTGGATGTGGTATTCGCGGGAAGCCTTGTCTTATCAATTGAACACTGCTCTACGGAGAAGCCTGTGCTGCTTTCTCATGTCACTCAAAGGAGGTCCAATTAGTGAGCTATGTTCAGGACTTGTTTTCCCTCAAGATCTTTCCACTTCGCGTAGCTCCAAACATCAAGGTAGCTGCACAACCTACTTTTCACACAAGATCATCTAAATCCAAGTATTTAAAGACATTATGATCCAGGAGGATCTTGTCAGATTAGTTGCACAGGTTCAGTTTCGTCATCAACATTCAGTGTCCAGTATCTTCAGCGTTGATAGTAATGTTATGGTTATTTGGTAATGCCAATAGTTGATATCGTTTTCATGATGATATGGTTTTGTACCTAGTTGTCGACATGTGGTTGTCAACAGTTCCGCCAGGATTTGGTCATTGACATGGGTTTGTTGTACGTCTCGTAGGGTTTGGTTGTCAAAAAGGATTTAGGTATCGTAATGTGGTTGTATGTCACATTGTGAAATATTTTGTAAAAGGTTTTGTTCTTAGATCTAAAGATCTAAATACCTACACCTAAGCCCTAATACTTTGACCTTAACCTAAATTCTTTACATAAATTTCAAACCTAAATCTAAGTCTAAACCATATCGGAACATTGTATAAAAAATACAATAAAAACCTAAGTCTAAACCCTAACACTAACCCTCTCGGGCCATATCAAGACATTGCAAATCATATTAAAACATTACAAAACAAAACCCACAGTCCCTAACCACAACAGTTAGCTACGTTGGAACCACAGGCATGTGAATATGTGAGCATTCATCAGGCGGAGTTTGCATCTAACCGTAGCGGATTATGGAACCGCGGGTATGTAAACATATGAACAGGAATGAGTGCAACCACATGGGTAAGAAATACCACCAGGCAAATAACAGTCGCGACATTGGAAATGCAGTTAGGCTAACCACGGAAACAGTTGTCACATGCAGGATTGGAAAGCTGCGCTGGTAGCCGAAACCGCCAAGCCTAACCTGCAACTGTGGCCTTTTGTGGCTAAACCACAGCTTATTCACATGGGCGGTCAACCAACTCCACCCAGTCAGCTAACTGACAACGAATTATGACAAACCTAAAGTCATTTTTGGGTTTTTTAATTAAATTTTGATGTTATTTTAATCAAAGACCTTGTAACTAATACCTAAGGTGTTCGTATGTTATAAGATCGAGCCAATTCAAACCAATTCAGGACCAACTTATTCTAAGAGACCTCAAATGTACCTAAAACCCTATAAATTCACCTTTTTGTTCATGAAGAAGGCGTTAGTGGTTTTGAAGTTTTGTGTGCAGATTCTGGAGGTTATAGGAAGTTTTTGTTTTCAATGTAACAAGAATATCGAGAGTCGGAATTTGGAACTGAGATAGGCATTGGAAATCTAATTTAGAGAGATTTCTTATGACAGTGACAAGAAGTACCTATGTGCATAATCAGTCTGGTTAATTTTCTGTGTAATCGACCTCCTCGGATTCAATCCTAATAAAGCGGTCACCCATCTTGAAAGTGGACCCGGAGACGTAGTCCATTAGGGAAAAACTCCGTAATCAATCTTGTTTTATGGTATCACTGTGTTTTTGCTGCTTTTCACTTCTATTTTCATCTTACTTATGTTTCAATTCTGTTGTAAATTCATTCTTTTCAATCAGTTCTGACGGTTAAATCACTTTAAGTTAACATTCAGTTCACTGTTGGAATTACTCAATTCTACTTCAATTTAATGTATGATCATTTCAAATCATATAATTTGGTATCGGAGCAGGTTGCATTTGTAGAATTTGTCAGTGAATTTTAACCAAGTCAAAGTCGCAACATGGAGGAATCCTTGAGGAGATTGATCTAGAGATTGGAAAGTGAAGGGTCTCTCATAAGTCGACCATGACAGGATATGATGCAGGTGAAAATCCTAAAACTAAGATGAGCGAGGAATAGTTTCAGCAAGAATTCTTGAGCATGCAGTATATGTTGGGAGAATTCTACAAATATAAGAAGGCGAGAGGTGCGGCTTCTTCTTCAAAGACATCGAAGAAGGACAAAGGTGAAGGAAAGGCTAATAAACCTCCTACACCTTCATCATCTTCTACTTCTTCTTCTTCCAGTGCAGAATCTGAAACATAAAAGAAACCTAAGAAAACATCTCTTTTGAAACTTGATGTAAAATTTGAGTTACCTATTTATGATGGCAAAATGAATCCTGAAAAGCTAGATAACTGGATTAAGTAGTTAGAAGTGTATTGTCATATTCAGAACATTTCTGATGATAAAACAAAAATTCAGTTAGAATGGGGGGGACAACTTTAATTTGGTGGGAAAGTAAAACTCAAATAGATGTAAAGCGGAAAGGTAAAGTCATCTCTTCATGCT
Organism: Pinus tabuliformis; assembly: GCA_031772625.1. Taxonomy (NCBI): domain Eukaryota; kingdom Viridiplantae; phylum Streptophyta; class Pinopsida; order Pinales; family Pinaceae; genus Pinus; species Pinus tabuliformis. Next base: position 776,762,908 of record CM062808.1, on the reverse strand, counting down.
CTAAGTTTTTAAAAGCTCTTAGGAAACAATTCTATCCTTTAGGATCCATGTAGCAAGCTATTATTGTTTGGTAGCATTTTAGGTAAGGTAAAGGGTAGAGTGTTTAGGAGTTTACTCAAGAGTTCAGAAAGAAAGCATTGGCACTTGGTATTTCATTGGATACACGTGAAACTTTATTAAAATGCATCAGTAGTTTACATTCATATTTGTAGCATACATTATTGATGTTTAATCCTGATGATTTTGAAGAAGTGTGTGTTCAAGCCATACATATTGAATCAGGTGGTAGACCATTCAAGTTTTCACCACAATCATCCAAAGAGTTGGAAATCAAGTATTCCAATGACAGTAAGGGGAAGAACAATTTGAAGAGAAAGAAATCAGTGACAGCTCAGAAGGAAAGACCTACTTGTTCTCATTGCCAGAGAATCGGTCATGATGAATCTAGGTGTTGGAAACTTCATCCAGAACTTAATCCCAAAAATTTCCTTAAAGAGAAGAATGAAAAGAAGGCAATTGCAGCAGTCCAGCAAGATCTAGGTTCTGATTCAGGTGATGAAAGGAGGATAACTGCCATAGTTTTGACAGGTAAAACTTCTGACACTGGTTCAAGTTCGAATACTATTGCATCTTCATCAAACATAAATCCTTCAAATGAGGATAAAAGAGTTGAATTATTTAACATAAGGATAACTTCTAAGTACACAAAGATAAATACAATGTTTGATAGTGGATCACAGGCAAATTTAATATCTAAATATTTAGTTAAGAACTTAGGTTTGAATACACGGAATCATCCAAGACCTTACCCATTAGGATGGCTAAATAAATAAACTCAGATAAAAGTCACAAAATAGTGTCGATTAATATTTTCCATTACAACTAATTACATTGATGAAGTGGAATTAGATGTGGTTCCAGTAGACATATGTGGAGTTGGCTTAGGAAGTCCTTATCTTTATGATCGTGATGCAGTATTTTATAAGAGAGAGCATAAATATCACCTTAGGAAAGATGGGGTTGAATTTATTGTCAGGGAACATCAAAGTAAAAATCACTTGAATTTAGTTGTTTCTAATCAGATGAAGCGATTAATAAGTTCAAATAAGAGATTTGTAATCATGTATATAAATGAACAACATAAGAATCAACATGATGTTTGTTTAGGTTATGAGTCTCAGCTTAAATATAGTTTGATCAAAGAGGTAGAAACTTTTCTAGTTCTATTTAAAGAAACCAAACATCTTACTCATAAGCAGGGAATACCACATGAGTTACAATTGATGTCCAAATCTCCTCTTCCTAATGTCAGAATGAATAAATTCAATCCAATTTTGGAAGTTATCAGTTACAGGGATGCAGGTCAGTATTGGGGAAAGTCAGTGTTAAATTTCTCTTGTATTGTGTCACCATTTCATGTTTCAAACAGTTTGGAAGCCTCTTTTCAAGTGGAGAGGAAGCCCTTTTGTTTTCATATCAAAGCCTTTTCTAAAGTAGTGTGAAAGTATCTAATAAATATAAGGGAAACTTATGCATCAGGGGAAAGTGATAATCAATGGAAACTTCATTTAATGAATAAGGAAACAATGATTCAAACAAATCAACAGGCACTTCAATACTTTCAAAATCAAACTAAGTTGTAATAGTTTTCACCTTACAGTTTGATGAGTTTATTGCAGCAAGTTCACTTAGTACTCAGGGATAAAGAAAGTATATCAAGTCAAGTAGATGGTTTGATGTCAAAAATGTCTTTGATTGTCTCTATCATTTTGAAATATAGATTGTTAATACATGTCAATAGTATTGAACAATATCCTCTAGAGACTGTTTTCAAAGATGTATATGAATCACTAGTTCATGGTGCTTCATGGAAAGAAGTCATTTGCCATGTTCATAACAGGTTGTTTGAAAATCTTCACAAGTTGTACATACTGCAGATGGATGGAATAGGTCATCGATTCAAAATGTGTTGTTGGGCATGGAGTCCCCCCCACGACATGTTTTGGGGCTCACAGCCCTAGTTTTGAGTTGATCTTGTTGTAAAGCTCCGCGAATTGTGGGCATGGGGCGTGAAAGTATAATAGAGTCATAGGGTTGTCCGCCCTAGTTTTGTAATGTAATGTCAGCTAGATAGACCTACCCATGGTTTGCAGACCATGGGATTGTATAAATAGAGCGAGGCTCTAAGTGTAGAGAGGAGATAGAGAATAGAAGAGAAGAATGAAAAGTCTAAGTGATTGAGTAATAGTGTGAAGTGTGTCTTTGGGTTGTAGAGTATTAGAAGGCTCTGCAGCTGAGTGTGCAGAGGCCTAGTAGAGACTACAGCTGAGTGCATGTACCCCTGTAGCTGAGTGCGCAGGGTGGAGTCGAGTCTGTAATTGGAGGAGAGATTAATACAGAAAGATTTTGTTACCAATTCTGTGTATCTATTCCGAGTTATTATATGTTTGATATCATTTTCAAATATACTTTTTCTTTACTGCGCGCACTTGTATGAATGGTGAATCTTGTTAAGTATAACTGAAAACCTACAAATAAGCTAAGTTAATCAACTAATATTGGATTACTAGTAAGGACTTGGGTAATAACTTTGTTCGGCCCTTGAGTAGGGCTGCGCGAAGGCAACATCTCAAGCTACAAGGAATGGGTAAGTGTGCGTAGAGACATCCATGCAGGGTCGAACCATGGACCACTTGAAACCATCAGACATCTCCAGGGTGTGGAAACCTGGTTCTAGAACCCTGCCCTACTACTTCGGGTGAGGCCTTAGTCTACGCTCCGCGAACTATTGCCTAAAGGGCCAGTAATACCAGGATTTGTTTGGCTAAATCACCTCTAAACCTGGGTCAGGCCCCAACAAGCCAACAAATGGTTCCATTATTGGGACTGGGATCTGCATGAGGAATGTCTGATGTCGTGTCATTGGAATCCGATAAAGAAAGAAATTGAAGGGTGGATGGATAGAAAGATTCATGAGTTCACGGTGCAGGAAAATAGGAATCCGTGAGTATCAAAGGAACAGTGGTTAGAGCATTACTTATATACGGAAATCCACGAAATTTTCTTTGCATCCTTCCCCTTTGAGTTGTATGAGTGGATCACGAAGCTAACAGATAGCCAAGGAAGGTGTAGGTTTGACAAACCTATTGTGTGGACTCCAGAATTGGTACGCAGACTAGAAGCATTGGAAGATAAAATTGCATGCGTTGTGGACCATTGGCTCGATCGAATTATAAGGGGTTTATCACCGAATTTGTGGTAGACACGACAGTCAGCTATAGCAAGCCGGAATGATGCTTCCTCAAAGGACCGTGAGGTAAGTACATTAAATATTTGAACACTTGGATTAAAATTCTATTGTGTGAAAAGTGGGTTACGCGAATAAATTGATGTTTAGGGCTACGCGGAGTGGGAGGATCTATAAAAATGAAGGTAGCACAGAGATAGAGAATAACCCCTTGATTTTTCCTCAGTGAGAAAGTGAGGAAGAGCTCACAAAAGTTTCACCAAGAAATGCGATCAGTCTGATAAGTTAGTGAATTTCACGCATACCACCTCCGCCACCACCACAGTTCAATATGGCAAGTGCGATAAAATTTCGAGTGTTCAAAGGAGTAGGGAATGAAGATTCAGACCAATTCTGGTTCGTAGTAAAAGTGGTATGGGAAGCACAAGGAGTCATGGATGGCAATATAAAGAAGGCAACGCTGGTAAGCGCATTACAGGATCGCGCACTTACATGGTACATTAATCATTCTAATGACCATCCAAACGCGGGGATCACAGATATCCAGGCTGCACTGAACAAGGAATTTAGCAGGCCAAAATCGAATACACAATCGATTATCAGGTTTAAGGAAATCACAATGTTTCCAGGCGAGACCCCCTGGGAACTAGATCAGAGACTGAAGAGTATGATTCACAAAGACAAGATGACCTTGACGGATGGACAACACTGCACATGGTTTGCAGCATCACTAACGCCGCATCTAAGGACCACATTGTCACAGTAGAAGTTATCCACCCAGCCCGAAGCTTTGGAGATTGCAATGAGACTGCATGAGACCTCGATACAAGATCCTAGCCTGGGAGTCCAACAAATCCACACGCAACTGGAATTTTTTTGTCTGGAAATCCAGAGTTTGAAACAGGATAGGACAACTCGCCTAGAGGCGTGCAAGGAGGTGTGGTGCATAAAATGCAAGGGATAGGGACACGACAAGAACCATTGTCCAGTCTTCGCAAACTACATGGTGGGAGGAGGGCCGATGCCATTAAGACCAGAAGCACAAGCAGGATCGAGCGCAGCGCCTGCATTATGGTGCCATATCTGTCAGAGAGGAGGAAAACATACTACGGACAATTGTCACCTATTACAGAAGTATACGCAGATGTCCCAACAGTTGTTCTGTAATTTCTACAGATTAGTAGGCCAAGACGAACGCACCTGTAGAAGTTACGAACTGATGATGGATTGAACTCCTGCCTACAAATTTCAGATCAAAATGCGAGCCCTCGATCAAAATGCAGGAATGGTGCGCACTGGATTCCAGGGGCGCAGACGAGGTCGAGGCAGAATGGGACCAGGAAGAGGTCGCAGACAACTGATTTGTTACAATCGTGGAGGGTCAAAGCATTATGCCCGTGATTTTACAAATCCAATGAGGGCATCATGTTTATATTGTACCTAGTTTGATCATGAGATGGAGGACTACCCTACACTGATAGCGAGGTTGCACGATAAAGGAACACTCCAGCCTGCCCCAACTCAGAACCTACAAATGATGAGGTCTGAGCCACGCGAAGAGGACCCAAACGTAAACATCATGCTCCGAAGCGGTATCACAATAGGAGAGGACAAGGGAAAGCAACCTGAAGAAAGTGTGTGGGTTCGCAAGGCTCCCACAAAGGAACCTGAATTTGATTTGGAGCGCGTGAAGGAGACGTTCATGGAAGCTAAGAAGAGATTCACGGAGGCCTCCACTTTATGTAGTAAGGATCAACTAGAACCGAAGATGGATCCTTCAATGCTCACTACCTTTTTGGAGACATGCATGAAGCTGTTGTGTGACAGCAAAGCAGTGAAAGGACTGCAAGAGCTCATCACTAGATGTGCTGGATCAGGGGAACCGCACATAGTCTAGAAGCTTAGAAAGCATACATTGCGAACAGGAAGGGAAATGAGATTGACTGTGCAAATCAGGGAGTATGAAATGGATCAAGTAATTCTGGATCTAGGATTGGACGCGAATGTACTACCAAAGCAGACATGGGAGTGCATGGGTAGGCCCGCATTGCAGTGGTCCCCTATTCAATTGCGAATGGTGAACCAACAGAAGATCCTATCGATGGGAAGATTCCAGGGAGTAACGATGGATATTGAAGGTGCGAGTGTGCTTGCAGATTTTGAAGTGATAGAGATTGTCGATGACAGAAATCCCTATCCTGCGCTAATGGGAATAGATTGGGCCACTGACATAAACGAAGTGATAAATCTAAAGAAGCGCAAAATGATTTTTGAGAAAAAGTCACTGCGTGTAGTGGTACCCTTAGACCCTGCAGAAGGATCACACTACATGGAGCTAGTGCGCAATGATGATCTAGACTGTATCTACAAGATAACTGCCTGGGAATAGGATTGGGTGAATCCAACTACGGATGGTAGGATTTCGTGGGACCACGAAAGCTCCTACACATCAGATTTGGATGAGGAAATAGAATGATGGCAGAACCGATTACATGAGGTAACCACGCTCAATTGCAACATGATGGTAAGATCACTGCGCTATGTGACAATAGAGGTAAGGGATCTGCCTATGTATGACGGGCTAACAGCGGTGGATGAATTCCTGAAAAAAATTGAAAGAGAGGTGCCAGAATAGCAGCGTTTTAACGCTCTGAAATGGGCACTGTGTGCTATGCCCGCAAGGTGGTGGGGATGCATCAGAAACATTTTGAGAACTTGCGCGAATGCAGAACAATGATGCTTATATGGTTTGGAAACCCTCAGCTGCGGATGGAAGCCAAGTATGATGGAAAAAACAATTTGCGCGCCCACCTCTCCAGATGGGTATAGACTTATGGTACATGGCTTGCACGAATGCACATCGTCCTCGCGATAGAAAACAGGAACAACAGGCCAAAGCAGGCACGACGAACGTGCGAACAACAAAGTATGATACGACCAAGTGCATTGAAGATTATACGTAGGGAAGCCTTTGACAAGGTGTGTGAAGTGATGAACACGGTCCACCATGTGAGATGCACTGACTGGGACCTGCGCGTACCAACCATTCTACGGGCTTATAGGATCATGTGCAAAACCCTGACCGCGTAAGAACTTCTAAAGTTGAAGTATGAAGCAGGGGCTATGATCCCTACAGAGCAGGTGAAGCCTTGTCTGCGTATAGCAGCACCCGTAGATGCGAAGGTCCGCGAAGCCCAGAATGAAGGAATCACACAGCCGTGAGAAACAGAACACATAAGACTCGAGGAAGAAATCTGACAGGGAAACCTTAGCCTTCGCAAACTTGAAAAAGATCGGGTATGGCTAAGGGAGAAAAGCATTTTGATGGATGTGGAGGTAAAGAAGCTGCAAGACGAAATAAAGGAAGCATTTCTCACCGAAAAACTGAGGATGGTAAAGGAAGGTGTATACAATCATATTGACAAGTTGAAGGACTATCGTCGTGAACTGGTTAGTCTGTTGCCTTGGCTTGGACTGCATATTGCCAAACGAAATGACCAGGGTAGTACGTTGCAAGTAGTAAAGTGTGTGATGCCGATCACAAAAATGGAAGGTGAGGATTCTCCGCGAACCATGGTGGAGTACGGGGTGGAGCCCTATACGGGTAGTGCGACCACTTGACTAATTGTAGGAAGAATAGTCTTAGCACTCCAGGCAGTTGAAAGGGAGCACGGGACTATAAACTATTCTGCTTGGGAGCTACGTGATATGGGAGATGCACGCAGAAGTAGAATGTCACAAGGTTCATGACTGCGCATGGAGGGTTGCGCTGCCATGCGGGTTGGCTGGGAAGTGACTGTTGAGGTCACTATTCACGATGGGATGTGCGATCTAAGGCCAAATGGAGCGGGTGGTGAGCATTTAAGATGTGATTTATGTGTAAGATTTGGGAAAATCTACTACCAAGAAAGCATTAATGACCCGAAATTGGGGAGAACGATCGAGTTTGAATTCAAAAGGTGCTATAAAACATAGAGGGTTGGCCAGCGAACAACACTTGGTCATTTGAGAGTTGAGCGTTTGAGCAGCGCACTGAGCATTAAGATTTGAGCGGTAAGTGAGCCCCTAAGTTCGCGAGTGACAGAATACAACCTAGATACGATGACTGCCACTAAAGATGGTTTGGGAATCGAAGAGGTAACCATTGGCAAGGCCATGCAGACCCCAATGGTGGAGGATGTCCCAGAAGGTGTTGAGGTTTTAGCAGAGATTCCCAAATCACCACAAACGCTGAGGTCCAAGAAAGATAAGCAGGCAATGGCTCTTGTATGTGTGTCCCTGAGGAACCCGCTACGCAATAAGCTATCGATGGCCAAAAAGGGGAACGCTGTCACTATTGACACAGATGAGGAGGAAGAAGATTTGCAGGCTCTTATCATCATAGCCGAAGAAGAAGAATACATGGAGGAAGACATTCAACCGATACACTCTGCGAAAAAACTGCCCGCACATGTCCCTCTGCGAAAAGGGAAAACCAAAGTGCCGAAGGACCTGGACAAAACCAAGAGTTCACTCCATACCCCACTCCTCCCAGATGGCATAATGTTTGAAGGCTCGCACCTGGGCCATGTGCTGACCATAAAGTTCAAAGATTGGGACCTCACTGATGGCGAGAAATTCCCTCACTTGGAGACTGGGAATCTCATGAAGCAGAACAACACGGGGGTGGCGACAATGTTAGAGCCATGAAAGTGGCTACGCGAAGTGGAAAAGGTTGGGCTACTGAACTTATTATGGGTGTCATATTTCCACCTTGCGCCCATAACCATTTTCGTCATCAGGCAGCTGCTTTTCTTGGTGCATGATGGGTACCTATGGCTAGAGGAGCCTATCCCCATTACGACAAACCTAATCCACCACATTTCTTGGCTCCCTCACAAAGGAAAGGACCCTGCGACCATAGCAGAAGGGAAAGGTAGTGATTTGCCTCTCGTGGAGGCCATGAAGACAAAATACAAGCCGGAGAAGAAGAAGAGGGGCTACGCTATCTCCACTATCAAGGAAAAAGAAGTATGCATATCTACCCAAATCCTGGCCAGCAAAGTCATGCGAAAGTTCTGCGCGGATGAGGTACCTGCACCGGTGATCGCACTAGCTGAGCAGTGCATGGAAGGAGTCTAGTTTAACTGGGTTGAATTCCTTTGCACGAAATTCTTGGAGAACTGTCACGAAGCCCAGGAGCAGGGTAAAACCTTCCACTACACGTGGTTGTTGTTATCCATCATGCTCGTAGCGGGGGAACTACCAGAAGACAGTCAATTCCCCCCAATTGACAGAGATTTACCAAAGGCCACAAAGTACACTTCGCTCTGGGCCACGAAGGAAGCAAAAGGAATACGCGACACCAAAATCTTCTGGGTTCTCATGAAGGAAAGCATCCAGATGTGGATCAATCGGAGGCCGCGCCTGTCACCTACAGTGTACAATAGTCTAAATAGTTTTGCAGAGTTTAAAGCCAACATGCATAATGTCTACATCAGGGCGCGCAAGGATACAATGAAGTAGTGGATGAAGTTCCCGTTAATAGCCACCGACAACGCCATATTCACTGTCTTAGAGACATGGACTTTGGAATGGCATACCCCAGATCTAGCAGAACTAGAGAAGGAGGCAACACAGAAGAAAAAGGATGATGCCAAGCTGCGCGTCACCTAATTGGCTGAAAAAAGGTGGCAGGAAGCAGCAGCAGCTAAGGAAAAGGTAGCGCGGGAAGTGACAGAAGCAGTAGCAGTAGCATAGGCAGCAAAGGCGGTAACCACAAAGGCGGATGAGGGCCAAGCAACATCCCCACAAGGGTAGGAGGCTGAGGAAACATAAATAGTAGAAGGGAGTACGGACCCAAGGACCGCGTCCACACAGTTGAAGTGCCCACACATCACAGAACGAGCAGGACCAAGGAAGGAGGTCAAGGCCTCGAAGTTTGTCATTGACCCGATCACGTTAATTGAAGGTGATCTCCATGACATCAGTGAGATGGTCTGTGATGTCACAAGTGAAGCGCTTAAGGATTTTATGCAGGAGCACCAGACTATGTTGGGGGCCATTAGGGCGTAGTTGCAAGAGTTATAGGTGTAGGCCCCTTAGGTTGGTACCCTTTCTACCCACCTTGCAGCAGGATCCTCTGCAGCAGAGCAGATGTTGTGCGCACAGATGGAAAACACGATAGTGGTACCAAAAGGGACCCTAGTTGTAGCGAATTTGACCGATAGGTTTTTAGTTAGCATGTTCAAAGGCCTTGGCCTTAATTTGGCTGCCCTTCCGTGAGAAACATTGTATCAGCTATAGGATGGGATAACGACAAAGCTGTGGGCTAGGGAGAGTTGTGCGATCCAAGTTCTCAGTCAACAAAAGATCAACATGGAATAGCTCAGTCTGCAGCATGATGAATTGGTGTCGCAGAACGAACAGTTGGTGCAGGTGGTAGATGACGCTTGTCGATGTGTCCCAGAGCTAGCCATCCCAGTAGATCTACTGGTAGAGTTGCAGATCCATAGATTGGCAACCGAAGTTCGTGACGCCTAGGAAGAAATGAAAAAGGTTCCGCTGGAGCTGAATCTTCAGATCGCCGAGCTGCAACTAAAGGCGTAGCCTTCCACTCCCCCGGAAGTCAGAGAACAACGCACTAGCACTATCATAGCAGGGATGAAAGAAATTGGGGGTGCAGTGCGAGACTGTACCGGCATGTTGGAACGGGCACTTGAGGTCCTTACGAATTTTTAGGAGGACCCCAACATCCAACGCCTGGAGACAGAGGCACGAGAAATCCAGCAGCAACCCAATAGTATTCGAGGAACTGTGCAGACAATCATCCTCACTCAGCGGCTTGCGAGGATGCAACAAGCTAAGGCACTGAAGGAGCAGGTGGATGTGGCACGACACAAGGAGGTAGTACTCAAAGTGTGCATTCAGCCATGGGTTGACAAGGCCTTCACAATCACAGTGCATATCGAAGGAAAGCTCACGCACATACTAGGGATGCATGCGTAGATACAGGGAAGCACGCCAGACACAATGGTCTCATAAGAACGGATGCAGCAGGTTCAACAAGAAGCAGCTCAGTGTGCTGTGGATATTAGTACCATTCGAGAATAGTTGGAGGGACTCTGCACCAAGATCATCGTGCCTACAGAGTGACTCGAGGGCGAGTCACGATGTTTGTATTGGGGGCCTGTTGGGCATGGAATCCTCCCCATGGCATGTTTTGGGGCTCAAATCCCAAGTTTTGAGTTGATTTTGTTGTAAAGCTCTGCAAATTGTGGGTGCGGGGTGCGAAAGTATAATAGAGTCATAGGGTTGTCCACCCTAGTTTTGTAATGTAATGTCGGCTAGATAGACCTACCCATGGTCCGTGGACCATTGGATTGTATAAATAGAGTGAGGCTCTAAGTGTAGAGAAGATATAGAGAATAGAAGAGAAGAATGAAAAGTCTAAGTGATTGAGTCACAATGCGAAGTGTGTCTTTGGGTTGAAGAGTAGGAGAAGGCTCTGCAGCTGAGTGCACAGATGCCTAGTAGAGTTCGGATTTGAGTGCGTGCACCCCTGGAGCTAAGTGCACAAGGTGGAGTTGAGTCTGTAATCAAAGGAGAGATTAATAAAGAGAGATTTTTTTACCAATTCTGTGTATCTGTTCTGAGTTATTATATGTTTGATATCATTTGAAAACATATTGTTTCTTTACTGTGTGCACTTGTACGAATTGTGAATCTTTTTAGGTATAACTAAAAACCTACAAATAAGCTAAGTTAATCAACTAATATTGGATTACTAGTAAGGACTTGGGTAATAACTCTGTTTGGCCCCTGAGTAGGGCTGCGGGAAGGCAACATCTCAGGCTGCTGATGAGCCCCAGAAATGGGTAATTATATGGGCTCATTTAGCCTCCTAATTTGACTTAATCCACCATTCTCATTATTTTATTGCATGTTTTTTATTATATTTATGCTAATAGAGTGAATTGGGTTAGTCATCATGCCAAAAATTCTAATGTGTGCTTTATGCAGATTTTTGGTCAATTTTGAGACAAAATCAAAGGTTTAATGAGCACTTGGCAGCCAAATTAGTGGAAGAACAAGGGAGAGGATTTGTAGGAAGGTGTCCCCTTCATTTATGAGCCCTTACCTTGAATTCTCCATCAAAAACGCGGAGCACAAGGGGAAGACAAGCAAGTCAAGTAGGACTACTGTTAACTGCAAGTTTTGGCAATCGAGTTCCTAAAGTTTAGGAGGGTTGTCGAGGTCCTCAATTTGTATAAATAAGAAGGCTTAGTGCCTCAGCTCAGTTCGTCAGTTTTTAGTCAGGAGTTGGTCAGATGTTAGTTAGATTTTATTCAGTAGGTTAGCTCTACATTTCAGCACATTTTCAAGTTTTTTCTTCTAGACAGTTTTTGGGATGTAACTATTATATTTTTTGATCAATAAAGATGAATCCAGCTTTGCACCAGCTATAATATTTCTTAGGAGGCTGTAGCTCTTGGGGTTGGGCCCAACCCAAGTGCCAATACCTCCTTTGTGTACTTTTATGTGTCTTTGCTGCATTCATAAAATAATTTCTACTATTTAGATTAAAATCTTGCTTTGTTACTTAGGTCATTTTTGATGATTGAAATAGCTTTTCATGCTTCAGGTTGATTTGATAGTTTGGTAAAGGAAAAAACCTGCAAAAATTCCACCAAGAAATCCTTGATCTCATCTCTCCCTCCTTGGAACCATGAGCTGAGACCAAGGCATACTTGCTACCACAAAAACACTGTTTTTGCCTCTCCATGCAATTGCTAGTGTTAGATTTTTAGTTGGAAAAGTTGATACCAGTTGTACTTGCATGTTTAGATCTATTCTTGCTCAGTTTCCATAAGGTATATTGCATGATTTCCTGCCAATAAACTTTTGTTCATCATGTTTCTAGTTTTTAGGTCAAATTAGGTCAAAATAGCTAGATCTTTGGTTTTTCTAGTCTTTCTTCGATCAGTTTTGAGAAATAGTGTGCAGAGGATCTATAATACCTCCCTATCTATCCTTCCTCCATCATACCACCTGCTCCAACCCCTATTTCCAGATTCCTTCCATTCAGTCGCCACCCTTTTCCAACTTGACCTAATTTCCATATCTTTGTGCAACCTTGCTCCTTCCATCCTTGAATGAATCCAACCACCTCATCACTCCTTAGCTTCATTTACTAGGTCCTATACCCCTTCACATCCTCATACATCCTCCATTTCCACTTTCCCACCATTTTTCCACCATCAACCTTCAAAAATCCTCTTTCGGCTCTTCCTTTAGAACATCCTGTAGAACCCCTGCAGACTTCCTGTAGAAGTTCACGTGAGAAATTTTTCGAGATATGATCACTGTGAAACTCTCTGGAAGGGTGCTAGGGACCCCTTAGGCCCTCTTCTCACCTTCCCAACCTCTTGCAAGCGCCCACTCCATTTCTTTTTGCCACTCAACCTCTGCACAGTCAAAAACAGTTAAAGCACATACATAATAATTCTGCCAACTTATTCAAAAATACAAAAAGATATTTTTTATAGATTTTACTTCAGAAGTAGCTTAATCACATGCATTTTACCTTTCCAAGTGTCAATGGCATCCATTTCCGTAGATTTCATCTCTTTTCTTGCACCAGTAGGGTTAGTCGGTAAAACTAGGGTTTTCTAGGGTTTGCATTTCCTTTCAGCTTTCAGCTTCTTTCTGCAAGTATATTAGCCTATTTTGAGTTAGCTTTTGTCCATCACAGTTAAAAGCTTCTTCTAAGAACTCATTGAAGTTGGCTTAAGCTCCTAGCGAACTTGTGCCAGCTGATCAAGTGACAGCCTGCAGTAAGAGCTAGTACTTGTGCATATAGCACCATTGCTTCCAAGTTTGTTACGAACTACCAGGTTGATAAAAGTAAAGAAGGGAGCCCCAGGAGTTGCAACATTATTGCTGCAATACTGGAGCCCACCATCTTTTTGGCGCCGTTGCCGGGGAAGTGTCAGAGTATTAGTGATTGCTGCTTTTCTTCTATTTTCTACTGCAACCTTCTACTTAGTTGTTTATTTCAGCAAGAGTAGAGCAGTTGTTTCATTTCCATTCTGAAATTTCATTTCTGCAAAAGTAGATTAGACATTTCCTGCTTTCATTTCATTTCAGCAAGTGTAGATTAGAATTTCAATTCAGCAATTTCAATTCTGCAAGCGTAGTTTAGCATTTTCATTCTTCAATTTCAATTCCTCAAGCGTAAATTAGCATTTCAATTCTGCAAGCGTAGCTTAGCATTTCATTTCAGCAGCATAAATTAGTCATTTCCTTCTTTCGTTTCAATTCCACATTCTCATTTCAGCAAGATAGATTTTAGTTAGTTGTAGTTCAATCTATTTCAGTTTTGCAGTTACAAGCAAAGAAAAAGAAATCAACCAAAAAGATTTCCTTTCATGCCTTGTAGGAGTAGAGATAAGTCAAAAAAATGTTTGCACAACACCCCCACTACTTCACACAACCAACCTTCTCTCTTCTTCAATGGTTGTGATTAAGAAGAACCCTTAGGTGGATAGCAAGACATATTTGAAGAACCTCTAGGGGAGAAGAAGAAGAAAACATTCCTCTGAAGCAAATGGCTGAAAACAAAAATGTTGGGAGCAATACCTCTTCTTCCAACTCATCCATTGAAGGTGAAATTGGAAACATGTGGGAATATTACAAGAGTGAGATAAGGAAAATGGTTGCCATGCAAATGGATACCTTGCGGATTCAAAGGAAGCAAGAGGAAGTCGAGAGGGATTTGTCCATCTTTTGTCCCAGGTGCACTAGAAAGCATCCTAGGAACGAATGTACATTGCACTCCACAGAAGTGTGTTTTGTCTGTGAAGGAGACCATCTTACGAATCAGTGCCCTTCCTTGGCCGGACTTAAAGCTGCATATCAGAGGGCCAAAGGAGCCACTGAACCACTCTATTATATGAACCAAAGGAGGCCACATGGACCCAGAACTTACCAGCATGGAATGAAAGGGACATCCTAGACCTATTACAACCCCTATCAAGCCACTTCCATGCCTTCTTGGGGTCCCCCTGCTCATCCTTCCTAGTCCACACCCCCTCCTTGGTTGGATCCATCTCAATACCATGCTCCTCTAGTTGTTCATCCATTTCACCCGTATGCTCAGCCACAGCCTCAAACGAATGCACCTCATCAGGGGTGGAGGCCCCAGTACAACTCTCCTCCCGCTCCTTTACCTCCACCACCTGCTCAACTGCAACCATCGCCTCCTGCTCCACCAAGGCAGCCCCAAATGCCTACTCAACCAAACCTGAACCCAAATAATAGGCAGGCTCAGCAAGTATATAGTGGGAAAGCACCTACCCAACCACAACCCCATCCACATCCATCTCAAATATACACCCCCACTCAACTACCCGCACCACCATTTCCAAACCCGCACATTGGAGTAGCTCAACCCAATTACAATGCTGAGGCACAACATGTCCAAACAACTCCTCTTGAGATAAATGATATTCACCATAGCTCAATAAGAGTATTGCAAAATAGATATTATATTGATATCATTGAAGGACCTCATCCAGCAGATGAAGATGCAAAAGAGAAGATCAAAGAACCATGGGTTGCACTTGATAAAGAGAAGAAAATAGAATCAGAGATCGAGAAAGCTCCCTCATGGTTACCATCAAATCCTCCATGTATTCAAGAGAAAAATCAGCAAAATGAGGAAGATGAGAAGGTCATGGTAGAAGGTGACATGAAGAATGATCCAAATCAGCAAAAGGACCAAGGATATCAGAGCTATATTGAGATATGGTTCCAGATTGTCACTAAGTTGCAACAGTACTCTCTTCCTTAGCTATGTTTCATCCCTTCAAAATCAAATCATTTGGTCTCTGAAATCTGGATACCTGTCAAAGCATGTATTTCAAGCCTCCACATCATTTTGTCTATCATCTTGATGTGCACATGGCTCCATTGGAAGTATTCTTCTACTTGAAAATGATTTTGTTTTTCAAGTAGGGTAGGGTAGGAAAAAAAAGAAAAAGAAAAAAAAGAAAAAAAAACAAGAGGAAAATAAAAATCTAAGGTGAAAACCTCCTCGGAGGCACCTTAGATTGGCTCATTGATTGAAAACCTCCATGAGGTGGTCAATGGGTTGGAAAGAAGAGAAAATAAAACGAGAAATAGATCCCTGGGTGAAAACCTCCCTTGGAGGTGCCCAGGGCAGGCAATTAGGATGAAAACCTCCATGAGGCACCCTAGTTGCTTTCAAAAAAAAAGAGAAAAAGAAAGAAGAAAAGAGAAAAAGAAAAATAAACCTAATTTCTGTTGAATTTGCAGGTTGAAGGACATTGCAGGTTAGGAGGATCGCACAAAACCAAGACAGGGGTTAGCACCAGGCTGCAAGCATCCCTCACAATCCATTCCTCCATGACCACTACCCTTTCCCAAGATTTGGTCTCATTCGGACAGAGATTTCACCTTCTACAGGAAGTTCTGTGTCTTTTACAGGAAGTTTTGTGTCTTCTATAGGAAGATCTTGTAGAGCTTGCAAACAAGCCAGAATTTATCTCTGAAGAGTACCCGAAGGTTGGGAATTTGTTCGTGAGGCCTGTAAACATTCCTGCTTCCATCCATCACCATATGTCACCTTTTTCCATCTCCGTACACCTCCATTGCACTCATTTTTTTTTATGTTCCTCCCCAGTCACACACAGAAATCCCGTTTTCTTCATACTGCCGACAAAAACTCCTTAATGACAATTCAAGCAGCAGTTTTTCAATCACCATACCTGTTACCCTCCATCTAGATTCCTCATCAGCCGAGACCCAAGTCTGCATTACAGCCCAAACTCATTTTTTCCTTACTGTGCAAAAACTGCAGAATGCTCTGATACAAAAATACATAGAGTAGGAATTTGTTTTTTCCCTAACTTGAAAACCGTGCATCCATTTAAAAAACTGTTTTATGGGGAGTTGTATAGGGATGATGGCAACATGCCTAAGCAATTTCAGCCAATTCCAGTGCATGGTTTCCAAGAAATCAGCCTCCATCACCTTCAGCCATTTTTACATTTACTCCATATCCGTGCATCCATTTCAAAACCTATTTCATGGGGAGATGCATATGGGTGATAGTAACCTGCACAAGAAATTTCAGCCAATTACAGTGCACGGTTTCTGAGAAATTGACCTATGTCACCTTCAGCCATTTTTAGTTTTTCTCGAAATATGTGCATCCATTGACCACAATTTTGCTATGGGAGGTGCATAACGATGATAGAAACATGCTCAGAAAGGTTTAGGTCAATTCGGTCTATCGTTTGGGAGCTATGGACAAAACAAGTTGCTGCCCTACAAAAATCTAGCATCAGCAGCATGATGGTACAAATCTGAATGTTGAAACAGACTCCTGCAGCTTAGATCTAGCCAGAGGATACCTGCACAAGAAAAATAGAAATGTATCAACAACCAAACCAGCATGCGTCCATAGAAACAAAGGCATGCAGCAGAAGGAAAGGCCATAACACCTCACAGCAAACGCATTCAACTTCCAGGTACGTGACTAAACCCATTCCTCTGTTGCATGAATGTAGTTTAAGACCTGTGTGAACAATGAGATGGTTGTGATTAAACAAGATCGTTGGCCAGCTAACTGGCCACCCTCATCCAGTTCAAACAGCGCTCGGTGGGTGCAATCGACACGTGTGCTCAGCCATCTTAGGAAGAAAACTGAAAACAGGTAGTGGTGGTTTTTTAAACTCCAACGTAATTGATGGAAGTGATTACAGGCAGAGAACATACAGTTCATAATAACACTGCAGTGGGGACCAACGATCTGCATGGGGCCAATGTGCACTTGGCCAGCTCACCCTCCATCAACGGAAGTCTCCATAAGCAGCCAATTGAACTCATCTTTGAAATACTCTCACCACCGTTGTTTCCATTTTATCATCGTCCCTGTAGCTGCAACAAGCTCCATACCACCTCCATAGTAGCGAACCAGTCTTTCTCGGCCATTTTTCAAAACCCTCCTGCTTATCGGCATTCTACAAGAAGCACAGTTTCATTCTATAGGAAATGAGAGCCTTCTACAGGAAGGCTTCTACAGGAAAGGTAGAAAACAGCCTTGCAGAAAGAAAACCCGGGATTTTCAGCGAATTTCAAGCTCAAAACGAGGTAGGCTCGAAAAAACTCCTCTATGCATGGTATGTTCATGCAAGGTGGTGAATTGAACGGCATCAGATTGGAAAATCAGAAGAAAAGTCTGCCTGTGTAGTGGAAGTAAAACGTTTGCCTGCATATTGCACTGAGTTTCCCCAGTTTTCCTGCATCGAAAATCTCCTCCATGTTTTATTTATAAATTCTGTTGTAGGGAAGATATATGCAGCCATGGAGGCCAGCCTGTGCGTGTGTAAATTTTTTTTTGGATTTTCATATCTGTCTGTGTGCTGAGAAGACAACCTGATCCTTGCACTCTGCTGTAAAAAAAAAATTCTTCCTTTCATAAGCAAACAATAGAGTTCTGGGTGATAGTAGCCTTAAAACAAGGGAATTGTTGCTAGTTGATATTGGACACACGAGAAATTCCTTCTTGGTTCAAGGGAAACTGAATTCAGCTATCCTCTGTTTCAGATTGACTATTTGGTTGCCTAAGAATTTCCTTTTCTGATTAAAGCAAAAAAAGAGCACTCTTTGGAGTGAAGTCAGTTTCCAAATTACGAAGTACATCACGTGTGAAGGGAGGTTTATCATCATCTATGGTTATCATTTCAGGTTGTTGTGTGAACTAAGGCATGGGATTGCCATGCCTCCAGCCAAGAAACTGAGCATCCCCTATTTTCTTCTTCAGTCACTAATTGAATGTGGTACAAAGTTAAATGAAGGGATCCTAGATCAGTTGGCCCATCATGGGCTCATCAAACTATTGTTGGAAGATGCTTTGCACACCTACACTGTTCCCATATCTTGGGAAATCTTTAGAAACATGTCCAGGGATGACAATATTATAATTTTGGCCAAAAACATCAACCCATATAGCAGTGAGGAGGGAGAAAACACTGAAGAAGGTGAGAAAACCAATGGTGAAGGAACACAGGACATTCAAGCACAGAAAGAACAAAAAGAAAAAGGGAAAATGGGCCAGATTGCTGAGTCTAAAATAGAGGAAGAAAAAATAGCAAAAACACCAAGGGAAAAGAGGATGCAGAGTAGGACAGAGAAGGTCGAAAAAGCCCAAATTGAGGCTGCCATAGCCAAAGCAGGCACACAAAAGCAAAAGGAAAAGACACACCCTGAGATCTCAGCAACACACACAGAAACAGTTGACACAGGGATTTCTACAGGAAGCAAGGAAAAAGAAAAGAAAGAGGAGAAATCACCAGAGATATTGGAAAGGGAGGCAACAGTTGTGCTTGCTGCATTAAGCACACCTACAAAACAAAAAGAAAAAGAAAAAAGGAAAACCTCCATGTATTTTAAGGCCAGGAAAAGCACAAGAATCCAAACAAGAAGAATATGAGCAGTGGAAGGACATGGACAAGAAGGCAGAATTTTAAGGCACACATGAGTAGACCACATCAGAAGCTTGGGATGATAAGGAGGCCACCAGAGCTAGCAAGAATGAAGAGATAGATTAGTTGCTCAGAGGATGAGCAACACCTTCTATGGGGGGGTGATGATGAGCCCCAGAAATGGGTAATTATATGGGCTCATTTAGCCTCCTAATTCAACTTAATCCACCATTCTCATTATTTTATTGCATGTTTTTTATTATATTTATGCTAATAGAGTGAATTGGGTTAGTCATTATGCCAAAAAGTCTAAAGTGTGATTTATGCAAATTTTTGGTCAATTTTGAGACAAAATCAAAGGTTTAATGAGCACTTGGTAGCAAAATTCGTGGAAGAACAAGGGAGAGGATTTGTAGGAAGGTGTCCCCTTCATTTATGAGCCCTTACCTTGAATTTTTCATCAAAAACTCGGAGCACAAGGGGCAGCCAAGCAAGTCAAGTAGGACTACTGTTAAATGCAAGTTTTGGCAGCTGAGTTCCTAAAGTTTAGGAGGGCTATTGGGGTCCTCAATTTGTATAAATATGAAGGTTTAAGGCCTCAGCTCAGTTAGTCAATTTTAGTTAGGAGCTTTTCAGATTTTAGTTAGATTTTAGTCAGTAGGTTAGCTCTGCATTTCAGCACATTTTCGAGCTTTTTCTTGTAGACAGTTTTTGGGATGTAACTATTATTTTTTTTATCAATAAAGATGAATTCAGCTTTGCACCAGCTGTAATATTTCTTAGGAGGTTGTAGCTCTTGGGGTTGGGCCCAACCCAAGTGCCAATACCTCCTTTGTGTACTTTTATGTGTCTTTGCTGCATTCATAAAACAATTTCTGCTATTTAGATTAAAATCTTACTTTGTTACTTAGGTCATTTTTGATGATTGAAATAGATTTTCATGCCTTAGGTTGATTTGATAGTTTGGTAAAGGAAAAAGCCTACAAAAATGCCACCAAGCAATCCTTGATCTCATCTCTCCTTCCTTGGGACTATGAGCTGAGACCAAGGGATACTTGATGCCACAAAAGCACTGTTTTTGCCTCTCCATGCAATTGCTAGTGTTAGATTTTTAGTTGGAAAAGTTGATACCAGTTGTACTTGCATGTTTAGATCTGTTCTTGCTTAGTTTCCATAAGTTATCTTGCATGATTTCCTGCCAATAAACTTCTGTTCATCATGTTTCTAGTTTTTAGGTCAAATTAGGTCAAAATAGCTAGATCTTTGGTTTTTCTAGTCTTTCTTTGATCAGTTTTGAGAAATAGTGTGCAGAGCATATGTAATACCTCCTTGTCTATCCTTCCTCCATCATACCACCTGCTCCAACCCCTAATTCCAGATTCCTTCCCTTTAGTCGCCACCCTTTTCCAACTTGACCTAATTTCCATATCTTTGTGCAACCTTGCTCCTTCCATCCTTGAATGAATCCAACCACCTTCATCACTCCTTAGCTTCATTTACTAGGTCCTAGACCCCTTCACATCCTCATCCATCCTCCATTTCCACTTTCCCACCATTTTTCCACCATCAACCCTCTAAAATCCTCTTTCGGCTCTTCCTGTAGAACATCCTGTAGAACCCCTGCAGACTTCCTGTAGAAGTTCACGTGAGCAGTTTTTTGAGATCTGATCACTGTGAAACTCTCTGGAAGGGTGCTAGGGACCCCTTAGGCCCTCTTCTCACCTTCCCAACCTCCTGCAAGCGCCCACTCCATTTCCTTTCACCACTCAACCTCTGCACAGTCAAAAATAGTTAAAGCACATGCATAATAATTCTGCCAACTTACTCAAAAATACAAAAAGATGTTTTTTCTAGATTTTACTTCAGAAGTAGTTTAATCACATGCATTTTACCTTTCCAAGAGTCAATGGCATTCATTTCCACAGATTTCATCTCTTTTCTTGCACCAGTAGGGTTAGTCAGTAAAATTAGGGTTTGCTAGGGTTTGCATTTCCTTTCAGTTTTCAGCTTCTTTCTGCAAGTAGATTAGCCTCTTTTGAGTTATCTTTCATCCATCACAGGTAAAATCTTCTTCTAAGAACTCATAGAAGTTTTCTTAAGCTCCTAGCGAACTTGTGCCAGCTGATCAAGTGACAGCTTGCAGTAAAAGCTAGTACTTGTGCATATAGCATTGTCGCTTCCAAGTTTGTTACGAACTACCGGGTTGATAAAAGTAAAGAAGGGAGCCCCAAGAGTTGTAGCATTATCGCTGCAATACTGGAGCCCACCAACCATGAGGAACGGGTAAGTGTGTGTAGCGACGTCCGCGCAGGGTCGAACTGCGGACCACTTGAAACCATCAGACATCTCCAGGGTGTGGAAACCTGGTTCTAGCACCCTCCCCTACTACTTCAGGTGAGACCTCAGTCCACGCTCCATGGACTGTTGCCGAAAGGGCCAGTAGTACTGGGATTTGTTTGGCTAAATCACCTCTGAACCTGGGTCAGGCCCCAACAAGCCAACATGTGCCATGATCAGCATCATTAGAGTCATCACTTTCAGGTGGTTGATCGAATGTATTGGTACATCATCAGGAAAATATGGAGAGTAAGGGAGTTCTACCCTCATCTACTATCTTTCTAGTCAAAACTTTTGTGGTCCAAAAGCTTTCAAGTGTAGAGGATTGATCCAAGAGGATCTTGTCAGATCAGTTGCACAGGTTTAGTTTCGTCATCAGCATTCAGTGCCTGGTATCTTCAGCTTCGACAGTAATGTTATGGTTGTTCGATAATGTCAATAGTTGATATGGTTTTCATGATGATATGGTTTTTACTTGGTTGTAGACATGTGGTTGTCATAAGTTCCGCTAGGATTTGGTCGTTGACATGGGTTTTTTGTTCGTCTCGCAAGGTTTGGTTGTCAAAAAGGATTTAGGTATCGTAATGTGGTTGTATGTCACATTGTGACAATTGTTGTAAAAGGGTTTGTTCTTAGATCTAAAGATCTAAAGACCTACACCTAAACCCTAATAATTTGACCTTAATCTAAAGTCTTTACATAAATTTCAAACTTAAAGATTAAAAACTAAACCTAAGTCTAAACCCTATCGGAACATTGTATAAACAATACAATACAAACCTAATTCTAAGCCCTAACACTAACCCTCTCGGACCATATCAAGACATTGCAAATCATATTAAAACATTACAAAACAAAACCCATAGTCCCTAACTGCAGCAATTAGCTGTGTCGGAACCGCGGTCATGTGAACATGTGAGCGTTCACTGAGCAGAGTTTGCATCTAACCATATTGGATTATGGAACTGCGGATATCTAAACATGCGAACGGGCATGAGCGCAACCGTGCGGGTAAGAAAGATCGCCAGACAAATAACAATCGCGGCATTGGAAATGCAATTAGGCTAACCATGGAAACAGTTGTCACATGCAAGACTGGAAAACCGCGCCGGTAGCCGGAAATGTCAGGCCTAACCTGCAACGTGGCCTTTTGTGGCTAGACCACAGCTTATTCACATGGGCGGTCAACCAACTCCATGCAGTCAGCTGACTTCCAGTAGATTATGACAAACCTAAAGTCTTTGTGTTTTTTAATTAAATTTTGATGTTATTTTAAAGCAAAGATGTTGTGACTAATACCTAAGGTGTCCCTATGTTATAAGACCGAGCCAATTCAAACCAATTCAGGCCTAACTTATTCTAAGAGACTTCGAATGTACCTGAAACCCTATAAATTCACCTTTTTTCTCATGAAGAAGGCATTAGTGGTTTTGAAGTTTTGTGTGCATATTCTGGAGGTTATAGGCAGTTTTTGTTTTCAATGTAACAGGAGCATCAGGAGTTGGAATTGGGAACCGAGATAGGTGTTGGAAAGCTAATTTAGAGAGATTTCTTATGATAGTGACCAGAAGTACCTGTGTGAATAATCAGTCTAGCTAATTTTTTGTGTAATAAACCTCCTCAAATTCAATCCTAATAAAGTTGTCGCCCATCTTGAAAGCAGACCCGGAGACGTAGTCCATCAGGGATGAACTCCGTAATCAATCTTGTTGTCTGGTATTGCTATGTTTTTGCTGCTTTTCACTTATTTTTTCATCTTACTTATGTTTCAATTCTATCGTAAAGTCATTCTTTTCAATCAATTCTCACGGTTAAAGCACTTTAAGTTAATATTCAGTTCACTGTTGGAATTAATCAATTCTATTTCAGTTTAATGTATGATCATTTCATATCACCTTAAATACTTACCTCGTGGTCCCTTGAAGAAGTGGCACTGTACTACGTTGTAACTGACCGAAGTATCGACTATGAACTCTGTCACAAATCCTCCTATGATACGATCAAGCCAATGATCGACAACACGTGTGATCTTATCTTCAAAGGCTTCCAATATCCGCACTAACTACGGGGTCCAAACTATCAGACCGTCAAGCCTCCACCTTCCTTGGTTGTTTGCCAATTTCGCAATCCACTTGTATAACTTGACTGGGAAGGAACAAAAGAAGATTTCGTGTATCTTTGTGTACAAATATCTATCCAACCATTGTTCTTTCGTCAATCGTGGATTCCCGTTATCTTGCACCGCAAATTCGTGGATCTTTCTATCCAACCAGTCTTTGATCTCCTTCTTATTTGGATTCCAGTGATGTGACATCACACATCTCTTTATGCAGATCCAGGTCTCGGCAATGGAACCATTTTTTGGCTTAATGGGCCCTGACCGAGGTTCAACATTAATTAGCCAAGCAAATCCCTACACTTTTGGCCCTTTCGGCATCAATCAACGGAGTGCAAACTGAAGTCTCACCCAAAGTAGTATGGGGGGATGCAAGAACCAAATCTCCGCACCCAGAGATGGTAGTGATGTTGTTTTATACCCTAAACCTTCCTTTGCATCAGTTGATAAGCCTTTTAGGGCTTATCTATATACTCCTCTTAGTCGTCCTCTAAACCTCTGTGAAGGTCTACGATTGTCCTTCACATACACTAGATAGGTGGATCAGACACTTACATGCCTCTATAATTACTCTTACTTCTGTATTTACCCAGATTAGCTTAAGTATCTGATAACTTCAACATGCATTAAGATGATCTTTGCGTAAATAGATATTTTTACTTGCATTCCTATAACAAAGTAAAACATATCGATTCACGCATCAATACAACATTAAAACCCAGTATTCATCATAACATAATCATATGCATTTATAACAGAAGAAAAATATTTCATACGCAAATAATTCTAGAATAATTCTCTTTATTAATGCTTTAGATCTTCTTTACAAACTCTGACCTTCCTACGCACACAGCTGCAGGGGTCCGCACACTCAGTTGCAAACTTCTACCCTAGGCCTCTGTGCACACACCTGCAGAGCCTCTTCCCTACGCTAAGACTCTTCGCTGTTAGCTCTCACAGACCCATTACCTCCACCAATGACTCAAAAACATATCAATACTGAACTGCCATAGACTCTTCTAAGACTTACCTTTTTATACAATCCCATGGTCTATGGACTATGGGTAGATCTCATAAAGCTGACATGATTTACATAAACGAAGGGTGGAAACCCTTTATAACACTTTACACCTTCACTCTCCGCGACCAAAAAATGTGGAGACTTTACACTTTTTTATACAAAAACTTGGGCTTTCTGCCCCAAAACTTGGGCTTTTAACCCCAAAAATGACACTAGGGGACCCATTCCCAATAACTGATGCTCATAAAAGAAATAGGTTGCTCATTTCCTTCAATCATGGAAACTTTTAGAGGCTAATATTCGCAAGTGGGCTAATTTTCCATGATTTTTCCCAAAAAATATTCGCCAATTCCCTTTTTTTTATAAAAATGATTCGCCCAAATTTTACAATATAAATTTATTTTACCTTAAAAATCGCCAACATTATAAATTTGAATAATTTTACAAATACACCAATAAATTTTTTATAGTTTTCATATTAGGGACTAGTGAGCTTCGTCAATGTTCTTAAACTTCAAGATAATTTTCCACCCTTAAATTTTTCCCTGCCTTCAATATCCTTTTGAGTCAACATGGCTTCAATCGATGAATCTGAAACAAAGGTATAGAGTAGGAAATATTTTCCTAGTCTAGATTGAATAACATGGGTGCATCAGTTATAGTCTGCTTGATTTGAGCAAAAGCATCATTTTCTCATTTATCCCATTTGTATATTGCATCTTTCTTAACCATCTCTTGTATACGCTTGACTATCTGGGCATAATCAGAGATTAATTTTCCCAGGAAATTGATCTTTCCTAAGAAATATTGCATAGCCCTTTTAGTAACTGGTAACGAGATCTGTGTAATGACTCTGAGCCTCTCAGGATCAATTTTAATTCTACTTTTTTCAATTAAGTGCACTAAGAGAATCCCTTTAGACACACCAAATATTCTTTTCTTGGAATTAAGAGAAATCCCATACTTATGATACCGCTCAAATATTTGTTTCAGATGATGTACATGATCTAACCTTCTCTTGGAAAACACAATGACATCATCCAAATAAACAACTATGCTCTTAGAAATAAGGCCACGGCAAGTGATTTACATCACTCTTTGGAAAGTAGAACCGATGTTAATAAGTCCAAATGGAATTCTCTTAAAGGGGAATTTTCCCCATTTTGTCCTGAAGGTAGTCTTTAATCAATCAGGTTCTATTACTAGCACTTGATTATAAGCATAGAAACCATATAGTAGTGAAAACATCTCAAACCCAGATATTGTCTGAAGGATGTATTACATGGATGGCATTGGGTAATTGTCTTTGTCAGAAGCCCGGTTGAGATTGCGAAAATATACACATAGTCGTATTTCACCAGAATTATTTCTAATTGGGACCAATTTTGAAACCCAAGTGGAAAGTCTAACTTTAAAAATGATCTGAGCATCTAGCTACTTTCTCAATTCCTTTTGGATAAGAGGTTCCAGTGTTGGATGAAGTTTTTGTAATTTCTACTGTTAAGGATTTTCCCCTTCTTTTATAGGAATGGCATGTTAGATAATATGAGTGTCATATTTATTTAAATCATCATCCATGAAAATACATCACGGTACTATTTGAATAAGCTAATAAATTCCTATCGTTCCCATGGAGAACAAAATGTACTGAGGTTTACATACTTCAGATCTCCTTGTGTTCACAGATTAACTTGTTTAGAAGATAACTTTGAGCTTTGAGTGTTTGTGTTTGTTGGTCCTCTAAAATGGTTTTGTATGTCATATAACTTATCTAGGGACACCACACCCTTAGGCATAGTGTTTCCATTTGTTGCATTGGACATGTCCTACAAAGCCTAGTCATGCTCATCCTCATCTGTGGCAACATCTTTGAATACATCTGGATTAGGCATAAAGTGTAGTATTTGTTGGTCGTCATTGAAAACACATAAATTAGTGACATTGTTAGGCATAGATGGTTTATATACAATTTCAATAGAAAAACAATTTTTCAATGGCGACATCCTAGCAGCTACATTTGCTAATGGAGTTGCAGGATTTCTAAGTCTAGAAATAGAAATAATATTAAAAGCTTTAAAATAATTAATTAAAATCCATATCTCTTATTGGTAGTTTTTAATATTTGGTGAAACATAGTGGATAGTATCCCGTACCTGATGGGTGACCACCTTTGAGTCACCAATTACCTTGAGAATCTCTACCTTTAGATCGACGGCTTTCTTTAGTCCAAGTATGAGTGCTTCATATTTTATAGTATTATTAGTACACTCAAAATCTGAATGGCATGAAAGGATATGCTTCTTGTTGCATGGGTCTATAAGTACACAACTAGCTCTAGAGTTGTCCTACATCTTTGAACCATCAAAATATAAAGTCCACATATTATTATCTATTATGATACTTCCTATACTATTATTAGTATTAGTATGTTCATATATATTACATGATTCATCTGCACCAACTAGAGAACAAGGAAGGATCTCTAGTTGTGTATCTAGTGGAACGAGTGATGGATGTGCTTGATAACACCCAAGATTAGTTTCAAGGAAATAATTCCCAAAAATTAGATCAGTAAAAGAAATAAGCACATTGCAGCCCTCAAATGGTGTCACATTGCGTTTCATGTATGACTCACTTTCCCTTGTATGGAAGCCATAAATGTGACCAGCCTATCACAAAATACCCTTGTAATTTTCTAGACTAGTCTCTATTGAGGAGTACACCATAGCCTTCAAGGATATCCACAATTACAATATTTATACATTTATCAACTCGATCATCTTTTGATAATATAATAAGCACATTCTTGAGTTCACCAAATAGCTTGAATAATATATTTATCCAGCTAAATAATTTGTGCATCGGTTTAGTCCCATTTAGCATTTATTTTATTTGAAATACATAATGGCATTACATTAACAGATTCATAAAAATCTACTAAACAATTATGGACACTGTAATTGAAATTTTGAGAGTTAATAAAAACGAAGGGCAAAGAGTGTTAGCTTCTAATGCTACAACATTAACTACAAATTCAAGTGGACCAGATGACTTACCAAACACCTTTTGAGAGGAAGAAGCTTTATCACCTAACGAAGGTTGTGAAAAGTCTTGGACAATTAGTTCACACTAGTCTGCGATATTCTCTAGCTCATAGATATAAATATTAGCTCAAGTTTAATTCAAATCTTCCACAATGTTACAGTCAATTGTTTCACCTCTAGGGGGCATTACTGAAGTGTCTAGAGGGGTGGATTTATTTGACACTTCTAGAGTGATGGACTTACTCTTGTTGTTGGAGGAATTGTTTTTGGAATTAGCTACATTTCCAAACTTATTCTATGCATTCTGAGTAGGATTGGTTAGTGATGAGATCCTTCTTAACAATTGTTCCTTCAATTTTTATCTTGTCACCTCCTGATTAGAAATGGGCCTTTTACTCCTCAAACTATATTGACCATTTTTCTTCAGTGGAGGGGCTTCATTTTGTGGTGATTCTTTAGCATTATTCTTGTTAACATTATAGATATAATCAAATGCATTTACTTCATGTGCAATACCCTTGCTTTTTTCAACTACTACAGGTTCCTCTTTCTCTTCCATTTGTTTTGTCTTCTCATCTACTAGTAAGGAATCCACAATGTGTGTGGCTAGAGAATTCATGTTGTGGTTCCACTGTGGGCATGTATTTTCTGAATGATATTACTTATGGAAAGAGAAATAACTATCCATACCCATACTTTATATATTCATCACAACATTCGAACTTTGGGCAGACTTGATGAGCTTATTATTGTTGTTATTATTATCATTATTCCTTCGAAAATGGAAATGTTTGGGAGGATTGCTACTAGTAGAAGTCACTCTTGACCTTTACCTTAGTTCTGAAATTTTGTTGGTAAGTGTTTTCACCATCCTGTTCAAGCTTTCAATATATAATGTGTCATTATCTTTAGCCTTGCTTGAATAAGGTTGATACTTCCTACTAGTTTCCTTGGAGTCCTTTGATTTTTCATCATTAGAAATGAATGCAATAGCACACAAGTCCTTCTCGACGACGATCGCTTATGAAAATTTTTGTGCCAATGTTTCTTTTGCAACGCTGTTAATGAATTCGTAAATTTTAGTGGGAAAGGAAGTTGTGTAATAATCAATATTAATCTAATCATGTGGTTGCATGCCCAAGGGAAACTTGTTCAATATATGATTAATCTTCTAATTAAAGTCCTTCACTTTCTCCTTTTCCCCCATCTTACTATTTCCAAGATATTTTAGTAACATGATGGGAGTCTTGTCATTAGCAAATTTCTTGAGAAATAACTTCTTAAAATCCCTCCAATTATGGACTGAATTGACAGGTAGACTATGGTACCATGTTTCTGCTCCACCTTCTACTATATAAGGAAAAATTATACAAGAAACATCATCGTACCTTACCTCCAACATTCGTAGGTTCATGTACAAGTCATTGATGTGATCTTATGCCTTTGTCTTCTTGTTTAGATCAAAATTTGATAACATATTTTTTCGAATGTTTAGGCATCTTATGAACATTGTCTAGAAGACTGAAAGGCACTTGGTCTATCCAATCCAATTAGTCTTGGTTGTCCATGTCTTCATCTATGTGTTCTGTCACACGGAATTTGTCAAGGGTGCGGACACGACTGACCTTCCTAGAAGTCTAAGACATTCTAATGACAAACAAGACAAAATGGAGTGATCTTTCTCTAAATACACCTTTTACAACATGAAAACTACAAGTGTTTAGGCTTACCTTATTCCAAAACGCTGTTGTTGAAGTCCGTTCTTGACGATCCGGATGAGCTCCTCCTTCAAGTCAATTCCTGCAACCACAAACAATCAAACAATTACCAAGCACTTGCATTTCATATAATAAAACATATATCCAACATGCAGACCAAGGAACACATGAAATAACTCATTAACACAAGCTATTGAGAAAAATAAACCAGTTTGTATTAATAACGAAACAAAGAAACTCTTACAACCTGGCCTTGGTGTTGTGCAAGTTCCTCCCAGGGTCCATCAAGGGTTTTCCTCTACTTTGACAAAGCTCACCCTCTCCCAAGTAGAATCAAGTGAAGACAATCTCTCCTCACAAAGGCTCTAATGGAAGACCTAAATCCTGCAGCATTTACCCAAAGAAAATGTATAGCTCCAACCTCTCCTCCCTCTGGCTCAATGTCTTTATTTATAGTGCTGTAAAGAGGTTATTCAGGTCCACCATCAATGGGATAATCCCCCTCTTTGGGTGGGATAGCTCCCTTATTGATGGGATAAGTTCCCCCTTAATAGAGATACATGAACCAACTGGAGGCGCATCCAATTCATCAAACCGACCTCTAGAAAGTTCTAGAAGTAACCACAAGTAACTTTTTTAAGATGAAACTCGC
Organism: Pinus tabuliformis; assembly: GCA_031772625.1. Lineage (NCBI taxonomy): Eukaryota > Viridiplantae > Streptophyta > Pinopsida > Pinales > Pinaceae > Pinus > Pinus tabuliformis. The sequence goes on along the minus strand of CM062808.1, from coordinate 776,733,282 downwards.
GCATTTTGCCTTTTACAGAAGGACGCACCTGTCCCTTAACATACAGAGCGTCCAAGGACGCACCTTTTGTGAACATGGTCAGCGTCCCCGCAGGTAAGGCTAGAGAGAACCTGCGACCCCAGAGATAAACATATTTTTGACAAGACTTTCTCTCTTCTTTGAGTTTGAGATGGATAGCAGAGGCATAAGACTTGCCTAAGAGGGTAGCATGACTGTTGATTTGAGCCATACTAACTGTAAGTGGTCATGGTGACATTTTTTAGTGTAACAGATTGCCCCCTAAAGTGCGAAGCTTGGAATAGATTTAGGGTTTTGTAATTCTAGGAAGGGTGAAGCGCTTTATCATTTCAAGGATTGTCTTGTGGATGACCTGGTTGGAACCTGCAATTTTCAACACAAAATACATGTATAAGATTATATCATCACTGAGGTAGGCATTCCCATACTCAGATTCAAAACTTTAACTAATGGACTAACTATTCTGATACAGGAATGATCTTGCAGTACATCATTTTTATAGACTTTTGTAGACACAGTATGGACGCAGCCATCTGTTTATGATTAGTCTACATAGATAATGAATACAAAACTCCTCGCAGCCTGGATGGTAGAAACTAGATCCAGGGTCTTCACTTCTACTTCCCGAATTGGTACGATTCTAGCCATGTGATTTAAATGATTCGATGTCGAACATGTTAGAAACCACTTGATTACCAGTCGATGATGCAAACTGTTAACAAGCGTGAGAGAAACCACCAGTAATGTCAATGGTTCTCAAAGTACCAAGCACAACCCGTGAAATGTGAATAGATGTTTTGATGTCGAACACTTCACGGAATCCTTTGATCGAAAGTCAATGATGTAAACTGACGTCAAAGGCGAGAAACCTGCCATTGATGCATGCAGACTTCAAGGTGCTGTCGATTCCTAAGTCATCTTTCTAGATAATGTGTCGATGTCGATAGAAAGCGACCCGTTGCAGGCAAGCCCGCAACACGAAATCATTGTTCAAGTTGAAGAAATGTTGCTGTAAGGACTGACTCAGGGATGGTCAAATGGATGACAAGTATTTTGCAGATGAAAGTTTTTTGCTTGCAGACCTCTTGAACACATAACGACACGACAAATGGCTTGGTGATGAATAACTCAAAGTTAATCCCCGGAACCCGGTTAAAGACTTTCAAAGTGGTTTGGTCAACTGTGAGGTAAAAGATTTCCCAACCCAGGTGAATAAAAAGTGTCGTGTTCAAGAGTGGGAATAAAGTTTCTTTTGAGACAAAAGGTAACAAACAGGTTCATTCTTCTCTCTTTTCCCCCACCATTTCTGGCAAGTACCTCTTTATTTTTAACAAGCTTGAGGAGGATAACATATGCTTGATTATAAGCTCATCCTTCGGACGAGTCCAACCTAGTTTAAATTCGAACCCTAGGAAGGAGTGGTTCGTTCCTGTTTGTAATTGAACAGGTCCTTTACTGTAAAAGTTTAACGAGTCCAGTATAGGAGAAACTCGGCGTTTTTCAATTTTAGAGAGTCTGAAAAAACTAAAGGAGACTCCACGTTGAACTTTTTCGTACATTTGTGTCCCTCAAGCCCGAAAAAGTATAAAATAATACCTGGGGGAACCGCTTGATCTTGCGACCAAGGAGTACTTTCATAATAGTGTCGTCAACCTGAAAAGTAAAAAGCGATCAAGGACACGTCGTTTTATTTCCTTATCGAGTTTGAAACGACAAAAACCCGGCAATCTTTTCCTGATTTTACGGTTAGAAAAGAGCTAAAAGGGGACCGTCTTTTAATTCCGTTTTAACGAGTGTAAAAGAAACGCTCGGCAATCTTTTCATATTTTAGGAGTCAGAAAAGGGCTTAAAAGATGACTCTGAGGTTTCACTTTTTCATAAGTTTTAATGAGTTTGAAAAAATGATAAAAATGTACTCATGTGGCCGACTTTCAATTTAATTTACGAGCAGGAAAAGACGGAAAGAACTCGGCATTTTCATTTGTTTTACGAGAATGAAAGATAGCAAAATAATCTCGGGATTTTCATGAGTTTAACGAGTCTTGAAAATAACTGAAATTGACTCAACATAGGTTTCATTTTTACAAAAGCTTGAAACAGAGAAAAACTATGCTTCGAAGTAGTTTCATTTTTACACAAGCTTGAAACAGAGATAAAACTGTGCTTGATGCCCCCTAAGCATGATTGCTAGAGCGCATGCCCCCCAGCTTCATTTCATTCAACCAAGTACAAGCTGGATGGAATGAAGGTTCATGAACGAGATCATTTGAAAGACTCGACCTAAAACTATAAGAAAATTATGTAAAAAACTGAAATAACTAACCTAAAAACTTAACATTTATGAGATCTAGCCAATCTCTCGACTCAAGTAGAGGAGGATTTGTTTCATTTTTTAACGAGCTTGACACAGGAAAAGAACTATGCTCGAATTCGGTTTCATGTTTACGCAAGCTTGAAACGAAAAACTATGCTTGTTACAGTTCACATGCCCCCAGCATAATGACGCAAAACGAGGTACATGCCCCCCAAGCTTCATTGCATTCAATGAGGTGGATGGAATGAAGCTTTACTTTCAAGATCTTGGAAAGACTCGTGGGAGTTGTTTCATTTTTTAGTGAGCTTGACACAAGACAAGGAACTATGCTCATAACTACTTTCTACAATCTACTTAACAAAAACTCTATTTTAAAAACCTTGATTCATTTTTTAACGAGCTTGACACAAGACAAGGAACTATGCTCTAAAAACCTTGATTCATTTTTTAATGAGCTTGACACAAGACAAGGAACTATGCTCAAAGAACCTTGATTCATTTTTTAATGAGCTTGACACAAGACAAGGAACTATGCTCATGACTAATCTACCTACTTAACCTACCCTTGTTTCATTTTTTAACGAGCTTGACACAAGACAAGGAACTATGCTCATACACTGATTCATTTTTTAACGAGGTTGACACAGTAAAAGGAACTTTCCTCGTGCTAGCCTATTTCATTTTTTAACAAGGTTGATACAGGAAAAAACTATCCTCGTAACATTGATCATGGCTTCCAACTGGAGGAAAGACATGTCAATGGACACACCTTGATCATGGCTTCCAAGAGGTCTTCATCCGAAGGAAGAATACTTCTTGGGAAGGAACATATGTCAAGGGACTCAAAAGGGATAAGAACATCGTGTTCAAGTAATCCCATAGAGTTTTCCATGTCAATTACCGGAGCTAAATCAAAGGAAGATGAGCAAACAGTGAGAGGCTCACTTACGTCGGTAACTGAAAACATGGGACCAGTTGCCACATAATTAACCCGTGGCAAGGTAGATACCACTTTAGACTCAGGAACATTTAGGGCTGTCATATTATTGGTAGTTGAGACAAGACTAGGGAACGAAAGCTGGTCTACAGTCACAATACTGCCATTGTGAGGGAAAGACATCACGCGAAAGAGTGTCGATACGACAGCTTTCATTGCATAAACATAGTCTCGCCCAAGGAGTAAATTGAAATCCAAGGGACCTCGAACCACCATAAGATCAATACAGACAGTTTTACCTTCCAAGGTAATAGAAAACTTAGGAAGGATTCCTAAAGGTTCACTAATTGTTCTGTTAAAAGCTTTCAGATTCTGCGTAATAGGCGCAAGCTGAGGGGAACCCAAAGCTTTCCAAACAGCTGAGGATAAAATACTAACAGAAGCACCTTCATCTACCTGAGTACGATGTATGTCCCTACCACCAGCCTTGACAATGATTTGGAAAGGGATGGAGGAAGGAAGACGAGGTTCTGTCAGTCTATTCCAATCAAAGGAAAAGACCTCAGTACTTGGAGGGGGTTCTGTAGAAACAGGTGAAATGCCCCCCGGCATAGAAGAATCTGATGTAACAAGAAGAACCTGAGCGGTATGAAATTGACTCTCGAAAGGGAGAGTGTGATCGACCGAATGTGAAATTGAATCGACCACTTGATCAACTAACGGATCATCAACCTGAGTGACATGAGTTTCACTCTCCAATGGGAGAGTGTGATCGACTGTACTTGAATTTAAATCAATCACTCCGTCAGTTGACGGTAGGTTGGGAGAAAGTTTACGGTAACCAGTTGGAAATTCTTGCTGTGGAACAGTAAGTTTTTCCAACAATGTTGAGGCTTCATCCATGTGAGGGCAAATGTGAGTTTGATGACTCCCTTTGCATAACTTACAAGGAAACCTAACTTTACCCTTTTTCCCAGAAACCTGACTATCACTGGTTGATGGATCAACGGAAAGTTGATGGGATTTTTCTGACCATACTTCCAAGACCTTTGGAATACCAGGACAATTGACAAGGAAGTGGTCACCCTTACAAAGCCTGCAAGGGTATTTGGGTTTACGATGCATGTCGGAATTTTCCTCAACACAACTAACACTTACAGCCATGGTTGGTTGGTTGACCTCTTTCTTATCTTGCTTCTTCTTCTTCTTCTTCTTCTTCTTCCCTTTCTTCTTCTTCTTAGCCTCCTGGTTACTAACATCAAGGCTTTTACCAGGCGAAGAGGAAGAAATGGAGGAAGAAAAATTAGGCGAAGAAGGTAAAGGGTCAACAGAAGGTTGGTGATGTTGAGATGGTGAACTCTGTTGAGGTGAAGCATCCGGTTGAGATGGAACAATTGGAGTATTTTGGGCCAACGAAGTTGAAAATAACCATATCGGTAAACCTATTGTAAATCCAGGTAATGACAAAGTAGCCATATAAGGAGGACCAACATTTCCAAAGTAAGGAAAAGTACTAGGATTCTCATTAGGAGGGGTTCCTAGGTTGATAAATTCCGGAACATTTGCCATTATATTCAACTTCAGTGAATTTTATTAACAATTTAAAACTAAAATTAACAATTCACAATTCACACCTAACAACTAAAATTCACAATTCACACCTATGGTCTCTAAAAGTAAAAACAAACAAATTAACACGCGCTATCAAATCTAGGAGTCAAACCACACACAAACAGTAACTTTCCGGACCGAAAACACTAGTTGGTGATGAAATCCAACATCGCAGAATTCAGTACAGAAATGGCGGGTGGAACAGTTACCCCGGCAACCTGCTTAATGAATAGACTGGACCAAGTTCCTCCACTTTAACCGTCTTGAAGTGAAGTGAACCCCCCGGAAAATCCAAGTGAGTATAACCGACGTCTGCTCCAGGTACAGTGGGACCTTCCCTCCACCGTCACCTCGGTAGAACCCTAAAGATTATGGTCACTAAGGTCACCAACAGTAACAAATACACCTGGGGGAACAGTCTAAACTCCGACAGCACGCAAGGGCAGAGTAGCAAGCTCAATCCCCTTACCGGCTCCTTGACAACAATCCAAGGTTTACCGATAAGTGACCCCTGGCTCCTCGACAATGGTTAATCCGAGGTTTACCGTTTGTAATACGTACTGTCTGGCATCGTTCCCAACGAGGGGGGAATGATCCCCTCACTGGTTCGGACACGAGCTCGTGCTTCTCCTTTAAGAGGAGCTTTCCCAGAGTGCAATTGAAACAATTGGATTTATTCTACTCAAGATAAACTATATGTTTGGTTTTGTAGTCTTGGAGAGTTAAGTACTCACCTACTCCAAGACCCTAGCCTAAGCTATGTTGGTGTTTCAGAGCCCTAGAAATGTAAAAATTACTAGATGAATTTTAATTAAGCGCTGCGTTATTAAGGCTGTTATTACTCAAATGGGTAAATGGAGATGAAACCAATGGTGTTATGACCCGACTCAACTGAATGCAATCAAATATGATAATGCAATCCTTTCAATTCGATGAATCCTAACTAGAGTAAGGAGAGAGTTTCCATTCACTTCCAACAATGCAAAAAATTGATCATTAAGAGAAAATTTAACAAATTCTCTAATGCACTAATTTCATCAAGAAAAACTAATGCAAATCAATTCCAAACCAATTTTTATTTTTATTTTTGTGTAAATTCAAATCAAAGAAAGCTGATCTAAATCTACGATTGATTTTTCAGAATGTAAACTATGCAATTGTAATCTATGCACAATTCACATGAAAAGTATGCAAATGTAATCTATGCACATTTTTCATTCATATTCTGAAACTGAGAACTCTAATTATGCAAATGTGATCTATGCAAGAGAATTCTCAAACACAAGATGATTCTAATGTAATCTAAGAACCAATCAAGTGCAAGTCGAGAAAATTGGGTGAGAGTTCCAAAGATCAAAACATAAAAACACTCAAAGGCGATTAACACTCATACACAATTTAGCAAAAACAAAAGCAAAAAGATGCAAAATTGTGAGAAGACTGAGAGAAACCTCCAAGTAATGACCAAAGGAAATCAAATTAAGAATTTCTCAAAAAAGAGACTCAAAACACCCAATTGATGAAAGCTAAAAGCAAGAATGCTAATGAAACAAGTTCAGGTGAAAATTTTTGACAGGGTACTAAAGGATCTGGGCAGAAAAAACTAAGAAAAACCAAAATCTAAAAGCAATTAAAGCAAAAATGGAGTTTTCCTAAATTTTTACAGGAAGACGCAGGCAACCCGTTAGAACAGGCGCGGGCCCGCTCTGTGCAAACGGCAACAACGCGTCCAAAGACGCACTGTGCAGTACTCAGAGGGTGCGTCCTTCTGGAAAAGTTAAGAAAAACCAAATCTAACTAAATCTAAAGCTAAGCCACCCAAATACTAATTCTCACAGTCAAAAACCAGAAAATAAAAATGATTTTCTCAGAGCAAAGTTCACACAAAGGAAAAGACTTTCACATTAATGGATTCCCCAGCGGAGTCGCCAATTTGTCACACGGAATTTGTCAAGGGTGCGGACACGACTGACCTTCCTAGAAGTCTAAGACATTCTAATGACAAACAAGACAAAATGGAGTGATCTTTCTCTAAATACACCTTTTACAACATGAAAACTACAAGTGTTTAGGCTTACCTTATTCCAAAACGCTGTTGTTGAAGTCCGTTCTTGACGATCCGGATGAGCTCCTCCTTCAAGTCAATTCCTGCAACCACAAACAATCAAACAATTACCAAGCACTTGCATTTCATATAATAAAACATATATCCAACATGCAGACCAAGGAACACATGAAATAACTCATTAACACAAGCTATTGAGAAAAATAAACCAGTTTGTATTAATAACGAAACAAAGAAACTCTTACAACCTGGCCTTGGTGTTGTGCAAGTTCCTCCCAGGGTCCATCAAGGGTTTTCCTCTACTTTGACAAAGCTCACCCTCTCCCAAGTAGAATCAAGTGAAGACAATCTCTCCTCACAAAGGCTCTAATGGAAGACCTAAATCCTGCAGCATTTACCCAAAGAAAATGTATAGCTCCAACCTCTCCTCCCTCTGGCTCAATGTCTTTATTTATAGTGCTGTAAAGAGGTTATTCAGGTCCACCATCAATGGGATAATCCCCCTCTTTGGGTGGGATAGCTCCCTTATTGATGGGATAAGTTCCCCCTTAATAGAGATACATGAACCAACTGGAGGCGCATCCAATTCATCAAACCGACCTCTAGAAAGTTCTAGAAGTAACCACAAGTAACTTTTTTAAGATGAAACTCGCGCATTTTGCCTTTTACAGAAGGACGCACCTGTCCCTTAACATACAGAGCGTCCAAGGACGCACCTTTTGTGAACATGGTCAGCGTCCCCGCAGGTAAGGCTAGAGAGAACCTGCGACCCCAGAGATAAACATATTTTTGACAAGACTTTCTCTCTTCTTTGAGTTTGAGATGGATAGCAGAGGCATAAGACTTGCCTAAGAGGGTAGCATGACTGTTGATTTGAGCCATACTAACTGTAAGTGGTCATGGTGACATTTTTTAGTGTAACATGTTCCTCTTCCTTTTTAGAATCTGAGGAGTCATCTCCCTCACTGTCTAAACTTTCATAAATTTCATCAAAAAGAAAAATGTCAGCCTCGTACCCTTTGTTAATATGTGTAAGTTGATCTTGTTGCACTGTATATTCTGATGATTTACTAACTCTTCGAGAGTAGAAAATACCAAATCTTATACTATAGAGACTAATATGCTGGCATGAGTTGTTTCTTTATTCTTTGATAATTGCGGGAGATTCCAAGCAACCAGAATTAAACTAATACCCTTTTCAAACTGACGAGTTATAGGTCAAAGTTCCTAGATTTGTTCATATGTAACTTCGTATGTCATCTCTAGTCCAGGCTAAGAAGACCCTCCTACTTCAGGAATAGGATTTTGAATGGTGCTTAGAATATTTCTACTTTGTCCAAAAGATGAATGGTTAGGGTGTGTGGAGTTATCAGCCATAAAAAACTGACTGCCCTCCTAGCACCAAAATGTTGATGGTGTTGGATAATGCCAACATATAGGGGATCTCCCTGATAAGGTCCCAATTAGACCTCACACTATTTGGTGCAGGAGCCCCATCTAGAATACAACCTAGTCGTCATTTAATTAAATATATGCCTTGGATTTAATTGCTAGTGAGGGAGAGATGCGCAAATGTCCTTTTGAATTAGCAAGTGAGTGTGCCTTGTGAGTGTCCATTTGATATGCATCAAGGTTCTCTTACTGTAAATAGGGGAAATAAAGTGATCCACTAAGAGATAAGTAATAATACTACCCTAATGGAGACACACATGCATGAGAAAAACTCATCTCACATCAAGTGAAATAGTTCACATAGATGAGGCGATCATTACTAAACATTACAGCACACTTCTAATAAGTTAAGCACAAAATTCATTGAAATAACTCAATTACTCAAGTAAATGTGAGAGAAAAACATGAACCATAAAAATCAAAATAATAGTCTTAGAAACATTCACAATCCATGTGTGAAAATGTGTTGGCCTAGAAGGATTCAATATTAAGAAAAATTCATAAGATACATAAATACAATGAACATCACTAGCTCCAATAGTGGAGTGTTAGAGCCACTACTTGCTCCCTAAAAGTACTAACTCTATCTCTTTAATGCCTTGTGGGAGAAGCCAAGGTTAAAATTCCTTTACATGAGAAATTAGGATCCTTTTATAACTTGAGGCATGACCTTTCACATCCTCATGATTCTTGACTTTCCAACTCCTAATGACCTTTGGACTTCTACAACCTTTGGAATTCCAAATGACTTTTGGAGTTACATATGAATTTTGGTATTACATGTCTTTTGGACTTCCATGACTCTTTAGTTCATACATGACTCTTGGACTTCCACTTATTTGTCTTTACAATGATTACAACAATACATCATAACTTCCACATCATCATGTGATGAGAACTTGACATGTCACTATGTTTGGTGACTGGTACTAATAGTGATTGATGACACGGAATTCTATAGTGGTGAAATGGTTTCCACTTGTATCTACATTCTGTTGGCATTATGTTTTCTGGTATGACTGTATGTTACAGATGTTGTACTTGATGGCAACTCCAGTGGTAAGGCTCTCAGTTTGTTGGACATTAAGAAGGACGCAGGAAATCGGTTCAGAAAGTGCGTCCCCGCAGGTATACCATGCAGAACCCGCGTCCAGGGACGCCGGCCAGCCGTTCAGGGGGTGCGTCTACCCAGTGCACACATTTCAAGGTAGAGAAAAGCACGTGGGGGTTTCTTGTATGGTATCTAGCCGACAGTTTTGTGTTTCTATGGTGTCGGCTCGTGGTATTGTTCCATGTTTTGGGGAGGAGCTTGCCTATATAAAGCAAAGGAGTTCATTTGGATTGAGCAAGTGTCTTGGGTTGAATATCTTATTTGGTGAGATCTAGTCCAGATCTAAGAGGGCGAATCTTCTAATGGACTGTGATCTCTATGGCGCATGATCAGATCTGTAGATCTGACTGTTTGGGTCTGTTCTGAAGTCTTCATATCATTTATATCTGAAGGGTCGCAGGTTCAGTGAAGGGAAAGTGCGCCGGGACGCTGATACTGTAAAGGGCAAGTGCGCCGGGACGCTGATACTGTAAAGGGTAAGTGCGCCGAGACGCAGTACAGTAGAGAGAGACCTGCGTGGGGACGCAGGGCGATCAAGGTTCAGATGCGTCTCTGAAGCAGAAGGACGTGGCGCGATAATGTTTTCAGGTGCGTCTCTGTAGCGAAAGACGCGGCGCGATAGTATTTTTGGGTGCGTCCCTGAAGCAACAGAACGCAGAGCAGTCACAGGAACAGCGCGTGGGCACGCAGCAGAGCAGAAGGATATCTGCGTGTGGACGCAGAGTAGCAGAAAGTTAACGGCGTCTGGTCGCAGGCCACAGAAAGAAAAACTGCGTCTTTGTTTTAAGATGTTCTGTTGATTGAATTTCTCTGTTGATAAGGTGTTCTGGGTTGTTTCTGTTATTGCTGATCTGATATCTGTAGTGGTCTATATCTGTTATGTACTTGTTGATCAACTGATGCTTTATGAAAAGAAGTAGGGGGTTGTAGCTCCCTTCCAGGAGTAGACTGGAAAACGAGAAAAAGAGAGAGTTGTAGCTCTCTGCAGGTTGCAGCCTGCGTACTGGTAAAGGACTGCACCAGTACAAAATCATTGTAAAAGAAGTTTCTAAATTGAAAGAAGATAGAGACATATTGCAGCAGGTGGTTTTCACCCACATTGGGTTTCCACCTTACATCTTGTGTTCTTTGGTGTGATTATCTGTTTTTCATGCTCATTATTTTATGGTACTGACATGCAAAAATAATTCAAAGATCAAATAAGGAAGATTTATTAAATTGCTTGATAATACTGATTCACCCCCCCTCTCAGTATTATTTTCAACAATTGGTATCAGAGCAGGTCCTTCAGAGAAGCTTGATCGCTTGAAGGTAGATCGTTCATCATGAGCAACTACGAGAAAGAAGCATCAATCAGGCCACCTATTTTTGATGGGACAAATTTCAATTATTGGAAGGTAAGAGTTACTGCATATCTTCAATCTCTTGGTACAGAAGTTTGGAACATTGTAGAAACAGGCTATGCTTTTCCTTCAGCTACTCCTATAGATCCAGCTGAGAAAAAGCAGTATGAAACAAATGCAAAAGCGGTCAGTACTCTATTAGGAAGTATATCCCAAACAGAATTCATGAAGGTCATGCACTTCAAATCAGCAAAAGAGATATGGGACAAAATGATCACTAGCTATGAAGGAGATGAACAGGTAAAACAAGCTAAACTTCAAACTCTCAGGATTCAATATGAGACTCTCAAGATGTATAATGATGAAAGTGTGGCTAATTATTTTCTTCGGGTAGATGAGATTGTTAATTGTATGAAAAATTTGGGTGAAGAAATAAAAGAGACTATAGTAGTTCAAAAGATTCTAAGATCATTATCCCCCAAGTTTGAATCTAAAGTATCTGCAATAGAAGAAAAGGAAAATCTCCGTGTTCTCACTATGTCTCAGCTACATGGAATTCTAACTGCTTATGAAATGAGAAAGGGAGGTCCATCAGACAGAAGGGAAGCTGCTTTTAAGGCATCAGGCAAAGAAGATTACTATGAAGCAAGCCATGTTCCAGAAGAAGAGGAAGAAGAATCAAATTTTGTCAGAAATCTTCAAAGGGGTTCTGGAAGGTTCAGAGGTAAGCTACCTTTCAAATGCTTTGCTTGTGGAAGAGTAGGTCATTATGCTGCAAAATGTCCTTATAAGGATAAAGGAAAAGAACCTGCTAGATGGAACAGGAAACAAAGTGCAAATAAGAAAAGCTACTACACCCATGAAGATAGTGATGGCTTATCAAACAGTGATGAAGATGAACAAGGTAATAAATATAAGTTGTTAATGGCATTTGAAGATGATGATTATGAGGATGCTGTAGATGTGGATAATCTCTATGATGAAATTACTAGACTCAAGAGATGCATAGAAGAAAAGAATGTGATCATTGATACTTTGCAATTTCAAATTGATGAAAAGGAAAAACATCTTGAAAAACTAGAAGGTGAAATTGTTGGTCTCAGAAAAGAAATTGAGAAAACAAAAGCTATTAATCTTAAGTTTGTCAAAGGATCTGAAACTTTGGATGAGATTATCAATATGCAGCGATCTCCTCCAAACAAGACAGGTTTGGGCTATAATGGAGAAACCTCTCAAGCATCCACCTCAAAAAGTTATCTTGATGCAGCAAGAAGAAATGAGCAGAAGAACAATGAAGATAATCAGGTAAAGCAGGGACGAATTACAAACAGAAACTATCAGGGACAATCCATCCTAAGGGTGAACAAAAGCTACAACCAGCCACAGGTAAAATCTTCTCAGTTTGGTTCAAGAATAGATGAAAATAGAAATTACAATCAGTTGGCTGGTAGATTCAATAACCGCAGAAGCTTCTTCAATGGACAATGCTTTTCTTGCCATAACTTTGGTCACAAAGCAGCTCAATGTGTTGCATATAAAACAATCATGACTAGGGAAGCTCAAAAACAAAGAAGTATGACAGGGATTACAAAGAGGACCTATAACAACTTTTCGGTTCTTGAAAATGAAGTTGAATGTTCTATTTGCAATAATTTTGGTCATGAAGACTTTGAATGCAGGAGCAGATTTCAGGAGAAAAAGGAACAAGCCACAAGCACCAAAACATGGAGAATAAAAGAACCTCAAACTGAAAGATGTGGGATAGCATTTTATGCAGAAGGACAGGAAAATCTATGGTACATTGACAGTGGATGTTCGAAACATATGACAGGTGATAAAGAAAAACTTGAATCTTATTCTACTTTAGAAAAGGGAAAGAAAGTTTCTTTTGGAAATGATACCCCTGCAACTATAAAAGGAAAAGGTATTGCTCCTTTGAAAGAAAAGGTCAAGGCTGGAAATGTTTTGTATGTTGATGGATTGAAGCATAATCTTCTAAGTGTCAGCCAGATGTGTGATCAAAAAACCGAGGTTATTTTCAGATCGAATGGATGTCTTGTTCGTGATCTTGATACAGGTAAAACAGTACTCAAAGGCAAAAGAACTCCAAATAATCTGTACATATTTGAAGAAGGAGAACAACAATGCTATCTTAGCAAGGATGAAGAGCACTGGTTATGGCATCGAAGGTTGGGACATCTAAGCTTCTCACAAATAAGGAAAGCATGCAAATATCAGGCAGTTCGTGATCTTCCAGATATCAAGATTCCTGACAACACCATATGCAGATCATGTCAGTTTGGAAAACAAACCAGGACTAACTTTCCAGAGAAAGAGGGATCAGCTAGCATGCCTCTTGAGCTAGTACATACAGATACATGTGGCCCATTCAGGAAAAGAACACCTAGAGGAGAGGAATACTTAATATTATTTATTGATGATTTCTCCAGGTTTGTCTGGTTAGGACTTATGAAGCACAAAGATGAAGCATTCGAAAAATTCAAGACCTTCAAAGCCTTGGTTGAAAATGAATCAGGTCACAAAATTAAGTGCCTCAGATCCGACAGAGGTGGGGAATTTACTTCAAATGAATTTTTCGATTTCTGTGATGAACATGGGATAAGGAGAGAATTCTCTACAGCTAGAACTCCTCAGCAAAATGGAGTTGTTGAAAGAATGAACAGAACAATCCAACAAATGGCTCGTGCTATGCTTGATGAATCAGGAACTCCCGCAACTTTCTGGGGTGAAGCTGCACATGCTGCGGTTATTATTCTCAACAAAACAAATGTCCGGGTGAACAGCACTCAAACTCCTCATGAGCTCTGGAGTGGTAAAACTCCTTCGGTAAAGCACTTCAAAATCTTTGGGAGCAAATGCTATATCAAGAATACTGATGAGCAGCTTGGCAAACTTGAACCTAGAGCAGATGAAGGCATTCTTCTTGGCTATTCTCCACATAGCAAAGCATACAAATGCTACAATAAAAGACTTGGCAGAATTGTTGACAGCATTGATGTAGTGGTTGATGAGAAGGGATATATTCCTAGGCAAGTACATCATGAAGATATAGAAGAAGATGAATGCTACCCTCAAAGACAGAATGATGAAGAAGAAGAACCCCAAGGAGAACCTCAAGAAGAACTAGAGGAGAAGACAAGAATAGAAGAGAAAACTCCATCCAGATATGTTCAGAAGAATCATCCAGAATCTCAGATTGTGGGGCAGAAAGAAGCAGGTGTACAAACAAGAAGAACAGTTGCAGAAGCCTCAAGCTATTTGGCATTACTCTCCTCTACTGAACCACAAAATGTGAAAGAAGCATGCAAAGATGAATGTTGGGTAAAAGCAATGGATGAAGAACTTGAGCAAATCGAAAAGAACAACACTTGGGAGCTGGTTCCTAGACCAAAGGATAAGAATGTTATCGGAACAAAATGGGTCTTCAAAAATAAATTGAATGAAAATGGAGAAGTAATTAGAAACAAAGCCAGACTTGTTTGTAAAGGGTATGCACAGCAAGAAGGAATAGACTTTGAAGAAACTTTTGCTCCTGTTGCAAGACTTGAGGCCATCCGAATGTTCCTTGCTCTCTCAAGTTTTCAAAACTTCAAAGTATTTCAAATGGACGTGAAATCAGCCTTTCTGAATGGAGACTTGGAAGAAGAAGTGTACATTGAACAGCCAGATGGGTTCATTCTTGGAAATGATCCAAATCTTGTATGCCGATTGAAAAAGGCTCTCTATGGTCTCAAACAAGCTCCAAGGGCTTGGTACTACCGTTTGGACAAATATCTTCATCAACAAGGTTTTTCAAAAGGTTCAGCAGATAGCAATCTGTATATAAAAGTTGAAAATGACAAATTGCTAATACTTGTTGTGTATGTAGATGACATCATTTTTGGCAGCAATGAAGAAGCTATGAGTCAAAGTTTTGCCTCGGTCATGCAGAAAGAATTTGAAATGTCCTTACTAGGAGAACTGACATATTTCCTTGGTTTGCAAATCCAACAAAAGGAAGGAGGAATCTTTTTATCTCAAACCAAGTATCTCAAACAGATTTTGAAGAAATATGGCATGGAAGATGCAAAACCAGTATGTACACCCATGGTCACAGGATGTAGTCTCAGTGCAAATGATGAATCTGCAGCAGTACATCAACCAACCTACAGATCTATGATTGGAAGTTTACTATATTTGACAGGTACCCGACCAGACATCATGCATGCAGTTGGAATAGTTGGAAGATTTCAGGCAAATCCGAAGGAGACTCATCTTCAGGCAGTAAAGAGAATCTTCAAATATCTTCAAGGGACTCAAAATTATGGCTTATGGTATCCTAGAGATACAGATCTTTCTCTTCATGCTTATACAGACGCAGATTGGGCCGGAAGCGTGGATGACAGGAAAAGCACAAGTGGTGGTGCGTTCTTTATGGGTTCCAGACTGGTATCTTGGTTCAGCAAGAAACAGAGTTCGATCGCCTTGTCTACAGCTGAAGCGGAATATGTTGCTGCTGCATCTTGTTGCACCCAACTTCTTTGGATGATGCAGACTTTGCAGGATTTTCAAATCACTTGTACACCACCTATCCCCATCTTATGTGATAACACAAGTGCAATCAGCATCTCAAAGAATCCGGTTATGCATTCAAAAACCAAGCACATACCAATCAAGTACCATTTTCTCCGGGAACAAGTGCTTGAACAGAAAGTCAAGTTGGAGTATGTTCCTTCCAAGGAACAAGTTGCTGATATTCTTACCAAACCATTGCCCAGGGACACGTTTGAATACCTCAGGCAAAAGCTGGGGGTTGTTGATGCATCATCTTGTTGAACTTCTTCTTATTGGTGGTACAGGCTCAGGGGGAGCACATAATGCATTGTTAGCATTATGGAGAAGGAGATCTTGGAAATAGCTGCAATATGTCTCTTTCATGGTGGTGCGTTGCTGCAGATCTGGTTCATATTCAGAGGGAGCATGAGCTTAGGGGGAGCATACCCTTTGCCCTTGATGTCAAAGGGGGAGAATGAAGCTGAAGTTTGTAAGGTTGCCATCAAGTCCAAAGGGGGAGATTGTTGGCATTATGTTTTCTGGTATGACTGTATGTTACAGATGTTGTACTTGATGGCAACTCCAGTGGTAAGGCTCTCAGTTTGTTGGACATTAAGAAGGACGCAGGAAATCGGTTCAGAAAGTGCGTCCCCGCAGGTATACCATGCAGAACCCGCGTCCAGGGACGCCGGCCAGCCGTTCAGGGGGTGCGTCTACCCAGTGCACACATTTCAAGGCAGAGAAAAGCACGTGGGGGTTTCTTGTATGGTATCTAGCCGACGGTTTTGTGTTTCTATGGTGTCGGCTCGTGGTATTGTTCCATGTTTTGGGGAGGAGCTTGCCTATATAAAGCAAAGGAGTTCATTTGGATTGAGCAAGTGTCTTGGGTTGAATATCTTATTTGGTGAGATCTAGTCCAGATCTAAGAGGGCGAATCTTCTAATGGACTGTGATCTCTATGGCGCATGATCAGATCTGTAGATCTGACTGTTTGGGTCTGTTCTGAAGTCTTCATATCATTTATATCTGAAGGGTCGCAGGTTCAGTGAAGGGAAAGTGCGCCAGGACGCTGATACTGTAAAGGGCAAGTGCGCCGGGACGCTGATACTGTAAAGGGTAAGTGCGCCGAGACGCAGTACAGTAGAGAGAGACCTGCGTGGGGACGCAGGGCGATCAAGGTTCAGATGCGTCTCTGAAGCAGAAGGACGCGGCGCGATAATGTTTTCAGGTGCGTCTCTGTAGCGAAAGACGCGGCGCGATAGTATTTTTGGGTGCGTCCCTGAAGCAACAGAACGCAGAGCAGTCACAGGAACAGCGCGTGGGCACGCAGCAGAGCAGAAGGATATCTGCGTGTGGACGCAGAGTAGCAGAAAGTTAACGGCGTCTGGTCGCAGGCCACAGAAAGAAAAACTGCGTCTTTGTTTTAAGATGTTCTGTTGATTGAATTTCTCTGTTGATAAGGTGTTCTGGGTTGTTTCTGTTATTGCTGATCTGATATCTGTAGTGGTCTATATCTGTTATGTACTTGTTGATCAACTGATGCTTTATGAAAAGAAGTAGGGGGTTGTAGCTCCCTTCCAGGAGTAGACTGGAAAACGAGAAAAAGAGAGAGTTGTAGCTCTCTGCAGGTTGCAGCCTGCGTACTGGTAAAGGACTGCACCAGTACAAAATCATTGTAAAAGAAGTTTCTAAATTGAAAGAAGATAGAGACATATTGCAGCAGGTGGTTTTCACCCACATTGGGTTTCCACCTTACATCTTGTGTTCTTTGGTGTGATTATCTGTTTTTCATGCTCATTATTTTATGGTACTGACATGCAAAAATAATTCAAAGATCAAATAAGGAAGATTTATTAAATTGCTTGATAATATTGATTCACCCCCCCTCTCAGTATTATTTTCAACACATTCTTCATGTAGCTTCGATCGTTGATGTCTTTACCATCTAAAGGGCATTTAATCTAATGGAGTCCTTAGGGTTCTTTGATCATCAACATTCAAGTATGTTCTTTTTTCTTTCAGTGCTTCCTTTGCTTTTCCTCTTTTCCTGATCTTCCTCATGTGTACTTTTCATGTTTTTACTAGAATACCTGTATCTACATTCACTCATGACAAGCAACCATCATCCTAAAAATGTCCTATTTTACCACGTTTCATGCATATTTCATGTTCCTTCCTTTGTAGTGTGCTTGAAACATAAAAGGAGATCTTATGGACCCATGGGCACACCTTGAAAGGCTAAAGGGATGAGAGGTGGAGGCTTTATGGCTTCAACATGCACTCATGCACTCAAGAGAGAGAAGCAGTCAAGGCAGGGTGCATGTTGTTAGAGTCGGTCCTTACAGCCCTCTGTCAGAGATCTTTTCGCTTTTGCATTTCATTCTTAGGTGTCTCGCTCATTCCACTTCGTTGCATTTCGCTAGGGGCATGCCATTGACTGACGAGGGGGTCTGGTTGTCTTGTGTTTCCTCATGCTTGTCCCTGCAGGGTTAGTCAAAATTTCTCAAAAATCACCGAAGTACATGATCATTGCATTCATCGTCATAAATGATTAGTTTCGTTAAAAAAGAGTCTTTAGTCCTAGAGTCTAGGGTTTTCAGTCCTTTGCATACATGTAATAAAAGCCCGCAGGCCATGAGGTTGGTTTCAAAAGATTCTCATTTAATATTTTTTCTCAGAAAGCATTTGAAAACATTTTTAGTCCAAAACTCTGTTTTGGAACTAGAAATTGTCATTGTAATAATTGTATTTGTTTCATCACAAAAAGTTTCAGAGCAAGCCTCTGATCTTTTCCAAAGCCAAATGCTGGATCCCTGCAAAAGTCAACAAAGTATTATCAGTCCAAGACTCAAAAAAAGCAAGAGAAAGTCAAAGAGCAGCATTGTATTAAAAGATCAAATGTCAAAGTGCTGAAACATTATAAAGTGGGTTAGCAAACAAATTTAAATCAAATCTGATTTGATGAGATATTTTCTTCACATATAAATCATGGAAAACAATTTCATTTGCTCGAAAATCTCAAGGCAAAAATCGTGTTTGTGTTCTTGAAGGCCGAAGTCGTGTTTTCATAGTCGTGGACAGTGTTTTGAGGTGCGCGCTACCCATATAGTGCGTGCTACGCACTTGGCCTCACCAACCAGTGTTAAAAACCACGGGCGCTACGCACTTGTTGTGCGCTACGCATTGGGTATGTGCACTACGCACACAGTCACAGCGCCAACAAATTTTTGCTAGTGCGTCCGGATCCTTGCCAAATCGACTCCAAAGCTTGCAAGTAGGTTTTCGATGGCTGCTCAGTAAATTTTGAAATGTTTGTAGTGTGTTTAAAGTGGGGAACTTAATGTGTTGGGTGTAGAGAGGTGAAACCCTATGCTCATAGCAGATTCATTCCTTAGGGTTTTAAAGACATGTTGGTGGCTTTGTGAAGATTTTCCCAACTTGTATGGTTGATATAGGTACCTACGCATCTATTGTCAAAGTGTCACTGCCCTCACGCTGCAATTTATCATTTTACCACTGCTGTCATTGCCATTTTATTACCACTGTCACTTCCACTGTTTCATTATGGTCATTATCATGTTTTTCCCCATTCTCCATTGATGAAATACAGCCCCATACTCATTTGACAAATTTTAGCCAGCATTGCAAAGGCTGCACATTACACTTTTTGCTCATTTGTCAAAATTTCCTTGTGATCAAAACAGTGACTGTTTTATGCCAATCCACTTAAACAGAGTTATTACCATTGTGGCTTGTTTCCTATGATGCTTTGGTACATATGTAATATGTTTGGGTTTTGAGCATACATTGAACTTTTGATTTCACCACACCTATATCAACATACATATTGCAGACATCTTGTTTTTAAAGCCATGTCAGACACAGATTCAGTTTATGAGCAGGAGTATGACAGTGATTCCACAACAGAGGGTAATGTGCCACGGAGGTCTCGCAGAGGTGGCAAAGGTGGTAGGCATCTCAGGGAAGAGCCTACTTCTTTGGTTCAATTGCAGGCTTGCCCGCTTGCAATGGATTGTTTTCGCTATCAGTCATGCTACCACTATTGTGAGTTAATTTCACAAATCCAGCATCATCGTGAACTAGCTCGTTTGTTTGTTCTACATTTACATGATGGCCATGTAAACCTCGCCGGAGTTGATTTCATTCTGTCACCAGAAACTATTGCACAGGCCACTGGGATACCAAATATTGGAGAAAAATGGAATAAACGTCAGCAGTTAGAGAAATCCTACTATGAGCCATACATCAAACCTGGGTATATGAGGCACCTGAGCAGGGTTTTTCCTTTCCAATTCCTGAGTGATGAGTTTGCACCTTTGATGAAACTCATCATTCGGTATTTCAGTTGTGAGGGCAGATTCTCGCGTCTTTATGCGTACCATGTCCGTTTGTTGATGCATTTCACAAGGGTACGTATGATGAACATTCCATACTTCATGTATCGCAACATAGAGAGGATGGTGATTTTTGTACAGAAGAAGACCCCAGCACAGCAACATAGAAGTATTTATCATTACGCGCTGATCAAGATTGTAGTGGTTCATCAGTTGGCACAGCAGGGCATTACTTGGGAGGATTTTATTTCTCGTGACTTTTTCACAGCGCCACAGCCACCTCCAGAGATAGTTCATGATGAGGGAGAGCCTTCACATCAGTTTGACATTCCTGAGACCGAGCATATCAATGCTCCAGTGTATGTGACATATCAGCGAGGCCACAGGGCCTTATTTGCAGCTACACAACGAGTACTATCTCCACATGGCGTGGAAGGGGTCTCACCGTCTTCTTCAGTACAGGTACAGGTTCAGGACAGAGGCAAGATGTCAATACATGAGGAGGGCCATTCAGGAGGTCATGATATTGATGTTACATTTAGTGATGTGGATAGGATCTCTCCTAGCTCGAAACTAAAAGAGATCATCCAAGAGCAGAAGGCTGAGATTGACAGCTTGAAAGAGAAGTTACTAAAGGCAGAATGTCAGATCAAATATTTGGAGTAGCGCAATTAGCAGCTAGAGGATCAGCACACACTTATAGAGCTGCGACAAATCCGTGAAGACCGAAACTTGGCTCGAAAAAGACCTGGCGATTTGACACCTTTTGAGCGGCAATTTTGGCTTGAGAAAGTCAATCGACATTTGGAGGAGTTGTTGGCGAAGGCCAATAGAGACAAAGACATGCTCCGTCACATGAAACATCATTATTGGGCTCGCATGCATGTTGGCAAAGCAAAAATGAAGATTTTGAAAAGGAGGTTGAGCAGAGCACTAAAACGGCGAAAGAGACCAAATCCACTTCGAGTTTTGGCCGAGGCTTCACTGGCTTGGCATGATATATGATGGAGGGTCTTCGCTCTGAATTTGAGCAAATTCGGAGAAATTTTTGTCATTTTGAAATTTTTTGGGTCCCAAAACAGATTTTTCAGCTATACGAGTAGCGCGTCGACGCGCTCGCTTTTGATTGGGACACTTCTTGGAGGGAAACTTTATATTTTTGGGTTTTTCATGGTAAGTTATGCATGATCAGTTATTGCCGAAGCATTTCATCAATTTCTGGATGATCAAAAGGCCCAAAAACACCATGAAAACCACCTTGCTGCCACCTTTTGCAACAACAGGAAGTACTTCTGGGAGAATGCAATTTTTAAGGGGAAAATGAGCTCCAAATTGGGAAATTCCACTTGGGCTGGATAGTAGACATACAGGGCTTTCCAACCAGCTATTGTGAGCTTGATTTCGATGTCAGAAAGTGCCCCAAAAACAGGCTGAAAGGTGCGCTACTCATAGAGATCAGGGCGCTACGCATAGAGGTTTTTGGTCAAATTTTCATCCTCCAGCTCAGGAATTCGGCCAGTTTTCACCAGTTTCACTTCTTGATGTGATTTTTGACCCAGCTTGATATAATTTGATGTACATGATGTAAAATTGGCACTTATTTACCATATTCTAGATGATTCATTCATAAAATAGAAAAATTTAATGTAATGAATCAGTTTCCTTCTTTTTAGAGGCAGGTTGTTTTGGTCACCTAGATTCTTGCTCCATGTTTAGAATTTGTTCAAACTGCTCCTAGAAGGAGGAGCTCGACCCCTAGAGGTTAGGGAATGGGTTGGCTTGATCTATATATGTAAATTTTTAGTCAGTAGCAAGGGTTGGACTCTTGGGAAGATTTTGGCACACTATTGTACATATTTTTCATATTTTGGCTAAGGAAAGATCAGAGGTTTTGCAGCACCTGTTGGGATTCTTGTCGATTTCAGTTCTTGATGGTGTTATCTATCAGTTTATTGTAAGTTTATTCATGTTTAATGTATGCCATTCCCTTCTTATGCTTCTGAAAGTAAATGAATGAGTAAATGAGGTTGAATCCATTGTTTACAGTGCTCTACCTTTAAATTTGTTTAGTTTTACATGTTTTCGCCAGTTTGGAGAGGATCCATGTTCTCCCTTGCCCTCTTCAGTTCCTTGTCATTCTGATCCTTCCATACACCTGATCAAAGGCATCAAGACTACTGCCTACCTCGCCCCAACTCGAATTCTACAAAGATCTGGCCTTATCCCCGGACCCAAAATTGGTTTTCCCGTTTCTCCAACAAAAAACTCAAAAATCTAAATCAAACTTTCCTATCTCTTTACTAGCCTAAAATCAGTATTAATTTTGAGTCATCTCAGCCCCTTTGAATACCTTTTGCCGAGATAGACCCGGAGAGAGCCCTCTCCTGTCCTCATAGGGCTAGCTATGAGGCTAAGCTTGGTTTGATGTTGCCTGGAGTTTTGCCTTCCTCAGCCTAAGGCAGATTCGAGCGCTAGCACATGGCACAAGTCCGAAGAATCAAGGGGAAGGCTTCGGGATTCCCAAGTGCATTATGCACCTAAGAGAGAGATGGAGGGTGTAGGGTGCACTCCTGAAGGCTAAAGGAAGAAGGCTTTAGTCCTTTTGGGTGCACTCATGCACTCAAGAGACCCGAGAGGGCGGATGGCACAAGTATGAAGGCTAAAGGGAGAGGATTCGTGCCTTCAGAGTGTGCTCATGCGCTCAAAGGGTCAAGAGGGTGAATGGCACATTATGGAAGGTTGAAGGGAGAATCTTCAGGCATTCGAGGTGCACTCGTGCACTCAAGGAGGGCGTACTTCTTCGAGTCGAAGGAGTGCGCTGCAAGGAAGACTTAGTTTCTTGAAGGGTGCAGTTTGGAACAAGGAAGGGGAAAGAGGCTTAAGTAGTGTGCTTAGCACTCTTGGAGGGCAAATGGAGAACTTCCAAATAGTGAAGGATTCTCGCTCAATGCTTGAGAGTGCACTCATGCACTCTTGGCCTCAATGGGTTTGCTTTGAAACCAAAAAATTCTCTAATTCTAGGATATATGGTGAGGGGTGATCAATATGTGTTTAGATACAAAACCATATTTGAAACATACCAAACCATAGAGAAAACTTAAACAAACTTGAAAATTGATAAATTTACATCAAAATTCCACTTTCTACACATTCCCCAAATACAACGAGTGAATTGTGTGCGACTGTGACCCAAAAGTTTCATTTTACAACAACAAATATGTTACAACAATGAAATGCTCTTAAGATGTTCTAATCAATGTGATGACACTTGAGAACATTCAGGGCACTTGAAACACATAGAATAACATGATACGACACTTCATGACCATGATGACACTAGATATAACGATGATAGTAGGCTCCATAAATTCGAATGTAGTGAAATTTTGGAGGGTCTTGTAGCAGTGACAACACAAACCACTATTATGTAATAGTGTAAGCAGAGTTTTGTAATCACATAGAAAGTGAAAAATAGATCAAGTAAGAATTTATCTTCAAATTACCTTCAAATAAATGAAAGCAACAATACCACATATATTCAAGAAAAATGAATCAAAGACTCCTCTATTCCTTCTATTCTCCAAAGTAATCGTCTACAATAGTGATGCAAGCATTCTTTTGAAAATTTGGAACCTCTATCTAGTTTGTGGGGATGCCCTTTAATAACATTAAAAATTTACTAAAGTAAGTGTATGAACATTTTCTTACAACTAGAAATATATTTGAAAATATAAAATGGAAAAGGAAAGATGAGATTGTTAGAGTCTTTAACAAACTAGGTGAGTCAACTTTGAGATGATGTAATCGATCCAGAAGCCTCCATGTAATATTTCCATTGTGAGTAGATTTATAGAATATGAGTAATTAGGTTTGGAGGTTTAGAATTAATGTCAATCTAAATGTCAAATATTCAACTCTCAATAGTTGGTAGTTCTTGTAATATCCTAGAGCCATTTTGTTTGGCCAAGAGACATAAGCTTTGAGATTTGACCAAGAATTGAGAGATTGATTCAAGGTCCACTTTTCCTAAGTGTTCAATCTATCTTAGAGAACTCTAAAGGTGTTTCTATATGTCATTTATGAAAATCTCTGCCTTGGTAAACTCATCTGAAAAGGGAACATCGGGCATATCCATTTCCTTGACTATTTCAATTGTTGGGCCAATGAGAGAGTTGTTGGATTTCTCTGCATTCTTCACTAAACCTTTACAGTACTGCAAATTTGTTTTCCAAAATTTCAAGGAAATCTTTCCTTTCAAATTATCCATATTTGAAATGAAGGGTAAGTTGTGTGGAGGAGTCTTAGTCATACATTTCCAAGATGATAATTTGAGGAGATGCTATTGAGCTTGATCAGGATATATAGTTTTTTTATGAGATATGATTGAAGAATTTATTAACCAAGTTATGTTAGTCTTGAGCTAAGTTTAGATTCCTATAGAATTTCTCCTCATCTTACAAGAGTTTCTCATTTGTTTGCGCAACTTCCTTCTTGAATTTATCAAGATTGATCATGTTATCACTTAGCTTTTTGACTTGAAGTTGTAGCTCAGTTATTTGAGCATCTTTCCTTTTATCTGAAATAATAAAATCTTGTTTCATATTAATGATTTTAGCTCTTAACTATTTTTCTAGCTCTTTCATATATTTTATATGTTGTTGTTGACCTTTCGATAATTTGATTCTCACCTATTCATTCATTTGGGCTCCCTTTTGATTAAGTTTCTCTTCTAATTTGGTTATTCTTTCATTCTTTTTTCTAATGATTTACCTTAAAGTGTTTACTGGCCAAATGTTAGTTGTTGCATAAGCTCCCATTGTTTCAACCAACTCTCCTGCCAGCTGCTCATCATTATACTTGGAACCACCCCATATTAACCTTTTTTGTGTTTGGATTTCATCAATCTAATCAAGATTCCTCTTCTTAGTTCTCATTTTTATTGTTTCTCTCTTCTTTGGGATGAAAAAAATTATATAAAGGGGCAATGTCTTCCTCCTCAATTCGTGACAAAGAATCCAAAAGAATGGAATATGGGGGTATATCCTAAGGAATAAAATCTAATGGAGTTTTGGATATAACTCTAGAAGTGACAATGGTAATTGTTTCCTATATTTTAGTATGCATGGTGGGAGTACTCGATTATTGATCTAGCATTTGTTGTAGAGGTAAAACTCTACTAGGTTCAATTGAAGTAGTGTTAAGAGGCTCTTGTTCCTTATCTTGAGATGGATCCTCCTTGATAGTCTCTTCTTGGACTTGTTCAAATTTATCCTATTCATCATGTAACCTTTTTTCTTCCTCATATATGTCGGTCTATTCAATAACCCTTTTTCTCAACAATTCATTTATTAAGGTTTCAATGACCTAGTTGACCATAGTTGCCATTTTGAGATTCTTGTTGAACTCCTGGTTGCTAGGTAATATCCCTTAGAGGGGAAATTATTGATGTTTTTCCTACTTCGATCATTATAAATTTTGAAACTATATGAGTATTTGGAGTAGAGGAAGAATGCCACAATTTCTATTGAGATTTTTTCTATGCTCACCTCCTCGAGGATGGATGGAAGATACCTCTTCTTGGTTCTCTAAAAACTTTAAAAATTGGCAGGTAATTCCTCAGGGAGTTTTTGAATTCTATGTAATAATTCAAGATATGAACTTTATATTTTGAAAATAAAATCATATGGTGATTCTGTTGAGAAATCTAGGGCATTGAAATTTGGTGATTTCTCTTCTAATGATAACTTCTTGTGAATGCTTTTTACTAATTTAGGTTAGGATCTTATCTTTAGTTATATTATTATATTCTTCTTCTTCATCAAACATCTACTAAAGCATAAACATTAAAGAGACAAGAGACAGAATATAGGTGATCAACCAATGCCAAAACCTCTCCAACTTAAGAGGAAAATCCAAACGAATTCTTCTTCTTATGGAGACTTCAATTGATGAATACCAAGACCAAGAGCCTCTACCTATTTTCCACTCCAATACCAAGAAACAAAGGTTCCTTCTCTTCCTTGAGTCAACAATGGTCAAACTAATGGATTCTTCCTCCTTTTCAGTTATCCTTTTGATTTAGTCCCTTGGTTCAACACAACAATTCTCGGCCCTATTTTATCAACCTTAGTTGAGGTATATGAGAGAGAAACACCTTGATTCCATTCACTCTATATGGAGACCTTATCTACTTCAACTCGGCTTGAGAATCATATTTTTTTTCTCCCAAAACATCCCTCTCACTACGACTATGGTATCTTGGTCCTTCCTGCAATAAACAACCTTGGATCTTCGCATGTGTGGAGTGTACTAACTAGAAAAAAGATTAGAAAAACACTGTGATGATGATCCTCCTTACTTATCTTGGTGATGAGACACTCACTTAAGATTCTTTCACTTTTGTTCTTCCTTTTACCCTTGACCAAAAATATGTCTCCAAAAGAAAGTTGAGTTGCCCTATGTATAATGCTTTTCCCATGTATATAAGTCGACTTGAGAGAGTTCTAGGCCGACATGCCTTTCTAGAGATATATTTAGGCTGGCTTGAAGGAGGTGCTTGAGATTTGTCTTAAAGGGTTTATGAATTACTCACTTACATATGTAACATGCCCAATAAGGGTCTTCCATACATGACATTAACTCAATAGACTTTTATGACATGATGACTCATCCTATAGGATCATAATGGGAGCCTTAACTAAAAATAAAATTCCTTGATCATGAAACCCATGATTCAAGCATTACAAAAACAATTTTATTTTTTCTTCTTTACATCAATTACATAAAATCATAATTACATGCCATTATGAAGACTGAACCTAGTTACACTTTTCAACACTACCTCTTAACTAGGGAGGTATTCATAATCCATAAACTAGGGAGGTATTCATAATCCATACAAGGTACTTGGACATTCTAAATATGAATAGTTCTCATAAGAAGGGTTAGATTGGTAACCCATATGTATAGCATCATATCATCCAGCATTGTCACATATCAAGGCCTTGACTAACTGCTCTATCTCTCCACAATATCAAAGCACAATGCTGGCAAGACTAATGATGTATAGACACCATCATCATTGTCTCTCTTGGAATATACCCCACCCGAGTTCTCAGGGTGTGTTCCACCAGGACTATTCTTATCTTTGATTCCTAGTCCTCAAATAATATAGGTCCTCTATGACTACTCTTATCTTAGATGTCCTAACTCGTCCTCAAAGAGTATTGGATGCCAAATGTTTACCCAATCCTCCATTTTGTCTCCCCAAGTGAAGACAAGAATGATGTGTCTATCTCTCCCTCTTAATTAGGGAGGATGTATCTATTCCAATGTAGGAATGTACTCATTCCTATGGAAGGAATTTACCTAAGCTCCCTCTTGGCTTAGGAATTTTCTTCCAATTTTCTACCAATTTATAACCTTGTTTTAAGGCTCCCTCTTAATTAGGGACCTACAAAAGTTCTTTAGGTGGAGAAGATGGGACAACCAATTTCTTGAATAACTCCTCACGATGTCATGAAATTATTTTCAATATTCAGGAGCCTTCATGTTTTTGGGACTTCTTCGTAGGGAATATACCATCCATCACTTTCATCCATGAGTCAATCATGTCATTATTCATTTCATTATAAAGTGATCTATTAGTTCCATATTTTGCCTTCCTTCATGCCATGCTGCCTTCTTCATGCCATGGTTCCATAAGGATCTTTCATCCTACTACATGGACATCAGTAGAGGAAGATATCCACAACTCTTTCCATGGAAGCATTGTATAAGCCCATCCATATATTATTCAAAAATAAGGAATGAACATTAAATCAAAATTACCTTTTTGATTGGTATTTCAACATGACATTTTCTAGTTTGCATCAACATCTTGTGTACATATGGACACATCTTGAAAAGATATGTACTATCAAGGGTCTCTTTCTTTTTAAAGATTTATCAAATTCTTCATATCTATCATGGAGATATCCTAGTAAAATCTCTCAATCCTCAGATGTTGATTGCCTTTTCCATAGTTTCATATCGATTTCCTTTTCCATAGTTACATATTTCATGATCTCTTCCTTTCTTTCTTCACACATTTCCTTCTAGGAACTTTTAGTCATAGTTCCTCCAAATTTTTCAACCACCTCATATTTGATATGATGACATATTATGTTGATTTCTTCTAGACAATGTGTGACCCATTCCTTCTTGCATCCTTTCAAGGGAGGAAATCCTTTCTTTTGATCATGCTCTCGAGATGGAGCATTTATCCATGTGACATGACTTTACAATATTAAATACAAGCATTCATACCTCATTTTCCTTTAGGTCATTTAGACTTCCTTAAGTAGATTCCTTGATTGAAATAACCTCAATCCCTTGATATGATTTATCTATTTTGTCATTATACCATCATCTTGTTAATTCCACAAGTTGGAATTCTTTGATGAAACCATTGCTTCCTGTTTGATTGGTGAATCTTCCGACAAATATTTCAATAGAGGATCTTGGGTAACCTTGTCTAACAAATGTTTCATTTTTACTAATGTATGATGATATTTGTACTAGATGAATTTTTATTTCTCTTCCCATAAGTGACACTTATGTTACTAATGAGATTTCCAAGCACTATATCTTTCCATGGGTGACTACCATAGATTTTAGCTAGCTTTCATGCTTCTCTATGATGATGTCACGAGATCTTGCTTCTAATGCTTCTATGATGTCATGATGCATCCTATTATCTTCCTTAGTGAATCATGATAGCTATATCTTACAACATAAAAACTTGAAAAGAACTAGGTGAGGAAGACTATCTCATAGTAGAGATCTCTTACTTCCTCTTTCTTGGACTTCTTATTTTCAACTTCATCCACTTCTTTGATGATATGGGCTTCTTCTCTACCTCTTCTATTATTATCCTTCTTGAGCTTGGGACAATCTCTTTTGTAATGCCCATATTATTTACATTTGTATCATTGAATCTTAGCCATGTTCTTTTTCATTTTCTAAGGACCAAATTTATCAGATATTCCTCTTCTCCTTGTCATAGCAGCATATGCTTGATTTTGATCACTTTATCCCACATCAATTTTAGCCTTTAGCCTAGTTTCTTCAATCTTAAATAATGACCATAGATCCTGGAATGGAGTAGCTTCTTTCTTCACATAAATGCTTGAATTAAAGTTACCCCACTCCTCTGGTAGTGCATTTAGTATTACAGTGGTCAACTCCTTGTCGGACATTATTTCTCCCAAATCTTGAAGTTTATCCCTTATTTCGAATATCCTCATAAAGCATGAGGCTATCCCTTCTTATTTTGATATCCTTAGCTTGTAGAGTTCTTTCCTTAGAGAGATAACTTCTCTTGTAGTGCTTACAGAAAACAACTCTACTAATTTGTCATATATTTCCTTTGAGGTGTCAAGTTTAGATATATATGGAATGGGGGGATCCTTGATGGATTCTATGAGAATCCTTTAAGCCCTCAATTACCCTTTCATAAACTTTTCAAGTGCCTGATAATATTCTTTCGTTGGTTTGGTGATAGATCCTTTGACATGGCCCATAACCTCATTTTCAATGAGATTCATATCTATCCTCTTCTTCCATGCAAGATAGTTTGAAGCCCCAACCAATTTTTTATTTCCTTGAAAAAAGACATTTTGATAGATTCAAACATAAATAAACTTACTTGTGAATATGCTTCTTCCACTCATTTCATCCTTAAACTTTATGATAGTATATATGATAGAGAACTTATCCTTCATGAAGATAGATCTCTTCAAGAGTGATCCTTAACTTCACAAAGAAGGAGATCACTTTATATCCTTTGATAGTGATGTCCTTGTTGATAATGATGACTTCTTGATGCTTCTTGGATGACCTTCTATAATGGTAAGGTCCTTGCTTCAACAAGAGGAATTTCCTTAGCATTTTTGAAGATGATGACAATGTCCTTGATCTTGCTTCTCTAGTAAGAAACTTGTGTTGGACATTGGATAAACCAATGTTCCCTATGTGTTTCACGACATGGACTAACCACCTCTCGTGGATCCTTATCTATGGCAATGCGATCGTTGACTAAAACCTGGTGGTTTTGGTCTAACAACAATTGTGATTCCCAATAAGTGGTATCAGAGCGTAGGTCACAATTTCGATACACAATCAGCTCGCATTGGGGGGGAGATTGTTGGACATTGGATAAACCTACGCTCCTCGTGTGTTTCACGACATGGACTAACTGCCTCTTGTGGATCTTTATTTTTGGTGATGCGATCGTTGACTAAAACCTGTGGGTTTTGGTCTAATGACAATCATGATTCCCAACAACTTGATGTATAAGTCCTTCAACTTGAGTAGGGTCTTTGAGGTCTCTTTATATGACTTGAGGATTCTAAGACCTTTTGTTGGTGTAGACCTCTTCTTTGATCTAAGGTTTTGATACTTCTTTTGTATATCTGTAGAGCTATAAAAAGGGTCTCTTTCACCTCTAATTACCTCACATTAATATGTCAATCCGGGAGCGTTTTGTTATTTCAAATAGTGTCTCAGTCTGAGGCTATCATTTTTCAGAGTAATGCTAGTAGTGCAGCGTTCAAAAATACAAGAGTAAACGGATGCTTGTCTATAACTAAGTTACTTCAAAGGAATAAATCACACACTCAGAAAACTAGGCAACTTATCAGTCAAGGGTTCGACAACGATAACCCATCCCTTTGGAAACTGATGGAAAGGAAATTAGAGCATGGACCACGGGTCTGGGAGCTAGACAGTAAATGCCAAGGCTCACTACAGCCTTAGATCGTCTCTCACACCAAAACAACAAATGCTAGTAAATGGAACGGCAGATAGAAAAATGGAACAGCAAATAAGAAATTGAACAGCAAATCTGGAATGGAACAACAATTCTAAAATGGAACAACAATTCTGAAATGGAACAGCAACTAAACAACTAAGTCTCGCGAGTAGTAATCAAACTTAATCTACTAACTCAAATGCACTCATCGTAATCAAATAGCAATCTTTCACTCTTAAGGCAAATCAAGCAGCACACACTAATAGAACATCACTAATTACTAATAAGTTATGGAACAGCGCTTGGAAATCATATACACACATGACATGCTTGAATAGTAATATGATCTAGCATAAATCTTAATTAATAGGAATACGACTGCTTTTCAAAATAGAACAGCATTACTTCTGAATCCAACAATCATAAAGAACACAACTTTCAGATGAATTCTATAACATGAATGTACAACACAAAAGCTCTGTAACAAAATAGTAACAATATTCGGTCAAGACTAATAATATTCAATCAACTCTGAAAGGATCAGTAATATAATGCAGAGTCAATACAACAGTTCTATCTGTAAAAATCTTAATGAATTAATCTTAACAGAGCATGTGATGTAAACTTATAAAGCATATCAGATTACCAAATAACGACGATAAGAAAATCACGCAGAAATCAAATCGTAGTAATACAGAAGCAAGTGTCCTCTGGGGCCAAGCCCTTAGCCTCCAAGGGTACACCGCTTTAGGTTAATCCAGACACAGAGATAAGATAATCACCAAGTTTGTATTAATGCATGAAACAAAAGTACAATGAACCAGTTCTTATCGAGACTCGATGATCAAAGTTTTGATCTTTAACAGAAATTACATAAAAGCATAATCCCCTAAAGCTAACAGTGTTGTCCCTTTATATAAGGGTGACGGTAGAGATGTCTAAGTAACAAGATAGATAAAGCAGCGATCCCTCAGGATCAAAGATCCTGAGGGATTCGCCAAACTGTTAATCCTTAATCATCTCTTTTCTCCTGCGCCGAGCTGGTGTCTTCTCCTCCTTTTCAGGGCCGATTTGCTTTGATCTGCTTAGCCTTGTTTGCACTCGGTCTCCCGTCAAAGGGACAGCAGTTACCTTGTCCTTGTCTTTTTCTTTGGAACAACAACTCCTCGTTTTCACCCTTTCCTGCACAGGAGAATGACAATTATCAGCGGTTAAGTCTTGCATATTAATCTCACATGTTTTGTTATAATTCTTTATTGTTTTCCAAGTTCATGATGCAAAAAGGTTTACAAGTTCTACTGAAAAGCCACTAAAATGATCATCAAAAACATACCTTTTTAGTACTCCACACACCCCCCTGCTTACCCTGTTTCATGCCCTCATGAAAACGTTGTAGTTGACATGCAAGGCAGTGAGAGAATAGGCTGGAGAAGGAATCTCATGCGGAGGCCTACAGTCGTGATGAGTAACTAGGTAGTCAAAGAACTGGCTTGTTTGACCCTTAGGCATCTCATACAGGGCTTGTTATCCGGGTGCAGGGTGCCAAATAATTGGACTGTGGAATCTATATCCTAACTAGGATGGCCCTGCTCTCAAAATGCTTTCACCATAGAGGTTCAAACGGTTGGCAGCTAATTCAAAATTCTCATACTTAAATGGTTCCCTGAGCTGGATATTCGGATTAGAGATTTGGTACCGAAATTTGGCTGCATCAATGGCAAGGTCTTTGATAGCAAGAAAATATTCTAAACCTTGTCGAATGAGTGCCTCATGCATGGGTCCTAATGTTTCAATGACACCCGGAGTCCTCATGAGGTTTCTATGTGCTTTCCACAACTGCACTGGGTTCCTAGGCTCAGCCCTTACCCACAAATCTAGGCCATTTTCCTGCCTCTGGAAAGTATTATAGGCTTTGAGCCATTTAATCTGATTAACCCTGAATGAGATGAATGCTTGCAATTGGATGTCTCCAACAAAAGGGCCAGGGTTCAGCTCAGTCTCCTGATCTAGTACAAGGTTATGCAAATAGAATTCACACAACAATCTTTGGACCTTCACCCCGTAGTGTTTACAGCAGTCTATAAAGTCATTGACAATGTTAATTTGTATGGGGGCACCTGCTTTAACAACTTTTATTTTTAATTGTAAATACCGTTCCAGTAAAAACAGGGCATAATTTTTGGCAGGGGCCCTACATGCTAAAACGTCATTGTATAAAGAACACAAGGTATCCATCTGCTTGATAACAGTATCTAGCCTACGAGTTACCTTTGCAACTTTTTCTTGTTCCTTCTGCCACCCTTCAAAGGCCTGGCTTTCAGATTGATTGACGTTCCTAAGTTGTTGCTGTAGTTCTTCATACTTCTCGCGAGGGACCGTTTGCTCTCTAAGCTTTTCTGCTTCTTGCTGAGCCTATTTCAACCCCTTGCGCAAGGTTACTGTCTTTGGATCTCTTCTCCATGTAGCAGTGGAGGCTGAGAGTTTTACCTGAACTTTCTTATTGCGTTGCTTTGAGTTCAGAAGCCTTATCACCCCTGAGGGTGGTGCCTCCGTCTGGATTTCCTTGTCACAAGTCATCATATCATCCATTTCTATTTTAACATGAATATCAGTTTGCTGCTGTTCCTTTTTAAATGGAACAGCAGTCTGTTCTTCAGCATCATTTGGAATAGCAGCTTAATTTTCAACAGGGTTTTGAACAGCAGGGAAATTTTTGGTCCTCCGCCTTTTTGCCTTGCGGAGTTTTACTGGAGTGGTCACCTTTTTCTTCCCTGCGGTCTTTCTTACCCTCTGCCTTGCTTTCAGGATCCTGATCTGCTGGTGGAGCTGGGCTATTATGCTCAATAATCTCTGTTGTTCCTTTCGCAATTCTTTAATTTCCAAAGTTTCATTAGAAGGAACAGCAGGCTGTCTGCTGCGGTTTGGGCCATGACTAGTCCCTGGATCTTCCTCCTGGGGTGTTTCTTCATTGTTCTGCTCTGGCTGTTCTGGGGTAGGAACCTTAGCTAGTTCTGTCAATTCCTGGGAAACTTCTTTTTCTGCCCCTACTTCCTCCGGAATTTCTTCCGGTGCCTTAGAAACGAATTGTTCCTGTTTAGTATCCCTTATCTCTTCTTCATCATGAATAGGCAGATTTCCTTCTTCTGCCTCTTTTGCATGTGGTTTTTCAGATGCATTTTCCTCTTGGGGTTTGTCGTGGAGGTCTGTTGGACTGGAAGGTTGGCCATACTCACCCATATTGGCCAAAACTGCGGTGAATTCATCTTCTCCCACTGGGTCCTGTGGTGGGCTACCTTCCTGCTGTCCCATTTCCTCCTCCTCCTTGGATTGTTCAGCTTCTACCTCAGAATGCTCAGCTTCTGTTTCAGAATGCTCAGCTTCTTCCTCATTTTCTTCTTCAGATTGCTCGGCCTCTTCTTTCTCTTCTCCTTCAGCTTGCTCTACTTCTACTTCTGGCCGTGAGGATTGCTCGTCCTCAATTTCTACTGGTTGCCTGGTGCTTTCCTGAAGCTTTTCCAGCCTTCATCGTATTCGAGCTAACCAGACCGATTTTCTGCGTTTCTCTGGTTGTTCGGGTGTACCGGTGGCATGCTTACACTTTGCCAATTCCTGGCGTGTTTCTAGATGTTCAAATGTACTACTGACATGTTTTTGATTTACTAATTCTCTGCGTTTTTCCGGACGTTCTGGTGTGTTGGTAGTATGCTTACGTTTTGGGGATGGTGCTGTCACCCTTCCCTCAATTATTGCAATAATCTCTTCCCAGCTGCTTTGCTGCTGGGTGAGGCTATGACTAACAATTAATCGAATTAATCCATGGTGACTGACACTGACTCTACATGCTGTGCCTTTTTTAAGCTTCGTGCAACGTCATGAAGTAACGAATTCAAAAGTGCAGGAAGATTTACAGAGAATTTCTGCTTTAAAACAGCTAGGAGTTTAAGATGTCGTGGTCTTACCATGTCTTTTCTACCCTCGCAGGTGCTGTAGCTTTGCACGGTTCTTGCTAATTCTGCCCAGGGCTCTCCTAGCATTGCTGGCAGAACTCCCTTTCCCTTTAATCGTCAAGCTTTGGCCTTCATCCTGGAAGATTTCTATAATCTTCTGTAGTCTTTCCTTTTTTAGTGTCCATACAAGTCCGATGGCTGGTATTCCCGAGACCTCTACGATTATATCATCGGTGACTGCTATCTATCTCCCCCTTACTATGGAGTAATCCTCCTGCAGATTCTACAGGAATTCAATCGCCACTGTTTCGTTAGACCCCTGCAAGCGGTTGAGATAAGTCAGCCACCTTGCTCTTTTTAGGATCTCCTGGGCAGCAGCGGAGACTGTCAACACCTGTGGTTCCCTTCGAATCGCCCTTCCTCCCATGGTTTCACTGTGGATTCTCAATGGAACAGCAACTATTTGTGTTGTTTGAAACACAGAGAGGGTAATAGTCGCGAGATTTTGAAGAAAGAAAAAAAAAGAGTATGCAACAGAAATGGCTTATGAACAGCAACTTGTGTAACAAAAATAGAAACAGCATGCCGTTAAGCTGTGCCATACCCTAGTACACAACCTTTCCCAAATAGTGAGCTGACACGTAATCCAGGGAATAATGAGGTTAACCTCCCCCCCCACAATGTGATAGGCTGTCCCAGCCGTCAAATAAAGGAGCAGCACCCAATCTGCAACAGAGTCATAAAGGAACAGCGTATGAAAATATGCCATGTTTAGAAAAACAACAAATTACCGAAATCGAGGCGTAAAGTTGGATCGCATATTACGTAAGAGGCTATTGTGATATGATGCGAGGCTTGGGGGATAGGACGTCTATCGTACTTGCCAAATCTCAAGTGGTCATTGTCACTTACTTTGCCATGATTGGTGGTAATAAATTTGCATGCGATATATAAGTCGGGAAATAATATATGATTAGTTCCTAGGATATAAGAAACAAAATATTATTAGTGTCTTACCTATTGGTGTAACCAATGTGACTTCAATACCATTAACAGTGCTCTGCTGCCGACAGGTGTCCATTGTTGGAAATAATACTGAGAGGGGGGGGGGGTGAATCAGTATTATCAGATCAATAAAACTTTTTCAATACTCAGAAACATATACGCTACTTCAGTTAAGTGAACCTGCGTGTACATGCTACTGTGTCTAAAGCAACCAGCGTATAACCAGAAATCTTATGATTCAGTTAGTTTATCTTCATTAAATGCATCAGGACATTATTAACCATATTAAAAGTAAACAGATGCAGTATAACAGAACAGATCGTCACACAAAAGCCACACACATGAACACCATGATATAAGGTGGAAACCCAATGTGGGTGAAAACCACCTGCTGCAAGTCGTCTCTATCTTTCTTTAATAAGAAACTTCAGTTTACAATCTTTTGTATTGGTGCATCCTTATACCAGTACGCAGGCTACAACCTGCAGAAGGCTACAACCTTCTCTCATTTTCCAAACTCTCCTGGAAGGGAGCTCCAACCCCCTTTGCTCTTGTACTAGCTAAGATACTAGTACGTAGGTGCTGTCCTACAATCTTCTTTCCTTCAGGTACCACTTTTCATCAATTTTCAGACTGGATACTCCTGAAGCACAACATTACAATCTGAAGACCACGATTCATTCACAAATCATTTAAGCACAAAACAACCAATACTAGCATCATCAATCTTTGAATCACTGAACCACTGAAACCCTGTCAACACCCAGTCACCAGAACACAGAGCAGACTATAGAACCTCTGCAATAACAGTCAGACCCAACTGCAACCCCAAAAATTAAGCTTCAAAATATATACGCTACTTTAATGAAAGCAACCCGCGTATACACGCGCTTTTACCAAAGACAACCTGCGTACAGATCTAAAAATAATTTCTCATAACTTGCAGCTGTACCAGACATCAGTCATACTTCAGAACATAACATTGCGTCAGTATGCAGATCTAAAAATATGCGTAATCAACCATATACCGATAGTTCATTTCAAACAATTTGATCCCGATCTATCCTTCCATCAACCAATGTGATCTCTCCTTAGCTCAGATCAAGCAATGTATTATCAACCCAGAACCTGCATACAAGATCTCTTTCTTCATTAGATGTTCAAGACTTTTCCAATAAATTTGCCTAATGATCTTCTTCTCCTTATATAGCCTTAGGCCCTTCTCAATACCACGGCCCAAAACCATAGAAGTACAATACCATCAACTTCAAAACTCGGGATCAACACGACTGTCGAGATACTTTGGTCCAAACACATAGGCTCAAGTACCGAGGACTAACTACCACGGACCAAAGGGAAGCTTCTCGACATGTACGCTTTTTTCTCTTCATGAAACTGCGTGTATACGTGACTTTGTATATAGCGAACCTGCGTATCTGCGACTTAGTATATAGCGTACCAGCGTGTATACGCATCTTGGGCTTAATGAACCTGTGTATATGAAATTTCTCTTCATTCTTGTAGTCTGGAATTAGATCTGTCATCAAGGAGAGTTGCCATGAAGGACAACACCTGTACCGTAGCGCCACACCTGTGCCAAAATGCCAACAATCTCCCCCTTTAGACTTGATGGCAACCCCAAGATCCTTAGAATCATTCTCCCCCTTTGTCATCAAGGGCAAAGGGTTGTGCTCCCCCTGAGAACATGCTGATATCTCTGCTCTGCTGTGCTGAACATGCTCCCCCTGACTGTAGGCAAGATCTGCAAAAGATGTTCTTCAAAAATAACCAAGACTTATACATCATAAAGGACCTTCCTATCACCAAAAGACTCAATACATACATCCATACTCCCAACCAGGAGGAGATACATCAGAAATTTACATATAACAACCAATTACATTACATCACTCATCCCAGGTATAGTGGGGAAACCAACATAGGCCGTTACATGATCTTGACATCATAAAAGAGATATCACAAAAGAGATACATGACATAGAGACGGAAAAACTAGACCAAGACTTATGAAAGTCACCAGCAGCATCTGATAATCATCTTTTAGATCAGCAATCAAGATTTCCTTCTGTGCTCGTTCTCCTGAAACCAACAACAGTTGTGAACTAGAACCAAAAACATCTAAATGCCAACAATGCTTTATTAGACTTTAAGCTGCTCCCCCTGAAACTGTGCTTGCTGCTCCCCCTGAAACTGTGCCTGAAGGACTCTGTCATACCCATCTCAGACCTTCTCCAACCAGAATCTGCCCTTGTTGTTCAGAACTCCATATACGCGACTTAACCTGCATAAATCAGCGTATGTACGCGGATATCCCTTACACAACTCGCGTATACCAACTTTTCTTTAGAACAGACAAGCTTCAACAGCAGGATGAAGCATCAACTACTCCCAGCTTTTGTCTGAGATATTCAAAAGTCTCCCTGGGCAGTGGTTTTGTGAGAATATCAGCAACTTGTTCTTTAGAAGGAACATACTCCAACTTGACCTTTTGTTCAAGCACTTGTTCCCGGAGGAAGTGATACTTGATTGGTATGTGCTTGGTCTTTGAATGCATGACTAGATTCTTTGAAATGCTGATTGCACTTGTATTATCACATAAGATAGAGACTGGTGGAGTGCAAATGATTTGAAAATCCTGCAGGGTCTGCATCATCCAAAGAAGTTGTGTGCAACAAGATGCCGCAACCACATATTCTGCTTCAGCTGTAGATAAAGCAATCGAACTCTGTTTCTTGCTGAACCAAGATACTAATCTGGAACCCATGAAGAAAGCACCACCACTTGTGCTTTTCCTGTCATCCACACTTCCGGCCCAATCTGCATCTGTGTAAGCATGAAGAGTGAGATATGTATCTCTAGGATACCATAAGCCATAGTTTTGAGTCCCTTGAAGATACTTGAAGATTCTTTTGACTTCCTGAAGATGAGTTTCCTTTGGGTTGGCTTGAAATCTTCCAACAATTCCTACTGCATGCATAATATCTGGTCGGGTACCTGTCAAATAAAGCAAACTCCCAATCATGGATCTATAAGTTGGTTGGTGAACTTCTGCTGATTCATCATTTGCACTGAGGCTGCATCCTGTAACCATGGGGGTACAAACTGGCTTTGAATCTTCCATGCCATACTTCTTCAAGATCTGCTTGAGGTACTTGGTTTGAGACAAAAAAATACCTCCTTCATTTTGTTGGATTTGCAATCCAAGAAAGTATGTCAATTCTCCAAGTAATGACATTTCAAATTCTTTCTGCATAACCAAGGCAAAGTTTTGACTCATAGCCTCTTCATTGCTGCCAAAGATAATATCATCTACATACACAACAAGTATTAGCAATTTGTTATTTTCAACTTTCATATAGAGATTGCTATCTGCTGATCCTTTTGAAAAACCTTGTTGGTGAAGATATTTGTCCAAACGATAGTACCAAGCCCTTGGAGCTTGTTTGAGACCATAGAGAGCCTTTTTCAATCTGCATACAAGGTTTGGATCATTCCCAAGAATGAAACCATCTGGCTGCTCAATATATACTTCTTCTTCTAAGTCTCCATTCAGAAAGGTTGATTTCACGTCCATTTGAAATACCTTGAAGTTTTGAAAGCTTGAGAGAGCAAGGAACATTCGGCCTCAAGTCTTGCAACAGGAGCAAAGGTCTCTTCAAAATCTATTCCTTCTTGATGCGCATACCCTTTACAAACAAGTCTAGCCTTGTTTC
The DNA here is from genome assembly GCA_031772625.1 of Pinus tabuliformis. Taxonomy (NCBI): domain Eukaryota; kingdom Viridiplantae; phylum Streptophyta; class Pinopsida; order Pinales; family Pinaceae; genus Pinus; species Pinus tabuliformis. Next base: position 776,694,045 of record CM062808.1, on the reverse strand, counting down.
TAATTACTTCTCCATTTTCATTCAATTTATTTTTGAAGACCCATTTTGTCCCTATGACATTCTTATCTTTTGGTCTAGGAACCAATTCCCAAGTGTTATTCTTTTCGATCTGCTCAAGTTCTTCATCCATTGCTTTGACCCAACATTCATCTTTGCATGCCTCTTTCACATTTTGTGGTTCAGTGGAAGAGATTAATGCCAAATAGCTTGAAGCTTCTGCAATTGTTCTTCTTGTTTGTACTCCTGCTTCTTTCTGCCCCACAATCTGAGATTCTGGATGATTCTTCTGAACATATCTGGATGGAGTCTTCTCTTCTATTCTTGTCTGCTCCTCTGGTTCTTCTTGAGGTTCTTCTCCTTCTTGAGGTTCTTCTTCATCATTCTGTCTTTGAGGGTAGCCTTCATCTTCTTCGATGTCTTCATGATGAACTTGCCTAGGAATGTATCCCTTCTCATCAACCACAACATCAATGCTATCAACAATTCTGCCAAGTCTTTTATTGTAGCACTTGTATGCTTTGCTATGTGGAGAATAACCAAGAAGAATGCCTTCATCTACTCTTGGTTCAAGTTTGCCAAGTTTCTCATCAATATTCTTAATATAACATTTGCTTCCAAAGATTTTGAAGTGCTTCACCGAAGGAGTCTTACCACACCAGAGCTCATGAGGGGTTTGAGTGCTATTTACTCGGACATTTTTTTTGTTGAGAATAATAACCGTAGCATGTGCAGCTTCACCCCAGAAAGTTGCGGGAGTACCTGATTCATCAAGCATAGCACGAGCCATTTGTTGGATTGTTCTGTTCATTCTTTCCACAACTCCATTTTGCTGAGGAGTTCTAGCTGTAGAGAATTCTCTTCTTATCCCATGTTCTTCACAGAAATCGAAAAATTCATTCGAGGTAAACTCTCCACCTCTGTCAGATCTGAGGCACTTAATTTTGTGCTCTGATTCATTTTCAGCCAAGGCTTGGAAGGATTTGAATTTTTCGAATGCTTCATCTTTGTGCTTCATAAGTCCTAACCAGACAAACCTGGAGAAATCGTCAATGAATAATATCAAGTATTCTTCTCCTCGAGGTGTTCTTTTTCTGAATGGACCACATGTATCTGTATGAACTAGCTCAAGAGGCATGCTAGCTGATCCTTCCTTCTCAGGAAAATTAGTTCTGGTTTGCTTTCCAAACTGACATGATTTGCATATGGTGTTGTCTGGAATTTTGATATCTGGAAGGTCACGAACTGCCTGATATTTGCATGCTTTCCTTATTTGTGGAAAGCTTAGATGCCCCAACCTTCGATGCCATAGCCAGTGTTCATCATTCTTTCTCAAATAGCATTGTTGTTGCCTTTCTTCAAATATGTATAGATTATTTGGAGTCCTTCTTCCTTTGATCATTGTTTCACCTGTATCAAGATCATGAACACAACATCCATTTGATCTAAATATTACCTATGTTCCTTGATCGCACATCTGACTAACACTCAGAAGATTACGCTTCAATCCATCAACATACAAAACATTTCCAGCTTTGACCTTCTCTTTCAACGGAGCAACGCCTTTTCCTTTTATGGCTGCAGAAATATCGTTTCCAAAGGAAACTTTCTTTCCCTTTTCTAATGCGGTATATGATTCAAGTTTTTCTTTGTCCCCTGTCATATGCTTCGAACATCCCCTGTCAATGTACCATAGACTTTCTTGACCTTCTGCATAAAAGGCTATCCCACATCTTTCTGGTTGCGGTTCCTTTATTTTCCATGTTCTGACATTTGAGGTTTGTTCCTTCTCAGTTGTCTTCCAGAACCTTCTCCTGCATTCAGAGTCTTCATGACCAAAGTTATTACAAATAGAGCATTCAACTTCATTTTCAAGAACCGAAAAGTTGTTATAAGTCCTTTTCATGGTCCCAGTCATACTTCTTTGCTTTTGAGCTTCTCTAGTCATGATTGTCTTATAGGCAACACATTGAGCTGCTTTGTGACCAAAGTTATGGCAAAAAAAACATTGGCCATTAAAGAAATTTCTCCGATAATCAGATCTATCATCCAACCGATTGTAGCTTCTATTGACATCCATTCTTGGGGCAAATTGGGAAGATTTTACCTGTGGCTGATTGTAGCTTCTGTTTGTCCTTAAGGCAGCTTGTCCCCGAATTTCTTGATAGTCTTTATTTGTTCTTGAGGTAAACTGTCCCTGATTCACCTGATGACTTTTATTTGGTCTTTGCTCGCTCCTCCTTGCTGCATCAAGATAACTTTTAGAGGTAGAAGCTTGAGATGTTTCTCCGTTATATCCCAGACCTGTCTTGATCAGAGGAGAACGCTGCACATTGATAATCTCATCCAAGGTTTCAGATCCTTTAACAAATTTAAGATTAATCGCTTTTGTTTTCTCAATCTCCTTTCTAAGACAAACAATCTCACATTCCAATTTTTCAAGATGTTTTTCCTTTTCTGCTAGTTGACATTGTAGAGAATCAATAATAGCACTTTTCTCTTCTAAGAAAACTTTGAGATTATTCATTTCTTCATAAAAGCCTTCTACATCTATAGCATCCATGTAGTCATCATCTTCAAAAGCCATTAAAAGTTTATATCTATAACCTTGTTCATCTTCGTCACTATTTGAAAGACCATCACTATCTTCATGAGTGTAATAGCTTTTCTTCTTTTCATTCTATTTCTTGTTCCATTTAACAGGTTCCTTTCCCTTGTCATTCTTATCTTTGTGAGGACATTTGGCAGCATAATGACCTACTCTTCCACAAGCAAATCATTTAAAAGGTAACTTACCTCTGAACCTTCCAGAACCCCTTTGAAGATTTCTGACAAAATTTGATTCTTCTTCTTCATCTTCTGGCACGTGACTCGCTTCATAATAATCTTCTTTGCCTGAAGCCTTGAAAGCAGCTTCTCTTCTGTCTGATGGACCTCCTTTTTTCATTTCATAAGCAGTTAGAATTCTGTGAAGCTGAGACATAGTAAGAATTCATAGATTTTCTTTTTCTTCTATTGCAGACACTTTAGATTCAAATTTGGGGGACAATGATCTTAGAACCTTTTCAACCACAATAGCCTCTTTTATTTCTTCACCCAAGTTTTTCATGCAATTAACAATCTCATCTACCCTAAGGAAATAGTTAGCCACACTTTCATCATTATACATTCTGAGAGTCTCATACTTAATCCTGAGAGTTTGAAGTTTAGCACGCTTTACCTGTTCGTCTCCTTCATAGCTCATGAAAATTTTGTCCCATATTTCTTTTGCGGATTTATAGTGCATTACCTTCATGAATTCTGATTGGGATATACATCCTAATAGAGTACTGACTACTTTCGCATTTGTTTCATACTTCTTTTTCTCGGCTGGATCTGTAGGAGTAGTTGAAGGAAAAGTGTAGCCTGTCTCTACGATGTCCCAAACTTCTGTACCAAGAGATTGAAGATAGGCAGTAACTCTTACCTTCCAATAATTGAAGTTTGTCCCATCAAAAACCGGTGGCCTGATTGATGCTTCTCTCTCGTAGTTGCTCATGATGAATGATCTACCTTCAAGCGATCAAGCTTCTCTGAAGGACCTGCTCTGATACCAATTGTTGGAAATAATACTGAGATGGGGGGGTGAATCAATATTATCAGATCAATAAAACTTTTTCAATACTCAGAAACATATACGCTACTTCAGTTAAGTGAACCTGCGTGTACACGCTACTGTGTCTAAAGCAACCAGCGTATAACCAGAAATCTTATGATTCAGTTAGTTTATCTTCAGTAAATGCTTCAGGACATTATTAACCATATTAAAAGTAAACAGATGTAGTATAACAGAACAGATTGTCACACAAAAGCCACACACATGAACACCATGATATAAGGTGGAAACCCAATGTGGGTGAAAACCACCTGCTGCAAGTCGTCTCTATCTTTCTTTAATAAGAAACTTCAGTTTACAATCTTTTGTACTGGTGCAGCCTTATACCAGTACGCAGGCTACAACCTGCAGAAGGCTACAACCTTCTCTCATTTTCCAAACTCTCCTGGAAGGGAGCTCCAACCCTCTTTGCTCTTGTACTAGCTAAGATACTAGTATGTAGGTGCTGTCCTACAATCTTCTTTCCTTCAGGTACCACTTTTCATCAATTTTTAGACTGGATACTCCTGAAGCACAACATTACAATCTGAAGACCACGATTCATTCACAAATCATTTAAGCACAAAACAACCAATACTAGCATCATCAATCTTTGAATCACTGAACCACTGAAACCCTGTCAACACCCAGTCACCAGAACACAGAGCAGACTACAGAACCTCTGCAATAACAGTCAGACCCAACTGCAACCCCAAAAATTAAGCTTCAAAAGATATACGCTACTTTAATGAAAGCAACCCGCGTATACACGCGCTTTTACCAAAGACAACCTGCGTACAGATCTAAAAATAATTTCTCATAACTTGCAGCTGTACCAGACATCAGTCATACTTCAGAACATAACATTGCGTCAGTATGCAGATCTAAAAATATGCGTAATCAACCATATATCGATAGTTCATTTCAAACAATTTGATCCCGATCTATCCTTCCATCAACCGATGTGATCTCTCCTTAGCTCAGATCAAGCAATGTATTATCAACCCAGAACCTGCATACAAGATCTCTTTCTTCATTAGATGTTCAAGACTGTTCCAATACATTTGCCTAATGATCTTCTTCTCCTTATATAGCCTTAGGCCCTTCTCAATACCACGGCCCAAAACCATAGAAATACAATACCATCAACTTCAAAACTCAGGATCAACACGACTGTCGAGATACTTTGGTCCAAACACATAGGCTCAAGTACCGAGGACTAACTACCACGAACCAAAGGGAAGCTTCTCGACATGTACGCTTTTTTCTCTTCATGAAACTGTGTGTATACGCGACTTTGTATATAGCGAACCTGCGTATCCGCGACTTAGTATATAGCGTACCAGCGTGTATACGCATCTTGGGCTTAATGAACCTGCGTATATGAAATTTCTCTTCATTCTTGTAGTCTGGACTGAGATCTGTCATCAAGGAGAGTTGCCATCAAGGACAACACCTGTACTGTAGCGCCACACCTGTGCCAAAATGCCAACAACCTTGGCAGAGTTGTTTATTTCACCCCTGGAACCATGATCCTTTATGTGTATATTAAGGAGTGTAATGTCAAAGTGTAGGCCATTATGCTGGCTTGGTAACCAGTTAGCCATAATGCCATTCACGAGGAAGGAGCGAAAAGTGGGCAGGCCGGCTCGTGATGAGACCTCCTGTTCCAAGGTTTGTTTATCTGAAATACCTTTTGGACCATCTCCCTGGTGTGGTGGCCATAGTGGGAATGCCACTTCACTTCCATCCTCATGATCATGGTAGGCTGGCTCTTGATGAGACCCCCTATCCTGCATTTGACAACTTATAATTTATGTTTACTTTTTTCTTTTTCATAAAGTACTTTTCCTTATTTATACACAAATGGTGGTTCAACACTCCTTAAGAGTAGGAATGGTGCAAGAAGTCTTATCATCTCAATAGGAAGATATACACCCTTTGCTCTTATTCCTAAACAATAATCAAAGAGGATTAAAGGGATTTTCATGATAAAGATAACCAATCAAAGCAAAATTAGTAAGACAATGACAGCAAAAGATGATGAATAAGTGTGTCCTTCCTTTTGTCCTCTTACCAATACAGAGCCTTATAAAGATAGCGATTTATAATTTGCGGATTTTAGTATGTTGTGATTTTGTGTTCATTGCATAAGTGCATAGTTGTATCTTCAAGACTTTGAAAGAACAGGAGCAATAAGCATCCTCAATTTAGATCAGCAAAAGGAATGAGTTGTTTCACAAGGAGAGAAAAAGTATGCTAGTGGTGTTCCTTTTGGAAAGAGGAACAACAAAGGAGCATAGATATCAAAAGTGAAAATGTCGTTCCTTTTGAAAAAGGAACAGCAGAACACACCAATGTCGTTCCTTTGAAAAAGGAACAGCAAAAATTAAAAAAAATGCTATTCTCTTGGAAAAGGACAGCAAAACACTCGAAATGCCATTCCTTTTGAAAAAGGAACAGTAGCCACCAAAAATGTTGTTCCTTTGAAAAAGGAACAGCAAAAGACACAAAAATTCTGTTCCTTTGGAAAAGGAACAGCAGAAATCAAAAATATGATGTTCCTTTGGAAAAGGGACAGCAAACACACAGCAGTGCCGTTCCTTTTGAAAAAGGAACAACAAAAATCGAAATGTTGTTCCTTTAGAAAAGGAACAGCAGAACAAGCAAATGTCGTTCCTTTTGAAAAAGGAACAGCAGAAAATCAAGAATGTTGTTCCTTTTGAAAAGGAACAACAGAAAATCGAGAATGTTGTTCCTTTAGGAAAGGAACAACAGAAACACACAAATGCCATCCTTTTGGAAAAGGAATGGCAAAAATCAAAATGTTGTTCTTTTGAAAAAAAGGAACAGCAAAAATGACAGGAAAACATTAGTTCAAACATATGTGCAAGAAGGACTCAAATAAAAGAACTTATGTACAAATTGTAAAAAGAAATTAATTCCTTAATGAATTACAGGTGAGGAAGACTTCTCTTCCTCTCCTAAAATCTCCATATCAGTGTCTCGGTGTAGCTGCTGGCAGAAGGATTCCCGAGTGAGTGGTTTGCGATAGAGACGAACTCAGTGGCCATTTACTTTGAAGGCATATCCAGAACCGTCAATGGTGATTAGAGTAAGGGTTCCATTGTCATGTACCTTCTGGATTTCGTATGGTCCCAACCAATGAGTCTGGAGTTTCCCAGGGAAGTCCTGAAACCGAGAGTCGTACAACAGAGCCCAGTCTCCCTCATGGAAGACTTTGTTTTTAATGAGCACATCATGCCATTTAGCTCGCTGTTGTTGAATCAGTGTTGTATTTTGAAGTGCAGAGAGCCTAATTTCGTCCAACTCATTGATCTGCTGTAGTCGATTAATCTGTGCCTCGCTTAGATCTAAGCCAACTTCCTGTGTTGTTCGTAATGTTTGGATTTCGAATTCTATGGGAAAAATGGGTTGTTTTCCAAACACTAATTGATAAGGTGAGTAACCAGTGGTGCTTCTCCATGTTGTTCTATAGGCCTAGAGTGCTTCAGGTAGTCTGGCAGCCCAATCACGCCTATGTGACGCAATGGTTTTCATTAGGATTGATTCTATTACCTTATTGCTGCTTTCTACTTGTCCATTCGCCTGTGGGTGGTATGGAGTAGTGATTTTATGCTGGACGTGATAATTGTTGAGTGTTGCAGCTAATCTATTCCCAGCAAATTGTGGTCCTCCGTCTGTAATTATTTCCCTTGGAAGGCCATAATGTACAAATAGATGGAACAGGAACTGTATGACAAAGTCCTCTGTGGCTCTTGGCAATGCTTCTGCTTCAACCCATTTGGTGACATATTCTGTGGCCACCAAGATATATGTTTTCTGATTTGATGATGGGTCGATGGGTCCAACGAAATCAAGAGCCCATCGCTCGAATGGTTCAATGACTAACTATGGTTTCAGAGGCATCTCGTCAGATTGACCAGGACGTCCTGCTCACTGGCAGCTGTCACAGGCTTGGAAAAATTTCCTTGCATCTCTGAAAATCGTGGGCCAATAATATCCTGTCTGCAGTACTTTATGTCCAGTTCTGAGTTCAGCGAAGTGTCCACCACATGGTCCATCATGACAGGCTTTTAGGATGTCAAAGATTTCATCTTCTCGAACACATCTCCTGATATGCATGTCTGCCCCTGTGTGAAACAAATAGCCCCCAATCCACGAGAATCGAGCACTCTTCTGAACAATCTGTTTGCGTTCATTAGGGGTTAGGTGTTTTGGTAGTTTACCTACTGCGAGGTAATTGGCAACATCAACATACCAGGGTATTTGAACGGCAACAGCAAACAGATGTTCGTCCGGAAATTGATCCTCAACTACTGCTGCATCGATTGGCTTTGGCATTCTTGAAAGAAAATTGGCTACCGGGTTTTCTTTGCCAGGCCGATCCTTGATTGTGATATCGAATTCCTGCAATAAAATCAACCATCTAGTTATTTTGGCATTTGTGATAGGCTTATTTGCTAAATATTTTATGGCAGAATGATCTGTATACAAGGTAACAGGATGTCATGTAATATAATGTCTAAACTTATTGACAGTGTGTATTATAGCTAGGAATTCTTTTTCAGTAACAGTGTAATTTAATTCAGCAGGGGATAAATTTTTGTTGATGTAATAGATAGCATATGGTTTTTTATCCTCTTCCTGCCCAAGGACTACGCCAATGGTTGTATCTGAGGCATCAGATTATATCTGGAATGGCAAATCCCAGTTTCGTCCTCGAAGGACTGGGGTTGTGGATACGAGCTTCTTCAAATCCTTGAAAGCACACTCACATTTTTCTGTCCAAAGAAAATCAACGTTACCAGTTAGTACATATAAAGGTGCAACAATGTGCGAATAATGTTCTATAAATCGTCTATAATAACCAGAAAATCCGAGAAAGCTGCATACCTCTGTTTGAGTAGTAGGAGTGGGAATAAGCAAAAGTATTTGGATTTTGGCCGGGTCTACCTGAATGCCAGCTGCTGAAATATAGTGTCCTAGGATAAGTCCTTCAGTCATCATCATGTAACATTTTTCGTGGCTTAAGCAAAGCCTGGTAGCGATGCAGCATTGTAGGACTTTTTCTAGGGTGTCTAGTGCTGGATCAAAATCATCTCCATATGGTGTAAAGTCATCCATGTATACTTCAAGTCCATCATTTATTAAATCTACAAAAATGCTAAGGATAGCCCTTTGGAATGTGGCAGGAGCATTACATAAGCCAAAAGGTAGAACTCGATAGGCAAATTTTCCCCAAGGACAAGTAAAAGTAGTTTTTTCCTGGTCTTCAAGGGCAATCTGAATCTGATTGTATCCACTGAAGCCATCCAAGAAAGAAAAGAATTTCTTTCCTGCTAAAGTATCTAATACTTGGTCTATGAATGGGAGAGGAAAGTGGTCTTTTTGTGTTGCTATATTTAGTTCCCTGTAATCCACACATATTCTCCATTTCCCATTCTTTTTTGGTACCACCATAAGCGGAGAGACCCATTTACTATCGAAGATAGGATAGATAAAATTGACATCTAAAAGTTTCTAAAGTTCAGCTTTTACCACATCTTTTAGATGAGGATTAAGTCTCCTTTGTGGTTGATGAACAGGTCTGGCATCTTTTTCTATATAAATGTGGTGTGTACATAATTGGGGATCAATTCCTTTCATATCAGGGTAATCCCATGCGAATGCTTCTTGATATTTTCTTAACAAATGGATGAGCTTCGTTTCTTGTTTAGGTGTGAGGTTGGCATTAATATTTAAGGTTTTTCCCGGTTCAATTTCCATAATTTTAATATTTGCAACAGAAGTAACAGGTATTGTTTGATCATGCGTACCTTTCATAGGATCTTCTTCTAATTCATTATCAAATGCTGCTTCTATCATGTGACACTGTGTGTAGGATCCGGGTTCAGTTTGACTAATGAAGTTATTAATGGCATCATCTTCTGTTTGATCTTTAAAATCAAGTGCCTCTTGTATAGTTAATGGAGATCTAATGTTGTCAGTAAGGTATGATACAGGGTGCTTGTTAGTTTTAATTATTGTGACACTTGGCTGCGCTAGAGGATATAGAACTAAATTCTTGATATTGGGTCCTTTGTTTATGGTCATATTTCCTTGCCGACAGCCAATGTAAGCATCGGCAGTGGCAAGCCAAGGTCTACCTAGAATTAGCGGGTGTCCATCAAGTCGGGTTTTTGGATTAATTATCAGGAAATCGGTTGGATATTCCCAGGAATCTACGGAGACCATGACATCATGTAGAGTACCCTCTGGTCTAACCACAGATCAGTCAGCCAATTCTAACAAAGTAGAAGTGGGTTCTACAGATGTAATGTTGAGCTTTTGGCAAGTAGTGGTTGTTAAAATATTAATTGCAGCTCCTAGATCAACTAAGGCATTAGACAGGGTCTGACCATAAATTTGAACAGTTACAATTGGATTTCCTGGGTCTTCATATTTAATGGGTGTTTCTTTCCCTGATAGTAAATCAAATAAAGTGCCGACTACTTGGACTCTTGGATTATTTGTTATATTCCTCCTTGGTTTCTTTATGCACAATTCTTTGATAGTTTTTTCATATATAGGAATGTCTTGAATGGCTTGGAGGAATGGAATTTTTATGTATAGATTTTGTAATTCTCCCAGAATGTCAAAGTCAGGATACTGTAAAGGTCGAGGTATGACTAATCGTTCTGGGAACAGAGGAGAGGATGTGGTTGCTTGATTATATTCTGCTGCTTATTCACATCCTCTTGTTGCAACAGATGTTCTCTTGGTAACTGATCTTCAATATGAATTGTTTTATCTCCCTCAGTTTCAATAATACGTCCAGATCGTAACTGAAGATCATTACACTCCCTCAGGTCGGGTCCTATTTCTGGTGATTCTATGATTTGGAGAGATTGGACCAATCTGTTATTTGGATTGGGGTTGGGTTGGACTGGGAGTTGTGGTCTCATATTAGACTGGGGATTTTGTTGTAAGGCTGGCAGAGTAGGTTGAGGGAGCGGAATAGTTCCTATTGGTTGGTGCATCGATCTCTGCCAGTTTGTCTGCCAGGCTGAACTTTGTGAAGTAGGGGGAGTCCATTGTGGAGGATATGGGCTATTTTTCCAATATGGTGGAGTGTAAGGGAAATTCAGCCAACCAGATTGGCTTGCCTGATTTAGCCACGGGTTTGAAGAAGGAAACGACTGTGGTGACCAGTTTGAAAATGGGGGTTGGGACTGACTTTGCCACATACTATATTGTTGAGCATTATACTGTGGAGGCTGAAAAGAAGAAGTTGGGTCTGGAAACATACCAAATTGTCTCGGCTGCCACTGGCGGCGCTGGTTGATCAAGTACACTGATTCTGGTTCTTCTTCCGCTTCCTTATATACCGCTTTCAATCCAGGAAGTGAGGGGCAGCTCTCCGTAAGGTGATCTTTTGTACAGATGGCGCATGTTTGGACTATATCCAGTGGACATTCCTTGTGACTATGCTTTTTCCTGCATCGGGGACAGAAGAATGCCAAATTCTGTTCTGCCTCCATCTGCTTCTGTTTAGCCTGCATAATATCAAGTTTTGTAGTTAGTGTCCCCAGAATATTAGTTTTAAAATTTTCCAATAAATTTCCAATTTCTACACGTGTTACTCCTTCTGTTGATATTTTGTTATCCCTTACAAACTGATCATGTTTTGTCGGTTTTACTCTTGCGCTGCCTCTCGAACTCCTGATACATAAATCAATGATGTCAGCAAAATTCTCTTGATAAATATCCCCTTTTCCCGTGATGTTTAATGTTTCAATCCATTGTTCCTTCATACCCCTTATCAATGCAGTTTTTAACACATTATCAGGTAAAGGTAGTGATGCATAAGGAGATTTTTGTAGATTGTACTGAAAACGTTCCACATACTCCTCTAATGTTTCATTCGGTTTGGCTGTCATTTGGAATATTTCGTCCTTTAATTCTCTAGACCTACAATAATCCTGATATTTTTTCAAGAAAGATTCTTTCATTTGATCCCAATCGTTTATGACCCCACCACCTAGTCCCATAAACCATCTTAAAGCAGCCCCTTTTAATGTAGAGGGAAATAATTTCAATTTCTGGGGATCGGTTGTGTAACCATATCCCCTGCACAACACATCAAATTCGAATAAAAATGCATCCGGATCTTCTGATGTGAGACTGTGAAATGTAGGGATATGTTGAAGAGGGATAGCTTTCATGGGCACATTTGCTGCAGAATCCACTATAGGGTATTGTAATGTAGAGGTTTGAGTGTTTGGCTGGTTCTGAGCCATAGGATCGAATATATGCCAATAACCTTCTGGGATGTCAAGGAGGGTATTCCTAGGTTGAGAGGGAATGGCTTTGACAGGGATAGTTTTAATAGCATTTCCTTTATCTTGGATAATGAGAATACCTAATGTTTGAGGAGATTGGGTTCCTTCAATAATGATTTTTGCAGCGCTCCCCTTATCTGGGCTATTTAATGGCTGATTTGTTCCAATAGGAGATCTTGGTCCCTCGGTTTCCCCTGTTTCTCCTTCTCCTTCACAAAGGTTGCTGAAATTCCCTTCCTGCAATAGTTTTGGAGTAGAATTTTCAATTTCTTGAAAGTCCTGCTCTTCAGTTTGACTATGCACCTCAGCAAAGGCTACAGATGGTGATCCTATCACCTGAAGGGAACTAGTAGGTTGTTTAGAAATTATTTTCCTGGGGCCTAATGATGGCTGAGATTCTGTTTTCTTATAGATTTCGTCTATGAAGGTCGTTTGGCCAAGGGTCACCGGCCCCTTAGCTTTTTCAGGTTTGGGTGGAGGTTTGATATTCTTTTCTGGTTTTTTCTACTTAGTCATGCACTCAAATGAACTACTGAATTCTATTCAAACAAAGCAACAACAAATCTGTTAGGAAAGGGGATAGTGGAGCAGGGCTTTTACATGCTCCGTACGCAGATTCTTACCTTCCATTTTTAAGATCCAACTCTTCCCTAGCAGGTTCGTACACTACTCTGAAAAAGACAAATGGCTACACTCTTTCCCCGGCAACGGCGCCAAAATGTAGAGCTATAAAAAGGGTCTCTTTCACCTCTAATTACCTCACATTAATATGTCAATCCAGGAGCATTTTGTTATTTCAAAGAGTGTCTCAGTCTGAGGCTATCATTTGTCAGAGTAATGCTAGTAGTACAACGTTCAAAAATACAAGAGTAAACGGATGCTTGTCTATAACTAAGTTACTTCAAAGGAATAAATCACACACTCAGAAAACTAGGCAACTTATCAGTCAAGGGTTCGGCAGCGATAACCCATCCCTTTGGAAACTGATGGAAAGGAAATTAGAGCATGGACCACAGGTCTGGGAGCTAGACAGTAAATGCCGAGACACTCACTTGAGATCCTCGCACTTTTGTTATGCCTTTTACCCTTGACCGAAAATCTATCTCCAAAAGAAAGTTGAGCTGCCCTATATATAGTGTTTTTCCCATGTATATAAGCTGACTTTAGAGAGTCCTAGGTCAACATGACTTTCTAGAGATATCTTTAGGCTGACTTGAAGGAGGTGCTTGATCTTGGTCTTTGAGGGTTTCTTAATGACTCATTTACATATGTAACATTCCTAATAAGGGTCTTCCATACATGACATTGACTCAATAGATTTTTATGGCATGATGACTCATCCTAAAGGCTCACAATGGGAGCCTTAACTAAAAATAAAATTCCTTGATCATGAAACCCGTGATTCAATCATTACAAAAATAATTTTATTTTTTCTTCTTTACATCAATTACATAAAATCATAATTACACATCATTATGAAGACCAGACCTAGTGACACTTTTCAATAGATTCTTCATGAATATACTTCTTGAGTCTGATTTGAGCACAATGTTTAGTGATGACTTATAAAGGGTCATGCCTTTTCAACTCAACATAAGCTAAGTTTATAGATTCAAGAGTTGTAGATCCTAATTTTTCATGACTGACATTGGATAAAACATATGGCTTGACCTTGAGGGGAAAGTAGGGATTTATTTTCTTCGAAGATGCATGAAAGTCTTTGGTAAGTCTTGTTCCTGCAATTTGATAGGAAATATCCTTGCATATAATTCTATTAGGGGAAAATAGAGGCAAAGCATGGGGGTAGATAAACAACGATAAACCCTAATGTAAACAATTTTTTCTTCAAAGTACCATTCACCAAATTATTATATGCCTCTTTTTTCTTCCTCTATAATCATGGGCAATCGAAAATTAGAGAGATTTTAATAAGAGGAATAATTAAAAAAGACAAATATGGTAAAAATATTGACATTCATTATCTTCCCATAGTAGGGAATGATAGGTATGCACATGTTCAGCTAAATCTCGATTCCAATGCCAACCCATTTTAGGGAAAGAAGTACAATAACATATGGCATCCATTATGTAAGAAGACATGTAATGTGGAGGGTGTTGAAAATAGAAACAATAAATACTAAATATAGAAGTGCTAAAAATAGCACTACCATAAATAGAATTTCGGGATACCTTCCTATTTTAGTTAGTCCCTAAACTAAAATAGAGAAGTAAAATTCGAATTTGATCTTAGCAGGTGTTTGTAAAATAATTAATTAATTCATCTTGAGTTAATTAGTTGTAGAAAATCAAACATGAAGTCTATGTGAGGACGTACAACAATTATCCCATTAATTGAGGAATTTATCCCTTAGTTAAAGAGATAAGGATGAGTTGTAATTAGTTAGCTTAGTTAACTGAGTTAAGTCCAGTTAGATTAGTTCAAATAGTTTGTTGAACTAATTGTAAGTTAAGTTAGTTAATGCATGCATGCATGTAACTGATACACTTCAGATAACTGAATATTCTCTCATAAATAACTCATGCATGTTAGTTCAGACAAAGACCCAGTTGAGATCAGATGATGGGACAATGTACTATTAGTTGCAGGAATATTCCATGGAGGATATCTCTTGCATGCAGAAGGAATTCATTCCTTGGAGATTATGCAGTTACTTCTTTAGTTTAGTGAGTGTATGATGAGGCCAATCACACAGGTGGCATCATTGGACCCCAAGAAAAACTGCGCAAGGAAATAGGAGGCTTGGAGGGCTGACGGAAGGCATATCTTGTGTCTATTCAGTCAGTGAGCTGTATTGTTTGATTGCAGAGACAGCAGGATAGCTTGTGAGTTGATTCTTTTTGTAATCTGAACATATTTCCACTTGTATGGTAATAAGAGATTGGGATTTTAAGCTGAGGCTTTCCTCGGGTTATTTTTCTGTGTTCATGTGTGACTGATTTCTCATTCTCAGTTATATGTGTTCTAATTGATCTTGATCATATTCGATTAAGCTTCTGCAAGTTTGTTGTAGAAGTAGATCTTATATTTTGCTTTAGTATATTGCATAATCTGTTGATCTACAGTGGGAATTTCTACATGGTATCAGAGCAAAGGTGATCAAAGCAAAGAACAATATACAAGATGGGAGAAGTTCAAAGTTTGAGGTTCCTGAATATAGTAATCAAGTTCTTATCACATCTCAATTTCACCAATGGCGTTCAATGGTTTAAGACTCGAGTATGCCCTTGATGGCAGCTCAAATTACATAGCCTTGAAGGATTACATGGAAGCAGTATTAGAGGATAACGGTCTAAAGGACTTCATTGATCAAGTAGTCCCCAAGCCGGTAGCAGTTGATGGTACAGAATTAGCGGAATGGAAGAAATGTGTGGCTAGAGCAAGGAGAATCCTCCTGGAGGGAGTTCGAGACCACATTTTCTTGAGCCTCCATGGGAAGGAGACACCATTTGTGATGTGGAAAACATTAAAAGATCTATATTAGAACAGCAGCGATCAGAGGAAGCTGGCGCTGAAAGACAAGTCTAGGAAAATCAAGTGTGAAAAGGGCGACATGATCTCTACATATCTGAACAAGCTCACCACCTGCAGGGATGAGCTTGGAAGTGTAGGGATCACGACAGCTGATGATGACATGGTGAGTCTTGCAGTCCTCGGTCTTCCTAAGAGCTGGCATAGCTACCAAGACTCGGTCAATGGAAGAGAAAAACTACCAGATTGGGAGCAACTTTGGTCGGAACTGATGCAGGAGGAGATAAGAAGAAGCACCAGAGATGGATCCTCATCAAAGAAATATGATGAGGAAAATCTAGCCTTAGTGAGTAAGGCGAGGAAAGGGAAAGGGAAGGCACCCCATCCCAAATCCAGTTCTTCCCATGGTGGGAAGAAGTTTGACAAATCGAAAGTGAGATGCTTTCATTGTCATGAAGTGGGCCATTATGCTACGAATTGTCCACAGAAGAAATCCAAGAAGGGATCCTCGAAGGGATTTGATGGTGAGGCACTGGCCTCATAGTTTGAGTTGGATTTCTCTCTTATCGCATGCATGGTTTCATTCATGGTGGGATGTGTGTGGTACCTGGACAGTGGAGCTTCATTCCACATGTCAGGTGACAAGAATATTTTCAGTATGTTGGAGGAGAAGGATCTCCAGATGCAGATCGAGATGGGCGATGATGGAAAGTATCATGTTTCAGGTGAAGGTACGGTTGTGTTTCAGAGGGAGCATGGAGCTCCTCTCACCCTGACTGATGTAAAGTATGTACCAGATTTGAAGAAGAATCTCGTGTTCGTTGCTATGCTAGAAGATAAAGGCTATGATGTAGTCTTTAGTAAAGGAAAGGTATTCTTGAGGCATATCGGCGCTAGACAGACCAAGTGAATTGGGATTCGAGTAAAGAATCTCTACAAGCTGGAGGTAGATGACTGTGCTACATTGAGTTCCAAAGCTGAGATGGTTCATAGCCAAGATGTTAGAGAGCTATGGCATAGAAGATTGGGCCACTTGCACCATGGAGCCCTAAAGATCACGCAGCAGATTTCTACCGAACATCCCAAGGGAAAACTGGAGTAGACGGATACATGCAAAGGTTATACCTTGGGAAAGTATGCAAAATATTCCTTTCCAGATCGATACAATAGAGCTGGAGCAATCTTGGAGCAAGTTCACTTAGATGTTTGTGGACCATTATCTACAGCCTCCACTACTAAACAAAGGTACTATGTTATTTTTATTGATGATTTTTCTCTTAGATGCTAGATCTACTTTATGCACAAGAAGGATCAGACCTTCTTAAGGTTTTGTGAGTTTAAAGCCTTTGCAGAGAAAGAATCTGGAAATAAAATAAAAGCCTTGCGTAGCAACAATGGTGGAGAGTATGTCTCCCAACAGTTTAATGACTTCTGCACTGCAGAAGGAATTAAACGGGAGTTGATAGCACCCCATAACCCACAATAGAATGGGGTGGCCGAAAGGAAGAACAGATCGATTGTGGGAGTAGCTCGAGCAATGTTGCATGACCAAAGCCTACCACTGCATTTGTGGGTTGAGGCATGCAATACAGCAATATAGTTGCAGAACAGAAGCCCGAACTGTATACTGGGAATGAAGACACCTATGGAGGCCTTTTCCAAGAAGCGACTAGATGTGAGTCACTTCCGAATCTTTGGATCATCAGTTTACTATCATGTGACCAAAGATTCCCGGAAGAAGCTAGATCCAATAGCTGAGTTAGGAATACTTATGGGGTACACTGATACACCCCACAACTATCGGGTGTACCTGCCTACCAGTCAGAGGACAATGGTACTCAAGGATCTGAAGTTCAACGAGCAGAAATCCATGCGAGTATCACTTGAGATGGAGCTCAAGTTGCATGCAGAGGAGGAACTTTCAGTTCCTAAGGAGGAGGAGGAGCCTCAGATTGATGCGGAGCAGCCGCATGCAGAGGAACCAGGAGTGGAGACATCCACTCATGCTGAGACTTCCAGAGATGGGCGGAAACACTCAAGGGAAGTTGACAGGTTGATGCTAGATGCGTGGGAGAATGTGGGACAACCATATTCTCAGCGCAGATAGAGGAGGTTTCCTGAGTGGTACACTCGGTACATGGTCCTAGTTGGGGAGTGTGTAGAGTCCGAACCTTCTACATTTGAGGAGGCAGTGCAGTAAGCAGTTTGGGTTGATGCAATGGTAGAGGAGTATGACTCTATCATTCGAAACAGTGTGTGGGATGTTGTCCCAAGACCTCAGGACAAGTCAGTGGTTAGTTCCAAATGGCTTTACAAGGTAAAGCAGGAAACTAATAGCAGTTTTGAAAAACATAAGGCAAGGTTTGTTACCCGAGGTTACTCACAGGTCGAGGGAATCGACTACGATGAGACCTTTTCTCCTGTAGCAAGGTACTCATCTATCATATTGATGTTGTCACTATCAGCTCAGATGGGTTGGAATATCCATTAGATGGATGTGAAGACAGTATTCCTCAATGGGAAGATTAAGGAGGAGGTGTACATTGAGCAGCCAGAAGGTTTCGAGACCTTCAATTGTGAGTCGCATGTGTGCCGACTCAAGAGGGTTCTGTATGGGCTGAAGCAAGCACCCCGTGCTTGGTACACCAAGATCGACAGCTATTTCACCGATTGGGCTTCACCAAAAGTGAAGAAGATGTGAACCTTTACCACATCATGGTAGAAGGTAAGCCATTGATCATTATTCTTTATGTCGATGATCTGATTTTGACAGGTGATGATCAGATGATCCAGTCTTGCAAGGAGGACCTTGCAAGAGTGTTCGAAATGAAATACATGGGTCTTATGCACTACTTTCTAGGCATGAAGGTGTGGCAGAAAGATGGTGAAGTATTTGTGTCTCAAGGCAAGTATGCCAATGAGATACTCAAGCGCTTTCACATGGAGAAGTGCAAGCCCATGCAGACTCCTCTAACTAGGAACTGGAGGAAGGAGGATGCTACTTCAGGTGAGGTAGTAGCTGCCACTGTTTAATAGAAGTTTGTGGGTTCACTTGTGTATCTGGTGAACACACGACTAGACTTATGCTTTGCGGTGAACCAGCTGAGTCAAGCTATGGTTCAGCCTACTAAGTTGTTTTGGAAGGCAACGAAGCATGTGCTGAGATACCTCAGAGGCACATCTTAGTTTGGATTGTGGTATAGACGAATAGAAGGAGTGAAGCTTCAGGGCTTCACAGATGCAGATTGGGTAGGGAGTCCATTAGACTGGAAGAGCACTTCTGGAGGAATCTTCAACCTTGGTTCAGCTGCAATTTCCTGGTACAGCAGGAAACAGAGATAAGTTGCACTTAGCTCAGCAGAGGCTGAATACATGGATGCTAGTCAAGCTGCATGTGAGGCCATTTGGATGCAAAAGATTCTAGTGGGATTTTTTGGTTAGAGGATGGACCCAATCGTGATCTACTGCGATAATCAGAGTTGTATCAAACTCTCTGAGAATCTAGTTTTTCATGACAGGTCCAAGCACATTGATATCCGGTATCACCATCTTTGAGACTGTGAGGTCAAGAGGATCATGTTGTTGCTGTATGTTTCGACTGAGGAATAGGATGTAGATATTTTGACTAAGGCATTGTCAAAATGAAAGTTCGAGTTCCACAGAGACAGGATTGGAGTTACTGATAATCCCATTCTTGTTGAGAGGGAGTGTTGAAAATAGCAACAAGAAATGCTAAATATAGAAGTGCTAAAAATAACACTACCATAAATAGCATTTTGGGATACCTTCCCATTTTAGTTAGTCCTTGAACTAAAATAGAGAAGTAAAATTCGAATTTGATCTTAGCAGCTATTTGTAAAATAATTAATTAATTCATCTTGAGTTAATTAGTTGTAGAAAATCAAGCATGAAGTCTATGTGAGGACATGCAACAGTTATCCAATTAATTGAGGAATTTATCCCTTAGTTAAAGAGATAAGAATGAGTTGTAATTTGAGTTGTAATTAGTTAGCTCAGTTAACTAAGTTAAGTCCATTTAGATTAATTCAAATAGTTTGTTGAACTAATTGTAAGTTTATTTAGTTAATGCATGCATGCATGTAACTGCTGCACTTCAAATAACTGAATATTCTCTCATAAATAACTCATGCATGTCAGTTCAGACAGAGACCCAATTGAGATCAAATGATGGGATAGTGTACTATCAGTTGCAGGAATATTCCATGGAGGATATCTCTTGCATGCAGAAGGAATTCATTCCTTAGAGATTGCGCAGTTACTTCTTTAGTTTAGTGAGTGTGTGATGAGGCCAATCACATAGGTGGCATCATTGGACCCCAAGAAAAACTGTGCAAGGAAATAGGAGGCTTCGAGGGAAAGCATATCTTGTGTCTATTCAGTCTGTGAGCTGTATTGTTTGATTGCAGAGAGAGAAGGATAGCTTGTGAGCTGATTCTTTTTGTAATTTGAACATATTTCCACTTGTATGATAATACAGAGATTGGGGTTTTAGGCTGAGGCTTTCCCCGGGTTATTCTTCTGTGTTCATGTGTGATTGATTTCTCATTCTCAGTTATATGTGTTCTAATTGATCTTGCTCATATTCGATTAAGCTTCCGCAAGTTTGTTGTAGAAGTAGATCTTGTATTTTGCTTTAGTATATTGCATAATTTGTTGATCTACAGTGGGAATTTCTACACAGGGTTCCTCCATCTTCTTTGGACTTGCGAAAGGCATATTGATGTGATTATAAATACTATTAGACAAAATAGTTCCCCAATTGAAAACATAACCACTAAGGGCTCTATGAATGTCAGGAACCCAGTCCAATTTGAAATGTATGGGATTTTTCTCTCCAAACAATTCACACAACATAATAATTACATATATATGCCCCAACTTACAAGCAGTGATGGAGTACTACCTGGAACTTTCCTCTTTAAATTTAATTTCATTATAACTCCACGCTTTAATCAAGTGGGGCATTTTTAAATCACATTGAACACATTATTCTTCACAGAAATTCTTAAGGAGAATGTTATATAAATAATTTCAATCTTGGGAAGTTTATACATTACTTGCAAATCATTAGGCCTAAAATATCCAATGATGGCCCCTTTCTGATTGCATATGATGTGGGTAAGGAAGTCAACCTAGTTTAGTCCCCATCTGACCACATTGGTATAAGATGCTAGCTTTAGACAGACTTCTATTTTGTGTAGGAAAGACTTAGCAATGTTATTGAGAGTCATATATGCGTTGAATTTTTAATACTAGAAACTGATTTTCTAATCTCAATAATTACTTCTAATGATTTATAATTAAATTATCTTATATCACATGAATCATTAAGAAATTATACATAGTAAGTCTTCAACATTAGAATAATGATAACGATAGGATCATAAAAAGACAACCAAACACAGGAGACACAAATTTACGCTGGGAAAACCAGACCTTGGGAAAAACCCATGAAACTTTTCTTTTAAGGAGAATTCAATGTTAAACAAAAGTTTACAATAAATATTGTCTAGAAATTTGTGCCAATTCTCAAGCCTAAATAACAATCAAATGCTAGGATATTTTGACACATAGGAAATAGTTAAGTATAACTTGGTCTAGTGTAGAGTTAGGTAAAGTGCATTTCTTTATTATGTACCTTTGTAACTTACAATCCGACAGTCATGATATGTTCTAGACATGAATTTATCCAACGGTTAATTCTCTTCTTAGTGTTACTGACACTTGATCTGTGACTTAACACCCGATTGGTCCATGATCTCTATTTAAAGAGCATGGAGGGTCATTTGTAGCATGACCGTTCATGAGAGAAGCTTATGTAAATTTCTTTCTTTTACATTAATAAATTGCCTGAAGTGGTCACGTTGGCTTAGGCCATGGACTGTTTCCCTCTTTGAGGGTTTTAACCACGTCAAGAATACTAGTGTATTTATCTGTGATCTATTTCTGAGTGGTGCCCTTTGGTGTTCTATCTGAGGAACTTACCCTGTAAATTCCTACATGGTATCAGAGCCATTTGAGGGTCGCATCCACTGGTGATCGAAATTCAAAGCCGGTACAACTGCATCTAACTGTAATTTCCTAGATCTATTGTTTCTAACTACTTTTAGGCTGAGAGGACTACTCTTTTATGTTAGGAGCATTTGTTCCAGTGAGGAACCCCTTTCGTTTCACACAAAAAGTTTTCTCGTAGCCCTAGCTATGTCATTTTTTAGATCTTAAGGTATGCAATCTTTATTTATAGTTTTAGTTATTTATCTCTCTATTTTTTATTACCGAAACTATACCTTTCATTTCTACATATGCTCTTTTCCCCACAACTCAGTGCGATTTGGGCAAACCATAAATAGAAAGGAATGATTTTTCTCATGTGTATGCTCTTTTCCGTCGTGCCTTAGTGAGATCTTGAAAAATCATAAACATTGAGGAAAATATTTAGTTTCCGGCAAAAGCTAACTTCAAGCCATAGGGTTTGGTTTTTTTTGCAAGTTCATGTTAGGTTGTGTGGTTTTTTGTTTTGTAGGAAAAAAGGGATTTTTCAAGTAAGCATGCACCCCAAAGCTTCAGTGACTAAAAAAAATAAAAAAACCCCTCTTCCACTTTTCCAAAAATTACTAACCTTTTAAACTAGCTCACTTGGTCCAAAGTTACTTTATGAGAATAGAGGTCTTGAGTTCAAGTCTTTCTTTCTGTTGAGTTACTTTTTCAAAAAGCACACGTAACTTATGTTTTACAGTTACTTTATGTGAAAGTGTTCTCACCCATTATAAAAAGTGAGTCACTTATAATTCTAAAGTCTCTTTATCTTTTATTTAAGTTACAATTTAGTGGGTAGCTCATAAAGTACCATTGTAAAAGTGACTTTCCCTTATTTATAAAAGTGGGTCACATACATTTTTATCTTTAAAAGTGAGCTAATTAGATTAAGTTTGGAAAGGGGGGGATTTTTTTTTTAAATATAACATTATCATTTACTTCCACACATTCACGCACTTCATCAGCATCTCCAACAACTTTTCTTCAAAAAGCCATAATTTCTTCATCCGTAAGTCGTTTTTAGAGTCGTTTTTTTTAATCGGCTTAATTTTTCAAGATATTTCCATTGTAACACTTATTTTCAGAATCTTCAACTTCTATTTATTTTAAAATGGAAATTCCATGCCAAGTTATTCTTGACAGCCCCAACTACTTTCAATGGGTGTCCTAAATGGAGGATTTACTTAGAAGTAAAGATCTTTATAGAATAGCCTCGAGCCAAGGGTCTAAACCTAAAGATGAATATAAGCAAGCCAAATGGGAAAATAGGCAAGATCAAGCAGGTGGGTTGATAGGGATGTCTATTTCTCCAAACCTTAGATTCCATATCGTAGAACTTGATACCCTTGATGAAGCAATGAAACAACTCTATAAAGTTTTTGGAATTAAAAATGAAATTAGAGCCCATCAATTCAAAAATGAGTTGCTTACGTTGGACCCCAATAATTTTTCTTCTATTGAAGATTTTTTGTCCAAGTTCAAGACACTTGGACTCCTCTTGGAAGGTGTTAAGGTTAAGAAAAAAGATTGTAGCCTTATTTATTCAATTCTTACTAAGTTGGGACCAGCCTACTCTGTGTTTGTTTCCACCTTCCATTCTACTAGAGAAGCCTTTATTTCTCAAGGACGAGACTACAAGTCCCCCTCTTTTGATGCCTTTTGTGATTCTTTAATAAGAGAACAATAAAAACTCTTACATCTTAGTCTTCTTAATCTTGGAAACTCTTCCAAGAAAGCCTTAGCCGCCCAACAACAACCAAGTTCAAAGAATCCTAAGAAGCAACATCCTAAAAAGAATGGTCCTAAACCAACCAAGGGTCCTAAGCACTTTTAGTCTCAAAATGAAAAATCAATTTAGAAAAATGATAAGGAAAATGAAAACAAAGGGAAGAAGATTGATAGACATTGCAACTTTTGTAATCGAGATGGCCACTTAGAATCCAAATGCTTTAAGAAGATTGAAGCCTTGGAAGCAGCAATGAAGAAGCATATCATCCATTTGGAGCACTCTTCAACTTCATCTTCATCTTCAGGATTAACACTTTCTGCATGTGGTTGTCAAGCATCTTGGTCTGGTTATGCAATAAATTTATCTTCTTCTTCTCATTCTCATGAGTGTCTCATTGATTCTGGAGCTTCTTATCACATGGCCAAAAAAAAGTAATGTTTTCTTCTTTAAATGATTGTAACACCAAAAATATATATGTTGGTGATGATAGATCTCTTATTGTTGTAGGGACTAGAACTATTCATCTAGACAATGGTCAATTTAATGATGTATTATGTGTTCCAACCTTATCTTGCAACCTTCTATCTGTATACCAGATAACTCATTCAGGTGAAGGTAAAATCGTTGAATTTTCACCTCAGGATGTTGTAATTAAGGACCTAAGAGATCCTAGACAAATTTTAGCTACTGTCATTGCCGATGAATATACAAGCTTGTATAAGTTTAACAACTTTGGGTAATCAACTCTTCCCTCGGTATTTGTTGCTCATAATGATGAAGTGAGCAAAATTTGGCATTAGTGATTTGGTCACGTAAACTATCGCTCCCCTCAAAATCTATGTAAAGAAAATATGGTGATAGTTCTTCCTATGGTATCTTGTAGAGATGGTGTTTGTTCCAGATGTGTACTTGGAAAACAACATCGGGATAGTTTTGAAAAACATGCCTCTTGGTATGCCTCAAGCCCTTTACAACTTGTGCATAGTGATTTGTGTGGTCTACTTCCAGTTGTTTCATTCTTTGGCTACAATTATTTCTTAACTTTCATTGATGATTTCTCCAGATTCACTTGGGTATACTTCTTAAAACTCAAGAGTGAATTATTTAACATGTTCTTGACCTTTAAGGCCTTTGTTGAGAAACAATCTGGACATCAAATTCTTAAGCTAAGATCTAATAATGGCAGAGAATATGTTAACAACAAATTCATCAACTTTTGCAATGAGCATGGAATTAAAATGAAACATATTGTTCCATATACTCCAAAACAAAATAGTGTAGCTGAAAGGAAGAATTGCACTTTAAAGGAAATGGCTAATTGTATGCTTCAATCTGAAGGACTTAGTCTTAATTTTTGGGCAGAATAAATTAACTGTGCAAATTACATAGTAAATTGCACTCCTACTAAGGTTTTAAATAATATCATTCCAGAAGAAGCATGGAGCTCAATTAAACCAGATGTAAGTCACTTTCGTGTTTTTGGAAGTGAAACATGGGCCCATATTCTAGATGAGAAACATAAAGCCTAAGAATCTAAGAGTGAAAAATGTATTTTTGTTGGATATTCTGAAGATGTCAAAGGATGTAGACTTCTTTCACCTAAGTTCAAAAATGTTATCATCAGAAGAGATGTAAAGTTTGCTGAAAATATATCGGCCTACGAGCCTAGTTCGACGGATGTGCCACCTCTCTCTATCCCTTCTACTTCTGGAAATATTTCTTCTTCAAATGATGACAACAAGGATGGTAATCCTCCCCCACCTTCTCAGGATCCTCCTTCAGCTCCTCAGCTTCCAAAATGGGTCTATGCTACTCGAGATGTAGTAGGTGATCCTACAGATCAGCGATGTACACATTCTCAATTCGATAGAGCCTCTTCTTTACTAGCTCAAGCTTCAGTGAATTATGATCCTGACACCTTTGCAGAAGCTTCAAGTCATCCAAATTGGGACGCGGCTATGAATGAAGAATATTTTTCATTATTGACAAATGATACATAGGATCTTGTTCCTCTTCCAAAGGTACAAAAACTTATTAGATGCAAACGGTTTTACAAAACCAAGTTTGGACCAAATGGAAAAGTTGATAAACATAAAGCTTGTATTATTGCTAAGGGTTTTTCACAAGTTGAAGGCATTGACTATACTGAAACCTTCTCCCATGTTGCCAAAATGAAATCTATCCACCTTGTTGTTTCCCCTACTGCCTCTTTCAAATGTGAAATCCATCAGATGGATGTTAAATCTGTCTTCTTGCATGGGCACTTACATGAAGAAATATATATGGAACAACCTCCTACCTTTATGCAAACAGAATCCAGCCTTGTATGTCGGCTTAAGAAATGCCTTTATGGTCTCAAGCAAGACCCTCGGGCTTGGTATGCCAAAATGGATTTCTTTCTTTTAGATACTGGCTTTTTTAGGTGTCATTCTGACAATACTATCTACACCAAGAAAGTGGTAAAGTCTCTTATCATTCCTGTTCTTTATGTTGATGATCTTGTTCTTACTGGTAGTGATCCCAACCTTATAAATCGTGTGAAGTCCAACCTTAAAAAGCAGTTTGAAATGACACACTTAGTACACTTGCATTATTTTCTTGGTCTTCAAGTCTTGCAATCCAAGGAAGGTATTTCCCTTTCCCAGTCCAGGTATGCTTGTGATCTTCTACGCCACTTTCACATGGAAGACTGTAAGCCAGCCCCTTCTCCCTTTCAGTCTGGAGTCAAAATTTTAGTCACTTGTACTTCCCCTAAAGTTGATGCTACCTTATACCATCAGCTTGTAGGAAAACTTTTGTATATGACCCATACCCGTCCTGACATTTCCTTTGTTGTTGGCCTTATTGCTCAGTTTATGAAAAACCCACATGAAATTCATTGGAAAGTAGCTAAAAGAATACTTCGTTATGTTCAAGGTACATTTCAGTTTGGGATTCATTACAGTGCAAAAGCATCTCCTCTATTGGTTGGTTTCACTGATTCTGATTGGGCTGGTGACCCTGATGATTAGAAGTCTACTACAGGTTATGTCTTCACTTTTGGTTCTGGACCTATTACATGGGCTTGCAAGAAATAAAGTGTCATTTCTCTTTCTTCAACAGAAGAAGAGTATTGTGGCATCGTAGAAGCTAGTAAGGAAGCCTTGTGACTTTGTCAGATCTTGTTCGAGTTTGGCTTTCAGTAGCAACATCTGACTACACTTTGGTGTGATAATCAAAGTTTCATTCCACTATGCAAAGATCCAGTCCAACATCAGCGTAGAAAACACATTGAACTACACATGCACTTCATCAGAAATCTCATTCATGACCATGTTCTTGAAGTGCAATATTGTTCAACTGATGATCAAGTTGCAGACATCTTTACAAAGGCTCTCACAGAGGTGAAGTTTACTAAAATTGTATTTATGGTTGGAGTTCAGGAAGTTGTCACTAAGGGGGGATAGGCTCTAATGCCTCCTTCCTTCTCCCATTGTGTCATATTTGTACATCCTTCAATCTTATCCCAAGTTGTCGTTAAGCGAGGATGTTAGGATATTCCGACACACAAGAAATAGTTAAGTATAACTTGGTCTAGTGTAGAGTTAGGTAAAGTGTGTTTCTTTACTATGTAATTTTGTAACTTACAATCTGATGGTCATGATATGTTGTAGACATGAAGTGATCTGACGGTTCATTCTCTCCTCAGTATTATCAACACTTGATCCGTGGCTTAACACCCAATTGGTCCATGATCTCTATTTAAAGAGCATGGAGGGTCATTTGTAGTGTGACCGTTCATGAGAGAATCTTATGTAAATTTCTTTCTTTTACCTTAATAAATTTCCTGATGGCCACATTGGCTCAGGCCATGGATTTTTTCCTTCTTTGAGGGTTTTAACTACGTCAAGAATATTGGTGTATTGATCTGTGATTTGTTTGTGAGTGGTGTCCTTTGGTGTTCTATCTGTGGAACTTACCCTGTAAATTCCTACATCAAACTTGGTCAAAACTTTTCCAAAATGTAACTTTTGGTCAAATTGTTTAAAACACAGAAGCCAGTGCTCATCAATGTTGGTCAATAAAGTAAATTTCAGTCAACAGAGATCTTTGGTCCTGTAGTAAACATCCTGAGGTTAATTCAACATGTGGTTAATGTCCCGAGGTCAAATACAAGATACAATGAGAATCAATCAATGGTTAGACTTGGTCAAACATGGTCAAACTTCGTATTACAATAAAATTAGTCCTTCTTTCTCTGTCCACTAGTTCGATTACTCCAAATGAGATGTTGCTTGTTGATTGAGTAATCAAATTGGATGTATTCTTGTGTATTTATAATGGTCCAATGGGTGCCTTTTTTTACCAAGGATCACCTCTAATGGTGGGGCTGACTTAAGTTTATTGGAGCCTACATGAACCATTATAAAAATTTGGATTTTATTTTAATATTCATAATTTCTTTCTATTGATTTGGAAGGATTCTTGGCATGCGGGAATACCTCCTGATGCTACAAAAAATCAACACTCCCTCTTAGCGAGGTAGGTATTGTCCTGCAACAATTTCCCTTTAGCTAAGAATTCTCCTTCATAAGAAAAGTTTCATATGATAATCATGTTGATGTATATAGATTCAAATGGAGTAAACAATGGGACTTATTATTACGTGCAAAAATTATTTAAGTCACTCCATGTTTTAACATCCAAGGCTCTTTTCTCAAAGTCCTTTATGAAATTTATGGAAAATTGAATCAAGTGTATTATGGTCAAGATCCTTTGTGACCTAGCCAAGTCCTTTTGGAATTTTAAAAGTATTCCTCTGAACCATTCACCTAGCCTAAGTACTTTATGGCCTTCAAGGTGAACTAGATATATCTCCTCTATTCAAGTCTCTTATAACCTAGCCAAGTCATTTTGGCTTCTAGGAGTAGATCTGTCCAAATTTTCCCTATGATCTTCCACCTCTAGTCAAATTCCTTTATGACACTGGCCAAGTTCTTTTGGATTTTGGTGAAGGAATCCATCTCCCCTTGATTTAAGGTCCTTCATGATCCATCCAAGTCCTTCTAGTTCTAGGAGATGGACTATCTAATATAATAAAGACATCAATCCTCCCTCTCAACAAGAGAGGTATATTGAGCTACACCAAGCTTATCTCTAAAGTATACAAACTTCACTCTAAATAGAGGCTTAGTAAGAATATATGCAATTTTTTCATTAGTACCAGGTCTCGAAGTAAATGATATTTGATTTCAATATGTTTATACCTTCCATGAAAAACTGAATTTTCTGAAGGTTTTACAAAGCTTTGGTTATAAAAAAATATCATAGTTGGTTCAAGTTCTTGGAAAAATAATTCAGAAAGTATCTTTCAAAACCATACTACTTCTTGACTTGCTACTTTTGTTGAGATGTATTCATCCTCTATTTTTCTAAGTGAAATGAAGTTTGTTTTTTGCTAAACCAAGATATCATAGTAGATCCCAAAGTGAAACAACACCCTGATGTACTCTTTTGTCTTCTGCATTTCCAACCAATTTGAATCAGAGAATCCTTATAATTATACTTTATTATTGGAGACACATCTTATTCCATATTCAGTGGTGCCACATATATCTCAAAATATGTTTTGATGCAATCCAATCTATTTGTTTTAGATTGACCATATACTGACCCAAGGTGTTAACTACAAAACATATGTTTGGCCTACTGTTAACTAGGAACATCAAGGAGCCAATCAATTTCCTATAAATAGTGGGGTCATCAAAATCTATTAAAGAATCATTTATCTTCTTTAGATTAGATACCATGGGTGTGGTCATTGAATTACAATCCATCACGCAAACTTTCTTCAAAATGTGAACAAAATACTTTCCTTGTCCAAGAATATTTCATTATATTGTTTCCATACCTCCAATCCCAAGAAATAGTGCATTAGACAAGATCCTTCATTTCAAATTATGATACCAATTCCCTTTACATTCAATAATGAGTTTCTTTTATCCAATGAGGAACATATCATCAACATATAACACCAAGATCAAAGGATTTCCTTCAACAGTTATAAATTAGAGACCATGATCAACATCAATTCTAGTGAAGCCTAAACTCATCAAATATCCATTAATTCTAGAATACCATGCTCAGGGTGCCTAATTTAAACTATACAAAGCCTTTTTCAATTTTCAAACATGATATTCCTTCCCATGTATTTCAAAACACTAGCATTGATCAATGTATAATTCTTATTCAATCGTTCCATTTAGGAATGTAGTCTTTATGTCCATTTGATGTATTTTCCAACCCATAACAGAAGTAAGAGAAATAATAGTTCTAATAGAGGATTACCTAGAAACTGGAGCGAATGTTTCATCATAGTCAACTCCCTCTTTCTTTGAAAAACCTCTAGCCACAAATCATGCTTTGTATTTTTAAATGTTATCATCTATTGCATGCTTGATCTTGAAAATCCATTTAGAAGTCACTACTAATTTCCCTTTTGGTCTAGGTACTATCTCCCATACATCAATATTCATAATAGATTGATATTATTCCATCATGGAATCCTTCCATACTTGTTTACTGTTATCACCCCAAGAAACTCTCCTAGGTTGTATCTCAGAGATGCTTGGGCAGATTACAAACTCAACAAAATGTTGGATAAATGGTAGATGAATGAAAGAAATGCTGCATATTCAAGCCAGATAACCACTTCTACTATGCTTAACCCCAGACATGGGTGAACGCCCCCAGACTACAAGGCTTTAGACCACCAATTACTCATAGTTTTAAGAAAATGTGAAAATGGAGAATACTGATCACACCAATAGATGCACATGACCCTGTGATGGCCAGCTGTAACCAGTTAAAAGGTATGTAAATCTATTTCCTAATGCACAGATAGGATGACAGCTCTCTAGCATTAAAACAATAGAAACCTGCATATAAATTCAATGATGCATCTAGATTATAACACAGAGGTGGGGTGATAACCCCTCTAATGCTAAAACATCTATAGCACATGAATAAATGCATAACAGACACAACCTATAACAAAGAACAAGAAGTGGAAAGTGAGCAATCAATAGCAAAAGAAGACCAGAAGTAGCAGGTGTCACAATAGTTGCAGTCTCCAAAAGTTGAAGTTTACACCAAAATAACATTCATCAACCTTTCTTACATTTTTCTTCTGGGTATATATAGAATTTGTTTACAAAAACACTCTACTAAGTTCCACGAGGAGGGGTCATAATGGACCACCCACACATATTAATTCTTCTGATAGTTTGTCTGCTGCAATATGATGGTCTTAATGAATAAATCGACATTTTCTGGTGCTCGGCCATCCTTTTCTGAGCATATGGAATGTAATGTGTAAAAGGCTCCATGACTGATTAATACTTTGATCTACTCGAGGCCATCCTTTTCATCCTTCAGAGTTACACTATGTTGAATGTGGTAGCTGAGGATTTTATGTGCATAGTACCTGTGGACAATCATCTTCATCCCTTGGAAGCACGGAGCATGCCAAAAAACACGCAAATTGCATTAAAAATGAACAAAGAGTTGAGAAAGAATGTTGGATGTTAGATCTGGTAGATTGACGGCTGAGATTAGATTATGTGGGCTATCGGAGGTCAACGAGATTGGACGAATGAGGGCCGTCGGATCGCAGTCGGGCAGATCTGACGGCTATTGGGTGGGGGAGATGAGCGCGGGTTAACAAGCGGGGGACAGGCGGTTTCGCAGTCGAGCGGTATTCCCCGCACCGCTTTCGGCGTCAGGTGGTTTCTGTATGTAACGGTGCCATGCAATCAGGGTGAGACATGTGGTCGGTGGGAAACCGCTTCCTCACGGGTTATTGGACGTGCAAGTTAGCGGAGTGGGGGTAGCGTATACCGTCGGATCCACAGGAAATGATCAGACAACGGAGGTAAAAGGCACGTGTTCCTTTAAAACTGATGTGATGGGAATAGAGCGCAGGTTTATGATTATGGTCATGTGGGTTATATGTGTTAAAGCCTTAGTGCCTGGGGCTAAACAAAAATGAGCTTATTCGGGGTTTAAACAGGTTATCAGGTTTTTTAGGTTTTAAACAAAAAGAAGCCTGGGAGCCCAAAAAAGGGTTTAGGCAGGGTTTACAAAGGACTATAGAGAAACATGGAAATAATGGGTTAGGGGAGAAATAGGAGAATGGAAGATGAGGTGGAAACGGAGGTGGCGGGAGCTATAAGGGAATAATGCAAATGAAGGGGAAGGATAAAATAAACAGCTGCAAAGCCTCTACAACCTAAACCAGCACTGTCTGACCTAATTTAATCCATCAAATATTGCAAACTGTAGCAGAGCTAACACTGGCTCCTTCTGGGGATGAGATCCTCCTTGTGAGGTCTCAAGAACCTGCAGAACATTTCCTTTCCAGCTGAAAAAAAATTAGCCAAAATTCCTAGTGTTCCATTGGGCATGGAGTCTACTGAACCTATACTAAAATTTATAAAAACACAATATTTACAACTTTTAAGGCCAAAGACCTTAAATCACATAAACTTTCAAAAACCGCTCACTAACTGGGCCATCAAAGACTGTCTCTCCTCCCATACTTTTCAGTATGAAGGTGTTGTTCCCTTGAATCTGTGAAATGATGAAAGGCCCTATCCAGAAAGCATCAAATTTCCCATGATTTCCTTTCTTTTCCTTTAGTGCATCCCATTTCAAAACCAAGTCTCCAACCTGAAAATTATTTGTTTTTTCCTTCTTGTCAAAGGCTTCCTTGATCTTTCTCTGATGTGCTGCAGCCTTTTCAACCAATTGTTCTCTAATCTGATGTATTTCTGCTAGATCAGTGATCCTCTTTTCCATGTCTTCTTCCTCATCCTGCTCTTCTTGAAGGAATTTTGCCACAGGGAGAGTTAGCTGAATTGGAAATATAGTCTCAATGCCATATACCAGCTTGAAAGGAGAATTTCCTGTGGATTTTTTAATGGTCACCCTGTCAGCCCACAGTGCATACTTGAGCTTTGAATTCCAATTCTTTTTATTGTCCTCTAACAGTTTTTTAATTATCCTGATCAAACTTTTATTAGAGGATTATGCTAGACCATTCCCTTGAGGATAGTATGGGGTGGAATGAACAAGTTTAATACCCATTGAATCACACATTTCCATCAATTCTTTTGCCCTGAAGGCTGCTACATTATCTGTTATTAATTTATGTGGACAACCAAATCTGCTGAAGATATTTTCTGTCAAAAACTTCATGACCACATTATGATCAGCCTTCCTAGTAGGGACTGCTTCAATCCACTTGGTGAAATAATCAATGGCCACTAATATCCACATGTGCTGGCCACTAGAATGTGGATTGATTTCTCCAATGAAATCCAAGCCCCACTGATGAAAAGGTCCTTTTGCCTGAATTGGTTTTAGGGGTAGGGATTTCAATTGTTATTTTCCTTCAAATCTTTGGCACCACATGAAGCTAGATTTGCGACCACTGACTGCTTTCTGTCTGGTTCAGTTGCTTCCTCTTTTTCTGCCTGCTCATTTTCTGCAATTATGTACAAGAAATCAATATCTAAAGACTTGCAATTTTCTTCAGCCAATAACTTAGCAAGTCCCTGACCTGTGACCAGTTTAGTGGGCTTCAACTCTATGTTAAATTCAATCAATTTTACAATCCATTTTGCCCTTCTTCC
Source organism: Pinus tabuliformis (assembly GCA_031772625.1). NCBI lineage: Eukaryota > Viridiplantae > Streptophyta > Pinopsida > Pinales > Pinaceae > Pinus > Pinus tabuliformis. Next base: position 776,661,119 of record CM062808.1, on the reverse strand, counting down.
ATTAGCATCAGTTTGTGTTAGGACATCTTTTATTGTAGCAGAGGGTACATATGCAATTATCTTGGAATGTAAGATATACACTCTAAAAGCTTTCAAGGATTTAATAAGAGCATATGCCCGTTTTTCAATAATATCATACCTCAGTTCACCATCCCTCAAATTCTTGCTGAAAAATGCTATTGGATGTTTTGAGCCTTCTTCGTCTTGCTACAATAAAACTGCTGCAATGGTTTCTTCAGAGGCAAATGAGAATACATGAAACTCCTTGCTATAATCTGGACTTATTAATGTGGGAGCCTCCATTATAGCTTTTTTGATGGAATCAAATGATTTTCTTGCTACATCATTCCATCTTACCTCTAACCCTTTTCTCAACATGGAGGTAATATGCTTCACTAGTTCTGCAAAATTCGGTATAAACCTCCTGACAAAATTAATTTTTCTTAGAAAGGACTGAATATCCTTTTTTGATCTAGGGATAGACAAAATCTGTATTGCTTTTACCCTTTCTGGATCAATCTGAACACCTGCAGTAGACACAATATGTCCTAACAACTTGCCTTCTTCTAAAGCAAATTGTGATTTTTTGGGATTAACTGAAATTCCAAACCTCCTGCACTTCAAAAACACTTTTTTCAAATGCTGCAAATGATTTTGGTGGCTGCTGGAGTATACTGTTATGTCATCAAGGTAGATAAGGACAAATTTGTCCTTCTCTCCCACAAATGTTATATCCATATCTCTCTTAAATGTGGCTCCAGCATTCATCAATCCAAAAGGCATTTTTGCAATACATAAAAGTGCCCCAAGGAGTGGTGAATGCAGTCTTTTCTTGATCATTTGGATGCACAACAATCTGATTAAAGCCTGAAAAACCATCCAAAAAAGACATTACTTTGGCTCCTGAGACCTTTTGCAGCAAATGCTCCATTTTCGGTAAAGGATAGTTCTCTTTCTTGGAGCATTTATTTAAATTTCGGAAATCAACACATAGTCTGATTTCTCCACTCTTCTTCCTCACCACCACTAGATTGGCTACCCATTTTGAATACCTGAGAGGGACTATGATCTTGGCAGCCAGCAACTTTTTAATTTCTTTTTCAATTAGAGGAAGAAGCATAGGATTTATCGGTCTCAGCTTCTGTTTGAAAGGAATAGTGTCTTTTTCCAGAGGAATTTTATGCTGAATTATATTCTTATCATACGTTTTCAGATCACTATACTCCCAGGCAAACACATCAGTAAATTGCCTCATCAGATTGCAGTATTCAGCACTTTGATCAGCTGACAAATGAGTGGACAAATTTACATATTTAGGCTAACCTGGACTTCCTATATCATGCTTACAGACTGCAGATTGGTCTTCTTTTTGGGCAAATTTGTAAGGCACATCATTCTGATCAAAAAATATTTCAAGAGGAATTAGACCCTTAGGAATATGGTTGCTGAGAAGCTGGATAATGTTGCCTTTACCAATCTTATTTCTAAGTTGGGATTGGGGGCTTTCTTGCAAGGCATCATTCTCCTGGCCAATTTGCAATTCAGAAAACTCATCAATGACTTGAAGGAACCTATTTATCTCATCATCATCTTCGAAAACTCTCTAGTGGTGGACATTATCAGGTAAGGATGGTCTATACTTCATTTGGACTTCATAAACCAGACTGGGAGGTATGCGAGGTATAAATAGAATAGCAGAAACAACAAGGGAATCAACAAGCTGATTTTGGGTTTTAGGAATGTATGAAATACAGAAATAATCAAAAAAGTCTCTGATTCTCCATACCTCATCTCTGTATACTTTCAACCTTGGGTGCTTTGCTTGAAATGTTTTATTTACTTGTTGAATTATCAGATCAACATCTCCAAACACTTTCAGATTCTTGATTCCTCTGTCTTTTGCTGCATTAACGCCCAATAGCAGAGCTTCATATTCGGCTATGTTGTTTGTGACTTGAAAAACCAGTTTAAAAGACAACTGAATTTTTTCTTTTTGTGGAGATACTAGCACCACCCCTGCTCCTACAGTCTCCCTGGAACATGCTCCATCAAAGAACATCTCCCAAACCTGACTTCCTTGCTTTTCCTTGGCCTGAACAGTTGGTTTCCTGATCTGCAATGAGGCCTTCTGAGATTCTTCTATTTGGAGAATACATGCTCCAAAATCAATGTCCACTACATATATAGGATGATTTGTAGGATTATTCTCATCAGTGATAATGTATGCCAACTGTGCTTCTCTGTACAATCTCCTGCTTTCTCCTCCAAAAACTAGGACAATGGCATAAGATAGATCATTTTGTAATATCCCACCTAGTCTCTTAATCCACCCTCTGGACAACAGCATGCCAAACTTAGGAGGGACATCTGCTACCACAATATCCATCATCATAATCTTCATGGGCAGCTGAGTTAAGGTAATGGCCAGATATTTAATCAATCCAAGACATTTCACCTTCCTTGAACCAAAAGAAAATAAATCATGATAGGGTCTAGTGATATCAAGGCCTAACTCTTCCATGACAGCTTTAGCCATTAAATTGTGGCTGTCCCCTGTGTCTAGCAGGCAATTGTGGAGGATTTTGTCATGAATGGTCAATGAGACATAAAAAGATGCAGAATTATTATCAGAAATTTCAATCATAGGGCTGAGCATAATGGCAGGCTTGTCATCTTACAAATTAACAGAGTCAGTGGAGGTTTGTTTGGTTTCTAGCTCAAAGGCTTCAAGGATAGGCTTCCTAAATACTTCACTCTTCACCAACTCAACCAGAGGCACAGATATTTTCAATTTTTGAACTTCTGACTCAAAGCTGAAAGAAGAAGATGACTTATCAGAACTTTTTACCTCTTGAACTGGAGCTTTGAAGATGACTGGATCAGCTTTTGGTCTTCTTTGCCTGCTATTCTGTGACTCTGTTTGGACAGCAGCTCTTTGGGCAAAATTTTCTTTGACACTCTTTGCATTCGACCTCAGGTTATATCTCTACTTCTGTTCAACTTGTAGGACAGCTTCTCTATCCCATTCTTGACTGTCTTGTTCCTACAACAAAGACTCTTCATGAGTGGCCAAAGTAAAAAATGCAACGCTGCCTTTATCTTCCATGCAGTGAATTTCATCCTCATCTTCTTGAAATTGTTCCTCCTCCATGACTACATTTTGGAAAGGAGCTTTAACTTCCTGATCTTCTTTTGAATCTTCACCCCTCTGCATTATTTGTAACTGCTCATTTGCTCTTCTGAATGGATTGGGGTTTCTTGGAGCAAATGTGTTATGTTGCCTTGTTTTCCCTGAATTTTGCTCAACTTTCAGCTTAGAAATTTCAGCAGCCAATGACTCTATCATCTTAGTAATTTTGTCTAATTTAGGCTCTGAAGATGATGCAGAAGAAGTAGAAGCCTGATTTCTCTGTCTTCTCCTATCAGCTTGACCTTTGAGCTTTTATGCAGCCATGATATTAAACTCTACTTTTAGTGTTGCATCCTACATGTCTACTAGAGTAGCACATCTCCTTTCTCTCAACAACAAGCAGAAATCAGAGTCAAAAGAATTGGCATAAATGAGTTTGGAAAAGGTAGGAGTAGGCTTTACCTCAGCTAATATCTTACTATACATTTGATTGAATCTTTTATTAAAATCAGGCAAAGATTTACCATTTTCCCTCTTCAGATTACCAAACTTAGTATGATAATACAACAAGTCCTTTTTATCTCCCCATTGCTTCAAAAATGCATCATCTAATACTTCAATAATTATTATAGATCTCTGGGGCAATTCTCTAAACCACTTCCTAACCTCTCCATCAAGGCTCTGGACAAAAACTCTCATCCACACATCATTTTCACTTATATCTAAATTATTAGCATAATTGTAAAAAGTTTCAAGATGTTCTTCTACTGTCACTCCCTCTGTTCCAGTGAATTTAGGCATATATTTTTTATATTCTCCCACAGGCATAGGATTTAAAGGAACAGGCAAGACTAAAGGTCCATATCTAGCAGCAACAATTCTCTCAATCTTCGTGGGTTCTTGTTGTCCTGCCATGACTAGAGTATTTGGAAGAATACTAGCAGATTGAATAGTAGGGAGTAATGTGATGAATGGTAGAGAAAAATGGATGTTTTTCACTGAATGGGAACCTTTCTTTGGACTGAGATTCAAAGGGGGACTAACTGCAGAAGGGGCTGAATTAATCTCTGAAGGAATTTCCTTATTAACAGTGTTGGGTTCTAAATCTTCAAATTATATATCTTTAGCAATAACTTTATCTTTCAGAGATGCATAAGAGTTCTTAGGCTTACTTGATCTTGATGCCCCTTTCTGTGATGCTTTGTTCAATTTGACAGTCCTCTCAGGTTCAGGCACTGGTTCAACTGCTGATTTATGAGGATTTCTTCGAGTGTGTCTCACAAACTGAGCCAGAACTTCAATGTGGAGTTGCCAAAGGTTGGTCTTCCTCCAGTGGAGTCGCAAGATAGATGATTACAACCAGAAACTGTGTTCAAACCTTGTCTATCATTAAAGCTTGAATCTGTGTCATATTCCCAGGGAAGCTGAGCTTCAATTCTCCTCTCTCCAGCAACAACGCCAATTAATGTTATCACCCCAAGAAACTCTCCTAGGTTGTATCTCAGAGATGCTTGGGAACATTACAAACTCAACAAAATGTTGGATAAATGGTGGATGAATGAAAGAAATGCTGCATATTCAAGCCAGATAACCACTTCTACTATGCTTAACCCCAAACATGGGTGAACACCCCCAGACTACAAGGCTTTAGACCACCAATTACTCATAGTTTTAAGAAAATGTGAAAATGGAGAATACTGATCACACCAGCAGATGCACAGGACCCTGTGATGGCCAGCTGCAACCAGTTAAAAGGTCTGTAAATCTATTTCCTAATGCACAGACAGGATGACAGCTCTCTGGCATTAAAACAACAGAAACCTGGATATAAATTCAATGATGCATCTAGATTCTAACACAGAGGTGGGGTGACAGCCCCTCTAATGCTAAAACATCTATAGCACATGAATAAATGCATAACAGACACAACCTGGAACAAAGAAAAAGAAGTGGAAAGTGAGCAATCAACAACAAAAGAAGCTTGTATTAGCTGAAATGAAGACCAGAAGCTGCGGGTGTCACAATAGTTGCAGTCTCCAGAAGTTGAAGTTTACACCAAAATAACATTCATCAACCTTTCTTACATTTTTGTTCTGGGTATATATAGAATTTGTTTACAAAAACACTATGCTAAGTTCCATGAGGAGGGGTCATAATGGACCACCCACACATATTAATTCTTCTGATAGTTTGTCCACTGCAATCTGATGGTCTTAATGAATAAATCGACCTTTTCTGGTGCTCGGTCGTCCTTTTATGAGCATATGGAATGTAATGTGTACAAGGCTCCATGACTGATTAATACTTTGATCTGCTCGAGGCCATCCTTTTCGTCCTTCGGAGGTACACTGTGTTGAATGCGGTAGCTGAGGATTTTATGTGCAGAGTGCCAGTGGACGATCATCTTCATCCCTTGGAAGTACGGAGCATGCCAAAAAACACGCAAATTGCATTAAAAATGAACGAAGAGTTGAGAAAGAGTGCTGGCCATTAGATTTGGTAGATTGACGGCTGAGATTAGATTATGCAGGCTACGAAGGTCAATGGGATTGGATGAATGAGGGCCGTTGGATCGTGGTCGGGCAGATCTGATGGCTATCAGGCGGCGGAGATGAGCGCGGGTTAATGAGCGAGGGACAGGCAGTTTCGCGGGCGGGCGGTATTCCCCGCACCGCTTTCGGCGTCGGGTGGTTTCCGTATGCAATGGTGCGATGCAATTAGGGTGAGACACGTGGCTGGCAGGAAACCGCTTCCCCGCAGGTTATCAAACATGCATGTCCGTGGAGCGGGGGTAGCGTATACCGTCGGATTCGCAGGAAATGATCAGACGGCGGAGGTAAAAGGCACGTGTTCCATTAAAACTGATGTGACGGGAACAGAGCTTGAGTTTATGATTATGGTCATGTGGGTTATATGTGTTAAAGCCTTAGTGCCTGGGGCTAAACAAAAATGAGCTTATTCGGGGTTTAAATAGGTTATCGGGTTTTATAGGTTTTAAACAAAAAGAAGCACAGGAGACTGAAAAACGGTTTAGGCGGGGTTTACAAAGGACTATAGAGAAACATGGAAATAATGGGTTAGGGGAGAAATAGGAGAATGGAAGAGGAGGTGGAAACAGAGGTGGTGGGAGCTATAAGGGAATAATGCAAATGAAGGGGAAGGATAAAATAAACAACTGCAAACCCTCTGCAATCCAAACCAACACTCTCTGACCTGATTTAATCCATCAAATGTTGCAAACTGTAGCAGAGCTAACATTTTCTATATGCTTCTTCATAATTTAATGGTTCCAAATCAATGAAATGAGACATTAAGGCCATATAGTTTGAGTAGCTTTGTTGTGGTTTTCTTTCTCTGAAGGTTCCACGAGGAGTTGCATGTCTTTCTACATCTTGTAAGGTGTCATGAAGCCACACTGGGTCTTTTCCTTGTTATAAGAACTTATTTGGGAGGATCAACTTTATTTGATGGTTCTTCTTATTCTTCTTGATATTTTGAAGGATGAGGTCTAAGAGGATCTGAATTTATAATTCTTTAAGCCTCCTTGTCTTCATCATCAATCTCCATGTGTGATTCTTTGGATTTTCTGAAAGCTACTTCTTCATCAAAGATAACATCTCAACTAAATTCAACTTGACGATGTTTTGGAATGTAGATTCTATATGCCTTTGAAGTTTCATTGTATCCTACGAAGGTACCCTTCTTTCCCAAAGGTTTCAATTTATTCCTCTTTTCTTGGGCACATGAACATATACAGGATAACCAAAAATTCCTAAATGACTGACTTTAGGTTTTGATATGTTGAATTCTTCATTAGGAATCATGTCTTCTGAAGCTCGATGAGGACTTCGAATTTGAACATATACAATTGTGTTTGCTTCTTCTACCCATAAGAACAAGGTAGATTTTGATCATGAAACATAGATTTTACTGCTTCCACGCTAGTTCTTTTCCTTCTTTTTGCTACTCCATTTTATTGAGGGTTATATGGAACTATGAGATCCTTTTTAATACCTACTTCCTTACCAAAATCGATGAATTCTCTAGATATATATTCTAGTTTTCTACGTGGGCCTGGAATTCTTGAAATTTATTAAAAAATAATCTTTAGTCTTCATAAAGTAAATCCATTTCATTCTAGAAAAATCATCAATAAATGTTACATAGTATAAATAACCACATAAGGATTTTTCTTTTATTGGTCCATATACGTTAGAATGAATGGGTAATATACATTAGAATGAACTAAATCCAAGATTCTTTTGGATCTATTGTCATTACATGGAAAATATCCCTTAATATTTTTACTAAGATCATAACCTTTGCAAACACCATGGCTTGTTCAACTTGGAGTTCTGGAATACCTATAACTATAATTCTTAATGTAGGCAGAGACTTGTAGTGTAGATGAGCTAATATTCTATGTCATAGCTCACATATACTGATGCTCTCCTAGACTAATTCTTGAGTTGGTCATATTATCAACCTGTATTATCCTCCTTCTCGAATTCCAATTACTTATGCAGAGTTTATATCTAATCCTTTAAGAAATGTAAGCACTTTTCCATCCATAAATGCAACTCTATATCCTTTGTCTTCAAATTCTGAGATAGCAAAAAAAAAAGAAGTTAATTCCTAGAACAACTAAGACATCACTCATATGTAGAGTACTACCAAATTCTAGTTGAAATGAAACTGATCCAACTCCTTTTACAGCATACTTGGTATTGTCTCCAAGTTCCACCTTTAATGTTGAGTCTCTTTTTGTCAAATTTGTAAGGACATATAGAAAACTAGCCATGTGCTTAGAGGAACCACTATCTACTAACTAAATATCACTGCTAGTTGTTATGGAGCCTAAGAGAGCATAGATATATATTTCTTCCCTTCCTCTAATTATAAAATGAATTTATTTTGATCTTTGACTTCCATCCTAGGGCTTGAGAAAATTTGACCACAAATTTCTCCAGTCTTGGCTTCTCCAAGTCTCTTAATGGATGCTCTTTCACCTAGCTCTGACTCCATGTTGAATTTTCAATACTAGAAACTAATTTTCTAATCTTGATAATTACTTCTAATTATTTATAATTAAATTATGTTATATCACATGAATAATTAAACAATTATACATAGAAAATATTAAACAATAGAAAAATGATATCAGTAAGATCATAAAGAGACATGCCAATGCAAGAGACACAAATTTACCCTAGGAAAAACCCAACAAACTTCTCTTCTAAGGAGCATTCAATATTTATCAAAATTTTACAATAAATAGTGTCTAGAAATTCGTGTCAGTTTTCAAGCCCAAATACCAGTCAAAGCTTAGTCAAAATTATTCCAAATTGTAACTATTGCTCAAATCCTCCAAAACATGGAAATCAACATTGGTCAATGGATAGAATTTCAGTCAACAAAGAAATGTGGTCCTGATGTCAATGTCCTGAGGTCAATTCAACCTGCAGTCAATGTCCTGAGGTTAGATTTGAGTTGAAATGAGATTCGGTTAATGGTTAGACTTGGTCAAATGTGGTAAGACTTCAGATTATAGTAAACTTTGTCCTTCTTTATTTGTCCACTCATACGACTACTTCAAATGATATGTTTCTTGTTAATAGATTGATCAAATTGGATGTCTTCTTGTGTATTTATAGTGGTAATATGGGTGCCCTTTTTGACCAATGGTCACCTCTAATAGTGGGGCCAACTTAGGTTTCTTGAAACCTACATGAACCATTATAAAAATAAAAATAAAAAATTTCTTTTAATATTCATAATTTATTTTTGTTGATTTAGAAGGCTCCTTGGCATGCGGGAATACCGCCCAATGCTACAAAAAATCAACAATCTAGCACATATATCACATCTTGACTTTCTTCGAACTTAGCTTTTCTTTCCTCCATGGATAAACTATAAATATCAAACTAGGAACTGCTTCTTGCATCTAATTTGTAGTTGGTATTAGAAAAGAGCTCAAAAATTGGGTTCTTGCTTCCAAATCTTCCATTTATAATGGATGGGGCAGCTTCTACATGGGCTTTTTGTACTGATTTTTCCCTTTCTTCCCCATTGATAGTCTATAGAATAAGAATTATATGAGGAAAATCTTTACTAGGAGAGCCTGCAAGTGAGAGAAAAATTAGTAATATTTTCATACAACTAAATTATGGCATCTTTGGGAAGCTTTGTGTAATTTCGAAGTTATTAGTAGTCATTAAATGGTGAATGATGGAATTTATGAGAGAATCTGTTTGTAAAGTATTTGGAAACATGCCTCATTTATGTCACGGAATGATTGCAAAATTGGCACAAGATTCATTGGTGGAAATTATTTAAACTCTTTATTAATCCAATATTATTCTAATTAACCCATAATTAAAATTAACCATTGGCTATTGGGTATCAAATTAGATTTATTGAAAGTGTTCAGAAGGAAAGGCCAATATTCAAAATCTGATTGACATGGAGAAGGAGATGACGTGGTAGTTCCACATAGGTGTTTCATCCCATGTGGAAATGATCCTATCATGTTTGTGAGTTAGCAAAAACCCATTAACATGTGTCATATGGTGTGGTTTGCCTGCTACTTGTCCCAGTGCATCAACTTAAGCTTTTGTTTGTGGAACTAGCAAGTGGCCTTAATAAATAGGTTTTATTAATATTTTATTTTTTCAGGACAATAGAAGAGATGGAAGATATAAGCATTGGGCCATCCGAGGGCTAAGGAGTATGGGAAGGATAATCCTCCCAAGGTTCAATATCTGATAATAGAGAAAGTAGACGTTTATTGACATGGATGCCAACTGATGGAAGTTGTGTTAGATTTTAAGGGCCTTCGAACCACAAACTCTTTCTAAATAATTTTCAAAAGGAGGAACCAATATCCAATCCCTGATGATGGAACATTTACATTTTAACTATTATAAATTTAAAGGTGATGTGTAACACCCTATCCTAACCCAATAACCCATCTAGAGTTATAAGTAGGTAGTTACTATGCAAATCCAACTCATAAAATAAAGCTATGGAAATGAGAGCTAAAAATTTTGACCTTTCCTGATCATCTTAGAACTGCAATTACACACCATCATCGTGTTTGTATCATCGAGACGATTCCAATGATATAAAATTTGCCTTAATCTGACTGACTGATTGATAGTTATGCCTTGTTAAAGATAGGCCTCAACACCTTTCCACATCACCTTGCTCTCCACGTGGAAACCATCCAATTGCCCACATAGCAGGTGACTAGAGGCACCACAACCATGGACAAGCCATGTGGCGGGCAGGCTAAATGGCCAATCGGAAGTCAACCCTAGCTACTAGCACACACCTTTTTCAGTTAATTTATAGGGCCTAAACCCTGACCTCCAATCTAAGTTTGGGTTGGCCCCTTTCCTTGGAACGATAAAATGTTGGGTCGGGATCATCCCTACCCCCCAACCATTCGATCTTCAGACTTGCCTACATCCTAAATTTCATCGATTACACAGTCAGCCTAACCCAGGTCAGGCAGAGGCCCATTGAGGTTTGACCTAGCTATCCAACCTCTCGACCCTCAACTTGTGGGTCCATAAACTTAATTTCATAGCCATTTCATCATTTTACAAAGTTCTTGGAGGGCTTCTTTCCTTCATGAATTTTTTGGGGTTTTCTCAGGTCTTTCAAGTGCTAATAGTAGAATTTGAGGGCCATTGAACTCTAAAGAAAATATTAAGGAAAAATTGATGAAAATTCCTTTAAGGGCAGTCACCAAAACAGGACCACTTACATGGGGAGTTCTTCATATGAACACAGAGAGAAAACCAACTCTGCAACAACATGAAACATGCCTTCCTTGACTCTATCAGCCCCATTAGTTAAACAATAATGAAGAGGGAATCAAAATCACTTGCATATTCCCCTACTCAATAAGAAAGGGCACAACCATGGAATTATCAAAAGTAGATGTACAAAAATCCTATTACAAGACTAGATCAGCCACATAACATTCATTCATTATAGGATGACAATCAATCCATAGGGACAACTGAATTTACTACAAAAATACATCACTAGTGCAATCCCAACACTAACATAGTTGAACAATTCCCTACAACAATATGTTAGCATAAGGCCATTAATCCCATGAAATTTTCATGTTCATCAGTACATCCTCATATAGATTTTAACTAGTCATTTAGCATATATATACAAATAAACCAAGACTTGTTGTGCAACCCATAGCATACATTTAATTCACACTTTAACATGAAAATAATACAAGAGTCTGTACAAGAAAGTGTATATTAGATATCATATTGAAGATGGGAAAATTTACTTGCAGTTGTCACCCCCAATCCATATTCCATGGACTAAGGTGGTCTTTCTCAAAGGAATATACACCAACTTCCAACTGAAATAGGGACTCTAGAGGTCCTCCATACCTCCACCCACCAGCGACTTAGTACTCAACCAGTCATAGGGAATATAGAGGCCAATTGCCTCCACCCTATGGATATATAATGGCGCACGTGCACACACACACACACACTCCAGGGATTTGATAGGCTTCACCTACACCCTAGCAACATGCAACGCAATGGTTCCACCCAATCATAAGGGAATCGAGAACCCACTACTAATCAGATAAATAAGAAAAGGAGACTCTATAATTTCCTTTAAAAGGAATCCAAAGGAAAAATCTCTACCCCAGGTTGTCAAGGGACTCTAGAGAATGCCATCTCCAACCTCCATACCCCTAAGGTGTCCTGAGATTTACCCTGACTTGAAGGAGAATTTATCCCATACTCCTATTGCCCAATTGAAGGTATGATAGCCTTTTGAGAGTGGTGAAAGAAGCCAAAGTATTCCACTCTGTTGTAAGTGTCATTATCTTTCTAATCAGGTATTGCCCATGCTTCTATTATCCATAATGAACACCATCTGTCTATCCCAAATGCACATGGGAAGTTTTTCAAAATTATTGATCCTACAACTACCAAATGTTCTCCTACTTTCACACATTACTATGAGTCCTTACTCCATAATCCTCATTTTCTTTGGGTGCATGTTCCCTCTCTCTTATTCTCCTCAACCCCTCTTTCCCATAGTGTGCACGAGTCCCTCCTCCGTGTTTTCTAACTCTCTTCCCCTAGGTTGACCCCTTGGTGTTTTTTAAACTACAACCACATAGCTCTTGTGCATTAACTCTTTGTATTTTTCTATCTGTTGCAGCTCCCAAGCGAGCATGGGCTTTGTCCCCTATTTTTCATTCGATAAATTCCCAACAACAGTCCCATTCAACACACCATTCCAGTGCATTTAAATCTATAACAACCATCCTTCAATGGTTGTCCACTCTGTCCAGGTTCTTCCTTTAGTAAGTAAGTTGAATATCCCAAGCAATTGACCTCCCTAAATCCCTTGGAATCTGTGTCCCTCACTCAGCCCATTTTAATTTTCAAAATTCACATATATGAGCTAATTTACTTGGCAACATCAAGCCAATTACATGTTGGGATATTATAAACCCTTCCTCCTTGGGGGAACACTATCCTCAGTGTTCTTTGTCCATACACACAGACAAAACCTGCTAAATAAAGAAAAATACAACATATTTTCCTTGGCATCATATGTTTCCCAATTAGATTCCTCCAGCACAAAGTACTTCCACTACACTTTGACTTGCTCTATGACTTGATTCTGGAGCATGAGACTCCTATGGTATATAATGCACAATGTCTCTGGCTAGAACTCTCCCTATGGTTCCACCTATAGCACAGACCAAACAATAACATGATTAGAATATTGTAAATATATTTTAAGCAAAGAAACATGGAAAACACCATGGGTTTTAATTGGAGGTAAGGCCAACCTATAGGCCACTGGACCAATCCTCTCAAGGATCTCAAAAGGTTCACAAAACCATCGTGCCATCTTGACACATGACCCAATCTTCAAGGAGCTCTTCTTGGTTATAATTCTCAGGAAAACATGTTCCCCAACCTGGAACTATTTATGTAACCTATGTCGATCTGGATAGCTCTTTCACCTATTATGTGCTACCTTTAAGTCACGCCTAATAACTTACATCTTCTACTCCATCTCTTTTAACATATCAAGTATGATAAGGACCATGCTCACTAGACCACTCCAACTGATAGGAGTATTACAACTCCTTCCATACAATTCCTACAACAATCTCATCTTTAAAGACCCTTGGTACCCATTATTATATGATAAATCCACAAGTAGAAGATACTTGTCCCACTTCTTTTGTTGGTGCATTACATACATCCTCAACATGTCCTCAAGGATTTGATTTACTCTCTCTATTTTCCCATCCGTTTGTGGATGATATGTTGTACTTAATGCTACATCAATTTGCAATCCTACAAATAGTTCCTTCCAAAACTTGGAAGTGAACTTGGAATCTGTGCCTGAAATATTTTTCTTGGGAACTCCATGTAGTCTCAAAATCTCCTTAATGAATATTCGTTCCACCTCACTAGCTGAGTTGGTGGACTTGACTGCTAAAAAATGAGCTACCTTTCTCTATCTGTCAACAACTACCATAACTTCATCATGTTTCCTCGAGGTTCTGGGAAAACATGTGATGAAATCCTTAGAGATTACCTCCTATTTCCATTCTCGAATGGGGATTGGCTTCAATAACTGATCTAAAATGGATCTTGTATAAAACCTCTATGTCTAAGTCTTCATATGTATTAACTATTGAAAAATATTATCACAGAGAAAAACACTAAGAATGGTGGAAAACAGAGCTAAGCGGAGGTTGAAGTAACATTTCATAGGAGCTGTCAAATCAGACAGATCGACGGCCCAGATTAAATCAGGATATCATATAAGGAGAGCCCAACGGAGTATATCAAAGGCAACCCTAAGGGAAATGCAACTGTGATCAGCGATACAACGTGAGTCATTGATCAAGCACGCAGATCAACAGTGGACATGAACGGAAACATATCGCATCACAATTCTCTAAGAGGAGGACTTAACACAGGTTGCAGTCTTAAGCGATATGCGATGGTCACATTATCGCATCGCAAAGAACCAAGGGACAAGGACGGAACCTGTAGACTTAAGACTGTGTGATGAGCACTTCATTGACAGTCGTTGGATCCAAAAAGGAATGGATGGTTGTGATTGAAATCGGTGATCAGAACGATCGGGGTGATGGGAGATCGGGGATCAGGAGTGCAACAAAGAAAAGGACTGTTGAAGTAGTGATGCCACCAATGTGTCAATAGTCGATGAGGCTGATCGGAGCAATCTGGGATCAAAGATCAAAGAATCACAATGCAAAGGGACTAAGCAATATGCAACTTGTGACAACGATAAAAGACAGACCCGAGAGGATTATAGGGTGGACTTTATATCTTTTGAAGTCCGACTTGGTTGTATTTTCCACTGTTTTTAGAGTATTTCATGTGTATTTCTCTGTGTAAACATAGAAGTGATTCTTTGGGATTTTCACCCATGCTGGTCCTTTTCGTTTGAAAACAGGTGGCCACCATACCTTAGAGCATTTTGCAATGATTGTTTAACGCTCAACAGGGATTTGAACAGACAGTGGTCGGGAGCCAGAAAGCCAGAGAATGGAGCTGAACAAACAACACCGATAGGTTTAAAAAAAAGCCATCCCATGGCAGTTGGAGAGAGAGATGGTTAGGAAAGTCAGTTGAAGACAGTCACAAAAAGATAGTCCGTCAGTCAGATTGAGGAAGATTGAATAGAGGAACAGGACAAAGGGAGAGTCTGTGCACTCTTTTAGACTCGAGGTTTCCAAGCAGGTCCCTCTTTGATGTCACTATTGGTTGAGACTCTATTTTTGAGTTCACTCTTGTAATAATCTGTTCCTGAAGACTTAATATAGAGTTCGACACTGATAGCTGAACCAGGAGACGTAGCCAGGAAGTCTGGTGAACTCCTTTATTATTTTGGTTGTGTTAATGTGTGATTGTTGTGTTTTCTGACTGTTAATTATCTATATTATTTGCAATCTTTTCGATCCGTTGCACTAAGTAATATAGGAATTTTCCTACACATGAGTCTATAATACATTTTCTTCTTGATTAATATCCATTTCTGATCAAGATCTGCAATAATGTTTTCCGATAATTAATACATATGAAGACTTAGACTTAGAGGTTTTATACAAAATCCATTTTGGATCATGCCTTCCCACTAAAAATCTTTTGGGCAACCAAAAGTTGGTTTTAGGTATCGATAAAGTGAGGATACTGCTCCTGTACCTATCTAACTTCTATCCATCGTGCTTTGCTTGGATTTGAACCTTTGATTCCTACTCTCAGGTACTCAACATCCCCTTGACGTGTAGTTCTTACCTTCCTGTCCAGAAATGTGTCCTCCTGTAACTCATTGAGGTACTCAGGCAAAAAATCCACAATAGAAGGCAACTGACTTTGCTCTTCAAGATCTTCAATCAATGAAGGTTCATACAATCTCAAGTTTTCTGCATTAACGACTGAATAGATATGCATATAAGCTGGCAAATCAAGGCGAAAATCATTTTCACCAATTTTATCAAGTATCTTGAAAGGTCCATACCTTATTGGTTTTAGCTTCTTACCTTCACCCTGCATTCTGTCTTTGCTGATGTACAGCCAGACTTGATCACCAACTTGGAAACTATGCTCAACTCGATGCTTATCATGTGTTGCCTTGTACTTATCTTGACTTCTTTCTAGCTGTTCCTGTACTTCCTGGTGAATTTCTCAGATTTTTTCAATTAACTTAGTTGCTTTGTCTTCATCACTGTTTCCATCAACTGCTATGTCTTTACCAAAGACAAAATCCAAGGGAGACTTTGGTATAAAACCAAAACAAGTCTCAAAAGGAGATCTCTGAGTAGAAGACTGCTTGGCACGGTTGTAAGCATATTGCACATAACACAAATGCTCATCCCAAAGCTTGGGATGCTTGTTGCAATAGCCTCTGAGCAACTGGATCACTGTCATGTTTACCACTTCTGTCTAACCATCTATTTGTGGATGAAATGCTATGCTCTTCTTCAACCTAGTGTCCATCAACTCCCATAAACTTGACCAAAACTTCCTAACAAATTGAGAATCTTGATCAGATACAATAGAAGTGGGTAACCCAAAATGAACCCATACATTTTGAAAGAAAAACTTTGTTGTTTGTTCAGCTGTAACCTACTTGTTACATGGTATCAAAATACACATTTTATTGAACCTATCTACAACAACATACAAATAATTATGACCTTTCCTAGATTTTGGCAATCCCCCAACAAAATCCATGGAAACACTTTCCTAAGCACGAGAAGGAATTGGGAGTGGGGTGTACAAGCCTAATTTCCGATTATTGGGCTTGCTTGTAGCACACATAGTACACCCTTTGATATATCTAGAAACTATCTCATGCATTCTTGGCCAATAACAGAACCTTTGCAATTGTGCAACTGTTTTACTTACACTAAAATGACCTGATATGAGAGAAGTATGTGCTTCTCAAATTATGTTAACTCTTTCAGTTTGTGGAATGCATAACTTTCCTAAATGATATAAGAGTTGGTCCTTTACATAATAATCCAATTTGTCTACTTTCTTGCCATGACTTAAAGTTGCATATACATCTTTAAAATCTACATCTTGAGCATATTGTTCAATGTAACTTTCATGCATTACTGAGTTATGCTTAAGTATAGTAGATGCATTTATGATTGGTCTTGATAACATGTCTACAACCTTATTGTGTATGCCCTTCTTATATCTAATGACAAGATGAAATTGATGTTGAAAACCCATCCATCTATAATGTCTTGATTGCTGCAATTCAGTTTGTGAGTGAAAATATTGAAGTGGTTGATGATCTGTATGTATGATTGTTTCTTTACCCATTAGGTAATGTTTCCACTTTTTCACACTTTGTGCTAATGCATACAATTCTTTATCATATGTGGGATAATTAACTACTGTAGAAGAAAATGTCTCAGAATGATAACATATGGGTTTTCCGTGCTGCATCAACACTTCTCCCATGGCATAGTCACTAGCATCTGTCTCAATCTCAAATGGATGTTGAAGATCTGGCAGTGCTATTACTGGTGCTATACTGATTTTCTCTTTTAAGGTGTCGAAGGATTTCTTTTGTTTGCCTCCCCACTTAAACACCTATTTCAATCCTGTTAAAGCATGTAATGGAGCTATAATCAAAGAAAAGTTAGCAATAAACTTTCTCCAGTATTGTGTTGCCCCTACGAAACTCCTAACCTCTGTAGCAGATTTGGGTTTAGGCCAGTTCACAATGAATTCAACCTTAGAGGCATCTATCTTCAATTCACCAGCCCCTACAATATAACCAAAATAATTTAAAGATGTTCTGCGAAATTCACATTTTGACAGTTTTACATAGAGATTTTCTCTTTTTAAAACATCTAAAGTCTACTTTACATGCTTTACATGGTCTTCCCATGTCTTACTAAAACCATGAATGTCATCTAAATAAGCAATTACAAAATCATCAATAAATGGTCTGAGTACATCATTCATGACTCTCATAAATGTAGCAGGAGCATTAGTTAAGCCAAAACGCATAACCAACCATTCATAAAGTCCTTGCTTTGTCTTGAAAGCAGTCTTCCATGCATCTTGTTCGGCAACTCTGACCTGATGATAACCACTTCGCAAGTCTAACTTAGAAAAGCAAATTGCTTCTTTCAATTGATCTAATAAATCATCAATATGAGGAAGAGGATAATGATTCTTGATCATTATTTTATTTAGTGCTCTATAATCAATGCACATTCTCCACGAACCATCTTTCCTTCTCGCCTGCATGATTGGAGATCCACATGCTGATGTGCTTGGTCGTATAAACCCTTTATCAAGCAACTCCTGTACCTTCTTCTTTATCTCTGCATTCTCTAAAGATGACAACCTATACATTCCAATGTTAGGTAATGGAGCATCTTGCTGCAAATAAATATCATGTAATATTTCTCACTTGGGTGGAAAACCTTTTGGTTCTTGAAATAGAACATCATACTCTGAAACAACATTAACTAAATTAGCTTTCTATTTAGAATCACAGCCTTCAAATGCATTGGATTTTTCAGGATCCTTTTTCTTTACAACCATTAGTAAAAATTGCTTACTTGAATTCACAATTCTTTTCATCTGTCTTGAATTTATGAGAGAATAGTTACCTTTGAGTTTATGAGCTCTTACAATGTATTCTATTCCATCTTTAGTGAGTTGATACTTATGCTCTATAGAAAATAGCTTTCCTATCATACAAGTGTCGACTTCCCAAACAATACCACATATATCCAATGGAACTATATCTGACTCAACCTCATCTACAAATGTTGATCCAATAGCAAACCTAAGTTTACATTGTCTCGTTACTTGTAGCTTTGTTTTATCACACACCCAACCTAATGGATATGGCTTCTCATGTGGCTTTGTTTGTAATCCCAACTTCTTTACAATTGTTTCAGAAATCAAATTTACTTGTGATCCACTATCAAATAAAGCATAAATCTTATTGTGCTTAGAAATTACTCTAATACGAAAAAGATCATTTCTTTCCCTCTCATTATTTTCATTATCAACAGATTGTGCAGAATTACTTGTGGATGCTTCAGAATCTTTACCTTTAATACCTATGGCTGTAACTATTTTTTCATCGCCTGAAACTGATCCCAAGTCCTGCTGAATAGCAGCAACATTCTTTTTCCCCTTACCACCGAACTTCTTAGGTTTCCATTCTGGATGCAAAAACTAGCAGTGTGCCTCATCATGTCCTTCTTTCTTGCAATGAGTGCATGAAGGTTTATCCTTCTTTAAATTGTTCGCTTTACTCTCCTTCCATTTCAGTTTCTTATTTTCCTTTCTCTTGCTTATAGAATATTTAGATGATCCCCCAACCTCTGGGTTTACATTCTTACCTTTAGCCTCTAGATGTGTGGCTTTTACTGATACATCATCTAATCTAGTGGGATTAAACATGAGAATAGTATGCTTTAAATAGCTATGAAGACCACCTATATACTTCAATAAAGTCTCAAGTGAGTCCAAGTCAAAGCTCTCTTTCTGAATTCCTGAGTATAACTTTGTACACTTTGACCTTTCAACTGACGAAGAGTTTGCCAACTCATCATTGCCTTCTGCGTGTAAGATAAAGGATAGAATTTCTTTTTGATAGCAGAAACAAATTCATTCCAGGTAGAAATGATTTTACCATGTTTTTGCAAATCAACTTGTGTCTTGCCTTCCCACCATACTAGTGCAGTTCCTCCAATTCGAAGACTAGCCAGTTGAATCTTCTTCCTTTCTAAATCAACATTTTGTACCCTGCAATATACATCAATTTGTCTTATCCAATTATCTATATTTTCTGCATTGAGTTCTCCATCATAAATTGGAAAATCAAACTTCACATCTAATTTGATTAAGGAAGTTTTCTTCTTCTTCTTAGAAGAGCTAGAAGATGATGAGGATGATGAAGGTGATGATGGAGGAGATGGTGGAGGAGGAATTTCCCCTTTCCCTTTGCCTTCTGGAGGGGCAACTAGAAAAGGTTCCTCTGCTCCTTTGTCTAGTTTAGGTGTTGAAGTGCTTTCACCTCGACCCTTCTTAAATTCCAGATACATCTCTTCCACCATGGCTTGGAGTGTCTTAAAAATTTCTATAAATTGAGATTTTGATCCCAATGGAGCTTCTTTTGCCATTCTCCTCTGAGAATAGACTCTTTCAATCTCTGGATTAGCCTCAACAAGTTCCCCTTCTCCTAGTCTGAGCTTTAATCTAGTTAGCATTCAAAAATCCAGCACAAGTTTGTCTAACCTTAACAAAACCAAATGCTTTGATACCACTTGATATGAATGGATACTAAATCAAGAAGAAAAGGTCTTACAGACTCATGTGCAGGAAAATGCCTATATTACTTAGTGCAACGGATCAAAAAGATTGTAAATAATATAGACAATTAAAAGTCAAAAAACACAACAATCACACATTAACACAACCAAAATAATAAAGGAGTTCACCAGACTTCCTGGCTACATCTCCTAGTCCAGCTATCAGTGTCAACCTCTATATTAAGTCTTCAAGAACAAATTATTACAAGAGTGAGCTCAAAAACAGAGTCTCAACCAACAGTGACATCAAAGAGGGATCTGCTCAAAAACCTTGAGTCTAAAAGAGTGCATAGACTCTTCCTCTGTCTTGTTCCTCTATTCAATCTACCTCAATCTGACTGACTAATTGGCTTTCTATCACTGTCTTCAATTGACTTTCTTGACTATCTCTCTCTCCAACTATCATGGGATGGCTCTTTTTAAACTTATCGGCGTTGTCTGTTCAGCTCCATTCTCAGTCTTTTTGGCTCCCGGCTGCTGTCCATTCAAATCCATGTTGAGTGTTAAACAGTCATTGCAAAATGCTCTAAGGTATGGTGGCCACTTGTTTTCAAACGGAAAGGACCAGCACGGGTGAAAATCCCAAAGAATCACTTCTCTATTTACACAGAGAAATACACAGGAAATACTCTAAAAACAGTGGAAAATCTGACCAAGCCAAACTTCAAAAGATATAAAGTCCGCCCTATAATCCTCCCGGGTCCGTCTTTTATCATTGTCACAAGTTGCATATCACTTAGTCCCTTTGCATTGCGATTCTCCGATCTCTGATCCCCGATTGCTCCGATCGGCCTCATCGGCTATCAGTGCATCGGCAGTATCACTGCTTCAACGGTCCTTTGCTCTGTTGCGCTCCCGATCCCTGATCTCCAATCACCCGGATCATTCTGATTGTCAATTTCAATTGCAACCATCCATTCCTTTCTGGATCCAACAGCTATCAATGAAGCACTCATCGCAGTCTTAAGTCTACGGGTTATGTCCTTGTCCCTTGGTTCTTTGCGATGTGATAATGCAGCCATCACATATTGCTTAAGCCTGCAACCTGTGTTAAGTCCTCCTCTTAGAGAATTGTGATGCGATATGTTTCTGTTCATGTCCACCGTTGATCTGTGTGCTTGATCAATGGCTCACGTTGTATCACTGATCGCAGTCACATTTCCCTTAGGGTTGCCTCTGATATACTCTGCTAGCCTCTCCCGATGTGATATCCCGATTTAATCTGGGCCATCGATCTGTCTAATCTGACGGTTCCTGTGCAATGTTACTTCAACCTCCACTTAGCTCTGTTTTCTGCCATTCTTTGTGTATTTCTCTGTGATAATGTTTTCCGATAGTTAATACATATGAAGACTTAGACTTAGAGGTTTTATGCAAGATCCATTTTGGGTCAATAAACCTATTAGATGCTTGCGTTAAGCCTTCACCTATTGGAACTATATGCATTTAGAAACAAAATCAACCACCTCCTTTTTCATATTAGGCCAAAAATAAAATTTCTTAGTGGCCACGAGAGTATTTTGGTATCTCGTGTGACTGGAATATGGCTTTATATGAAACTCTCTCATGATGAGGATTTTTAAATCAAAATTATTTGAGACATATATTTTTTTCTTGAATATAATTAAACCATCATCTGTGAGATGATATTCCTCATCTCATCCATTCTCACTACCCTGTTGTAGCTTTTCTTTGATTTGTTGATACTTCTCATCATGATTCCCTACATGCTTGACCCACTCTACTAGATCCAATCAATAAGATATTATGGCTTCCAAGTGATTAAACTAAATCCTTAGACTATGTGCATCAGTAACTCAATTTTCCTTGCCTTTAATGTACTTAATTTTGAAGTCAAATTCACTAGGTGTAGCAAGTCATCTAGCTTGTCCGGCATTCAACTTAGGTTGATCAAATAAGTAGTTTAGTCCCCCATGATCTTCCATGAGCATGAATCTTCTACTAAGGAGGTAATGCCTCCATATATTCAATGCATGAATAAGGGCAACTAACTCCAAATCATGAGTCACATAGTTTGTCTCGTTCTCATTCAATTTTCGGGACTCATAACACACTACCTGCTCATCCTGAATCAGGACTCCAATAATCCCCTCCTTGCAGGAATCTATGCAAATAAAAAAATCCTTTCTTAGATCTGCAATCCTCAACATTGTTGTATTAGTGAGAAACTACTTTAATTCCTCAAAACTAGCTCCACACTCAAGAGTCCATTCAAATTTATTTCCTTTTCTCTACAAGGATGTGATAGGGTGGCTTATCTTAGAGAATTTCATAATAAACCTCCTGTAGTATCTTTCCAATCCCATGAATGATCTGAACTCATTTACATTTTTCAGTGTGGGCCACTCCATGATGGCCTTCACCTTCTCTAGATCAACCAATATCCCCTCCTTGGAGACAATGTGTCCCAAGTAATGTATTTGCAGCTGGAAGAATTCACACTTCCTAACCTTTGCGTAGAGTTATTCTCTCTCAACAATTGTAACACTACAACCAAGTGCTTCTCATGTTATTCTTCAGTATTTGAATACACCAATATTTCATCAAAAAATAAAATGACAAACTTGTCCAAATAAGGACACAGCGCAATGTTCATCAAGCACATAAAAGTGGCTAGGGAAGTACTAAGTTGTTGTCGTTGCGACAAACACCCTCCAAAATTTGGTCTACACTTGAATTTTTGAGCATAATATGGATCTTTCAATCATTCTTTCCATAGTCACTTTATGGTTAATTGATGCTTTATTAACTATTCTAGCCTTCTTCTCAGTTTGTAAGTGTTAAAGGCACCTTCTCACACACACTGATTTCGCAACAAGTTCATGGTGTTTGCAGGAAAAACTTCCCTAAGGTAAGGTTTGACAACCTCAACAGATCGAAGGAAAACAATCAACAAGAAGCATACATTCAAGCAATAAAACTATGAAAACTAATAAAGTTGGGTTTGTGAAGAATACCTGGAGGTCCTACATTTGATGTTGATCCCTTAGGGTATAAACCCTCTGCTTCCTCCAAAGTGATCAGACCTATAACACAATTCAGAGAATCATATACTTAACAAGTAGTTCAAAGAATGTGCATAATAAATATGTTAGAACATCTAGCATAAATATATAAAGAATGATATATTAGGCATTAATTATAAAAAAACATGAGACCATAACATTTTATGAACAAGACAGAGCTTCTTTATTGATATCAGTAAATAGGAGTGGAAGAATACAACCTAATCTGACCATGGCACCAATGAAACCTTCCTTTGGATCCATTCAGCCCAAGCCTCAAAGATCACCTCTCAACATGTGCAAAAGGATGTCATATAATGGAAGATGAACATCTCTGCAAGGAAACAAGGGTTTCCTATGACTGGGAGTGTAGGAGGCACAAGGAAAATCAGACTTGATCTAGGGACAAAGGGACTATAATGTCGATATCCTATCTCCTTTTATTATTTAGGCCTTCCCATGAGGTGTATAAATAACACCAGAAATTAGTTGATTCAATTATACCATGGGCTCCTTTAGGTGATATTTTGGTGAAACCCGTAAACCCTACCCGAGAAATAGGAAATATTTTATTTTTTTCATATTTTAAATTATGTACGCGAGTTTGGTATTATGGTAACCGCGTGTACATGTGATTTTATAAGGGTAGAGTCACATATGGAATTAAAAAAAAATGTTTTTTAATAAGTGATCAAGTCTGAATGGGAAAGGGTTGTCGAAGGCCATATAAGAGCATCATAACTACAAGAGTTTTGAATGATGCTATAATATATGCCCCCTAATATATGAGGTCAGAAGGGGTACATGATGGATGAAATGTATTAAGTACAAAGAGAGATCATTTGAGAACCTGAGAGGAAATCACCAGATTCCAGCCCGTTGAATACATGTATAAGGAATCAGAAAGAAGACTCATGTCTGAGGCAGGCATACCCATGCTCAGAGATAGTAAAGCATGTCCATTGATCAAGTACAAAGAAGATCCATCATGTATACATAAGTGTACAAAGAAGACTAGAGAATACATAGTGGATCGTCTAATCATAGCTGCAAAGGAACACAACAGAGCTATGTCTCAATATCACATATATAAGAATTGATCAATGATGCTTGAAGAATGTCTGATCACTGATGCTGCATAACTGATCCTCATAATAGTACCATGTCATATAGGTGGAATAGTGGTACTACATAAAACTCGGGTGTCAACATATAGAATGCTGCTGAAATGAACTGCAACATATAAGGGTGGTTGGTAGCACTGGCAGAAAACTGAAAGGACTGACAAGCGAACCAAGATGCTGACACAACCTGAGGTCTTCACCAACCGCAGATGGTACATTTCTACACTATGGGAATAAATGAGTTGAAGTCAACCATGTGAGAAATCGTTTGATTACTGGTCATTGATGTATACCGTTAACAAACACGAGACAACTCACCGATAATGATGATGAGAGTCAAGGTACCCCAGTACAATCTAACAAGTGTGAATAAATGTGTTGAAGTTGAACACTTGAGAGAATCTATCAATCAGGAGACATTGATGTATTCTCACTGTCGATAGTGAAGGAGTTTGCCACTGATGATTGCAAACCCTAAGGTACTAAAAAAGGACTCTAGATCTTATTCCCAGAGCAATGAGTTGGATTCGATGGGAAAATATATGTTGGAAGGAAGGAATTAAGGCATCCCACATCAACCAACACAAGTGTAACCCGTAGGCCAATAATTTGGAAGAACTCAGATGAAAAGAGATGAAGTAACCATTCCAAAGTATGTTTATGGCATACACAATATGTGGCTAGTGCATGACATAAGCCCTCTTAACCAACCAATAATGAAAGTTGGCATAGAGGTGAGGAATCCACCAATAGGTTCAAATGGAAACCAAGGTACTACACGAATCCCAATGTGTGATAACGTAAGTTGTTGTTGAACACAAGGGAAACCACTCAACCAAATACCCATGATATTGATCTATGTTGAGCACAAGGTCACCTATCAATGATCTAAATAGGGCCAGGGTGTGGCTCTAGGCCTACTCTTAGAGAAATTTTTCAGAGTCGATAAGAGCAGACTTGCTAGCAAGAAGTCAATGGAGACCTTCTTAACCAGCATGAGCAAAGGACCAAATAATTGATGTGATACTGAAGATAACTTTGACACACCAGGTGTGGCCGACTAAAAATGAGTCAAGAGACATCATAGAATGGCCGACAGAGGTTGAATTCCCTCGAACAAAAGCAAGACTCATATGTGACTATATGGCAACATAAAATAACTTTGTATAAGTTTGCAATGTGGGAGGAATTAAAAAACTCTCCATATGATTGGAAGAAATAACCAACTGGATGAGGACTAACTCAATAACAAGATTATGGCTCTCCTAAAGTCAAAATAATTCTCATCCCAAATGGAGGAAAGACTTATTTTGATTTCTTTGTTCAAGGGTGACATAACTAACTCTTGCTACTATCAAATTCCCGCTCTTTTTGGAATATATACTTTTTTTGTCTTTTCATATTTAAATCCTGAAAAAGAACAAAAGAATGCCTATAGTACAGTGGAAAGAACGAGTGTCCAAAAATAGATGCTCTAGTTCCTGGGGCTGGAACATTCCTATTCTCAATGCAAGGTGGCGAAATTGGTGGTCAACACTCAAAGGAATGTTCTTTCCATAGATAATAGGTGTCAAGTCACAGAGGCTACTGAATGCATGGTTTTGAACTTGCAAAAAGGTCATGGTTAAAAGTGGCTTATACATGAGTCCAAAAGAAGTTGGCTTAAGGCCAAAAGGGGCAAGTAGTCAATATGCAATGCAGCAATACAACTTCACACATGGGAGCCTCTAGGGTATAAAGCTAGAAAATTAGTGAAGAATAAGAGAAATGAAGCTTCATCACAAAGTCATGGCGCAAATAAATAGGAATCCCAAGCCTAAGAACTTCTCGCAGCATGGGAAACATATGCTAGCGAGTATCTAACTAGGAAGCCCATGTAAATAATGGCTCTACCATTATGCTATGATTTTATAAGACGACGAGTGAAAGTGGTTGAAAACTGAAACATAATGGGGTCGAACCTATGGTAAAATATCACAATATGAGGTTAAAGTGGTTAATGCAGCAAAAAATGATATATCCTAACCTATATGCCATTTGTAACATCCCTGGTGAAAATTCCATGTAAGAAAAGTTAAAAACAATAACCAGAGTCAATGGGACACTTATTCCAAGATGAATGTTGGGAAAGACATCCTAGGGGGGTGTTCATTTGGTTGTTTATGGGTAAGGAAATTGGAAAAGGCAATGGCTAAGACTTTGGAAAGGAAAAATGGAATTTTTGGCACAATTATTTATGAAAATAATGGAAATTAGGAGAAAAGGGAGGTGAAAGGTCATAGGCTGCATGTGAGGAGGAAAATGAAGGAAAATAATGAAAAATTAAGAAAATAGAGGCCTCATTCATAAAAAGGCTTATGATGATCAGTTGGTAACCTTTTGTCATTTTAGCTTTGGAGCTCTCTCATTATTCTCTCTCTCTCTCTCACTCTTGGACACTTAGAGTTTCTTGGAGTATTTTGGCATTAGAGTAAGAAAGGCAAAGAAGGCAAGAGGAAGCATAGACTAAGCAGGGAAAGGCAGGATCAAGCATCTACAACAAACTTCATTGGAAGTACTGACTTGCATGTGTATTTTCCTTGCTAGATTTGGCATGCATGTGATTTCATGTGTTTCTTTTCTACCATGGCATGGATTTTTCCAGGTGTGACAGTATTTTCAGCCTAGCCTTGCCATTTCCTAATAACTTTGATGAGATGGGTTCTCTCATTCAGTTTATGTGGGATGGATGGATTGGATTCGAAGTTGAGTGAGGTGGATCTCCAAATTGACAAACACATGGTCTAAGTGGTCCCTGAACCAGACTAAGGATCACGAAGCCACTAGCATAGTATCCCCTGAACCAGACTGTGGGTTGCAGTAAAGCCAGATTGTGTGCCTTGGTGGGCTAGGAATACTTGTCGATGAATGGCAGGATATACGGTAAAGCCAAGAGGTGGATTTTCTCTCTGCTGGACCTAGTGGTCCTCGGATGGGATGCACGGTAAATCCTAGAGAGTATGTCTCGGTGTAGGACCTAGTGATCCTAGGATCGGACTGTGTATGCACAGTAAAGCCCGAGAGACTAGGAGGTGCTCAAATTCCTCACGATGTAAGCGGAGAACTCCGGTGGCATCCATGTTGATTGGTGTTTTTTGATGTGTTCTATGAGTCCCCCATTCATGCTTGGAATATGACACGGGGGTGATTGGCTGGAGAGAGACTTGGCTCAGCCAATTTATGGTTGAGTGGAATGTGGTAGTCCCATCTCTGGTTGGTTCATTGCAACCATTAATGAGAAATTCATTCCCTTGATTTTCATGTGTAAATGTACTAATGTATGTCTGGATTTCGATGGTTGATATGTTTATGGTATTTATGTTCCTATTATGCTGGTTATATGTACATTTTATGACAGTAGCTATGTATGGCTCTCAACATGTTTTACTTGTATATGAATGGATAATGTGTCTATGACCTAATAGAGGATAATGCAGCAATTTACATGAGGGAAAAATGGTTCATAGTGATTCTCATATAAGTATGAGATCCCTACACTTAATTGGGTTGTTTACACCTATAGGTTACATGTTGATGATATGTTTGACGAAATTCCTGTCATGGCTAGTAGGGGTCTGGTTATGGTCTTGTTACGTTTATTGCTTTGGCATCATTGTTTCCTTGTATTTTTATTGATTCTAAGCTATCACTCCATTTTGGGCAGTGGTCTGGGATCTAGGCCTGAAAAAGTGGCTTAAATCCTAGGGTCATTGGCATAGAACTAGCAATTTTGGTCTCTGGTCACTGGCTGGCAAGCCTGTGAGAGCGGCTTTGGGTTTTTGGTCACTCCCTTGCCCATAGCATGAGAATGATTATGGCCTAAGAGATCCATAACAACACCAGGACCTAGGGACAGGCTATCTGAGTGGTTTATTTGTCTCTTGAGGGTTAAGCTGATGATGTTGGATGATTGTGTGTGATATTCCATTGATTCCACTTCGTTAAGGTCTCATAGGAGGTCGAATATGATCATAAGAGCCTCTCATCTCATGTTTACCCTGGTTGGCATGGCTTCTTGGGTGGATGTGGGAGGAGGGTGTTACACTAGTAATGAAAATGATACTTGCCACTATAGTTCTATGATCATGGAGTCAAAGTGTTGAAAAAATGTCTCAAAGTATTCACTTACCCTAAAAAAACAACCTTCCCCAACATTTCAAGCAAAAAATTAAAAGTTCATGAAATGTTAGAAATTAAAAAATATGAACTTTATAAAAGTGGGTTTTTAAAATTTCATTATAAAAAGACATTTCAACTCACCACAATCCATTTTGAATTGCGAGTGTTGAGAGTTTGAGAGCTTAGGAGAAAAATTTGGGCAACCACATTCCACGATTTCCTCAACCCATTTGTTAACCAAAGGCTTCCAGGTAATTCTAAACTCAACTTGTCATCTTTTCATGCATTTTGAATAAATTCAAATGATTTTTCACCGTAGGTGTTTTTTAATTTAATTTTTTCTTTTGCATGTACGTGGTTCGATCTTTGAAAGTCATGTGTAGAAATCCTTACACAAGAGTTTTCAAAGGCAAAGCCACATGTACACATGACTATCATTTAAAAAATTTGCGTATGCACAGATAAATTTGAAAAACTCAAATCCTAATGGATGAAAATTCTTCAAATTGTAGGGAGTTAATTGTTTGGAAGGATAGGGAGCATAGTGAACTTGATAATGAGGTTTTATGAGATTAAGGAGCATTGGATGTAATAAGAAATTGTGGAGTGCTCAAGTTTTATATGTTGTCAAACATGACAACCCAAACTCATTTGTTAGAAATTCTTGTCCATTATTGGGACCCACACTAGGAGGTCTTTTTTATAGATCAAATTCCTTTGGAAAGAGATGTAAAATATATTTACTTCATTACAGGGCTTTCCCGAAAAGGGGATGCAATTGATCTAAAATAGAGGGCCCAAGGAGGCCTAAATGTCTCTGATTACATAGACATCTACAACATAGAGGGAACAAACAAGGTCAGATCTCAAATTTTGATCAAGAATGTGAGAAGATTTTCAATCAAGATCATTCTCTTTACCATTGTCAGAGTGTCAGGCTCGATAGCCCTACACTATGCTTCTCGACCAACCATATTCTTGGCAGTAGAGTGCCTTCGTATGAAAGTGTTTGATTGGTGCACAACCCTCCTGGCTTGTATGAAAAAGAAACTAACTTTAGTGACATAAGGGAAAACAAATCATTTTGGATATGGTAGCATACTTTGATCCTTCTTCTTTGAGAGAGTACCAGCACTCCGACTGAGAGTGTCTACCACCATCAGCAGTCCTAGAGATCCAAGAATGGCCTGATGGTCAGATCTGATAAGGTGACTAGGCGGGGGCAAGGTCACCCAAGCAACATTCGATGATGAGTTCTTCCTTTGGTGAGAGGAACAAATCATATCTATAGACGAAAATCCCTATACAGGCATAAACTACTGAGAGGACCCGAATCTGGCCCTTCCTGAGGGTGTTGCATGGTGTGATATGGGTCAAAAGAAAAAATTATGTTATTTTGTTTTATTTTTTTATTTTGAATATGATATTTAAGAAGTTAAAAATATCTTGTTTTGTGAAACAAAAATCTTACAAGATTATTTGATCATGATGCAAATGTTGGACCAGTGAGATGTGAGGGTCTACCTAGGCACATGTGTCATGGGAGAGACACAGAGAGAGCAGCAGCTGAGACCAAGAGAGTCTTACATATAGTTAAGAGGAACTTGGAGAGTTTAACTCACCAGGTTCAAATGTTATCTATACTGGATCTCCCTGAGGCCACTCATAGGAAGGTGGTAGGAGTACCACGAGAGTTTGTGTGGCTCTTTCGATGGATGGAAAATGCCATCATATTCTTCTGTAACGCTCAGCTAGGGCAGGGCCCACATACTTAGATTTTAGATGAGTGATATTTTTATGGACATGATCAGGCTTAAGCCCTAATTTTGTAGGACATTTGTCCACATTTTGTAATCTTTTGAACATATTACTCATATCTATATACAAACAATTTCTCGATGGTTTGATCATATATACAGATGATTTCATGGTATTTTTTATTTTAATGTGAAGAATGATTAATATGGCAATATAGTGCTTGATTAGCTATAGAATAAACAAATGAATTTTTTGATCGTGGAATATGAATGAAAGTAATAAAATTAAATGATCTTTGTAATAATCTCACTCTCATAAATTGGTGATGTAATAAAGGATCTCTCACACGATATATGTTATTTAGCTGAGACACCACCCGCTGTTAATCCAAATAAACTACTAATGATTCAATACCAAAAGATATTTCTTTAGATAGTAAATTAATGACAACACTATATTCATCCATCTTATTGGATGTAGGACCAATACATGTGCCTCTTGTGACTAACAACTGAACAGATGAATAGTATATTACCCAAGCGGTAGAAGCTAAGTTCCAAGTATGTCTACTATCACCATCAACGAATCCTAGATACACCAGATCACCCATTGACACCCGCTAAAGCAGAACAAAGTACAACCATCACCACGAGACCCATAGACATAAATAAATAACTATGTACAATATTTACAAAATAAAGAAAACATTAGGCAATATCCTAGGCATAATACTTCTTATGATAGAGCCCATTTCTAGGCTCCGACAACACATTTTCATCAAATTCAACCAACTCATAGGCACCTTTCTTCAAGAGCTTTCTAATGATGAATGGACCATACCACATAGGTTTAAACTTGCCTGCCCCCAAGGTGTCTTTATTTTGGTCATAAACCAGGACAAGGTCACCTTCAGAGAAAACCCTAGGACGCATTGTCTTATCATATTGGATTTTTACTTTCTTTTTATGAACCTCATTTATTGTGGCTGCATCTCAATGCTAGTCATCAATATGTGCCAAATGAATGAGGCGTTCTTCCAGACTAGATGTGTATTGAAGAAGTTCCACTACTAATTTAATAGATGGAATCTCACATTCTACAGGCAAGATTGATTCCAAACCTTAAACTAGTTGAAAAGGAGTAAAACCCGTGGCGGTCTTAACCGATATCCGGTATGACCAAAGTGTAGAATATAGCATGATGTGCCAGTTGGATCTAGCTTTATTGATTGCCCTTTGCAGGATAGTTTTGAGGGATTTATTTATAGCTTCAACTTGACCATTAGCTTGACGATAGTACAAAGACGAATGCTCCTAACGAAATCCCAATTTTACAACCAACTCAGACATCATCTTATTCTGGAAATGACTGTTGTTGGCTTGTTGGGGCCTGACCCAAGTTTAGAGGTGATTTATCCAAACAAATCCCGGTACTACTGGCCCTTTCGGCAACAGTCCGCAATGCGCGAACTGAGGTCTCACCCGAAGTAGTATGGGAGGGTGCTATAACCAGGTTTTTTCACCCTAGAGATGTCTGATGTTTTCAAGTGGTTTGCAGTTCGACCATGCATGCACGTCGCTATGCGCACTTACCCATACCTCGTAGCTGAGATGTTGCTTTCACGCAACCTTACTCGGGGTCCGAACAATGTTATTACCCAAGTCCTTACTAGTAATCCTATCTGATTTGATTAACTTAGCTTATTTGTATGCTTTCCATTATACTTAACAATATTCCCAATTCATACAAGTGTGCGCGGTAAATAAACAATATAATTGCAATTCATATCCAATAGATAATAACCCAAGACAGATACATGTAATTCAGATAAAGCTTCTCTTTAATATTCTTTCTCTTCGGTTACATACTCTATTCTACCCTGTGCACTCAGTTGCAGGGGTCCACGCACTCAGCTGAGGACTTTACTAAGCCTCTGCACACTCAGCTGCAGAGTTTCTTCCTACTACTACGACCCAAGACACACTTAGACACTCGCTCTGTACTTCTATCTCATACTTCGCTCTTCCTTTCGTCTTCCCTTCCTTTTACACTTAGAGCTTCACTCTATTTATACAATCCCATGGTCCGTGGATCATGGGTAGGCCAACATTACATTCAAAACTTAGGGCGGACAACCCTATGACTTTAACATACACTTCGCGCCTGCAATTCGTGGAGCTTTATAATAATATTACTCAAAACTTGGGCTTTAAGCCCCAAAACATGTTGTGGGGGGATTACATGCCCAACAGGCCCCCAACACAAACATCATGACTCTCCCTCGAGTCACTCGGTCGACGCGACGATCATGGCACAAAGTCCCTCCAACTGCTCTCGAATGGTATTGATGTCGGTAGTGCACTGAGCTACTGCTTGCTGAACCTGTTGCATCCTTTGTTCTAAGACCTCCGTGGCTGAATTGTTTCCTTACATATATACCAACATCTGCTGCATATGTTTATAGTCTTGCGCCCTTGTCCAGCTCCTCGGTTCGCAAAGACTACGCTTCGGCCGGTTAGTCAGATAGCCAGCCCACCCTTGTAGGGCTTCAAGCGGCTTCCATTTACTTTGCCTGGGAAGGGTTCTCCATTCAGCTTGACTAACTGGACCACGCCTCCATCTGTGACCTCCTTAACCACGTATGGTCCCAACCAATGCATTCTGAATTTTCCCGGAAATTTTTCAAACTTACTGTCATACAACAGCACTAAGTCATTTACCTTGAAGGTGCGCAACTTGATATGGCGGTCGTGCCAGGCTTTTTCACGCTGCTTTTGTACCTACTGATGAAACCTAGCCAAAAACCGTTCTTCCTTAAGTTATTCCAATTGCGTGAGCCATTCCTCCAGAGCTTCGCGATCCATCATTCTTGTGAGCGCTACTATTCACAGACTAGGTACGATATATTCCATCGGCATGACAACTTCCACACCATAAACTAACCGGAAAGGTGTCTGTCCTGTCAGTTTATTACACTTTGTCCTGTAAGCCCATAACACGGCAGGTACGTGTAGATCCCAATCATTTCGCTGCGCGTTTCACACTTTGGTGAGCGCAGTCTCTAGTATTTTGTTGAAAGCTTCTATATTCCCATTGGCTTGTGGGTGTTACGATGTATTTTTCTGATGATACACCTAGAACTCTTCGGTGAGCGCGTTGATGGTTTCATTCAAGAAATGTGTTCTGCGAGCACTCATTAAGATTTGCAGATAGAAAAATCGGTTCAACACGTTTTCGAACAAAATCTTCACAGCCGTGTAGTCTTTGACCAGCTGTGCTTCCGCCCATCATGTCAGGTACACCATCACGGTGATGATGTAGTGCACGCCCATCTTTCCTTGAGGTTTGATTGGTCCCACAAAGTCAATTGCCCATTTTTCGAACGGTTGCAGTGTCATTTGTGGATTTAATGGCATCTCATCTCTCTGAAATGGCTTTCCAGTCCTTCGACATATATCGCAAGCCTTAGAGTGCGCTTTCGAATCCTGGTGTGGGGTTGGCCACCATAGCCCTACGCAGAGAATATTTTGTGCAGTTCCTCATCCTGCATAGTGTCCTCCTGCAGCGCCCCCATGTGCTTCCGCGAGGATCTGACTTTGTTCAAATTCAGGTACGTATCTTCGCAATATCTCATCATTTCCCATTTTTTATAGGTGCCCCGCGATGATAGAAAAATCCACCACGTGCACCACCTGTTAGAGCCTAGATTTACCTCAGGCTGAAAAGGTAGGATCCAGGGCCAACATCAAACCACGCTCAACCTCGTAGCTAGCCGTACGAGGACAGGAGAGGGCTCTCTCTGGGTCAATCTCAACAAATGATGATCTATGGGGCTTGAGATGACTAAAATATCTTCTAATCTTAGGCTAGGTATGAAGTGAAAGGATTTGATTTGATTTTTGGGGGGGTTTTGTTGGAATCAAGAGAAAGGCAAATTTGGGTCTAGGGATGAAGGCCAGTTTTGTAGAGTTCTGATTGGGGCAAGAAAGGCAATCGTTTTGATGCTTTAATTTGTAAATATGGAGGGCTCATACTGGTGAGAAGCTGAAGAGGGAAAGAGGGTATCAAGAATACTCTTCAAACTAGAGAAAACATTGAAAATTAAACAAAACTGAAAGGCAGAGCATAGCAAGCTAATGAATTCTACCTTTTTCACTCATTTGTTTAATTTCAGAAGAAAAAGAGAAAGGAAATGGTACACACAAATATCAGTGAACTTACAAATTACATAGAGAAGAACATCATCAAAACACAGAGCCATAGGGATCCCAAAAAGTGCTGCAAACCCTAGTCTTTCCTTTGCGAAAAATGCAAAAATCAAATGTACAATGGAGTGCCAAGCAATCCCAAGTTTCCAACCCTAAAAATGACTAAGAAATTACATGATATAGACAATCCTAACTCCTTCCCATGCCTCTAGGGGTCAAGCTCATCATTTTAGGAGCTGTTTCAACCATATCTAAACAAGGAACTAAAAAATAGGCAATGAAACAACTTGCCTCTATATAAAAGGAAACTGATGCATTCACTATCTTTTCACCTTTTAGTGAATGAATCTACATGGATGAGTATCAATGTGCCAAAAATACATCAAATTCATGAATTTACATCAAGATAAGTCAAGAGTTGCATGAAAAAAGTGAAACTAGTCAAAACTGGGCGAAATTCTGAGCTGCTGAGTGAAAAATAGGCCAAATTTCCCTATGCGTCACGCCTGAAACCTATATGCGTAGCACAACTTTGAGGCTGATTTTGAGGGTCTTCCTGAAGTCCAAATTGAGCTCAAGATAGCTCGTTGGAAATCCCTACCCGTCTACTTTCCAACCCAAGTGGAATTTCTAGATTTGGTGTCCATTTTCCCCTCCAAACATCCAATCTCCCAACACTGCTTCCTGTGGGTGAAAAAGGTGGCAGAGAGGTCATTTTTTGCGTGTTTTTGACCCTTTAGGCAACCCAGAACTTGATGAAATCCTTAGGTAATTCATAAGCATGCATAAATTTTTATAACAAATCTAGAAATGCAAAGTTTTCCTCCAGAGGATCTCCCAATTATAAGTGCGCGCTAAGTGGCGCTACGCGTTGGGCAGAAAAATCTGTTTTGAAGCCAAAAAATTCAAAATTGACAAAATTTCCTCCAAATTTGCTGAAATTTAGATTGAAGGTCCATCATCAAGTATCATGCTCAGCCAAAGAAGCTTCGGCCAAGATTTGGAGCCTATCATGCCTTTTGCGTCGTTTTAGTGCCCTCCTTAGTCTTCAGGATTTTGATCCTTGCTTTGCAAACATGAGTTCTTGCCCAATAATGGTTTTTCATGTGCCTGAGCATGTCCTTGTCCTTATTTTCCTTTTCCAACAGCTTCTTAAGATGAATGTTGACTCTTTCAAGCCAAGACTCCTGATGCTTGCCAATGTGTGAGGTTTCTTGATGAGATTTATGGTGATTAGGTTTTTGCTGCCAAAGGTATGTTTGTATGAGGGGTTGTGGAGGGAATGTGGAGGAACTATGTATGAGAGGCTGGGTATATTTTTTGTAGGGCTTTTGAGGGAATGAGGGGGTTTTATGGAATGATATTTAGATTTTGGGAAAACAATTAGGGTTTAGGGAATTTTGTGGTTTGGGAATAGTGGGATTAGGTATTAGGGTTTTTAGTTTTAGGGATAAGGCGATAGGTGAGTGTGAATGAAAGGGGAGAGGGAAAATAATATGAGTAGAGTGTAGTGAAATAAAAATTCAAATGGGGATACAACGGCAAAATTGCAATTTTGCAAACCCTAGGCAATTTTCTCAACACAACTTTGCAAGGAACTAGGGTTTTGTTTTTAACCTATTGAAACACCATAAACACTGATGGAAACTCATACATTGGCAATATGGAGGTGTTAACTTACTTGTGGAATGAATAATTTTCAATTGAGACGAAGATTTGAATGGTTTTCAGGCTTTTTAGCCCAATGCGCCACGCCAATTCATTTTTTACACTGAAGAGGGCTGCCCAATGCGTAGCGCCTTTTTGCAGGAGACTTTTGGAGGCCTTCCTGGTGTCCAAATTGGGCGCAGGATAGCTCTTTGGAAAGTTGTTTGAGTCTAATTTTCAAACCAACCATAAATTTTCAATTTGGAGTTCATTTTCCCTATCAAAAATCAAATCTCCCAAGACTGGTCAAAATGTGCCAAATGAGTCTGCCTAAAGGTAGAGTGCTGTTGCAGTCAACTTTTGAAGGTCTTCCTCAACTCCAAATTGATCTCATGATAGTTCATTGAAAATTAATTTGTGTCTAGTTATCATTTGACTCATCAAGCAAGTAATTTGGCCAACCAAGCTAGGAGAAAACTTGATTTTCCCAAGGTCACTTCAGAGGTGCATCAATTCTCCCAAGGCAACTGTATTTTTGACATTTCTCTAAAACCATGACACCTGTGTAAAAAGTGAAGAAGGTTTTTCTTCCTTGGCCTATTGTGGACAAAAAAACCTCTTAGTTTTCCAAAATTCATCTTTTCTTGCTTAGAAACATCATTTGAGTAAAATCTACCCCGATGTGTGGAACAGGGGATTTGTTGAAATGAAGCAAAATGAAGGGGATAAGGGGCTTCTAAATTCTTGAGAAAATTTTGGGAAGTAGGGAGATATGTTAGGAAGTAGGGAAAGTGAAATTTCAAATATTGAGTGAGGGGAAGGGGTCCAAAAGAGAAAAACATAGGTCTAGCCTAGAAAATTGCCAAGTTGTAGCAAGAAACTAGGGTTTGTGCGAAAATGAGGAATTTGGGGGATCTCAGTGATGGGAAGTGTTTAATAAGGTACATTAAGGATAGGGGAAGGTGTATGAACATTAGGATACAAGTTTTGCTGATGATTTGACCATCCAAGAGAAATTTCCTTCAAAACCCTAGGAGAGGGAAATGAACCTTAACTAGGCGCAACTGAAGCATGAACAAGGTGTAAAATGACCCAATGGAACTTGACATGATGATGAAAACTCTCTGAATGATGGTGCACTCATCTGAATGGTGACATGTACCGAAATTTGGATAACTTTGAAAAGAGTAAAAGCAAACCCTAGACCTAATACCTAGCGACCAAATTTTGCTTGAAGACTCATTGAAATGACAAAATTTGACCTTGACACCTTAAAATAACTTTGTAGGAGCATGTTTGATCACTGGAGGAAGGCTGCAAAGACTGACACTAACATTGGCTCCAATGGGGATGGTAGCTCCTTGGAGGTGCCAAGAACTACAGATCTCTGGGAAACCAGGCAATGCCTTTCGTCCATTGGGCTATGGAGTCAATAACTTCAAAACACCCAAAAACCAATTACTACGAAACTTTGACTCAAGACTCATAGTTGAACTGACTAATCCAAAACTAAAACAAGACTCTGAAAAGTTGAAACTGGACACTTAGCTGAAACTATCTTTAAACTGACTGAAACAAAAAATTACTCAAGACTAACTTAACTGAAACAAGTACTTACAAAGCTTTTAAATGGCAGCAGATCATCGAGATCTGAGAACTTCAAATCCTGATGACAACCACCTGCCTACTAATGAAATATGTACAATCATGTGTAGTGAGCCTTCCAATGTAACCAATCCAGTAGATGGCTACATACTGAAATTTTGCTCTCACTTGTCCCAAACAGGTAAAATGATGTACATGTAGGCAACTTGCAATAACCACTGAAACCAAGGCTTATGATAACGAACCAGGCAACATTTATCTTCTCTAATGCCTGCAAATGAATGCCAAAGGGATCTTGATAATCCTGAAGCAGTATTTTGTCTTGAGATCCAGCAACAAAAATACAAGTACTCCCTTCATTTTGATCTAAAAGAACCACTGGTTGCTGAGTGATAGGAAGGCACAGAGAGGTATAAGCTTCTGCCATTTGAGTGTTAGCTGTAAATTCCTTGACCGTGAGAAATTCTGGCATATTGTCTCTCTCAAGCTCATATTCCTCAACTTCATGGTCTAGGTCATTCTTAAACAGAAAACAATTTTCAAGATCATCAAACATGACAGCCTTATCATCTTCATAAAAGAAAATATTATATGTTTGCTGATCTATAAAGCTAATTACAAGACTATCATCATTTTCAAAAGAGGAAGAAGTTCCACCATCACCTTCTTGACCATGTGCGCACTGCAAATCTGCTTTAGCTTGGGCTGTAACATAACCTTTCAGAAGTTGATCTATCTCATTTTCAGACAGAGGAGATAATACTTTTTGTTTTCTTTTGCTCAAACAGTGATTGTCTTCATGAAATAACATTTTAAAACATGAAAAACCTGAATGATAGTCCTTAATTCCTTGATCTTCTGAAATTTGAAAACATTGTTGATCATCTTCATATGACATGGCAATCAAATTATCATTTATCACTGAGTTATTGAAAGAAGATTTTTCACTTACTTGAACAAAGATCTCATCTTGTTTTTCATGAATTGACTGGATTACCTCCTCATGAAGGCTTGGTTCTAATGAAATGAGAACACTTGGGTCAATAACTCTATCTTCTTCATTCCAGATGATCTCAACAGCAGAGCTCTCCTTCATGGGATTCAGAACAAGGTTGTCTTCGTCATCACAATCTGAATCTAGATCTGAAATAGTCGACTTGACTTTATCACATTCTGAAATTGATACTTGACTTTCCTGCATGATGCCTTCTTCTATGGACAAATCTGAAATAAAACCTTCTCTTTCATCATCTTCCATCGTACTAAGATCTTGATCCTGCTGTAAATTTTCCTGGTCATCTTGATAAGTATCACTCTCTTTATGCTGCTGAAATGGATTTTCATACAGGGATTCCATGATCTCATCATCCATGAAGTCATCATCTTCATAAACTTTCTCAAGATTTTCAATAAAGCTATAAGCATGTTTGCAACAGTTCTGAACTAGATTTAATGATGGATAAGATTCTTTATACCTTTCAAAGAACATGGTATGAAAATCTTTCAAACAGTAAATACAAGCAAGTGGCAAACTTTCATACCAAGATCGGGCATTACCTTCCAGAGTGGCCATGAATATCTTCATCAAGCAGTCTTCAGGAAAATCAACCTTCAACTTGCGAATATGCATGTGAAATCTAACCAGATGTAAAGTAGCATCATTCCTATTATCATATTTAAACATAGGCAAATTCCTTTGCCAATTTACCTTTGGAATTTTACTTGGAAAACCTGGAATGTGATCTCGGCTCATGGGAGCATACCGTCGAGCAAGAAAATCCATTTTGATAACAATGAATTGACCAAGAAATTTTTCAGGCTACTGGTTCTTGAAGGGTAGAGTCGCCATAAAAATTCTGAACCTTGGGATTCTTCGACATTGGAGTCGCTAGGTGAATGATTTCAGCCTTCATATTTGTCTAACTGTTGTCCACCATCAACAATTAGATCTAAACTTGATACATGTTACTGGGGCAATTTGCAAGTCAGATGTTCAGCTTATAAGACTAGACTGGAGATTGACTGAAGCAGCTTTTATCTACTTTCGCTAATGCAAAGCAAAAGCGTTTCGAAGGCTACCTGGCTAATCTTCAGGCTCCGTCTGTAGTTTATAAAGAAAGAACACTAACAAAAAAATAAAATTTTCTTCCCCAGTATGGTCGCCACTATGTTAGAGCCTAGATTTACCTCAGGCTGAAAAGGTAGGATCCAGGGCCAACATCAAACTACGCTTAGCCTCGTAGCTAGCCCTACGAGGATAGGAGAGGGCTCTCTCCGGGTCAATCTCAGCAAATGATGATCTATGGGGCTTGAGATGACTGAAATATATTCTAATATTAGGCTAGGTATAAAGTGCAAGGATTTGATTTGATTTTTTTGGGGGTTTTGTTGGAATCAAGGGAAATGCAAATTTGGGTCCGGGGATGAAGGCCAATTTTGCAGAGTTTTGATTGGGGCAAGAAAGGCAATCGTTTTGATGCTTTAATTTGTAAAGATGGAGGGCTTAGACTGGTGAGAAGCCGAAGAGGGCGAGAGGGTATCAAGAATCCTCTTCAAACTGGAGAAAACATTGAAAATTAAACAAAACTGAAAGGCAGAGCACAACAAGTTAATGAATTCTACCTTTGTCACTCATTTGTTTAATTTCAGAAGCAACAGAGAAAGGAAATGGTACACACAAATATCAGTGAACTTACAAATTACATAGAGAAGAACATCATCAAAACACAGAGCCACAGGGATCCCAAAAATTGTTGCAAACCCTGGTCTTTCCTTTGCCAAAAATGTAGAAATCAAATGTACAATGGAGTGCCAAGCAATCCCAAGTGTCCAACCCTGAAAATGACTAAGAAATTACATGATATATACAAGCCTAACTCCTTCCCATGCCTCTAGGCGTTGAGCTCATCATTCTAGGAGTTGTTTCAACCATATCTAAACAAGGAACTGAAAAATAGGCAATGAAACAACTTGCCTCTATATAAAAGGAAACTGATTCATTCTCTATCTTTTCACCTTTTAGTGAATGAACCTACATGGATGAGTATCAATGTGCCATAATTACATCAAAGTCATGAATTTACATCAAGATAAGTCAAAAGTTGCATGAAAATAGTGAAACTAGTCAAAACTGGTTGAAATTCTAATCCGCTAAGTGAAAAATAGGCCAAATTTCCCTATGCGCCACGCCTGAAACCTGTATGTGCAGCACAACTTTGAGGCTGATTTTGAGGGTATTCCCGAAGTCCAAATTGATCTCAAGATAGCTCGTTGGAAAGCCCTACCAGTCTACTTTCCAACTCAAGTGGAATTTCTAGATTTGGTGTCCATTTTCCCTTCCAAACATCTAATCTCCCAACACTGCTTCCTGTGGGTGCAAATGGTGGCAAAGAGGTCATTTTTTGCGTGTTTTTGACCCTTTAGGCAACCGAGAACTTGATGAAATCCTTAGATAATTCATGAGCATGCATAAATTTTTATAACAAATCTAGAAATGCAAAGTTTTCCTCCAGAGGATCTCCCAAATATAAGCACGTGCCAAGTGGCGCTACGCGTTGGGCAGAAAAATATGTTTTGAAGCCAAAAAATTCAAAATTGACAAAATTTCCTCCAAATTTGCTGAAATTTAGACTGAAGGTCCATCATCAAGTATCATTTCAGCCAAAGAAGCTTCGGCCAAGATTTGGAGCCTATCATGCCTTTTGCGTCATTTTAGTGCCCTCCTTAGTCTTGCCTTCAGGATTTTGATCCTTGCTTTGCAAACATGAGTTCTTGCCCAATAATGGTTTTTCATGTGCCTGAGCATGTCCTTGTCCTTGTTTTCCTTCGCCAGTAGCTTCTCAAGATGAATGTTGACTCTTTCAAGCTAAGACTCCCGATGCTTGCCAATGTGTGAGGTTTCTTGATGAGATTTATGGTGATTAGGTTTTTGCTGCCAAAGGTATGTTTGTATGAGGGGTTGTGGAGGGAATGTGGAGGAACTATGTATGAGAGGTTGGGTATATTTTTTGTAGGGATTTTGAGGGAATGAGGGGGTTTTAGGGAATGATATTTAGATTTTGGGAAAACAATTAGGGTTTAGGGAATTTTGTGGTTTGGGAATAGTGGGATTAGGTATTAGGGTTTTTAGTTTTAGGGATAAGGGGATAGGTGAGTGTGAATGAAAGGGGAGAGGGAAAATAATATGAGTAAATTGTAGTGAAATCAAAATGCAAATGGGGATACAACGGCAAAACTGCAACTTTGCAAACCCTAGGCAATTTTCTCAACACAACTTTGCAAGGAACTAGGGTTTTGTTTTTAACCTATTGAAACACCATAAACACTGATGGAAACTCATACATTGGAAATATGGAGGTGTTAACTTACTTGTGGAATGAATAATTTGCAATTGGGAGGAATATTTGAATGGATTTCAGGCTTTTTAGCCCAATGCGCCGCGCCAATTCATTTTTTACACTGCAGAGGGCTGCCCAATGCGTAGCGCCCTTTTGCAGGGGACCTTTGGAGGCCTTCCCGGTGTCCAAATTGGGTGAAGAATAGCTCGTTGGAAAGGTATTTGAGTCTAATTTCCAACCCAACTATAATTTTTTAATTTGGAATTCATTTTCCTTGTCAAAAATCAAATCTCCCAAGACTGTTCAAAATGTGCCAAATGAGGCTGCCTAAAGGCAGAGTGCTGTTGCAGTCAACTTTTGAAGGTCTTCCTCAACTCCAAATTGATCTCATGATAGCTCATTGGTTATAATTTGACTCATAAAGCAAGTAATTTGGCCAACCAAGCTAGGAGAAAACTTGATTTTCCCAAGGTCACTTCAGAGGTGCATCAATTCTCCCGAGGAAACTATATTTTTGACATTTTTCTAAAACCATGACACCTATGTAAAATGTGAAGGAGGTTTTTCTTCCGTGGCCTATTTTCGACAGAAACCTCTCTCATTTTTCCAAAATTCATCTTTTCTTTCTCAGAAACATCATTTGAGTAAAATCTACCCCGATGTGTGGAACAGGGGATTTGTTGAAATGAAGCGAAATGAAGGGGATAAGGGGCTTCTAAATTCTTGAGAAAATTTTAGGAAGTATGGAGAGATGTTAGGAAGTAGGGGAAAGTGGAATTTCAAATATTGAGTGAGGGGAAGGGGTCAAAAAGGGAAAAACACAGGTCTAGCCTAGAAAATTGCCAAGTTGTAGCAAGAAACTAGGGTTTGTG
Source organism: Pinus tabuliformis (assembly GCA_031772625.1). Taxonomy (NCBI): domain Eukaryota; kingdom Viridiplantae; phylum Streptophyta; class Pinopsida; order Pinales; family Pinaceae; genus Pinus; species Pinus tabuliformis. The sequence goes on along the minus strand of CM062808.1, from coordinate 776,618,342 downwards.
CGAAAATGAGGAATTTGGGGGATCTCAGTGATGGGAAGTGTTTAATAAGGTACATTAAGGATAGGGGAAGGTGTATGAACATCAGGATACAAGTTTTTTTGATGATTTGACCATCCAAGAGAAATTGCCTTCAAAACCCTGGGAGAGGGAAATGAACCTTACCTAGGGGCAACTGAAGCATGAACAAGGTGTAAAATGACCCAGTGGAACTTGACATGATGATGAAAACCCTCTAAATGATGGTGCACTCAGCTGAATGGTGACGTGGACTGACATTTGGACAACTTTGAAAGGAGTAAAAGCAAACCCTAGACCTAATACCTAGTGACCAAATTTTGCTTAAAGACTCACTGAAATGACAAAATTTGACCTTGACACCTTAAAATCACTTTGTAGGAGTATGTTTGATCACTAGAGGAAGGCTGTAAAGACTGACACCAACACCACCAATTCCTTCTTATGTTGGATGGAGTATTCCTTCAGCGCAGTCCATGTTGTCAAAAAATGGATTATATCTTCGAAGTGCCCGTCTACGATGCGCACTACAAAGATCTGTGCATCCGGTAATCCTTCCTCTAGATTAGTGGTTTCCTTTCCTATCTTAATGTCGAATAAATAATTCAGTCCTATGTTCAAGCATTCCAGCTTTACTACGACCTCAAAATCACATTCCCGGAACAATAAGAGCCACCTGCATATGCACCCCCCCAACACAAGCTTATTGACCAGGTATTTTAGCATAGAATGATCGGTATACATCTTGAAATGTCCTTCAAACAAATAGTGTCAGTATTTTTGGAACACGTACACCATCGCCAACCCCTCGCACTCAGTGGTGGAATAGTGCTTCTCTTCTTTGGACAACCTCGGACTTGCAAACATGATAGGGTTATCCAAGCCTTCCCCACCCTCCTGTGTGAGCACTACTCCCAGTGCAATACACATTGCATCAACATGGACATGAAACTCCACATCCCACTTTGGGAAGACCAGGATTGGAGAGGAGGCCAATTTCCCCTTCAAAAAATCCAAACTTTTCATGCAATCATCATTCTAGCAAAATGTAACATCATTTTTCAATAGTTTTTCCATCGGCGCGGTGATTTGAGCATAGCTCTTAATAAACTTTATGTAGTATCCAGTGTGTCCCAAGGTAGCACGTAGCTGTTTAACACTTCACGGTGCTTCCAAATTTAGAATAACGACAATCCTCGTAGGGTCCACCATCAGTTCCTATTTGGAGATGACATGTCCCAACAGGTTTCCAAAGGGAACGAGGAATGTGCACTTCTTAAGGTTCAGTGCAATCTAGTGCCGTCAGAAAGTATCCAGCATCAAGCATAAGCTTGCTATATGGTGCTTAACTAATCCGAAGACAGTCCAATCATCCAAATAGACCTCCAAGAACTTGTGGATGTATTCTTTGAACGCAGCAAGAACGATGCGCGAAAATATGGCTGCCGCATTCTTCAATCCAAACGGCATAACGGTGTATTGAAAGCAGCCCCATTCCATTGCAAAGGTCATTTTTCTCCTATATTTCGGTGTGATATTAATTTGATGGTACCTTGGGAACCCATCCGTGAACGAGTATGCTTCCTGGCCGCCAACATTTTCCAAAGCTTCATCTGTGAATGATGTCGGGAATGGTTCATGTACACAGGCGTCATTTAACTTCCTGGGGTCCACACATATTCTTATTTCACCCTTCTGCTTCTTCTTTTGCACTACCATAGGACTCACCTAGTCGGATTCTTCCACTGGCTCAATAATTCCAGCTCTGAGCATTTTGTCTAATTCTTCGCAGACCTTTTCCTTATATTTTAGATTCAAGTGGTAAGGCCTTTGCTTCACCGGATTCACATCAGGTTTCAGGGTGATCTTCATCATCCCTAAGTTGCCAATGATCGCTTTTAAATCCGTAATTTTGGTCGGGAACAAGTCTTGGTATTGGTGGAGTAACTCAGTGACCTTATCCACCGTGGCATCATCCCAATAGTCTCTAAGCATTGCATACTTTGGTTCCACCTCCATTCCAATGTTTACCTGCTTCATTTTTAGCAGCGTGGTGATGTCGGGATCCTCAATCAATGGTCCTTGAACCTCGTGATAGCCTTCCGTTTCTACAATGTTAATATTTCGTGGGTCTTCATAATCCTCCTCAACATTTACATTGTAACACTCCAGTGCGCAGCTCAGCTGTGTCACCCATTCTGGCTGAAGCACTTCCATTGGCTCTTGGGGTATTTTGAAGATAGCTACTTTTACTGCTTGTAGCGCATCATCAACAGTATCCGACCAATGATCTTCAAATGTGAAGGTTAGCAGGAATCCTTCGCACATGATATCCCATTCGCTCGTGCCATGGCGGAGCTCTATCTCAATATACCAATTTAGGGGTATAACATCCAGAGTTTGACAGAAAAAATGCACCCATTTAGGTTGTGGCTCTTCCCCGTAGACCTTGGTCCATTTCGTGAGGTGTGTATGTGGATCATCGTGTCTGCCATACTTTTCTGCTAGTCGTATCTGCAATTTCCCAAATCGTAGGCGCATCATCCTTCTACATCCATGCCAATCCTCAAAGCTTCTCTGATGCGTACCCCACCACCTTGCAGGCGTAGCGCGTAGTGCCCATTTTAGAGCGTCAAAACGCTGCTGTTCCATCACTTCACTTTCAAATTTGTCTAGGAATTCATCCACCGTTGTTAACCCATCATACATAGGCAGATTTCTTGCCTCGGTTTTCATGCAACGCATTGATCTTACCATCATGTTGCAATTGAGTGTGGTTACCTCATGTAACCGATTCTGCCATCGTTCTGTTTCCTCATCCGAATTTGATGTGTAGGAGCTTTCATGCTCCCATGAAGTTCTGCCATCTGCTATTGGATTCACCCAATCTTGTTCCCAAGCAATTATCTTGTAGATACAATCTAGCTCGTCTTCGCTTTCATCGTCATGCACTGGCTCTGTATAGCGTGATCCTTCTGGAGGGTCTAAAGGTACCACTACGCGCAGTGACTTGTTCTCAAAAATCATTTTTCACTTCTTCAGATTTATGACTCCATTCATATCAGTGGCCTAATCTATTCCCAGTAGCACGAGATAAGGATTGCTGTCATCTACAATCTCTATCACCTCGAAATCTGCAAGCACGCTCGCACCTTCGATGTCTACCGTTATTCCCTACAGTCTTCCCATCAGTAGGATCTTTTGCTGGTTCGCCATTCGCAATTGAATAGGGGACCATTGCAACGTGGGCCTACCCATACACTCCCATGTTTGTTTTGGCAACACATTCGCGTCCAATCCTAGATCTAGAATTACTTGATCCATTTCATACTCCTCGATTTGTGCAGTCAATCTCATTTCCCTTCCTATTTGCAATGCATGCTTTCCAAGTTTCCAGACTACATGCAGTTCTCCAGACCCAGTGCACCTAGTGATAAGCTCCTGTAGTCCCTTCACCGCTTTGCTTTCGCACAGTTTTTTCATGCATGTCTCTAGAAAGGTAGTGAGCATTGAAGGATCCATCCCCGGTTCTAGTTGATCCTTACTACCTGAAGTGGAGGCCTCCATGAAGCTCTTCTTAGCTTCCATGAATGTCTCCTTCACGCACTCCAAATCAAATTCAGGTTCCTTTGTAGGAGCCTTGCGAACCCATGCACTTTCTTCAGGTTGCTTACCTTTGTCATCTCCTGTCATGATACCGCTTCAGGGCACTATGTTTACATTCAGGTCCTCTTCGTGTAGCTCAGACCTCATCATTTGCAAATTGTGGGTCGGGGGAGGTTGGAGTGTCCCTTTATGGCACAACCTCACTATCAATGTAGGGAAGTCCTCCATCTCATGATCAAATTGAGTACAATATAAACATGATGCTCTTGTCATATTTGTACAATCGCGGGCATAATGCCCTAGCCCTCTGCAATTGTAACAAATCAGTTGTTCGCAACCCCTCCCTAGTCCCATTCCTCCTCGATCTTGTTCATGCCCCTGAAATCCAGCACACGCCATCCCTGCATTTGGATCGAGGGCTCGTTTTTTGGTCTGCATTCTGTAGGCAGGAGTTCGATCCATGATTAGCTCGTAACTTCTGCAGGTGCGCTCATCATGGCCTACCGACCTGTAGAAATTACAAAACAATTGTTGGGATGTTTGCTTATACTTCTGTAATAGGTGACGGTTATCTATAGTGTGTTTTCCTCCTATCTGACAAATCGCGTACCATAATGTAGGCACCACTCTCGATCCTGCTTGTGCCTTTAGTCATGCCCTTGGCCTTTTCATTTTATTTACCATACTTCCTCGCGCACTTTTGGGCGAGTTTTCCTATCTTGTTTCAAACTTTGCATTTCCAAACACAAATTTTGTAGTTGCACGTGGATTTGTTGAACTCCCAGGCCAGGATCTTGTATTATAGTCTCATGCAGCCTCATTGCAATCTCCAAAGCCTTGGCCTAGGTGTATAGCTTCTGCTGCGGTAGGGCCATCCTCAAATGCGACGTTAGTGACACTACAAACCATGTGTGGTGTTGTCCATCTGTCAAGGTCATGTTGGCTTTGTGAATCATACTCTTCAGTCTCTGATCCAGATCCCATGGGATCTCACCTAGAAGCATCGTGATTTCCTTAAACTCGATAATCAATTGTGTCTCTGACTTTGGCTTGCTAAATTCTCCATTCAGCATAGCCTGGATATCTATAATCCCCACGTTTGGCTGGTCATTAGAATGCTTAATGTACCACGTTAGTGCACGATCCTGCAATGCGCTTACCAACGTTTCCCTCTTTATATTATCATCCACAACTCCCTGTGCTTCCCATATGGCCTTTACCACAAACTAAAATTGGTCCGGATCTTTGTCCCCTACTCCTCTGAATACCAGAAATTTTATCGCGCTCGCCATATTGAACTATGGTGGTGGTAGAGGTGGTGTGGATGGAGATGGAGGTGATAGCGGTGAGACTGGTGGTGGTGTAGGTGGGGGTGGTATGTGCGGAATTCACTTCCTTATCAGACTGATCGCGCTTCTTGGAGAAACATTCACTAGCTCTTCTTCACTTTCTCGCTGCAGCGAAATCAAGGGACTATTTTCTATCTCTGCGCTACCTTCGTTTCTATAGATCCTCCCACTTCGTGTAGTCCCAAACATTAATTTATTCACATAACCCATTTTTCACACAATAGCATTTTAATCCAAGTGTTCAACGATTTAATGTACTTACCTCGTGGTCCCTTGAGGAAGCGTTGTTCTGCCTCACCATAGCTGATGGTCGTATATACCGCAAACTCGGTGATAAACCCTCCTATAATTCGATCAATCCAATGGTCCACAATGTGCACGATCTTATCTTCTGATGCTTCTAGTTTGCACACTAATTCTAGAGTCCACACAATCGGTTTGTCGAGCCTACACCTTCCCTGACTGTCTGCTAGCTTCACGATCCACTCGTACAGTTCAGAGGGGAAGGATGCAAAGAAAATTTCATGGATTTCTATATATAAGTAGCACTCCAACCACTATTCCTTTGATACTTGCAAATTCCTATTTTCCTGTGCCGCGAACTCGTGAATCTTTCTGTCCAAACACCCTTCAATTTCTTTCTTCGTCGGATACCAGCAACACGACATCAGACATCCCTCATGCAGATCCCAGTCCTGGCAACAGAACCATTTGTTGGCTTGTTGGGGCCTGACCCAGGTTCAGAGGTGATTTAGCCAAAAAAATCCCAGTACTACTGGCCCTTTAGGAAATAGTTCGCGAAGTGTGGACTGAGGTCTCACCCAAAGTAGTATGGTAGGGTGCTAGAACCAGGTTTCCGCACCCTGGAGATGTCTAATGTTTTCAAGCGGTCTGTGGTTCGACCCTGCGCGCACGTCGCTACGCGCACTTACGTGTACCTTGTAGCCTGAGATGCTGCCTTCGCCCAACCTTACTCAGGGGCTAAACAATGTTATTACCCAAGTACTTACTAGTAATCCTATATGATTTGATTATTTTAGATTATTTGTATGCTTTCTGTTATACTTAACAATATTCCCAATTCATAGAAGTGCGCGTAGTAAGTAAACAGTATAATTGCAATTCATATCCAACAGATAATAACCCAAGACAGATACACGTAATTTAGATAAAACTTCTCTTTATTATTCTTTCTATTTGGTTACAAACTCTATTATACCCTGCGCACTCAGCTGCAAGGGTCCACGCACTCAGGTGCCGACTCTACTAGGCCTCCATGCACTCAACTGCAGAGCTTCTTCCTACTACTATGACCCAAAACACACTTAGACACTTGCTCTGTACTTCTATCTCATACTTCGCTCTTCCTTTCATCTTCCTTTCCTTTTTACACTTAGAGCTTCACTCTATTTATACAATCCCATGGTTCACGGATCATGGGTAGGCAGACATTACATTCAAAACTTAGGGTAGACAACCCTATGACTCTAACATACACTTCGTGCCCGCAATTCGTGGAGCTTTATAATAATATTACTCAAAACTTAGGCTTTAAGCCCCCAAACATGTTGTGGGGGTATTCCATGCCCAACAACTGCCATGGTCAATGACAATCTCCTTTGGAATACCAAAATGAGAAATGACTTGGTTGAAAAGGAAAAGAGTTTTTGTCTCACCATCATTTGTAAAAGTAGGCATAGCTTCGGCCCACTTCGTAAATTATTCCACTGCTACGATAATGTACTTGTGACCCATTGTCAAAGCCAGGTTACAAGTTGTAGAATCAATAACCCACCTTGTGAACGGACCAACAGTAATGAAAGGGAAAAGTGGAGTTAGATGAGAGTGAATTTTCTGAGTATATATTTCACAGGGATGGCACTTTTTGACTGCTTCCATGCAATCTTTAAAAATCGAGGGCCAAAAATAGCCTGAACACAAGATTTTTTGGGTTGTAGCAAGCCCAGATAGATGACCTCCACAAGCTCCACTATGGAATTCATTAAGAATATACTCAACTTCGTCGAAGTTTAAACAATATCTAAGTATTGAATCAATCTTGCGATGATACAAAGTGTCACTGATAATAATATATTTTTTAGCTAGATGACACAATTTCATGTGTTCATCCTTGGAAAAAGCCAAAAGAAACTTTGAAGTCTTGAGATAGACTATGATGTCTCCATACCAAGGATCTTGTGAAGAAATGAGGAAGAGATGTTCATCAGCAAGTGACTCTTCATAAACAATATCTTCTTCACAAGGCAACTCTAAGATTAATTCTGTGAATACTAAAGATTTTTTGGACTTAGCTGACATGAATTCGATATCGAATTCCTACAATATGACAATCCATTTATTATATGTGACCCCAATCACTCGCCTACTGAGGAAAAACTGAAATGGGTTGACATAGGCTAAAACAAAAGTTTTTCTAAGAAGAATATAATGACAAACTTGCTAGACAGTGTGAACTGTTGCTAAAGCTAATTTCTTTATATGAGATTACTAAAGTTCAGGACCAGCTAAGGATTGTCTCAAATAGTAAATCACATGCTCTCTGAGAGCATGGTCTTCCTGAACCAGAACCATCCCAATGGTTGATTTTGTCATGGAGAGATATAAAAGGAAATCCATGCTATAACTGAGTGCACTCAAAATAGGAGTAGAGGTCAATGCCTTTTCCAAAGCATTGAAGAAGCATTGAGCAAAATTGTCCCAAACAAATGGGACTCCTTTCTTCAGTCATCGCATAAATCCTTGCGTAATCTAGACATAATTTACGATAAATCTCCTTAAGAAATTGGCTTTACCTTGGAGACTATGAAGTTGACGAATTATTGACATGGGAGGCAACTGAAGTATTGCCTCAACCTTGAAGGGATCAACATGAATCCCTTCATTGGATATAATCCCAATAACCAACCGGATGTGATAATGAAAATGCATTTATTTGGATTCAACTAGATCTTATAGTAACAACATCGTTCAAAAACCAAATGAAGGTGATGTGGATGATCAATTCTCTTTCAAGAATGAGCATCTAGGTCATCCAAATATGCTTCTATAATGTGCTTGATGTCGTGGAAAACATAAGACATTGCTCGCTGAAAAGTCCCTCTAGAATTTTTAAGGCCAAAAGGCATCTTTTTGTATGAAAATGTACCCCAAGGGAAAATAAATGTTGTCTTGTGTTGATCTTCAGGATGGATAGTTATTTGATTATATCCTGAAAAACTATCCATGAAGGAGAACACCTCATTTCCACACACTCATCAATGATCTGATCGATAAACAGAGTGGGGAAATTATATTTAAGACCAGCCTTATTCAAATCCCTAAATTCAATGCATACCTAGATCGTTCCTTGCTTTTTATCAACAGGGACTAAATTCGAAACCCATTCAGTTAACAGAATGGGGTATATGAAACTCGTCTTAAGCATCTTTTCAACCTCATCTTTAATAGTTGTTGCTTTCCTAGGATTTACTGATCGAATCTTTTGTTATACAGCCTTAGTGTTTTCGTAAGTCTTTCTTTCATGTTGAACTATCTATGGATCAATTCCAAGAATTTCTTCATAATACCAAGCAAACACATCTCAAAATTCTTTAAAAAGGTTAGTGTAAATCTTGATTTCTTCATGGGAACATGCAGCTCCGATGAAGATATTTTCGATAATATTTGGATTCCTGGAGATTTTCACCGAATAGTTTCTGAAATATTGGACATATTTCCTTCGACAAAAATTTGTGATGGGGCCAAAGGATTTAAGATTTTGTGAACACTTCCAGTTGAAGAAGGACCCGACAAAGTTGACTCAACTTGATGCAAGTCAGGGAGAAAACATGATTGATGATGCAAATCATCCCACAGTCTTTCTACACTAGTCATTACTTCTGGGATTTCCTCTTCAAAAGGTAAGACTATATCAAGGTAGTCCATAGTTGAAGTAGAGTCAAGAATCTAGACCAGATCCACATCACCATCCAAATCCTCTGATGGGAGAAAAATTGGATCAGAATCTACAGAATTCACTATAGATTGGTATGTGGTTTCTTCTGCAGATATAGGGTCTTCCATTCCACCCATTGTCCCTTCCTCTAATGTGGTGGTAGAGGGGGCTAAGGGCCAAGGATCAAAAAAATAATGATTTTTGAAGGAACCTCTTTGAGGCGCAACCTTGGAGGATGAAATGGAATTAATAGGAGAAATAGGAGAAGGAAGATCAAAAGTACCCATCAATGAGGAATACATTCCAACACCCAAATCCTCCACAGGCTACTTGGTATTCTTTACCAAGGGGATGGTAGAATCAAAATATGCATTAGGATCATTAGAAGAATAAACCATTTGATCAATCATAATAATTCTCCCTTTGTGGGGGAAGCGTAGGACTTGAAACAACGATGAAACAATAGCACCCATTGTATAAACCCAATTTCGACCTAAAAAACGATTATAATCTAGATTGGCATCAACTATTTCTACCTCGACATTGACAACCTTACCCCCAACACAGATGGGAAAGGCTAGAAGAATTCCATGAGGCCTATGAGAATGACCATCAAATGCGTTAAGGAGATTAGGGGGAGGAACAACTTCCGGAGATTCGATAGACTTCCAACATGGCATCGACATGACACATATGGACACCCCTTCATGAACTATAGTTCAAAAGATATTCATTTTCCGATATGTAGAATTAATCTGGAAAGCCATGTGATGAGGGAGTCTCTTCTTAGCACTTCACATATCAAATATTATAACAATATATTTTTCGAATCCACTTCTTTGATCATAGTGAGAAAAGCACTCCTTTGTGCAGGACACAATTGGTGTACCTCTAACACTAACATCACAGAGGGGCTCTTAGCCAGACCTTCGAAAATAGAGTAGTTATGAGAATCCCTAGCATTGGGATTAACAGTCGAATGTTTAGTAAAGCCTTTCAAAATCCAAGGTATAGGCTCAACTATGGTCCTCTCGATATGGAGTGGCTCTAGAATATCAAAAGCAGTCTTAGCTTAAAAGGTTCCAGTTCACCATAATCATGTGATCTTGTAGCAACATCAGCATGGGACCTTACCATATAGACATTTGAAGTAGATTCCCCTTCCCGGTTTCCCCTTGTGGAGATTCCAGTACCAACATTAGCGCTAGTAAGAATTTTCTACCCTCAAGGAAAGGGATTAGTCAACACAGCCTAGGAACTCGAAGAACCCTACTGAGCTAACAAGAGTTGAGCATCCTGAATCTTAGGGAAAATATGAGTAAGATGATCCCCACTACACAATTTGCATGGGAAATTTACTTTATTTTTTTATTCCTCCTTTCCCTCTCCAGTATCAATACTAGACTTGTTCGCATTCCCTTTCCCAACCTTATCTTTCTTCTTACCACGTCCTTTCTTCTTCCCATCAGATTGTTGGTCTCCTTTTGGGTTCAAAGATTGGACAACGTTAAATTCTAAAGGTTGGGAAGGCATAGGCACTGATGGAGGTGCCTGCGTTGGAGAAGCAGATTTTAAAGACAACAATTGTAATTGATTTAGCAGGTTAGTCATTCTACTATCGATTGATCCTACAATTCCGTCGGCATGGGGTCCCGACTTAGGTTTGGCTAGATCAATCTTTAATCAAGGAGCATTAGGAAAAATATTATAGAGAACTCTGGATTGAGAAAATATAAGTTATTTAATTAAGGCTTCTGTGATCCATATCAAGTTTTTGAGACATGTTTTTGGTGATAATCACATCAAAATTCATTTGTCGACGCGTTTCGAACTAGCAAGTGTCATTCATCCTTACGACAAGATGAAGAATCAGATCATGGCAACAAGTTAAATACGAACATTTTTCATTCCAATGGTTAGAAAGAAATGACTACTTTTGACCAGAAGAAATAGCTATATTTGACTGGACCAACAATTAGGGAGTTTTTTTTATAAATTAATTAATTAATGAGTTAATTAATTAATTAATTAATTTTATTTATTTATTTAAATATAAATATAAATAAATATATATGCTTTTAAATATATCAGTTCTAACTTCTAGGCTCTGAAGATGTCATGTTATTCAATGAACACTCCAGAGAGCAACACATCCTTAGAAATTAATGGTTGTAAATATTTCAAAATGAAGATGAGTCACCAGTTCTATTTGTGGGAAAAACTTCCCGGAGGTAAGGGTTGACAACCTCAAAAAATCTAAGGTAGAAAATCAACAAGAAGCATACAGTAAAGAATGAAAACTATGAAAACTACTAAATTTGGGTTTGTGAAGAATACCCGGAGGTCCTACGTTTGATGTCGATCTCGTAGGGTCCAAACCCTCTACTTCCTCCAAAGTGATCAGACCTGCAACACAACTCAGAGAAGCATATACATAGAAATTTGTTCAAAGAATGTGCATAATAAACATGTTAGATCATCAAGCATAAATATATAAAGCATGATATATTAGACATGAATTACAAAAAACATGAGATCATAACATTTCAGGAATAGGACAAATCTTCTTTATTGATATCAGCAAATAGGAGTGGAAGAATACAACCTAATCCGACCACAAAACCAATGAAACCTTTCTATGGACTCGTCCAACCCAAGCCTCAAATATCACCTCTCAACATGTGCAAAAGGATGGCATATAATGGAAGATGAACATCTCTGCAAGGAAACAATGGTTTCCTATGACAGGGAGTACAAGAGGCATAGGGAAAATCATACTTGATTTGGGGATAAAGGTGTTATGGGTGAAACCACCCTAGGACTTTGGGTTGAGAACCCCAACAAAGAAGAGGGCAAACCTCAACAAGAAATGCTCAAGCAATCATTAAACATCCTTAATCTGCTAAATCGTGTAGGAGTGTCCTTACCCAATGTCCTTCATTTGAGTAGATCCTGCAGGGTGCAAACCCTCAGCTTCTCCCAATGTTCTTGAAACCTGAAAATTATTCAAATAGAACATACACGATAGTAGAAACATAAAGGATATACATGATGTTAACTTTAAATCATATAAATGAATGACTAATTATACATCAATAAATATTCATAAATGAATTACAACACAACTTTGATGCATAAACACATTTCATGTCAGAAACAGAACAACATTCTTTTTTATTAAAGTAAGCTATAGATAAGGTGGAGAAATACAACCCAAGTCTTTCTCTAGCTCCAAGTAGAACCGTCCTCCGGATCCCTCCTTTCCCGGCCTTCAACAATCTTCCTCCATCACCAGCACAAGGATAGGAAACAAGGGTTTCCTGAAGCTTTGGGGAGTGCAGGAGGCACAGGGATTCTTCAGACTTGATCAAGGATAATCTCACTATAGTATCAATATCTCATACTTTCTCCCCTTAAGGCCTTCCCATGGAAGTTTATTTATACCTCTCCAAATTAGTTTTTTTCAGTTGGGAAACAGTTGGGCCACGGGAAATAGGAGGTGAGTAACAAGTAAAACCCGTGAACTCCACCCAAAATTAAGGAAATTTGATTTTTTTTAAGTGTTTTAACATATGTATGCAGGTTGGATATATGCTGACCCATGTGTACACTCTTTTATCATAGGTAAAAGTAGTGTATAGGGAATAAAACACTATTTTTTAATATTTTGGACCAATTCTGGAAGGAAAGGTTGCCCTAGGCCATAAATAGAGCATCAAATCTACCAAGAGTGGTGAATGGTGCTATAACAAATGCCCCCTAATAAATGAGGTCAGAAGGGGTACATGATGGCTGAAATGTATTAAGTGTATGGAAATAATCATGCCGAGACCGAGGAGGAGTTCACTAGAATTTAGCCTGCCAAACCATCAAAAGAGATCAAAAAGAAATTGTTGTCTGAGGCAGGCATACCCATGCTCAGAAATAGTAAAGTATGTTCGCATATCAAGTACAAAATTAGATCTAACATGTATACAATTATAAAGGAACTAAAAGTACATAATGGATCATCTGATCATAATCAAGAAAGTACATGTCTGAATATCACATATAAAGAGCTGATCAATGATGCTGAAGTATGAAGTTGATCACTGAAGTCAAGAAACTAATCCCAATAGTACCAAATATAAGCACGGTTAAAGAAGCTCTAGCTTATAAGCAAATCCTGAGTGAATTTTCCATGGATTCAGGTATGGAAGTTAATCTCTCCAAATCTAAGATTTTTTTCTTTAGCACTCACATTTCTATTCAGAGAAATATTTCTATAATTTTGGGCTTTCAAAGGGAAACCCTCCCTTCAAAATATTTGGGAGTTCCTCTAACAGCCAAACCTTTACACAAGAGCATCTGGGAACCAGTGATTAACAAATTGCAAGACAAAATCAAGAAATGGACTATTAGATCATTAAATCTGGCTGGTAGGTTGGTGCTAACCAAGGCTGTGCTACAATCAATCCCAGTCTTCGTGCTTTCAGCTCTCCTAGCACCAATAGGAGTCCTACATCAATTCAGATCCATACAAAGAGACTTTCTTTGGGGCAAGGAGGAGGAAAAAAAGAAATGGGCCTTGGTAGCTTGGGAAAAAATCTGCAAACCTAAAAACTATGGAGGGATGGGATTAGATGATCCTAAGATTCTAATTAAGGTTTTAGGAGCTAAATTATGGTGGCAATGGGTAAAAGACCCAGAGGCCTAGTGGGCTATGATATGGAAAGAAAAATATGCCAGCAATTGGCAAAACAATGATCTAATAAGAATGTCAGGAAATAGAAAGGGATCACACATTTGGAATAAGGCATGGGATAGCCAGGGCTTAGTCCAAGGAAATAGTTTCTGGGAAATCAGAGATGGAAACCTAGCCCTATTCTGGGAGGATAGATGGCAACAAGAACCTATTTTGTTAAAAGAAGATTTGAGGGATCTCAAGGAAGTGACAGATACCAAAGGGTTATCTAAAGTAAAAGACTTTTGGGATCAAACCACCACTATGGGAAAATGGATAACCTAGAGGAACTTTGATTTTAGGGATAACAACCCCCTGAAGGCTAAAGCAGAGATCCTAAAAAAAAATGGTAGAACAAAGGAAGATTTTGAGGTCTGAGGGGCAAGACCAGCTAAGATGGGGTAACAATAATGAGGGAGCCTTTAATCTCAAGGAAGCCAAACTCATTCTCCTTGACCTTAACTCTCAAGCTCTGGATAAGATTTGGCAAGGCCTATGGAGACATCAAGGATGGATGAAAATTAAACTCTTCAAGTGGCTAGTTCAGCGTAGGAAAATTCTGACCTGGGAAAATATTAGGAAGAGGGGTATCCTAGGGCCTTCCAGATGTCAACTTTGTGAAGCCCATGAGGAAACTATAGAGCACCTTCTCAACAACTGCATTTTCACCTCCAGTTTGTGGGATTCTTTTGCCTCCATTTTCTAATAGACTAATAGGGACAAAGGAAGTATCATCAATACCCTAAACAAATGGAGAAGAAACTTTTCAGATAATGAAATTCTTAGCTCAGCATGGGCCATCATTCTAAGCTTCATTATTTGGAATGTCTGGAAAGAACGAAACAATAGAATCTTCAAGAATGAAAAGAAACCTTCCCAATGCCCTTTTGAGCAGATCTTAAATCAACTCAAGGAAACAGTCGTCACTATTGTGCGAACTCTCCCTAAGAACCCACCTTCAATTGTTGATTTAAGAATGCTCTGTGAATTGGGGTTGCAAGGTCTTATTCCTCAGGGACTGGATAGGATTATTTTCTCCCTGGACTCTGAGCAAGATTTATGGCATCCTCCCCCTAAAGGCTTTTTGAAATTCAACATTGATGGGGCTTCTAAAGGCAACCCAGGTACCGTTGGTTATGGAGGAGTGTTAAGGGATGAGAATGGAAGTGTCCTTTTTATATTCTACTGTCATTTAGGAAAAGCCACCAATAACATGGCGGAATTGATGGCTATGGATAAATGTTTAGATTTCCTGGAACAGGAGCACCGACAAAATGTGATAGTTGAAGCCAATTCTGAGTTAATCATCAAATCGATTAAGAGGATTAGTTAGGGAACAAGGCTGGAAAAAGTCTCAAGGAACTAGAGGCTGATCCAGGGCTTTCAATGGATTCAGCAACACCTCCAAAGCCTTTGTACTGTTAGCTTCAAACATGTCTGAAGATCAGCCAATAAATTGGCGAATCTTCTGGCCAATCAAGGTGTGATCAGCACAGAGAACAGGATTGTGATGAGCTGGCAAGAATTGCCTCAGAGTAGGTTAAAAGCGATTTGCAATGACCAGGCAGATGAAGACAGGTTCGTGTTTCGGAGTAGATCCATGGAGGTGGAGTCTGGTTAATCCAACGATTCCAAGTGGCTGCCAGTTGGGTGGCTCTGGTTCTTCGAAGATAGGTAGGTCAGTGGGAGTTTCTTCTTTCCTCAGTTTTGGAGGAGAAGAAAAAACATAAGGTCAGAACCCGGACACTTTCAGTGGCCACAACACCATGGGTTTTTTGCCCGTGCACGATAAACCAGGTCAGAGGTGGTTTTCCGGTGATCACAGGCCTCGCAAGGGGGAAATGGTATTCCCATTTTTGAAGCGATTCCATATAGTAGGCTACACGTGGTGGTGGGGTCAGCTAAATTATCACCCTCATCGCACGCTAAAGTTCCGTGAGATTGGCCGGCACGATATGAATCTCTGCTGTCGGATCAAGCGAGGCGGATCGATGGCTACGATTAATCATGCAAGTTGGTTGTCTAGGCAGGTAAATATAGCGCTTCTTGACTGGGTGAATTAACCCTCTACCGTTGGATTGGGGTAGTAGGCTCAACAGTGTTGATTAATGTGACAAGTTTGGAAGTTGGCGGGTAGAGTTATTGCTGCTTTTTCTTGGCGGGAGGAATTTTGTCACAGGCGAGAAGCTTGTGGTTTGGTTCCGATGCAGGCTTCATCTTTGTTTTGTTTTTAAGAGTTTAGAAGTGGGGTTTTTCGAGGTAGGGGCTATTACCTTGAGCCCGTTCTCTTTTTGGTTTGTGGGTCTCTTCCTTGGTCCACAAATCCTTGTGGATAGACGTAGATTTTGTACTTTATTAAGGAATTGAAGGTCCGACTCTTGCATTAGCATATATATATATATATATATATATATATATATATATATATATCCAAAGAAAAATAATCAATAAATAAAACAGGGTCAACAATAAAATATGGGGCTCAGGCCCATTAAACAATAACAAAAATACTAAAAGGAGTTAAGAATGAATAGGATGATAAAATACATAAAAAACACGAAGGATCAATAAAATAAACTCTAATGAAGAATAAATCAACAACAAATACTACAAAAAGGATGCCAATACCTACATAGATGAAAAATAAATAAATAAATAACTAGGAGGACAAGACAGTGAACCAACTTTTGCTAGTATTCCAACCATCATCTCTATTCAAATTATTGGGTCTTTTTTCAATTTCTATGGCCTCCCTCAATTTACAATGATGAAAATGACTAACCTTAGCAATGACTTGGGCCTCCTCAATGCAAATGTGATGCTTAGATTTATCTGCATGCTCCGCCAAAGCAAAGGAGCAGGTCCTGCCATGCTTGATGTCAGCAACATGCTCATGAATCCTTTTATTAATCGAGTGACCAGTCTCACCAATGTAGGGAGTCCCATAAGAGCATGGGATAACATAAACACCCTTCATATTCTTGGGGTCCACTAGGTCTTTTACAGATCTAAGGGAGCTCTGTATGGTATTTAAAGGCCGAAAGGTTGAAGCCACCTTATGCTTCCTTAGGATCCTTGCAATATTATTAGTGGTCCCTTGGATAAAAGGAAGATGAACACCAGAAAATCGATCCTTGGTATGTTTCTTAGCACTAGGACCTTTTTTAGCTCTGAGGAAAGCCTTAGTACATTGGTGTCTACTATACCCATTATTAAAGAAAACACTTAGGAGATTTGCTTTCTCTTCCTTGAGATGGTTCTCATCAGAAACTCTTAAAGCTCTAGTTGCTAAGGTGTTGAGAACACCAAGCTTTTGAGCTGGGAAATGATGAGAATTAGCATGAAGATATTGTTTCGTATGAGTTTTCTTACGATATACCTGAGAAAGAGCCATTATCATTCCCTGAGAGGAGGACGTCAAGGAAGGGAAGACTACCATTACATTCAAATTCCATAGTGAACTTTATAGAACTAGATTGATTGTTAAGATGGAGGAAAAATAGTTCCAACTTTTCTTTACCATTGGACCAGATGACAAAAGTGTCATGCACAAACCTCTTCCACAACTTAGGCAGAAGAAGAGAAGAAGCTAATGCCTTTGATTCAAAATCCTCCATGAATAGATTAGCTACCACAGGGGAGAGGGGGGAACCCATGGTGACACCGCAAGTTTTCTCATAGAATTCCCCATCGAATGAAAAGAAAGTAGAAGTAAGACAAATACCAACTAAATAAGTCGTATCAAGATCTGTGATGCACTTGATGACTTCGATGGCCTCATTGATAGGGATATTATTGTAGAGAGAGACCACATTAAAGCTCACAAGCTTGTCATCTGGATCAAGCTTGAAACTCTTTAACTCATTAACAAACAATGCAAAGTCCTTGATGAAGGATTCTGTATGGCCAACAAGGGGCTTAAGCTTCTGGGCTAAATATTTAGCAATAAGATAAGTTGGTCCTCCTATCATGTTTACTATGGGTCTCAAAGGAGCTCCTTCCTTATGAATCTTTGGTAGACCATAGATTCTAGGGGTAAGAGGGAAACTTTCAATAAGCTTATGACTGAACAAGCTGACCGAGCTACTGGCCTTTATAGCAAGAGCCACATTTTTGGAAATCTTCTTCAGAGGATCCTTGTTGAGTTTCTTGTAGCTCTCGCTATTATGGAGGTGGTCCAACATCTTTCGACGGTAATCATCTTTATCAAGAATAACCACAATACCACCTTTTTCGGCTTTGAGAACAACAATATTCTTATTATCGTTTAATGATTTGAGAGCATCAAACTCAAGTTTGTTGATGTTATTCTTGGGGGCTCTTCCTTTCTAAGGAAAACTGCACAGTCTTGACGAATGATATCTTTAGTGACATCCGGTAAGTCTCCAATACCATATTCAATGTCACAAATGATATCGTCGACCGGGATCTTTCTAGGAGTAAGAGAAAAATTTAAACCTTTCTCCAAAAGACTAAAGATAGGGGGATCAAAAGAAAAGCTAGAGAGATTGACAACCCTATTACTAGAAGAGGAAATAAAATTAGAACAACCAATATTATCCAAACTTAGAGTCTTATTACCAATCCTATTATTATTACAATTATCAGAATTGAAAACAGAGTCACTAACCTCATTAATATTATTATTATTGTTACGCCCACACATATTATTATTATTATTATTATCCAAACATAAATTATTATTGCTATTCTTAATATTATTATTCCTATGTGAGGTGAAAATATAATCACTATTATTAGTATTACTATTAAACCAATTATTATTATTATTATTATTATTTAATTGAATATTATTATTAATAGAACGACTTCCACTATTATTGAAACCAACAGAAACCAAAGAAGAATTAACAGACAACGAACCTAAGGGAATCTAACCTAGTGAATACGAGATTGTTCCAGCTTCACCTTCAAGGGCAGAAGGGTGAGAAACACCGTCAACCCAAGATCGGAGAGCAGAGATTTGATTAGAATTAATTCTGCTTCTGGAAGGACCACAAAAGCAACTAGACGCGTTAGGTTGCGAGATGAATTTCTCTAAGAGCTTACTGAACTTCTTGGACTGCTTTACTTTCCATATTTCTTCCAGACGAGAAGATTTTAGAGCCGAGAGAACTAGAATTTGTTTAATTCATTATGGATCACAGAAGCTTGAATACAAAAAGTGTTATGCAGCTGAGATACCACCAGTTGTGAGTCCAAATAAACCACTAACGAATCAATACCAAGAGATATTTATTCATATCTCAAATTAATAACAGTAGTATATTCGACAATATTATTTGAAGCAGGACCGATACATACTCCTCTTGAAACCATCAACTGGCCAGATGGATAATAAATCACCCAAGCCATGGAAGCAAGGTTCCGGGTATGCCTACTCACACCATCGGCGAATCCTAGATATAATGAATCGTCCATCAATACCTACCAAAGCAATTCAAAAATATCGATATCACTAAAACCGCTAGATAGATATGTACAAACATACATTATATACAAAACAAGTAAGTGCTCGGCTGAAGCCTACGTAAAATAATTCTTAAGGTAGAGCTCATTTTTTGCTCTGCCAACTTGTTTCCTTCAAATTCAATTAATTCATAAGCCCCCTTTTTCAAAACATGCTTGACTATAAAGGGACCATACCACATGGATTTAAACTTGCCTGCCCCTAGGGCATCTTTGTCTTGATCATAGACCAAGACAAGGTCGCCTTCAGAAAAATTCTGAGGACGGATAGCTTTATCGTATTAAGTTTTTATCCTTTTCTTATGGGCTTCATTTATTATGGTGGCATCTCGACACTACTCATCAAGATGCTCCAAATGAACGAGGTGTTCCTTGAGACTAGAAGTCTCTCGAAGAAGTTCTACAGCTAGCTTAAGAGAAGGAATTTCACATTCGATATGAAAGATAGATTCCAACCCATAAAGTAGTTGAAAAGGAGTAAAAATAGTGGTAGTCTTAACTGACGTTTGGTATGCCCAAAGTGTCAGATACAACATGATGTGCCAATTAGATCAAGCTTTGTCAATTGTCCTTTGCAGGATGATTTTAAGGGATTTATTCTTAGCTTCAACCTGCCCATTTTCCTGAGGATCATATAGAGATGAATGCTCCTGCCGGAAACCCAACTTGAGAGACAATTCAAACATCAATTGATTTTGGAAGTGACTACCATGGTTAGTGACAATCTCTTTAGGGATACCAAATCATGAAATAACCTAATTGAAAAGAAACAAGGCTATTGTTTCACAGTCATTCTTTAAAGTAGGCATGGCCTCAGCCCACTTAGTAAAGTATTTTATGGCTACAATGATGTACTTGTGATTTCCTGCGAAAGGTGGATTACAAGTAGTAAAGTCAATGCCCCACTTCGTAAAAGGACCAACGGTGATAACAGGGAAAAGTGAAGCTGGATGTGTGCACATTTTCCGAGTATAGACTTGACAAGGATGGCATCTTTTGATTGCTTCAATACAGTCTTTGAAAATTGAAGGCCAAAAGTAGCCTGCTCGCAAAATTTTTTGGGTTGTTGCAAGCCCTAATAAATGACCACCACAAGCTCCACTGTGGAAATCATTAAGAACTGACTCAGCTTCCTCCAAAGTTAAACAACTCCTAAGGCTTGAATCAATCCCACAACGATATAATGTGTCACCTATAATAACATAATTCTTAGTGAGGTGACACAACTTTCTATGCTCGTCTTTGGAGAAAGCAGGTAGAAACTTCAAAGTTTGGAGATATATAATGATATATCCATATCAAGAATCTTGTGAAGAAATGAGGAATAAATGTTCATCGGGAAAATTTTCCTCATAAATAATTGCTTCTTCTTAAGGAAGCTCTGATATCAACTCTACAAATACTAAATATTTCTTAGATTTAGCAGACATGAATTCCAGATCGAATTCTTGCAAAATAATAATCCATATATTGTATTTGCCCCCAATCACTCACCTACTGAGAACAAACTGAAATGGATTAAAGGCTGCTAAGACAAATGTTTTTTGAAGCATAATGTAATGCCGAAGCCACTGGACAGAACAGATAGTTTCCAAAGCCAATTTCTCGACGAGAGAATAGCATAGTTCGGGACCTACCAAGCCTTGACTTAAGTAGTAGATTACATGCTCATAGAAAGCATCATCTTCTTGAACCAAAACCATACCAATAGTTGATTTTGCTGCAGCGAGATACAAAGGGAAGTCTTTGCTATAATCGGGTGGACTCAACAATGGAGCAGGGGTTAATGATTTTTTCAAAGCATTAAAAGATCGCTGCGTGAAATCATCCCATAAAAATGGGACTCCTTTCTTAAGAAAACGCATAAATCCTTTTGTAATCTCGGCATAATTTTCTATGAGTCTCCTCAAGAAATTTTCCTGTCCTTGGAGACTTTGAAGTTGACGAATGGAAGACGGGGGGGGCAAATGAAGTATTGCCTCAACCTTGAAGGGATCAACTCGAATCCCCTCTATCAATACAATGAATCCTAACAACCGACCAGATGTGATAGAGAAAACGCACTTATTTGGATTCAACTGGATTTTATAAAAACGACATCGTTCAAAGATCAATGGAAGGTGTTTAGGAAGATCAATTCTCTTTCGAGAACGAGTGATAAATCATCCAGATATGCTTCGATAACATGTTTGATGTCATGAAAAGCATAAGACATGGCCCACTGGAACGTGGCTCCATCATTTTTAAGGCCAAAAGGCATCGTTTTGTATGCAAACATACCCCAAGGACAAATAAAGGTTGTCTTGTGCTGATCTTCTAGACGGATAGTAATTTGATTGTAACCAGAGAATCCATCCATGAACGAAAAAATTTCATTACCCACACATTCATCAATAATTTGATCAATAAAGGGTGTGGCATAATTGTCTTTCAGACAAGCCTCATTTAGATCCCTAAAGTCGATACATACTCGGATTGTTCCTTGCTTTTTATCTATGGGAACTAGATTAGAGACCCACTCAGTTAGAGGAATGGAGTATATGAAACCCACCTTAAGTAGCTTTTCAACTTCATCTTTAATAGTTGTTGCTTTTCTAGGATTGACCATTCGAAGTTTTTAATGAATAGGTTTAGCATTTTCATATGTCTTGATCTCATGCTGGACTATAGATGGATCTATTCTAGGCATTTCCTCATAAGACCAAGTGAACACATCATGAAACTCTTTGAAGAGATCGGTGTAAATTTGAATTTCCTCAGGGGAATAGTCAGCTCTGATGAAGACATTCTCGATTACATTAGGATTCCTAGAGATGTTCATAGGTGCAATTCACAAGATAACCGACATGTTACCTTTGGCAGAAAACCATGTTGGAGCCAAAGGGTTTAAAACTGTATGAACATCACTAGTTGATGGATTGGAAAATCTTGACTCAATTTCACGCAAATGAGGGAGGAAATATGAATGATGATGTAAATCATCCCATGGTCTATCAACAACCATCATTGCCTCCAGAATTGTTTCCTCATATGGTAAGATTGTATCTAGGCAATTCTGAGCTGAAGTTGAATCGAGGGTCCAGGACGGAGCCACATCTCCATCTAACTCCTCTGGTGAGAAAGGAGTAGGATGGGTGTCTATAGAGTTAATGATAGATTGATAAGCGATTTCTGCCGCAGACATGGGGAATTCCATTCCACCTACCTGTCCTCCATCTAATGTGGTAGTAGATGAAGGTAAGGGCCAAGGGTCCGAAAAATAATGAGTTCAAAAGAACTCTCTTCGAGAAGGTCCCATGGAGGATGAAATAGCATTGATTCTAGCTGAAGGAGCAGGGAGATCAAAAATACCCATTAAAGAAGAGTACATCCCAACTCCTAAATTCTCAATAGGTTGCTTGGGATTGTCCACTAAAGGAACAATAGAATTAGAAGATGCATGAGAGTCACCACGGGAATAATCGATCTGATCAACTCTTACAATCCTTCCCTCGTGAGGAAAACACAAGATGTGAAATAATGATGAAACTATGGCATCCATCTCGTAAATCCAATTCCTGCCTAAGAGGAGGTTGTAATCCAGGTTCACATCTACGATTTCTACCTCAATATTTACCACCTTTCCCCCAACACATATGGGAAAGGCTGGAATAATCCCGTGTGGCCTATGAGAATTTCCATCAAATGCTATCAATAGAGTTGGTGAAGGAACAACTTGAGGTGATCCAATGGCCTTCCAACATGACATGGACATCATGCACGTGGAAGCTCCCTCATCTATAATGGTTTGAAAGATGTTGGTCTTTAGATATGTAGACTTTATCTAGAAAGCAATATAATGGGGAAGTCTCTTTTTGACATTTGACATATCAAAAGTGAGCACAAGAGAAATTTTTGGATCTACTACTCTGATTGCCGAGATCAAATCACTTCTCTGAGCAAGGCACGACTGGAGTACCTCTAATGCTGACATAGCACAAGGACTTTGAGCCAGATCTTCTACAATCGAGTAGTTTTGGGCTGCCCTATCATTAGGGTTAATGGTTGAGCATTTCACAGAGACTTTCGGCATCTGAGGTATAGACTCAACAAAGGGCCTCTCAATATGGAGTGGCTCTGAGGCATTCGAAGCAAACTTAGCCTTAGATGATTATGTTTCACCATAATCACATGATCGTGTAGCGACGTTGATATGTGAGATCATCATATAAACATTTGATGAATTGTCCCCTTCCTGGTTGCCCCCTACAAGGGTACCAACATTAGAATTTGCGCTAGCAAGTATTTGTTGCCCTTGGGAAAAAGGGATAGTGAGAATAGCCTAGGAGCTAGAAGACCCCTGCTGTGCTAATAAGCATTGAGCGTCTTGGATCTTAGGGCATAGATGAGTCAAATGATCCCCATTGCATAACTTACATGGGAATTTTACCTTTTTCTTGGACTCTCTCTTACCCTCTCTAGCATCATTGCCGGGTTTGTTCGCATTTCCCTTCCCTTCCTGGTTCTTCTTCTTACCTCGTCCTTTCCTCTTCCCATCAGATTGTTGATTTCCTTTGGGGTTAGAAGTTTGGATGGCATTTATAGACATAGGTTGGGAAGGTGTAGATACAGATGGTGATGCCTGCATAGAGGAAGCAGTTTGTAGAGACAACTACTACAATTGATTTAGCAGGTTCACTGTGTTAACATCTATTGATCCGACTAGACCGTTAGTGTGGGGACCTGGTTTCGGTTTGGCTATATCCACCTTGGATATAGGAGTGTCAGGTATAATTTTTTGAAGAAAACCAAACTAAGAATAGATAAGTTCTAACTATTGGGCCCTGAAAATAGCCTGCTCTGTAGTGAAAACACCGGAGAGGGACACGTCCTTAGAGATCTTAGGTTGTAATGATTTAAGAAGCCATTCGAGAAGGAATTATTGTGGGATATATTTTGATAAGCCTCTTCCTTCTCCTCCATTCCTGAATATGATCAGAAATGTGAGTTGCCTGATCTTGTTGGAAATTAGCCAGAAGCTCAGTTCTGGCGTCATATCGAACAAGCAATTGAAAATGGTTCAAAAATATAGTAGCCAAATCACCAAAAGAAGTAAAGGTGCCCCCTGGTAGCTCTATGTACCACTTAGCCACATTTCTAGTTAGGGTATGTTGAAATAATCTCAACCTGATTGAATCATCTATCAGGGAGTTGGACGAACACCATAAGTGGAAAGTGGTTACGTGGTCACCCGGATCTTCACCTGTCTTCCCCTCAAATTTTGGGATATTAAAGGGAAGTTTTGTTGGGGCCAAAGGCCAAACTGGGTTATACCTAATCAGATCATTAGTCAATTTAGTGAGATCTGGAGAGTTTAACATTGCCAGAAAAAGGGAGTCATGGCGGACCCTGAGGATTCCACCCAGTGTGAGCGAAACTCCCAACATTCTGAAAAGAATGACCTGGATTTGTGAAGGCACCAGGTTGCCCAAAGTAATTCGTAGACCCAACTGAACCATAAGGAGATCCTTGTGATCCAAAAAAATTCAGAGTTTGACCAACTCCTGCCACAAATCCTTTGTAACTAGTAAAGTTACCCCCTAACGAAGTGTTAAAAGGAGCAGAAAGCCCCCGATAAGGATTCCATGTGTTAAAATAAGGAGAAAAGTATTGAAAAGAATTGACAGGAGAATATGGCATATTCCCCTATTGAATGAAATAAGATTGATTCTCGGCTCCTAAACCACTAACTGCAGGGTTTGTCCAACTTTGAAATGGATTATTACCTTGACCTATAAAGGAAAAAGGCATTGATCCTACTATTGGGTTGGAATGTAGTATATGACCACCCCTAAATGGAAAACCCTAAAAAGAAGTTGATCCACTCGCCATGGATGTGGAAGCAGCTGGCGGAATACTCAAAGGAACTGAAGGAATCACGCTGGTTGGCATTCCAAAAGGGAAAAAGACAATGCCAGAGGCAACAACTTTAGAATTTCCACTCGATGATGGAATGGAAGTAGAACCAAATATAGCAATGCTAGGAGTAACAGAAGGTATAGCAATTGTTCCTCCTCCTTGTATAGATATGGGAGTCTGCATACTCGTAACACTTGTCATGGATGTCATGCTTCTAGCAGTGGTCATCGAAGGAATAGATTGATGTAAACCTGGGCTCGAAGGCCTGTTGGTCGGAGTTCCAATGTACAATAGAACGTTTGGATGATCAAGAGGAAGAGGAGAATTAGGAGCCACAACCGACTCAGGAAGCTCTTCAACCTCAATATTATCTTCCGACTGGAAGAGGACTCGAGAAATAACTGGAGTGTTCCTCTCTAACTCTCTACTTGTGCAAGGCCTATCTTGTGAATGAATGACTCCAACTGGAGGATCAATCTCTGATCCTTCTACCACTTGTTGAAAACCACTGGCAGTATTGCTCCTACGCCTTCGAGGAGAAGGCTCAGGACTCGTAGGTGATAGCCCACGAAGTCTCCTAGACTAACGAGTTGGTCGACCAGCCACTTTGAATTATTTTTAAGAAATCTACTCAAAAAAGTTATAAAGATAGGCCAACTAGGAGCAAAGAGAACTCTCTAAAAGTCCCTAAAGATACAAGCAATCAAACAACTCTCAAGTATTTATGCTCCGGGTGATTAGGACCAAACACCAAAATACAAGAAAGCCAAAATCAAGGGCCTTCCGAAAATAGACTGGGGTAATTACGCCCCAGGTCTACTAGCGAAGATATTAGAAGCAGTTACGCTAACCTCCAAACAAAAGCCTTTGCCAGTGTAAGCACCCAATCTTTGCAAGGGTACCCTCCATAAGTATTGTTGAACGTGATACAACGTCAACCTCAGGTGCCACGAGATTCCCCTTCGCAGCCACCTATGTGATTCCTAGGATAGGCAACTATGGACACCAACTCGTATCAAAAGTCAGGCGGAATAGTTGTTAGGTGGGATCCAACAAGTAGTAGAGGGGGTATCTCTCTTCCTTGTCTTCACTCTCCCTCGTGCATAACTCCCAGTTACAGAGCTTTCCCAGTCTTTCTAATGATATTGGGTTTTTCTCTTTATTCAACTTCTACGTTTTGTAATTTGATCAGACTTGGAGAGTTAACTCTCCTCTCACCTAATCCAAGGCCCTAATGAACCTAAACTTATTGGTGTTTTCTAATGACAACAATAAAATTTCTAGTTCATTTTATTAATCATTTGATTTTATATAGTTGTTCTTTAAGTCAGGGGAAATTACGAGAGTGAAACTGATGATGTTTTTATGACGCAAAAGAAATCAATAGAAAACTAACTATATGAATGCAGTCATTTTCTTCTATGAAGAGTGATCTCTACTTGGGTTCTATGAAAACTTTATATAAAGCAAAATATTTTTCTTTTCTTTTCTGAAACAATCTTTACACACCCAAAAACTAAAAAGACTAAGAATGCCTTAAAATGCAAACTACCCTAATGCAAGTTACAATGATGATGCAAGATCCTAAACAACCTTAATAAGAAAATGCAATACTTTATAGAAACAATGAGTCAACTTAAAACTGAAGAGTACAAAAATTTGACAAAAAATCTCTCTTCAAAGCAAGAAGAACAAATTTTAAAAGATTGCAATTCACTTTTCAACAATAAAACAAAAGAAACCGTAAACCAAAAACTTGGAAAAAGAAAAACACAAGCCATGTTTTTTTTAAGCTTTTTATTTTAAGGAAACAAAACAACTTTTTGAAGTCACCAAAGTGCCACTAAAACTCAAAAGATCAATAAATAAGCATAAGGAGTCTTTTAATATTGCAAGTTATAAACTCGAAAATGAACGAAACTTGAACAAGAAACACTACAACTTGTACAAACTAACCCAAATAGCAGCAAAATATTTCAACAAATTGACCAAAAGCCCAAGAAAGAAATACTTTCAAACTTGTCAATAAGAAACTCTCAAAAAGCAAGAAAAGCAATAAGGCCACCAAAAAAGGGAAAGCAAAGCAAGAGAACTTGAAATCTGGGCTTGAAAACAAAATTGAGAACAATTTTGTGTTCTAGAAGACCAAAACAACCAAGAACTTCAAAACGAAGCCTTGAACACCAATATACAAACTACAAACTTGGTTAAGAAGCAAACCTAGGCCAAATCTTTTCAGTGAGAAAGAGATTTTAAAAAAGAAAGCTTGCAGGAAATAGATTCTCCAGATAGCAGATGACCATACAACAATAGAAATCACCAGGCTACAAACCTAACTGGGCAGAAAGATTTGAAAAAATCATCCAAAAAATTGCATATACGACTGTGTAAAAACACAAAAGCATGCACACGCACTTCTAATATAGGAAACTCGCATACACACGAGTATACTTTATAGAAACCTGTGTGTATACGCTACTGTAAACAAAGTAAAAAGCATATACAAAGCTTTATAAGGAAAAACAAAAATCAAGGTCTGATCAAGAAGATCGGACTTTATCCCTGGGACACTAATGGACCAAACAATACTGCAAAAGAAGGTAATCAAGAAAGTGATCCCTGATTGAGAACAAACAACCCAAACTAGGAATAACAAGATTGTTATCCCCAGTGGAGTCACCTATTCTGTTATGGGTGAAACCACCCTAGGGCTTTGGGTTGAGAACCCCAACAAAGCAGACGGAAAACATCAACAAGAAATGCTCAAATGATCATTAAACATCCTTAATCTACTAAATCACGTAGGAGTGTCCTTACCCAATGTCCTTCGTTTGGGTAGATCCCACAGGGTGCAAACCCTCAGCTTCTCCCAATGTTCTTGAAACCTGAAAATTATTCAAATAGAACATACACGACAGTAGAAACATAAAGGATATACATGATGTTAACTTTAAATCATATAAATGAATGACTAATTATACATCAATAAAGATTCATAAATGAATTACAACACAACTTTGATGCATAAACACATTTCATGTCGGAAATAGAACAACATTCCTTTTTATTGAAGTAAGCTATAGATAAGGTGGAGAAATACGACCTGAGTCTTTCTCCAGCTCCAAGCGGAACCGTCCTCCGGATCCATCCTTTCCCGACCTTCAACAATCTTCCTCCATCACCAACACAAGGATATCTCAAGCAAGATGGGGGATATCTATAATTAAGGAAACAAGGGTTTCCTGAAGCTTTGGGGAGTGCAGGAGGCACAGGGATTCTTCAGACTTGATCAGGGATAATCTCACTATAGTATCAATATCTCATACTTTTTCCCCTTAAGGCCTTCCCATGGAGGTTTATTTATACCTCTCCAAATTAGTTTTTTCAGTTGGGAAATAGTTGGGCCACAGGCAATAGGAGGTGAGTAATAGGTAAAACCCGTGAACTCCGCCTAAAATTAAGGAAATTTAATTTTTTTAAGTGTTTTAACATATGTACGCGGGTTGGGTATATGTTGACCCATGTGTACACGCTTTTATCACAGGGAAAAGTAGCGTATAGGGAATAAAACACTATTTTTTAATATTTTGGACCAAGTCTGGAAGGAAGGGTTGCCCTATGCCATAAACAGAGCACCAGATCTACCAAGAGTGGTAGATGGTGCTATAACAAAAGGGACTATAATGTTGATATCCTATCTCCTTCTATCATTTAGGCCTTCCCATGAGGTGTATACATATCACTAGAAATCAGTTGATTCAATTAGGACATGACCTCCTGTAGGTGGGCTTCCGGTGAAACCTGTAAACGCTGCCCGAGAAATAGGAAATATTTTATAGTTTTCATATTTTAAATTATGTACACGAGTTTGGTATTATGGTACCCATGTGTACACACACTTTTATAAGGCCAGAGTCATGTATGGAATTTAAAAAAATATTTTTTAATAAGTGATCAAATCTGAATGGGAAAGGGCTGCCCAAGGCCATATAAGATCATCATAAATACAAGAGTGTTGAATGATGATATAGCAATGGGAACACTCTTTTATGCAAGCTCGAACAGGAATATAACAAGTCCATCAAGAAAGTGCTTGTGAAATGTTCAACCAATGTTGATAGTTAGTGCGCACTCTCATCAATAGTCTCTCACTTTTGGTCACGATTGTTCTTCTATTTCGGTCAGTTTTTCCAACTATCATTTTTCACACCTTCGCTTTTGCAAGTTTCGATTTCATGTTTATGACTGTCACTTTTCCTTTTTTCCACTTTAATATGTGTACTTTTCGTGCTATCTTCATTCTGGCATGTGTTTCTTTCAATGTATTTCACATTTTGCAAGTGTTATTTGCACTTTCCTCTTATTGTCGCAAGTGTCATTTTTTAAGCATGGAAAAAAATGCACATCGTACAAATGTATTTTTGGTTTTCTTAAAAGGGTAATTTGGTGCTAATGATTCATGTTTATCATCTAGACATGTATTACACTCATTCCCAAAGTTTCAGGCACTGTCGCACAAGTGTCGTCACTATCGTTGCAAAGTGTACCTTTAGTGTCGCGCTTGGGGAAAGTTATTGCATTGCCATTGCATTGATGGAATTATGTTTTTTATGTGTTTTGAGTGAATAATTGTGTGTCGTATTCTATTCTAAGTTTGTGATCATGCTCAAAATTTTTCCTTGTTCACTTTGGCCATATTGATCCCACACTTAGCCAAATCCGAAAAAGTGCATTCCTAAGAAACCTAATCCCACTCAGCCTTCCTAAACTACTCACTGCATAGTCTTAGCCCTAAAGATCATACATTTCCTCTTGTAACTACACAATGTGTAATTCCTGCATTCAAGAACTATGCAATGTGCATTCTTAGTTATTAGCCCATACCCATGAGCTTCAAAACTATGCAGCCCCTTCCTTTTAGTCACCTTCTCATGTGTATTGTGTAGTCTCAAGCAACAAGCCTTAGCATTGACCTCTTGAACTATGCAACTTCACAAGCCCTAGGCCTTTTCCCCCCATAACTGTGTAGTGGGAAACCTCAAGCCTCAAGTCTCAATCTTGACTCCTTGAGCCCCTCAACTATGTAGTTGTCTTTCCCTGGAATGCCTGAACTGCACATTGTGCAGTCTCAAGGCTTAGTCCTGGCCCTGATCTCCTAAGCAGCCAAATGTGCAATCATTAAGACAATATCTCATCCTATAACCTGGTTCCAACTCATTTAATGATTTTCATGAAGAATGTTAGACTAGGGTTTTATCAGACTAATGTCATCTTGTCATAAGTGGATTTTAGTTGCAGGTATTATATCATGTTATGACAGTATGATGATGGAGAAGATGAAGAAGGAGACGCTACTAGAAGACACCTTTGTAGTTGCAAAGACAGTCTAATCAATAAAGAAAAGACAAAGGAACATGTTGATGGTGCTGGACCCAAAAACATGTAAGGGGATCTCCCTAGTAAGAAGTCCCAATTAGACCTCAGACTGTTTGGTGTAGGAGTCCCAGCAGTGGGTCATATGGTAATGCCTTGACCGTGATTTCGCACAGAGGCAAGTAAGATGTCTCTGTTGGTAGCAAGGGTGTGATAGCTGCAGCAAGCCAAGGAAGGTGCATGAGAGGTTCAAACACATGGGGGTTGAGATGAGTGTGCCCCTTGGAAACCTGTGATAGCACGGAGTTAAGAAGGGAACACATGAGCAAAGATGCATCACAACATGGAAGGCAAGTTAGCTAGCAATCCAAAGTGATGGTTAAACCAACAACATGTTTCAAAAAGATTCATACATACATAAATAGACAATTCCATACATGCATGTGTAAGAAAACAAATACATATATCATTTAGAGTAAACCAGATAGCATAGAATACAATACAACATATGCATGAAATGTGTTGGCTCTGTTATATTAATAAGTGTAAGTTCCAATCATAAAATACATCCATGTCTAACCACTAGTTCCGACAGCCGAATGTTACAGCCACAACTGCTTGCTCCTCCAAAGAGATATACTAGCTCTATGCAGTGGAGAAGCCAAGGCTCATTACAATACTATCCAAGCTCTCTCTAAGATTGTCCTATCGAAAGCTTGGTTGTCCAAAAGCCTCTACAATGAGTTATGAGGTTCTATTTATAGCAAAGGGTGGGGTGACCCTTGAAATTCCCCTTTATGACAGTTCATCTACCCTCATGACTCTTCATCTACTCTATGACTGTTACATCTGATGAGCCCCAAATTTGGTAACTTGTTGGGCTCATTTGGCCTAATTATCCTTGTTCAGTCCTTGTTCAATCCTTCATTTTTCATAGCTTATGCATTATTTTTCAGTATGTTTATGTCATTTGTACGAATAAGGGTAGTCACTCTTCCTAGGTGGCTAACACGTGCTCATTTCAGGTTTTTTGACACATGTCGGAGCAAAACCGAGCAATCATGGGCTAGAAGATAGCCAAGCTTGAGGTGAGGATTCGTAGGGGGGTTGTATATGGCATTAAATATCCCTTCCTCGGGATCTTCACCCCCAACTCCGAGCTCCAAAGGCCACCAAAACTGGATCTAGAAGGCAGCCAAGAAAATTTTGGAAGGGGCTGTCTACTCACAGTTTGGACAGCCAAGTCCCATAGATCTAGGAGGCTAGCTAGGGCCCTCGTGGTGTATAAATTTTAAGGCCTCAGCCTTCGTAAGGGACTTTTGAAACCATTGCATATTTTGCACTACAGTGCTGTTAGCTTTACATTGTTCTCTTGTAGCCATTTTGGCATAACTCTTGACTTATAACTATTTTTTGATAATGAGAAGCAATCCGATTTTATATCAACTCTGAGTTTTCTATAGGAGCCATAGCTCTCAGGGTTGGGCCCAACCTGAGAGCCTAGGGCTTCCTTTTTGTACTGTTACCTTTCCTTTATGCATCGTTGTTTTCTTTTTATGCATTTGAAATGTATTTCTGTTGGGCAGATTTAGTTGTGTTGGTTAAATAGGTCACTGTTTATGAATAGAATTGCTTCAGATGTTTAAAATAGATTGGTAGGATAATAACAGGGAAAAAAGCTCCAAGAAAAGGGTCAACAACACTCTCGGCTTCACCTCATCCTTATTGGATCAGGGGCTGGAATTGAAGAAACAGTGTTGTCCCAAAAAAACACTAGTTTGCTTGACCATGCAATCCTTAGCGTATTATTTTCATTTGTAGAAGTTAGTTATGGGTTCAGATCTCTGAAATGTTTCTTTGCATGATTGATGTACATGGTTTTCTTTCCAAACAAAGCTGTTGTTCATTCGTTTTATTGACAGTTAGATTAGATTAGCTAGGATTTTGATTATTTGTAAGACTTTGTTGATTCGGTTAAATGTACACCGTGCAGGGCATCTCTACCACTCTCTAATCCACCTAAGCTTCATCAGAGCTAGCTGTTCCATCTCCTAGCTAGGTTCCTCATCTCACACCTGTCCTTTTGCCCATGTAACCCTACCTTCTTGCTCAATCATTGTCTTAGCCCTCTTTAAGCCAAGTCAGCCTTCTACACCCTCTCACCACTCCATCCACCAGTCCCTGGGTCACTCCAGGCCCCTATCCTACCTCCCTATCCATTCATGCATCTTCCCTCACTCACCCATCCTCTAAAATCCACTTTTTAAACATCCTGTAGAAATTTCTGAACATCCTGTAGAAATCTCTGAACATCCTGTAGAACCCCTGCAGACTTCCTGTAGAAGCTCACAAATGAGGTTTCTTGATAGCCAAACTTTGTGAAACTCTCCGGAAGGGTGTTAGGGACTCCTTAGACCCTCTCTGAACCTTCCCAGCCTTTTCCAAGCATTTATCCTCCTTGATCCACCCCTGCACAGTAAAAAGCCAGTTAAAATCACATGCATGATAATTCTAATAACTTATTCAAAAATATAAAAAGATGTTTTATTCAGGTAGAGGTAGTCTAGACACATGTATTTTACCTTCATAGAAGTAATGGCATCCCTTCCAGTAGTTTGCATTCTCTCCTTTGCATCAGTAGGATTAGCTGGTAGAATTAGGGTTTGCTAGGGTTTGCGTTACTTTTTGGCTTTCAGTTTCTTCTGCAAGTAGATTAGCTTCCTTTGAGTTAGCTTTCATCCATCAATTAAAAAGCTTCTTCTAAGAGCTCATAGAAGTTGGCTTAAGCCCCTAGCGGACTTGTGCCAGCTGACCAAGTGACAGCTGCGGCAAGAGCTAGTACTTGTGCATACAGCACCGTCGCTTCCAAGTTTGTTACGAACTACCGGGTTGATAAAAGTAAATAAGG
Source organism: Pinus tabuliformis (assembly GCA_031772625.1). Lineage (NCBI taxonomy): Eukaryota > Viridiplantae > Streptophyta > Pinopsida > Pinales > Pinaceae > Pinus > Pinus tabuliformis. The sequence continues at coordinate 776,585,025 of CM062808.1, read as the reverse complement.
GAGTCCCAGGAGTTGCAACATTATTGCTGCAACACTGGAGCCCACCATCTTTTTGGCGTCATTGCCGAGGAAGCGTCAGAGTATTGGTGATTGTTACTTTTCTTCTATTTTCTCCTACAACCTTCTGCTAAGTAGTTTATTTCATTTCATTTCCGCAAAAGTAGAGTAGATATTTCCTGCTTTCATAGATTAGCATTTCAATTCTGCAATTTCAGTTCAGCAAGCGTAGACTAGCATTTAATTTCTGCAATTTCATTTGAGCAAAATAGATTAGTCCTTTCGTGCTTTCATTTCAATTCCACATTTTCATTTCAGCAAGATAGTTAGTTGCAGTTCAATCTATTTTAGTTTTGTAGGTACTAGAAGAAAAAAAAACAAAAGTAATCAAAAGTCTTTCCATTTCATGCCTCGTAGGAACAGAGATAAAACCGGCAAATTCTTACCCAACACCCCCACCACATCACTGAGTCAACCTTCTCTCTTCTCTGGTGACAGTGAGCCAGAAGAACCTATAGGTGAACTTCCTGAGATATACGAAGATCCTATAATAGAAGAAGAGTTAGAGAACACTCCATCTGAAGCCATGGATGAAAACCGAAATGGTAGAAGAGAAGATGAGAGAATAGAAGGTGCCTTTCCCATCTGAGAGACCAAAGGAGACATGAAAATGAAAAACATAAGCCCCTCCACTTTACCTCACTTCCATGGATTGACTACTGAAGACCCTAATACCTTCCTGTTTGAGTTTGTTGTCCTTTGTCGAACTTATGACTATGCTGAGGATGAGCAAAAGTTGAAACTCTTTCCCTCTACCCTCAAGGACGCAGCATTACGCTGGTTCATGGGGTTACCTGGAAACAGTATCACCACTTGGGCTCAGATGCAGCAAGCTTTCAATACCAAATACCAGGACTACTGTAGATCCAAGGAAACTAAGGGAGAAATCTTTCGGATGACCATGGGAAGCGATGAATCTTTAGAAAACTACGAGGAAAGGTTCCAACTCAGTTATAAACGAGCCAGGTGCACACTTGACCCGGAATCTTTGAAGTTGGTTCTGCTCCGAGGAGTCCCTGAAGACCTTTTGGACACCCTTAACGTGATGACTGGAGGAGACATCTACCAACTACCTTATGAGGACATAAAGACCGTGTTTAGAAACCATTCTAGGGCGGCCCGAAAGAGAGGTAGGGGGAATCATCTTTCAGCTAGTACCACCTTCTCCAAGCATGAGTTTGCTAACCAGATGGAAGACCTCAAGAGTGAGATGAGACAGAGTATTGCCATGCAACTTGATACCTTCCGAATTCAGCAAAAGAAAGAGGAAGCTGAGAGGGCTTTGGCCATTTTTTGTCCTAGATGCACGAGGAAGCATCCCAAGAATGAGTGCCCATTGCACTCAATAGAGGTATGTTTCGTTTGTGAGGAAGACCACCCCACCAACCAATGCCCTACCTTGCCTGGATTTAAAGCCATGTATCTAGGGGCTGAGGTGGCTACTGAACCTCTCTACTTCCTCAACCAGAGGAGGCCACATGGACCCAGACCTTACCAGCAGGCGATGCAAGGGAAATCCCAAGCTTATTATAACCCCAACCAATCCACTCATATACCTTCTTGGGGCCCCCCTGCTCATCCTTCCTGGTCCACACCTCCTCCGTGGTCTTATCCATCTCCATACCATACTCAACCTCCTTCTCATTTGTTTCACTCACATGCCCAGCCACAACCTCAGTGGAATACACCTCAAACGGGGTGGAGGCCCTAGTACAACACTCCTCCCGCCATTTTTCCTCCACCATCGGCTCAACCACAACCATTACCTCCTACTCCTCCAAGACAACCCCAGATGCCTGCTCAACCGAACCTGAACCCCAACAACAGACAGGCCCAGCAGGTATATACTGGGGAGACAACATGCCCTACCTATGCTGTGGAGATCTAGGAGATCAACCTGCAATCTGGGAAGGTCCTTCCAGAGCGCCAACCTCCTCCCCTAGAGGAGGAGGAAAAGAAACAGGAAAGTGAACCCCAAGCAATTCCACCCTTTCCTGAGCGACTCACAGTAACCACACAACCCAACCCAAAAGAGAATGAGCTTCTGGGAGAACTCAAGCAGTTGTGTGTGAAAATACCACTTCTCTAGGCCATAAAAGATGTACCGATATACAACAAATTGATTAAGGAGAAGTGTTTCAAGCACCCAGGTAGGAGAAAGAGAGATGCCTCAACCATCAATGTCATAGGAGTACTGTCCGATCTCATGTTGAGGCAAGTAATCTGTCCAAAGTATTTGGACCCTGGGAGTCCTGTAGTTGATGTCCACATCAATGGCACCATCATACCCCACACCTTGATTGATCTAGGGGCCGCCATTAATGTGATGACTAGGGACACCATGCTTAAGCTCAACCTTTAGGGTTCCTTAAGCAAGACCTCGACAGTGCTGCAATTGGCAGACCGCTCCACCGTGACTCTCAAAGGGATTGCGGAAGATGTCTTGGTCTCTGTTGACTCCTGGGAGTACCCTGCAGACTTTTTGGTCCTTCATCCAAAGGCAAAACTCACGGGATATCCCCTCATTTTGGGAAGGCCTTAGCTAGCTACTGCGGATGCTTACATCAGCTGTCGAGCAGGAAGCATGACCATCAAAAATGGTCCTATGTCCAAGCAGCTAGTCCTATACCCTCCTGCCCAACCTCTGCTAGAGCATGACTTACCACTTTGGTTGGAAGAAGGAGATGAGGATGAGGTCTACTCTGCACCCTTGTGCATGATAGAAACCACTAAGGGAGGTTCTCAAACCGAGGATGATTTGATTGAGACGTTGATTCAAAATCCACCTCCCAGTGCACTCTCCTTAGAAGAATTGATGGAAGATACCCAAGCCAGCACCTTAGTGGACCTCTGTGTGACTGATCCAACCTCTCCCAGAGTTAAGAATGTGGAGTTTGGCCCTTAAAGAACTTTAAATATCAGCTCCTCTCTCTCTCCCTCTCAGGAAAAGGATCTATGTAGCCTCTTGACCCGCCATTTGGAGGCTTTTGCCTGGAGCTACAAGGAAATGAAAGGAATCCATCCTTTGGTCTGTACCCATCACATCTACATCAAAGATGATTGTAAACTAGTCAGGCAGCCCCAGAGGAGAATGAATCCAGCCCTTAAAGACATTGTCAAAGAAGAGTTGCAAAAATTATTGGATGCAGGATTCATCTACCCTATCTCTGATAGTGAGTGGGTTTCGCCTCTAGTGCTTGTGCCCAAGAAGAACGGGAAGTGGAGAATCTGTGTAGATTACCGAGAACTTAACAAAGCCACCAAGAAAGACCATTTCCCTTTGCCTTTCATAGATCAAGTGTTGGATGGACTGGCAGGGAAGAAGTTTTTCTCCTTCGTAGATGGGTTCAACGGGTATAAGCAGATCCAAATCAGCCGGAGGACCAATATAAGACCACCTTCACTTGTCCATGGGGTACCTTTGCCTACCGAGTCCTTCCTTTTGGGCTATGCAATGCTCTTGCCACTTTCCAGAGAGCAGTATTGAGCATCTTTCCTGAGTTGGTCCACGATTCGGTAGAAATCTACATGGATGACTTCACTCCTTATGGGTCCAACTTCCAAGAAGCATTGACTAATCTAGGAAAAGTTTTAACCAAGTGCATTGAGATGAACCTGTCCCTCAGTCCCGAAAAATGTGAATTCCTGATGACTGAAGGGACTGTGCTCGGACATACCATTTCTCGCCAAGGATTACAGGTGGATCCTAACAAAATTGCTATAATCCAAAAGGTCCCACCTCCTCAGAAGGTAAGAGATGTTCGGAGTTTCTTAGGCTTAGCGGGATATTATAGAAGATTCATTAAAGACTTCAGTAAGCTAGCCTCGCCATTGTTTGGCCTCTTAGAAAAAGATGTTGAGTTTAAATGGACTGACGACTGTCAGAGGGCTCTGAATGAATTAAAGGATAAGTTGGTGTCTGCCCCAATTTTGAGAGGTCCAAACTGGGCCCTACCTTTCCACATCCACACTGATGCCTTGAACAAAGCCATAGGGGCAGCCTTAGGACAAGTTGAAGGAAAACTTCCATATGCCATATACTTTTTTAGCAAAAACTTATCCAAGGCAGAAATGAATTATACTGTAACTGAGAAAGAGTTCCTGGCCGTGGTCCATTCCCTGAACAATTTCCGACACTACATCACTGGCTATCAAACATTTGTACATACTGACCATGCTGCAATTAGATATTTAATGAATAAGACTGATTTGAATGCTCGTATTATTAGATGGTTACTTTTGTTGCAGCAGTTTGATTTGACTATCGTTGGCAAACCAGGTAAAGAAAATGTTGTTGCTGACTTCTTGTCTAGATTGGATTTGCCTGCAGGTGAAGAAGGAATAGTTGATGACTAGATGCCAGATGAACATCTGTTTGCTATCTCAGTACTCTCTCCTTGGTTTGTTGATATAGCAAACTATCTGGTCTCAGCACAGTTCCCTTCGCATCTATCCTCAAAGGAGAAGAGCAGAATCATGAGGAAGAGTGCCCCATTCACTTAGATCGGGGGCAACCTGTTCAAACTTGGCCCCGATCAGATCTTAAGGCATTGTGTAAGGGAGGAGGAAGTCTTTGACATCCTCCTAACCTGTCACGATGGGCCTTGTGGAGGACATTTTGCAGCCAAGAGGACTACCTTCAAAATTCTACAGGCAAGCTACTATTGGCCCACTCTTCATCAAGATGTCAGAAGATATATCAGCCAATGTGACCGATGCCAAAGGATGGGGAAACTGACTCCAAGGGACGAAATGCCTCTCCAACCTCAAGTGACTCTTGAGCCATTTGAGAAGTGGGGTATGGATTTTGTGGGTCCTATCAACCCTCCTTCAAGGCAAAGGTATTGCATCATTGTGTGCACAGACTATCTGACAAAGTGGGCGGAAACCAAGGCAATCAAAGCAGCAACAGAAGAAAAGGTGGCTGAGTTTTTAAGAGAAAACATCTTCTACAAATTTGGCTACCCAAGAGAGTTAGTCACCGATCAAGGAAGCCAGTTCACCTCAAACTTAATTAAAGACTTGCTCTCTCATCACAAGATCACGCATAGGAATTCCACCCCATATCATCCTCAAGAAAATGGGCAGGTGGAAGTCACCAATAGAGCATTAGAAGGGATTTTGACTAAGGTGGTGAGCAGCAGCAGAAAGGATTGGGTAGATCACCTGGTTGAGGCCGCTTGGGCCTACAACACCACTTGGAAGACCACAACCAGTTTCACACCTTATGAGCTAGTCTATGGGAAGAGAGCTTTGTTGTCAATCGAGTTTGAGTACAACACATTGAGGATGGTAGCTCAGCTGGACCTAGATCTCAGCCATGCTCAACAAGAAAGGTTATTGCAGTTGAATGGGTTAGATGAACACTGAATGCAGGCCCTCCTCCACTCAGAAGTGGTTCAACTTTAGAGGAAGATATGGCATGATCGGCACCTCAATGACAAACGATTCCAGCCGGGAGATTGGGCGCTGCTGTATGATTCCAGACATAAGGATTTCAAGGGGAAGCTGAGGACAAGATGGCTAGGACCATATGCAGTGGAGAAATGTAATGACAATGGTTCTGTCCTTATCTGGACCATTGATGAAGAAGCCATCCCCATGCTCGTCAATGGGAATCGCCTAAAGATCTACAAGAAACCTCTTTCGAGGCAAGAGTTCATCAAAACTGTGGAAAAATCAGTGCTGGTCATAGAGAAGGGTTTTGCCACTGTTTTGGGCACACTTTGAGCATCATTATATATAAAAACAAAAAAAAACAAAAACAAAAAAAATGCAATAAAAAAGATCCTTGGGTGAAAACCTTTCTGAGGCGCCCAAGGTAGATGGTAGGGGTGAAAACCTCATTGAGGCGCCCCTGCTGTCTCTCTGAAAAAGGAATTGGAATAAAAAGATCCTTGGGTGAAAACCTCTCTAAGGCACCCAAGGCAGATAGTAGGGGTGAAAACCTCATTGAGGCACCCCCACTGTCTCTTAAAAAAAAAAAAAAAAAAAAAAACAAAGAAAAAGAAAAAAGAAGAAGAAGGAAGAAAACGGAAAAAAACAAGTTTAATCTCTGGAAATTGTTGCAGGTTGCAGGAACACAATGCAGAAAGGAGGCCTCTCAACTCAAGGACAAGGGTCCCTACCAAGCTACCAGGCAACCTCACATACACTTCCTCCATGAACACTCATTTTTTCCAAGGTTTGGACACAATCTGGTCATGGTTTAGCCTTCTACAGGAAGCTATAGGACTTTCTACAAGAAGTTCTGTATGTCTACAGGAAACATCCTGTAAAGCCTTTGGGCGGGCCAGGATCGATTTTGGAGAAGGATTTGAAGCTTGAAGTCTGTTGAGGAGGCATGCAACCACTCTTTTCTTCCATCCTCCACTTTTTTCACCTCCTTTCACCACCATTGTCGCCATCTGGTCGAATATACCTGCACAGTCATACCAGAACCCTATTTTCTCAGATAAAAAAAAAAATTTAAGTGGGAAATAAAGCATGCAGAGGCTCACACACTTTACCTGTCAAAGCAACCTCAGGACCCTACACCTGTGAACGCGACTCATTTATTTCAGCATGCACCCCAGGAGGAGAAACGGCTACAGGATGTCCTACAAGAGTCTTGTAGCAGCTGATCCGGTTGGAGCACATACCATGGAGACACCAGCAGCTCATGAAGCTAGTGCATGCAGCATTCACCACCAGGAAATCGGGTCTCAAGGTCTCGTAGCTAGCAGCAGCCAATGAAGAGAAGCTCCAGCACCCGTGCATGAAGCAGCAGCAAGCAGATCCAGCATTCCTCGCCCCGAAACCTGAAAAACCACGTCCACGGCCGCACAGGTAAGTGCCTAACCTTATTTCATCAAATTACATAAGCTATACTCTAAATGTGCATGACTGTGAGAATGGACGGATTGAACAAGTCTGGTAGCCATTCAACTGGCCACCACAACCAGTTAGACAGCCTCGTAGGATCCGAATGGGCTTGGTTATGTCGAAAAGACGGGCAATTGACACGTGGGAAGTGTCCAGTCGGGGAGAAGCGGTAGTATGACAGGAATGGCAGCGGTGAATGCAGAGGGAAGGATTCGGCGATCAGGGACATGCCGAGGAATGATGGCTGTGATGTCGGCCAACGGATCGATCGGGACAGCTCACCCCCGCGCCATGAATTCCGCAGCAATTCAAAATCGGCTAGTTGAATAACTTATGATACACTGCAGTCATTTACACTCACAACCGTTTTGCAGCCGAGTATGCGTCCTCCTCCTCTGCAAGTTGTTAGCCAGAGTTCTCGGTCTGTTCCAACGTCCCGCTGCTGCTCAGACTCATCCAGAACCACCGTAACTTCCTCCAGAAGCCGTGCACAATTTCTACAGGAAGTTGTGCTACAGGGAGCCCGACATTACGAAGAAGCTTGGACTGTTCACGTCGAGGGTGGCAATTCTCAGTGAGGTAGGCCTGAACATAACTTTCCCATGCAAATAATTCAAAAGGTGGTGAATTCGACGTGTTGATGGGGTATGGAAAATGTGAATGCAATTCTGTCTATGAATTCAAAAGTCGTTTTCTTATCGATGCATGAAATTGTCTTCGTAGTCTGCATGCGAGATTTTCTCCAGGGTCTTGAATTAAAATCCCTCCTGTAGAAAAATTGAGACACTGTCAAGGCTCACCGGTGAAAAATTGTGAATTTTATATGACTGTGTGCATAACGGAGACGTAGCTCTGCGCTCTGTGTAGAGAAATCCCGAAGTCCTCCTTCTGTACATGAGCAGGCAAGTTCAGAACAACAAAAACAGAGTTTTTTACCATGCCAGGAGGGTTCATTAGAAAAGAACCTTCGGACTCCAAGAAATTATGGGAAACCCCTGAGGTGGTGGACTTGTTTTCCCGTGCACACTGGATGTCATTCTGTGACAAGCTTCAAGGTCACGATGATGAAATTACAGAAGAATTCCTAAGGTCCTTGAAGCCGAAGTCAAAGACATTGGCCATTGTCAACTTCAGAGGATTGACCCTCAGACTCACCCCACAGCTCATTAGCAAAGTAACTGATCTACCAATGGGGGTACCCTGGGATAAGGAGGAGAGAAAATTGGGTCAGAAAGCTAAAAAAGAGTTCTTCTTGCCAGAGGAACAATTTTCAGAGGACAAGAATGGAGTTCGAAGAACTAGCCTACAACCGTTCTGGAGTGAAGTCAGCCTCCAAATTATGAAGTATATTACGTGTGAGGGGCGATTTAGCATCGTGTATGGCTATCATTTCCGGTTGCTCACAGAACTTAGGCACCAAATGGACCTACCCTCAGAACAAAAATTGAGCATTCCTTACTTCCTCCTGCAATCCATGATTGAGTGTGCACCCAAACTGAGGGAGGGGACACCAGACCAGCTAGCCCATCATGGGCTTATCAAGCTCCTCATGGAAGATTCACTCCACACTTACACTGTCCCTCTCTCCTCAGAAATTTTTCGGAATATGTCTAAGGATGATGACATCCGAATTTTGGCCGAGGAGTTCACTTCCTCCAGCAGCGAGGAGAAGGAGCACACTCAGGCAGAGAAGAAAGCTAAAGGACAAGAATCCCCGGGCAAAACACCAAAGAAAGAACAGAAAGGAACACAAGAAAAGGCCAAGATGCCAAAACAGGGGGTGGTAAAATTACACCAACGCCCAGGGAGAAAAGACTACAGAGCAGGGTAGAAAGGATTGAGAAAGTCCAAGCCAGTGAGGGCACCCCTAAGGCAGCCTCAGCCAAGCTAAAGGAAAAAGCACCCTCAGCCAAGCAGGCTAAAACGGTGCCATCTGCTTCTACAGGAAACCAGAAGGCTATTTCTACAGGAAGTTTAAAAACGGCTTCTACAGGAAGCCAGAAACCAGCCACTACAGGACTTTCTACAGGAAGTCCGAAAAAAGGACAGCAGAAGGAGAAATCGGCTGAAATTCTAGCTAGGGAGGCAACAGCTGTGCTGGCCACCCTAGGTACCTCTCCCAAGCCAAAGGAAAAATGAAAGAGGGAGACTCCTCTGTATTTTAAAGCAAGAAGGAGTGTGAGAATTAAGACTGGCAGACCCCAACCTCCATCAAAAGAGCCAATCACAATTGTGGATACCCCTACCACACCAAGGGATAGGTCCCCCTCCAAGGCATCCATTACTTATGAGCGAGGGAGCCCGAAAACATCCTCATGGAGGGAAAGGATGGAGAAATTGAACTCGGAAGCCTCTCTACAGGATGCCAAGGCGGTTCTACAGGAAACTTTGGCTAGGCTGAAGGAAACTGAGCAGATGGAGGAAAGAGCAACCAAGTCACCATAAGAGGAGGAGAAGACCGATGTCATCATGGAACCAAGCCCCCAGCCCAGCCTGGGCTCTTATTATAACTTTTTGGAGGCCGACAAAATTATTCCTCAAAAATTCACAGTGCCACTGTTTCTAGCACTAGAGGAAGAAAGAGTACGAACCCACACTTGGATGAGGATCGCTAAATCCAAGGGGGTAGCAGATATAGGGCCTCTAGAGGAAAGGCTCAAGGAAACACAAAGGGAGTTGGCAAGAGTACGGCATGTGGAAAGCTCCCAATAGGCCAAGTTAAGAGAAGAGAATGAGCTGCTTAGGCAGCAGCTACAGCTACAGGGACAGAGGAAAGAAGAGGACACAACAGCCAAGGACACCACAGCAGAACCTCAAGAAAAAGAAGGAATGCAAGCTGATCTTGAGGAACTAAACTGGCAACTACAGGAAAGGGAATTGTAGGCAGGCATAGAGATACAATCTCTAAAACAGCAGATGCAAGAAAAGGAGGCACAACTGGCTTGCATGGCCAGTTGGGCAATGGAAGCTCTGCGATGTAGGCAGCCGGCCAAATCCTATGGCCTATACCTAAGGGATCAGTGGCTGCAATTCCAAATCAACACATTGGCACAAAGGGGTATCTCCCAAATCCAAAACCCCCAGCAGTTCAAGGATTTATGTAACAGCAGTTCATTAGAAGATAAGGCTAAGCTTTCAGAGTTTTACCTTCATATTTTGGCCCTTCCAAACATAACCTCGTGGGACCCCAACACAGTAGTAGGGGACATGCAGCTGATGGCAATGACCTCATGGTTAAACCACGAATAAAAGAGAGTGGCAGAGATCAGAAATGTCATGAACCGAGAACTACATGAACCACTGCTGATTAGAGCAGAGCCAGGGGACCCAACAGCATTGATATCCGCTCACCAGCACCTAGCAACCAACTCTCATGCTTTATTAGAGTACATGGATCGACAGGCTCAGGCCATAGCACACTTCGAGGATATGGAGCGATTATTAGGGGACAATTGTGTTCATGCTTGCACCCGTAGGTGGAACACATTGTCCCACAGCCTCAAAATCAGGGAATATCACACTCCAACTAGAATGAGGGAGGCCTAGGCACGAGTGCCTCTCTACAAGAAGTCCATGCAGAACCTCCAAGCCAGCTGGATAGGCCTCAAGCTAAGTCCACCTTTGCTTTTGGGATTGTTAGAAGGAGGCACAGAAGAAGAAGAGCATAAGCAGTGGGAAGAGGTGGAAAGAAATGCCGAATTCCATGACAGTGAGGAGGATACTACTTCAGAAGCCTGGGATGTGAGGGTGGCAATTTAAGCAATGAAAGACGAGGAGCTGGACTAGTTGCTCAGAGGATGAGCAACCCTTTTAGTAGGGGGGTGATGATGAGCCCCAAATTTGGTAACTTGTTGGGCTCATTTGGCCTAATTATCCTTGTTCAGTCCTTGTTCAATCCTTCATTTTTCATAGCTTATGCATTATTTTTCAGTATGTTTATGTCATTTGTACGAATAAGGGTAGTCACTCTTCCTAGGTGTCTAACACGTGCTCATTTCAGGTTTTTTGACACATGTTGGAGCAAAACCGAGCAATCATGGGCTAGAAGACAGCCAAGCTTGAGGTGAGGATTCGTAAGGGGGTTGTCTATGGCATTAAATAGCCCTTCCTCGGGATCTTCACCCCCAACTCCGAGCTCCAAAGGCCACCAAAACCGGATCTAGAAGGCAGCCAACCAGATTTTGGAAGGGGCTGTCTACTCACAGTTTGGACAGCCAAGTCCCATAGATCTAGGAGGCCAGCTAGGGCCCTCGTGATGTATAAATGCTAAGGCCTCAGCCTTCGTAAGGGACTTTTGAAACCATTGCATATTTTGCACTACAGTGCTGTTAGATTTACGTTGTTCTCTTGTAGCCATTTTGGCATAACTCTTGACTTATGACTATTTTTTGATAATGAGAGGCAGTCCGATTTTATATCAACTCTAAGTTTTCTATAGGAGCCATAGCTCTCAGGGTTGGGCCCAACCTGAGAACCTAGGGCTTCCTTTTTGTATTGTTACCTTTCCTTTTTGCATCGTTGTTTTCCTTTTATGCATTTGAAACGTATTTCTGTTGGGTAGATTTAGTTGTGTTGGTTAAATAGGTCACTATTTATGAATAGAATTGCTTCAGATGTTTAAAATAGATTGGTAGGATAATAACAGGGAAAAAAGCTCCAAGAAAAGGGTCAACAACACTCTTGGTTTCACCTCATCCGTATTGGATCAGGGGCTGGAATTGAAGAAACAGTGTTGTCCCAACAAAAACACTAGTTTGCTTGACCATGCAATCCTTAGTGTATTGTTTTCATTTACAGAAGTTAGTTATGGGTTCAGATCTCTCAAATGTTTCTTTGCATGATTGATGTACATGGTTTTCTTTCCAAATAAAGCTGATGTTCATTCGTTTTATTGACAGTTAGATTAGATTAGCTAGGACTTTGATTATTTGTAAGACTTTGTTGATTCGGTTAAACGTACACCGTGCAGGGCATCTATACCACTCTCTCATCCACCTAATCTTCATCAGAGCTAGCTGTCCCATCTCCTAGCTAGGTTCCTCATCTCACATCTGTCATTTTGCCCACGTAACCCTACCTTCTTGCTCAATCATTGTCTTAGCCCTCTTTAAGCCAAGTCAGCCTTCTACACCCTCTCACCACTCCATCCACCAGTCCCTGGGTCACTCCAGGCCCCTATCCTACCTCCCTATCCATTCATGCATCTTCCCTCACTCACCCATCCTCTAAAATCCACTTTTTAAACATCCTGTAGAAATCTATGAACACCCTGTAGAACCCCAGCAGACTTCCTGTAGAAGCTCACAAATGAGGTTTCTTGATAGCCAAACTTTGTGAAACTCTCCAAAAGGGTGTTAGGGACTCCTTAGACCCTCTCTGAACCTTCCCAACCTTTTCCAAGAATTTCTCCTCCTTGATCCACCCCTGCACAGTAAAAATCCAGTTAAAAGCACATGCATGATAATTCTAATAACTTATTCAAAAATACAAAAAGATGTTTTCTTCATGTAGAGGTAGTCTAGACACATGTATTTTACCTTCATAGAAGTAATGGCATCCCTTCCAATAGTTTGCATTCTCTCCTTTGCATCAGTAGGACTAGCTGGTAGAATTAGGGTTTGCTAGGGTTTGTGTTACTTTTTGGCTTTCAATTTCTTTCCGCAAGTAGATTAGCTTCCTTTGAGTTAGCTTTCATCCATCAGTTAAAAGGCTTCTTCTAAGAGCTCATAGAAGTTGGCTTAAGCCCCTAGCAGACTTGTGCCAGCTGACCAAGTGACAGCTGCGGAAAGAGCTAGTACTTGTGCATACAGCACCGTCGCTTCCAAGTTTGTTACGAACTACCAGGTTGATAAAAGTAAAGAAGGGAGTCCCAGGAGTTGCAGCATTATTGCTGCAATACTGGAGCCCACCAACATCCAACTATCGAAACTTGAACTTCCACTTGACAAGACGTTACATTACAATGCACATGTGCCCACGTGAGACAAAATGGCTTGAGAAATCCATGCAAGACATCACTAACACTCGGTGTATTGTGATGAAACCAACTCTTTGACATGCTTGTGATGGTGAAGGTGGTGAGCTGACGTGAAGCGAACTCTTGCCTCCATTGCATCTTGGTACATTGGTGTGGCTCCTCCATCCAACTCATCTACTAACATGGGCATGCTCTTCTTGGGTGTGGCCGAATCGGAAACAAAATGATGCATAGTGTCCGTGGTGATCTTCCAGTGCGTGTTGGTCATCATGTGCATCAACTATCAACTACATGTTCAGCTCCGGTTGGACTTTCTTCTTATCTTTGCCTTGGTGAGTGTGCCAAATGGGTTAGATCTCATGCGTGTGCACAATGACATGCATGCTATTGAATTCCCTTGCATGCGATCAACAACACCACTCACCTTGTCTACTCCATGCCAGTTGCTAGAATGAATCTATAACTTGTACGGGCGCAGTTTCATCCGTCTTTGCGTGTTGCACCCCCTATTGTACCTATTCCTGCTGCAACTCATTCTCTCGTCTATGTAGCTCTTGTTCTTCCTTGTGTTGTTCCTTTAGCACATGCAACTCCTTCTATGTTCCATTATCTGCCTTCGCATGATCTTCATGTCGCACCATCCCCTCATAGCCTGAGTCTCCAAAGTTGCTTTCACCATAAGTAGATCTACTTGAGCTTGCAACTTTGTTTAGCCTCTGTGTTGTCAGCAACCTTCATCTTACGTTCATCGCATCTAGTATACTGCCTTCAGTTGTTGTTCATGGTGCTACTTGGTGTGATGTTGCTGTCGTCATATCTTGATTTCCTTATCTACGAACAACTTGATGTCTTCATGGGTAGGAAATTTCATAGACACTTGATCCGCTGCATCCCCAAGTGTGCTATGAACGGTGTCTTTGACTTTGCTCTCCTAGAAACCATTGTACCTATGTTGTTGAGAGGCAGATGAACACCCGTGATACCTGTGGAGATGGCAACACTCATGGCAAGCAATCTGTTAGTAGAAAACCAAAATGAACTTGAGAACTGACTTGCAACATACCTATGTGATTGATCATGAAGGTTAAGCAATTTCTACTGGGAGGTCGAGAGACTGACTATCAAGACTATGCAAGGAATAGTCCAGGCTGTCAAGAGGCTGACTAGCTACTGGAACTGCGCAATGCATAGTCCAGCCCGACTGCTAACTACTGGAATTTTGCAATGCGGAATCTCAACTAGCAATGGTTGTAGGCTCAGTGACTGCATTGCACAATTTTCTAGGCCAGTAGTCATTGTCCCTCAGAATTGTGCAATGCAAGACTGGAGGACAGTCACTGGGAAAAAGTGTGCATTTCCTGAGAGGAAGATAGAGCCTTCCCTTTCAGGATTGTGTAATATTGTCTTGGTGAGGCGAAGTCCAAGCCAAGGCTACCCAGACCCGCCGACGGGCAAATGAAAGTGAATGTGAATGTGAATGCATGGAAATACTAAGTGTAAGCATAAGCGAATGATCGTGCATGAAAATGGTGAATGACAGATTCAGAAAATGGAACAACATGCATGTGGGTGAGGCGAGTTGTCGAATCAGCGACCGTTCGTGTAAAACAGTTTCATGCATGCGATAGTAGTGAGATGTTAACGGAAATGGAAATGGTGCTAGTACAAGCTAGTATGTATCAAAAATACAACAAGCACTTACTGAAAGCAAGTAGATGGCATTCATATGAAGTGAAACACAAAAAGAACCAAAAATACAACACAAGACATGGAAGGTGGGCTTACCCCAAAAAACTGAGCTGAATGTGCGGATGACTCCTAGATGTGATGTAGGATGTTAGAGCTACAAGTTTGATGTGAGGAGAGCTCTACACCATCTGGTTCATGATTTTTGATAAAATCGAAGATGTGACGTGCATACCACAGATCTAGGAAGAGCGACACTTGGTGGGAGGCTTCAGAAATGATCTTTGCATGCAACCTCCAGTTGCTAAAAGTAGATCCCTAAACCAATGGATGCCTTTGCATGCTTCCTTGGGAGAAGCAGCCCATCCATGCAAATCGGTTTTGCTTAGTCCAGGAGGGAACCAGTAAACTCAACTGCACATGCAAGGGGTTGCTCAACTGCTGGGAGAAAATGCACATTTCTAGAAGGGAGCTAGGTTGGATGCCTAAAGGGATTGCACAATTTCTAGGCAGAGCAACTGACTGCTGCCTAGAATTGTGCAATTTTTGGGCTGAGCAGCCCTGCTGGGAGGAATTACACAATTTTCTGGCTGAAGCTTGGCTAGTAGATTTGCGCAATTCTGGAGCCCATTAGGCTACCAGACAGAATTGTACAATTTCTAGAGGGAAGGTTGGTTTCCCTCCAAAATTCTTGAGGGAGTTGCTCAGCCTGCTACTGGACCATGTCCGAAAGAACATCTTGTAAGGGGAATGCAACAAGATCTGATGGACAGGCTATCATTCTACAAGAGAAACACTAAAGCTTGTGTACTTGACGAAGCAAGACATGCTACTGTGAAAGGTTGGTAGGGAGGCTACAAAACGAAGCTAAGGAAAAAATTTGGAGGGTGGTTGTAGCCGCTACAACACTTGGTGACACACTGGTAGAACTCCAGCTCTCTGAATGGACCTTGTTCGTGAAAAGCAAGTCTAGCACCTCTGAAAGTATTGTTCAGTTCTCAGTTCATATTGGTTTCCACACTAGCTTGATTGTAAGATGTATCATCTACCAGGCTCTTGGTCGCTTGACACACATTCCAAGCCAAGGCAACACAGTTGTTTCGATTGGGGTTGAGGCGTATATTGATGCACAAGTAGTATAGTTGTCAGAGTCTTATTTTCATCTCTAGTGTTGCTCCACTGCCAGCAGGCCTGGATAGTACCCCAATGGAGTCAGAAATTGTACCTTAAGAAACCAATTTCCTGGATGTAGAGAAATTGTGCTTAAGACATTAATAAATAGTATTTACTATCACTTATTGTTTGTTGTGTTCTCAAATGAAGGACCTGGAAAACTTGGTCTTTAACCCTTAATACATGTATGACCGAAACATCTCAGAATGCCATTTGTTGCTAAATATAAATGATGAGTGAAGAAAGCTTGAAGGAGACGTTAAAGATAATATGTTGGTTTTTCACAAAAACTACTATCTGTAACTTAGAAGAACTATGAAAATGAGAACTGAATCATAGACAATATCTTGCTTAACACAAAAACTACTATTTGTGACTCTTGGAGAAGTTAAAAATAATATTCTAGTCTTTCACAGAAACTATTATCTATAACTTAGAAAGGAAGGTGGAAACTTCAAGTATAGGAGCAATCTTTTAAGGAATTTTAACTTTATCTACATAAGCAAATAAAGACCTGCAACTTCATTACTACGCTTGAAACAAGAAAACATAACATGACACATGATAGAGAAGGTTACAAAATTATACCCAACAACTCATGGAAACTTCTGATTCTTTCATTAATCAACGATGATATCAAGAATACAGTGGCCTAGTCTCCGGGTTCTCCAAAATTTGAACAACCCTTTCTTTCTAAATTTTCATCTTTTTATACATTGTGGAAAGTTGTTGATTTCTGAAATTGCCCAAATTATTTAACTGCTTCTCTAACTATATAAAGTAAAAACTATTACAGAATTGTACAGAGGGTAAAAGACACCTCAAAGAACATGAAATAACAGGAACATAACTGAATTCAGAAGAGGACGATAACTGCTGGCTTGCTCTATTAATCTGCTGCTGAGTTCCTCTGTATATGCCCTAATGATGTTTAATTCACTTTAGCCGTAATGAAATGTGTTGACTTGTGTAATCCTGGGCTTACATATGTATCAGGCATTTTGATTAGCCGAAATACAAAGAAAACATACCCAATTGTCTTCCTCTTTATCTTCGGCTCTAACCTTGATTTTCCACTTTACACAGCGAAATTAACGTGAGCCTTTGATTAATATGGAACTCAAAAGAGTTAATCTTGCTTTATAAATCTATCAAATTCGCCCATTTAGAGCTCCGTTGACTTCCATCACAGATCGCAATCGGCCCTTTTGCATGATATATCACCACAAAACTTAACTTTACGCACTCTTAAGCCACATAACTATGGTAATATTGGACTTATGCATAAATCCTTCATATTTGCGCTTTTTCTATTATATACCTTTATAATAGAAATATGCCATAAAACATTCTTTTTCCTCTTTTAACACGGGCTCCGCACAACTATTGAGGCATACCTTTCCGCCGATATAGAACTTTCCCGATAGGTTCCCACCGTAGATCCATGCTTAGTGGATCAGACGATCTACAAAGATTTCGAGTGGGACATAAGCCCGGAGAATACCTGCCCAAAATGGGTGGTTTTCTCTCTCCACCCAGTTACTACGTGTCAAACGATAAGTGGGATCGGGTGAGCTCCACTAAAAACTACTTACCATTTTTGCTCCACCGGAAATCCCGCTTGTAACTTTAAATCCGCCTTTTCATACGCCTTGCGGACCCACCGGAATTATAAAACACAATATATAGTTTTTGGGTCCAGATCGCCGTCGCAAATCACAATCGACACACCATATACATATATATAAAGCATTATGTGATGATCACGGACCCGCTAGAACTTTACAAGTCTAGATCGTCGTCGCAAATCGCAATCAACACACCATATACATATATATATATATATATATATATATATATATATATATATATATATATATATATTTCAGGTCCGCCATCGCAAGTCGCAATCGGCGAAACCCAATGTCCATAGCTCTGTGGTGTGGCAGACCTGACGGGACTTTAAACCACGATGTATATACCTTTCGGGTCCGGCCCTTTAACACTTTAACACTTGTTTCTTTTGCGATTCCACTATGAAATAAATAAATACTTCATGTCTTTTAGACTTTGCGGGGGGTAAAAAATATAAAGAAGTTTCATTGAGGTGAACCCGCGATAGTGATATATCTAATTTATAAAGCTAAAAATACAACATAAGCTACAACATCTGGCTCCAACTAGGGATAGTGCTTGTGCCACAAAAGCACTAAGAACCACAGATCAGTGCCTTATCCATTGGCATGGAGTCATATATTTCTTCACCAAACTTAATTGTGTGAAAATTTTGTACAGTGAACCCACGTCGATATTTTCAGTGATAAATGCTTGCACTTTGATAACAAAGTATTGAGAATCATAGATCAGTAGCCTTAGTTGGGCATGGAGTCCAAAAATTTGAAAACCCTGAAATTTGACAACTAAAACCTGACAATATTGAAGTATGATACCTCTGCAAACTAGTTTCCAACTGGGAAAGTCACCCTTATTCATCAACTAATGATTAAACTGAAGAACTACAACTGGAAACCAAATGCTCAACACCTGAGTTTATTTATGTACAATTTCCTACATATGTACATGATTGATCTCCATCAGGTGAATTCAATCTTCCAATGGTACCAGGTTAGCATTTGGGTTCTTAATCTAGAACCATTCTGCCAGTGAATCTTGAAAAAACAATTCATTATGAGCTTCTCCTAAGTTCCAATGTTGTGATCCTGAATGTGTTCATCCTTTGAAACCTTCCCTAAGTCAACAACCACATCATTGGGGTTAGAAAGTCTTTCAAGAGGAACAAGTCCCTTTGGCAAAATATTATCCTTCAATTGAAAAATCTTTAGATTAGCTATTGAATCTTTTGAACCACTGATTTCTGTGACTTCTTTTCTTTCTTATTTATCCTGATCAATTTCTATGCCCTGAAACTCCTCAGCTATAGTCAAAAATTCTTTAATCTACTAATCATCTTCAAAAGCTTGCCAATTTTTAACATTATCAAGAACAGAGGGTCTGTGTCTCATCCTTACCTCATAACTTAGTCTTTGATTAATAGGAGACTTGAAAGTACTAGCAGCCAAAGCCAATGAATCTGCTAATCTATTCTCATTTCTTGGAATAAATTGAATGTTAAAAGCTTCAAAAAAGTTCTCAATCAAATCCCATACCTCATTTTTGTATACCCTAAGCCTAGGGTTCTTTTTTTGGAAATGATTTTTTATTTGCTTGATAATCATCTTTGAATCTCCAAAAGAAGAAATTGACTTAACTCCCATCTATTTAGCTGTTTGTAGAGAAATAATCAAGGACTCATATTCTGCCACATTGTTTGTTGCCTCGAACTCTAATTTGAAAGAAAAAGGGAACATATTACCTCCAGGCGCAATTAGAAGAAAACCAGCACCTGTTCCTTCCTTGGAATAAGCTCCATCAAAGAAGCATTTCCACACTCCTTCAGTTTGCAGCTCTGTAATTACATTGGCTGAAGCAAGCTGCTTCTAATTATCTTCAGCCAGCTCTGCATTATCATACAGTGTGAAACAAGCAAAATCATCCTTCTCCTGGCTATATATAGGTGAATTACTTGCTCCATTTATTGTAATTTTTTTTACAAATCTAGTTTCTCTATACAATCTCCTCTCTTCCCCACCAAATATTTGTATAACAGCATATGTAAAATCTAGTTTCAAAACACCACCCAATTTAGCCCCCCAAGACCTAGATAGAAGCATTCCAAATCTAGCAGGGATATCTGCTACTACTACATCCATGACCAAGCTTCTAGCTAGAATTTGGGCTAGTGACACTGCCAGATCCTTAATAACCCCCAGACACCTGACTTTGCTCAAATCAAAAGAATACAAGTCCCTATAGGGTATGGTAACTTGTAGATCTAATTTCTTCATCACTGACAAAGGCATAAGATTATGTGAAGCTCCCAAATAAAACATACAATTATGTAAAAGGAAGTCATGGACCAATAAGGAAATATAAAAAGGAGGTATTGAATGGTCTACTTCCTCTACATGTGAACCAAAAACCATTACTAGTTTGTCATCCTGTAGATTTACAGTGTCATTTATAATCTCATTTTCTTTCAAACTAACAAACTCAACAATCTCCTTTTGATAAATAGTTATTTTTTTCAATTCTGTAAGAGGAACCTGAATTCTTACCTTTTCCAACTCCTTAGTAACACTAAAAAAGTGACCCTGTTTAGCAGTCCTTTTGTTCTCCTCCTCACCTTATTTCATGACTGGGATTACTTGAGGAATTCAAACAAGTCTCTCCAAAGGAATTTTTCCAGTTTGATCTTGAGAAGACTCACCTTGAAATATCTGTGTCTTGCCATTTACATTTTGTTGTTGCTTTCCTTTATTCACTTGTTTTACAGACTGAGATTCTTGTGGAGTCACCTTTGGTGAGGAAGTTGAAACTTGCTTCTTACTTTAATTTTCTTGATTTCTTGATCTCTTCCTCGATCTCAAGTCATATTTCTTATGTAGTTCAGCCTGCATAAAATCAGAGAATTCCTTCCAATATTCATCAATTTTATTTTCATCATGAATGGCATATGTTTCATCATATTCATACTCTTCCTCTTTGATACCAAGTTCATCTTCATCCACTGCATATAATGTAAAAACTTGATCTTCGGGATGCTCTTGTTTTTCAACAGGATCTGCCTCTATATATAATGGTGCTTGAATTTGATCTTTTCTTTCCCTTTGCAGAATTTGCAAAGGTTTTCTTTTGTATTGTGGATTAAAGTTCTTATTATACTGTGTTTGCTTCTGCAAATTCTTATTTTATAACTCTAATTTGTTTAACTTATCTGACAAAGTTTTAAACATATCCTCCAATGCTTGACTTTGAGAGGATTCTATCTTTGCCTTTCCCTTGTCTTGGGTAGGTTGTGTCTCTGGTGCTTTTCCTGCAGCCACCAGATTTGCTTCTATCTCTAATGCATTTGTTTGGATCTAATCAAGGGTTGGAAATCTTCTTTCCCTTAATGTGAATCCAAAATTTGATTCAAAAGCCCCTGCAAAAGTTATTTTTGCACCAGCAGGAGGAGGCTTAATCTCCACTGGGAGTCTATTGTACAATTTGTTAAATCTTCTGACAAATTCAGCCACAGTTTCATCAGACTTCTTCTTTATGGCATTAAACTCTGTTAATGAATACCCATGGTCTCTTTTTTCTCCCCATTTCTGGATGAATAAATGTTCCATCTCTTCCCAAGAAGGAATATAATTATTAGGAAGTCCTTTAAACCATTTCCTTGCTTCTCCATCCAAGGACTAAACAAAAAGTCTTAGAATAACATCTAAATGTTCAATGTTTAGGTTGTCTGCAAAATTGCAAAATACTGATACATGATTCTTTGCAGTTTGTTCATCTTCCCCTAAAAAATGAGGAAGAATTTTGAGGTAATCCTATGGCATTTGATTAAACGGTTGTGGCAACTGAAGGGGTGCATAACTATTCATCACGAATGTAGGTACTGCCATGTTTATTGAACCTTGATTACCAACAGATGTGGAACTTGACTTAGAAGTAAATGGAGTGTGCAGAGGTGGTAATGTGGCTATTGGTTGAGGTTGAATGATTATAGCAGATAAATGAAAAGTAACAAATTCTAAAGATTGCTCTTGATAGTTAGGTTCCTAAAATGAAGATGATGAAAAAGATGACTCTTTATCAAATGAATGTTCAGGTGAATTGCTGCCTAATGCAAACAATATAGGAATTGGTGTAATTGGAATCTTAGACCTTCCAACCCTCCGAGAAACTAGCCTTTTAGGATTTGAAAGACCTTGAACCCTCTATTTTGAAGTGCTTGATCTTGTATGGGGTCTCCTTGAAGCCAGAGTTATTGCTTTGATTCAAAATAGCCAAATATTTCCTCCTCACTGAACAACCAGAGGAAAATAGTGAAAACCCAGGGAAAAGTGTTCTTGTCTTCTCTCCCCGGCAACGGCGCCAATTAATGTTGTACCTTAAGAAACCAATTTCCTGGCTGTAGAGAAATTGTGCTTAAGACATTAATAAATATTATTTACTGTCACTTATTGTTTGTTGTGTTCTCAAATGAAGGACCTAGAAAACTTGGTCTTTAACCCTTAATACATGTATGACTGGAACATCTCAGAATGCCATTTGTTGCTAGATATAAATGATGAGTGAAGAAAGCTTGAAGGAGAAGTTAAAGATAATATGCTAGTTTTTCACAGAAACTACTATCTGTAACTTAGAAGAATTATGAAAATGAGAACTGAATCATAGACAATATGCTGCTTAACATAGAAACTACTATCTGTGACTCTTGGAGAAGTTAAAGATAATATGCTGGTCTTTCACAGAAACTATTATTTATAACTTAGAAAGGAAGGTGGAAACTTCAAGTATAGGAGTGCTCTTTTAAGGAATTTTAACTTTATCTACATAAGAAAATAAAGGCCTGCAGCTTCATTACTATGCTTGAAATAAGAAAACATAACATGACACATGACAGAGAAGGCTACAAAATTATACCCAACAACTCATGGAAACTTATGATTCTTTCATTAATCAACGATGATATCAGGAATACAGTGGCATAGTCTCCAGGTTCTCCAAAATTCAAACAACCCTTTCTTTGTAAATTTTCATCTTTTTATACATTGTCGAACAGTTGTTGATTTCTGAAACTGCCCAAATTATTTAACTGCTTCTCTAACTATATAAAGTAAAAACTATTACAGAATTTTACAGAGGGTAAAATACACCTCAAAGAACATGAAATAACAAGAACATAACTGAATTCAGAAGAGGACGATAACTGTTGGCTTGCTCTGTTAATTCGCTGTCGATTTCCTCTGTATATGCCCTAATGATGTTTAATTTGCTTTAATTGTAATGAAATGTGTTGACTTGTGTAATTTTAGGCTTACATATGTATTGGACGTTTTGATTGGCCGAAATACAAAGAAAACATACCCGATTGTCTTCCTCTTCAGCTTCAGCTCTAACCCCGATTTTCCACTTTACACAGCAAAATTAACACAAACCTTTGATTAATACGGAACTCAAAAGAGTTAATATTGCTTTATAAATCTATCAAATCCGCCTGTTCGACGCTCCGTTGACTTCCATCGCAAATCATAATCGGCCCTTTTGCATGATATATCACCACAAAACTTAACTTTACACACCCTTAAGATGCATAACTATGGTAATATTGGAATTATGCATAAATCCTTCATATTTGCACTTTTTCTATTATATTCCTTTATAATAGAAATATGCCATCAAACATGCTTTTTCCGCTTTTAACACGGGATCTGTGCAACTATTGAGGGATACCTTTTCCTCAAATATAGAACTTGCCCAATAGATTCCCACCGTAGATCCGTGCTTAGTAGATCAAACGGTCTACAAATATTTTGGGTGGGACATAAGCCCGGAGAATACCTGCCTGAAATGGGCAGTTTTCTCTCTCCACCTAGCTACTACGTGTCAAACGATAAGTGGGATCAGGTGAGTTCCACTAAAAACTACTTACCATTTTTGCTCTGCCCAAAATCCCACTTGTAACTTTAAATCTGCCTTTTCATATGCCTTGCGGACCCACCGGAATTATAAAACACAATATATAGTTTTCGGGTCCGGATCACCGTCGCAAATCGCAATCGGCATACCATATACATATATAAAGCATTATGAGATGATCGCGGACCCGCCAGGACTTTACAACAATATATATATATATATATATATATATATATATATATATATATATATATATATATATATATATATATAGGTCCGCCATCACAAGTCGCAATCGGCGGAACCCAATTTCCATAGCTCTGCGGTGCGGCGAACCCGACGGGACTTTAAACCATGATGTATATACCTTTCGGGTCCGGCCCTTTAACACTTGTTTCTTTTGCGATTTCGCTATGAAATAAATAAATACTTCATGTCTTTTAGACTTTGCGGGGGCTAAAAAATATAAGGAATTTTCATTAAGGTGAACCCCCGATAGTGATATATCTAATAAATAAAGCTAAAAACACAACATAAGCTACAACAGATCCTACTATGGGTCTTGCGATCATTCATTCCATAGTCACTTTCTGGTTGATTGGTGCTTTTTTAAGTATTCTAGCCTTCTTCTCAGTTTGTAAGTGTTAAAGGCACCTGCTCACACATGCTCAGTCCGCAACAAGTTCATGGGCACACTTTTTTATGCAAGCTTGAATAGGCATAGCACAATTCCATCAAGACAATTCTTGTGCAATGTTCAATCTATGTCGACAGTCAGTGCGCACTCTCATCAACAATCTCCCACTTTTGGTCGCAATTGTCCTTCTATTTCGGTGAATTTTTCTAACTGTCACTTTTGCGCACCTTCGCTTTTTTAAGTGTCACTTTCATGTTTACAACTGTCACTTTTTCTTGTTTTCACTTTAATGAGTGTGTTTTTCATGCTATCTTCATTCTAGCATGTGTCGCTTTCAATGTCTTTCACATTTTAGAAGTGTCATTTGCACTTTCCTCTTACTGTCGTAAGTGTTGTCTTTTAAGCATGGAAAGTGTCGCACATCACACAAATGTAGTTTTGGTTTGTTTCAAGGTGTAATCTTGGTGCTAATGACTCGTTATTATCATCTAGATATGTATTACACACATTCCCAAATTTTTAGGCATTGTTGCACAAGCGTTGTCACTGTCGTCGTAAAGTATACCTTTAGTGTCACACTTGGGGAAAGTTGTCACATTGTCATCACATTAAGGGAATTATGTTGTTCATGTGTTCTGAGTGATAAATTTTTTGTCGTCAAATGTTCTAAGTGTGTGATCATGCTTTAGTTTTGTCCTTTTTCGCTTTGGCCTTATTGATCCCACACCTAGAAAAATCCAAAAAATGCATTCCTAAGCAACTTGATCTCACTCAACCTTCCTGAACTATGCACTACACAGTCTTAGCCCTTAAGCTCAGACCTTTCCTCCTGAAACTATGAAATGCATAGCTCCTAACTTCCAAAACTATGCACTATGTAGTATTAGTGCTAAGCTCTGACCCTTGATCTCCAAAATTGTGCAGCGTCTGCCTTTCAATCACCTTCTCCTATGCACTGCGCAGTCTCAAGAAACAAGCCTCATCCTTAGCCTCTTGAATTTCACAAATGTGTAAGAACTAGGCTTATATCCCCCCAAAAATGTGCAATGGTAAACCTCAAGCCTCAAGCCTCAAGCCCAACTCCTTGATCCCCTCAACTACGCAATTGTCTTTCCCTGGCCTGCCTGAACTACACATTGTGTAGTCTAAAGGCTTAGTCCTTGCCCTTGATCTCCTAAGTTGCAAAATTGTGCAATCCTTGAGTTGGTCTCTCAACCTATTACATGGTTCCAACTAAATTAATGGTTCTCATGAAGCATGTTAGAATATGGATTTATCAAACTAATGTTATCTTGTCATAAGTAGATTTTAGTTGCCCATATTATATCATGTTATGACAAGATGATGATGGAGGATATGAAGAAGGAGACCCTACTAGAAGACACCTTTGTAGTTGCATAGACAATTTTATCAATAAGGAAAAGACAAAGGGACACCCGATTGCAAAAACATCTACATATCAATATCATAGTGAAGACTCCATAACTTCAAGCCCGATGGAGGAGGAAGAAGAATAAAACATATTATCTTTCAGGAAGATATGAAGGCAAAAGTAGAAAGAATGGCTTGATATTTCCATATCATCACACAATCCATGTCATCGATTTCCTCTCTTGTCAAGGTGTCATGTCAAGACGCATATGAGTCATAATTTTCCACATCATCTGTGGATTATGTAATTTCAATATGTGAGAAATGTAATGTAAAGTGGAAGTCCAAGAGTCATCTATAGAATGTGAAAAGTTATGAAGAAGTCAAAAGGTCGTAGAGAATTCAAATAGTCATGAGGGTAGTCCAAGAGTCACAAGGGAGGTGAATAGTCACCCCATTTGCTATATATACACCCTCATATCTCATGCAAAGGACTTTTCACCTTTTCTCCTCCTACTAGGCATTAGAGAGGAATATAGTTCTTTTAGAGGAGCAAGTGGTTTCTCTAATGCTCAATTATAGGAGTTAGTGGAGTTCACTATACCAATGTACCTTGGACCTTTTTCTTAATTTCGGAGCTTGCTGATCTAGCACACTTTCATGTGTATGTCATAAATATTGTAATACTATTCATTGAATTTTTGAGATGTATAATTTTTTCGTTTGTACTAAGGAAATTGAACTATTTCGGTGGCTTTGGTACTTATCTTGTTCAAGGTGTGTTATATGTGTTTTAAAAATCATTGCTTCTATGTGAACTATTTTGCTAGTTTTCCAACAATTCATTCATACGTATATGATCGTGTGTCTTTACTAGATTTGTATTATTACTCTTCTTTTAAAGTCTCACTTTTCCCATCCTTTTGATAGAAGAACCTTGATACATTTTGCGGTTGAACATTTCACAAGGCATACTCACTTGTTCATCTGAAAGTACCTGTTCATTACTCTTTTGTGCTAACCATTGTATCCAAGGAAAATCTCTAAGAACATATGGAAGTCGGGCCTTATTTTAGGAAGAGATCCCACACCAAACGGCGTGAAGTCTGATTGGGACTTTTCATCTAGGAGACCCCCTTGGTTGACAGATTTCTAGCACCCTCAACATAAGCCCAAATAGTACCACCATGAACTCATAATGCTTGTATACTTTCAAGAATGTGTTCTTATGAATGTCTTCCTCTTGGATTGGTAATGATATCCTGACCTCAAGTCAATCTTGGAGAAGACTACTACTCCCATATGATATCCTAGCCATGTGATCCACATATAAACCAGTATAATACTCATATAAATACAAGGAGAAATAATCTCATATTGATGATGCAAAATCCAAACCCTGGATGGGACTAAGATGTTCCACCCAACCGTAGAATGGCTAATCCAAATCTCTCTTCAGCCATTCAACCACATGCCATATTCCAAGCATGAAGGTGGGATCTCGTGGAATACATCAATCCAAAACCATCCAGGGATTCTAGAAGCCAACAACCTCAACCCATCAAATAGTGATTCCACCTCACAATTAGACATCACAAAACCATCATCAGATTGGTCTCTACCCAAACCTTCTAGGTCTCTAGAGTGTTTGTTCCAGCCAAGGCTTCTAGGACTAGTAACTCAACCCAAAACTTAGGAAACATGGAACCAACCAGGAAAAAAAATAAAAAATAAAAATAAAAAAAAAAAAATAACAAATAAACAAATAAATAAATAAAAATAAACAAATAAATAAATAAATAATAAAAATAAATAAATAAATAAAATAAAAAATAAAATAAAAATAAAAAAATAAAAATAAAAATAAAAATAAAAATAAATAAATAAATAAATAAAATAAAAAATAAAAATAAAATAAAAATAAAAAAATAAAAATAAAAAATAAAAAATAAAAAATAAAAAATAAAAATAAAAATAAAAAATAAATAAATAAATAAAAATAAAAATAAAATTAATAAAATAAATAAAAAATAAAAATAAATAAAAATAAAAAATAAATAAATAAAATAAATAAATAAATAAATAAATAATAAAATAAAATAAATAAATAAATAAATAATAATAAAATAAATGAACCCACGACGCCACGGTTATCCAAGAAATGGCAAGGCTAGGCAATCCTCCATGCCAGTAATAGATCATGACCAATAATCCACATGCATATGCCATGCATGGAAAAACTAGTGAGGAAAACATACATGCTACCTGCAAGAAAAACCTGTTGTAGTTGTTGATCTTGATGTCCTCTTGTGCTTTCCTGCTCTTCCTTTGTCTTCTTGCTCCAAAATTCCAAGTATGCCACACCCTCCATGAGTGCTCCAAGAAAACTAAGTCTCCAAGCATATGAGAGAGAGAGAATAGAGAGAGAGCTCCAAAATTAAACTGGAAAATGTCTATGAACTGATCCTTAATGAGGCCTCTATTTTCTTCATTTTCCATTATTTTCCTTCATTTTCCTCCTCACATGCAACCTGTGACCTTTCACCTTCCTTTCCTCCTAATTTCCATTATTTTCATAAATAAATGTGCCAAAAATGCCATTTTGCCTTTCCAAAGCCTTAGCCATTTCCTTTAACAATTTCCTTAGCCATTAATCAACCATAAATGATCCCCATCACTATGATTTTTCCCAAAATTAAGCTTTGAGTAAGTGTCCCATCAACCATGGTAATTATTTTTTCTTTATTAACTTTTATTATATGGAATTTTCACATGGGTTGTTACTGAACCCTCCCCCTTGGGGGAACACCATCCTTGGTGTTCAACAACACCTATAATCACAAGACAATTGTAACAAAAACATACTACCGATGTAGCTTTATAACTTAGCTCAATGCAGTATTTACAATGATCACCCTACTGAGAAGAAAACCAACATGAAAACATAACAAGTATAACACCATAATGACATGATAGCCATACTGCTTATTGGAGCTTTATAACATATCTCATTGCGGTATTTACTTCCATATAAATATGTACATATTCCAAACATCACCAAAACATGTACCAAGATATATACCAAAACACGATACCAAAATTTCTTTGCCTCGACTGGAAAACAATGAAGGATACATAGCTCGCCCCTGATCTGCCATCTCCTGTGTAGCTTCATCGAGCCCAAAGTGCTTCCACTGCATTTTAACTTGCCTGATTTCTCTATTTTGGAGCATGAAAACCTTTTTCTACAATATACACTGAGGATCCAACTGGAATTTCCATCTGGTTCCACCTGCAATACAAACCAGTCAATCACATTATCAACATCTTTAACATACTTCTTAAGTAATGACACATGGAAAAGATCATGGACTTTCACTGTCAGAGGCAGTGCAAGTAGATAGTCTACTAGCCTAATCCTCTCAATAACACTGAAGGGTCCACAAAATTGTGGTACCAGCTTGACACATGATCCAATCCGCAAGGAGATCTTCCTTGGTTTGATGCGCAAGTACACCTATTCCCCAACTTGGAAATCCTTGAACAACCTGTTCTAATCTACATAGATCTTCTGCCTATATTGTGATGCTTTTAAATTCTTCTTGATTACCTGCATTTCTTGTTCCATTTCCACCAACATGTCCGATCCAATCAACACCCTATTAATCATATCACTCCAACTGATGGGAGTATTGCAACTTCGCCCATACAATGCCTCAAACAAACTCATCTT
This sequence comes from Pinus tabuliformis, assembly GCA_031772625.1. Classification (NCBI taxonomy): domain Eukaryota; kingdom Viridiplantae; phylum Streptophyta; class Pinopsida; order Pinales; family Pinaceae; genus Pinus; species Pinus tabuliformis. The sequence continues at coordinate 776,555,997 of CM062808.1, read as the reverse complement.
CAAATATTCCTGATACCCACTGTTGTAAGTGAACTCTACCAGTGGAAGATACTCTTCCCACTTTTGTTGATGATATATCACGTACATTCTCAACGTGTCCTCCAATATCCTATTGACCCTCTCAGTCTATCTATATCCTTGCGGATGATAAGTTGTACTGAAGGTCAACTTTGTGCCCAAACCTGCAAACAACTCCTTCCAAAACTTGGAAGTGAACTTTGCATCCCTATCTGACACAATCTTCTTTGGAACACCATTCAATCTAACCACATCTCAAAGGAATACCTGTGCTACATTACTACCTGAGAATGTAGAATTCAGTGGAATGAAGTGTGTTACCTTTGTCAACATTTCCACAACAACCATGATGGAATCATGTTGTTTCACTATCCTCAAAAAACCTGTGATGAAGTCCATGGAAATGATCTCCCAATTCCATTCTAGAATCGCAATCGGTTGTAGTAGTCCGCTTGGATGCTTACACTCTATCTTCACACACTGAAAATCAAAACACCTAGCCACAAACTCTATTACATCATTCTTCAAATTCGGCCAATAATAAAATTTCTTCACTTTCGTCAATGTCTTCTGATAGCCTGGGTGACCGAAATACGGTTTCGTATGAAACCCCCCCAAGATCACCTTCATGAGCTCACTATTGTCTAGCACATATATCTTGTCTCTGAATCTAACCAATTCATATGTTATAAGACAATATTCCACATCTTGTGCACCTACACCTATACTTGTACCTGTACCACTACCTGTACTACTACATGTACCTGTAGCTATACCACCACATGTACCTATACCTATATTCTACTGGAACCTGTGCTAAATCTCCATATACCAGACATCTTGCTACCCTGCCTACAAGATCCTATCCTATAATTCTATCTCATAGGAGCTCATAGTTTCTAGGTGATTTACATGTACATGCCTGCTAAGAGCATCTGCCACCCTGTTCTATTTACCTTTGATATACTTGATCTCAAAATCGAACTCACTGATCACGACAAACCACTGAGCTTGCCTGCTGTTTAGGTTCAGTTGGTCAAATAAACATTGCAAACCACTGTGATCACTCATCAACACAAACCTCCTACCTAGAAGACAGTGCCTCCACATCTTCAATGCATGTATGATCACTGCCAACTCAAGATCATGTGTGGGGTAGTTCTTCTCATGCTCATTCAGTTTTCGTGACTCGTAACATACCACCTATCCATCCTGCATAAGGACTCCACCAAGTCCTCTCTTACAAGCATCTATGCATACTACAAAATATTTATCTGGGTCTGCAATATTTAAATTAGTGCATGTGTCAATAACTTCTTAAGTTGCTCAAAACTAGCCTCACACTCCTCTATCCATTCAAACTTCTTACCTTTTCTCTGCAATGATGTGATAGGATAAGAAATCTATGAGAAGTTCTTGGTGAACCTCTGGTAATAACCTACCAACCCCATGAAGGATCTCACCTCATCTACATTTCTAGGAGATACCCACTCCATGATGGCCCTTATCTTTTCTAGATCTACTGCAATTCCCTCCCTCAAGACAACACGTCCCAATTAATGTACCTCAGTCTGGAAGAAACTACACTTGTTGAGCTTAGCATACCACTGATGCTCTCTCAACAACCTCAACACTGTTGCTAAATGCTCGACATGCTCTTCCTCATTTTTAGAATATACCAATATGTCATCAATGAACACAATAAAAAACTTATCCAAATACGGATGCAACACACTATTCATCAAGCACATAAAAGTAGTTGGAGCATTAGTCAAACCAAATGGAACTACAACAAACTCATAATTCCCATACTTGGTCTAGAAAGTTGTCTTGTAAATGTCCTCCTCTTTTATGCGTACCTAGTGGTATCTTGATCTCAAGTCAATCTTCGAGAACACTATTTCTCCCTTCAACTGATCGAACAAGTCAGTAATCCTCGGTAATGGATACTTGTTCTTGATGGTCACTTTGTTCAACTGCCTGTAGTCAATGCATAACTAAGAGTTTCATCCTTCTTCTTCACAAATAGTACGGTGCTCCCCATGGTGATACACCTAGCCTAATGTATCCCTTATCCAAAATTTCCTTCAACTGTAGCTTCAACTCTACCAACTCAAGTGTACTCATCCTGTAAGGTGCCTTTGATGCTGAAGTTTCCCCTGGAACCAACTCAATAAAAAATTATACCTCGCTATGAGGTGGCAACTCTGAAATATCCTCAGGAAATACATCCTAGAACTTTTGTAGAACTAGGTGCTTGCTCAAAACATCTACATCCTCAACCTCCTTACCCTTGTTACTAGAAATGTGCACTGCAAATTAAACTCATCTTCTCCTGCAAGTGTGCTTTGACGGCATAGCTATCACCATCCTAACTTATGTTGCTTTCTTCTGACCTCGCAAATATCTTTGTTCCTCATTGTCATCCAGGCACTCAATGGCTTTATCATAACAATCCAACTTGGTCCCAATGATGAACTCACTTCTTTGTACGTGTAGCCAATTGCACTAACCAAGATTCTGCGTGCACCTCTTTATTCAAACCACACTTATCCACCAAGTCGGGACTAACATAACTATAACTAGATCCAAGGTCAATCAAAATAGAAATAAATTGATCACAAAGCTTACCGTCCATCTCAATGATGGAGGCCTGATGGTTTGCATGTTTGTTATCCAATGTTGCATAGATACGAGGAACACTCTAACCAACATCCCCAATAGTCTGTGCCTCTTGTGTACTATATATCTGAGACCTACCACCCTTATTCTATGGAAAATCTATCATGTGATGATCTTTGCCACAAGTCCAACACTCTATAGGATTCCATCATGTATCCTTGTTCTTCTCCTTAGATCAATTTCCATGCCCTCTGTCACATGCATTGAACTTCTTAGATGGCGCTATAGTTTCTTTATTACCTGAATCCTGAGTCATTTCTTATTTTTGGTCCCATTTTCCTTTTTTCTTTGCATTAACTTTCCAATCCATCTTAGTCTCACATCTGTGCTTCGATTTTTCATAGTAGTGCTTTAGCTTCCAGACGGTCTCCTCCAGTGATCTAGGCTCATCAAACTCAATCTTGTCTTTCAATTCCATTGGTAACTCACTAGTGATTCTCTGAATCTTGGCCTTATCCTACTTGAGTTAAGGAACATACCTCAGTAGCTCCAAGAACTTGCTAGTGTACTCCTCATCTATCATTGATCCCATCTTTAGCTCATAGAATTCTTTTGCCCTATCATCAAAGTATCTCTCTAGCAAGTACCGCTTCTTGAATGGTCACTCAAACTCATTCCAAGTCAAGTCCTCCTCATGTATACCTCTAACATTCTTCCCATCTTCCCACCAAATGTTTGCTTTACCTTTGAGACTAAATGTAGCTATTATGCCTTTCATGTTTTCTAAGTAATCATGCAACCTAAATAGCTTCCTCATGCCAAGCAACCATGCCTCTACATCCTGTGATTTATTCATCTCTTCATCAAATGTAGGCGGCTTTTCTGTTGAAATATGGCAACAAGAATATTCCAGTTTAATTTGTCCTTGAATTAAATTGTGAATTAAAATCGAATTTAGTCTTAACAGCTACTTGGAAATAATTAATTAATTAATTTTAAATTAATTAGTTGGAGAAATTCAAGTTAGAAGTCTTTCTGAAGTCATAAGAGAGTTATCCCTTAAATTAAGGAGATAAGATTGAGTTATATTTGAGTTGTAATTAGTTAACTCAGTTTACTGAGTTAAGTCCAATTAAATTAGTTCCAAACTGTTTGAGGAACTAATAGTGAGTTAACAGTTAGTTGATGCATTAATGCACTCATCTAGTGCTATTCTAGTTAACTGAAGATTCCCTCATCAAAAACTCATGCATGTCTATTCTGAGAAAGACCCAGTTGAGATTAATGTTCAAGGACAGTGTACTATCAGTTGCATGTGTTTTCTCATGGAGAAAACTCATGCATGCAGTCAAAGATTCATCCTTGAGGATTGCACAGTTTTGAAGGCTAATCATCCACAAGGAACAGTGCAAGGAAATAAGAGCTTGGAGGGCAGAGAGGAAGGCCGAAGAGAAGCCAAGATTTCCTGTGAGCATCTGTGAGGATTGTACTGAGAGTTGGCTAGCTGTGAGAGCTAAGGCTTTGTATAATTCCTATGTATTTCCACCATGTATGATAATACAATAACATGGGGTTTTTTATCTGAGACTTTCCCCAAAGTATTTTCATTTGTATTGTGCCATTCATTCTTCTTCTTCTGGTTATATTGTTCAGCTCGATCTTTAAGCTTCCACAAATTGATAGTAGAAGTAGGTTATAGTATTCTTCTTTGATTTATATTGCATTATCAGGTTAACCTATCACATATTATCTACATCGTATTAGAGCTGTGAACAGTATATTGAGAAGAGAATTTGAAGTTTGAAGTTCGAGGTTGCATGTGCAAATCGAATTCATATCATACTTCAAGGTTGGCCAATGGTGTTCTATGGCTTGAGACACTAGTATGCCTTGGAAGGTAGCTCGAATTACATAGCATGGAAAGATAGAATAGAGGCTGTATTAGAAGACAATGGCTTGAAGGAATTCATTGATCAAGAAATCCCAAAGCCAACTTCAACCAATGCACAAAAGTTGGCTAAGTGGAAGAAGTGCATGGCAAAGGCGAGACGGATCAGCCTTGAGGGAGTTCAAGACCATATTGTCTCGAGTCTCCATGGGAAGGATACTCCATTTTCAATGTGGAATACATTGAAGGACCTCTACCAGAACAATAGCGACCAGAGGAAATTGGCGCTCAAGGATAAGCTTCGAAGAATCAAGATGGAGAAGGGTGATACTATTTCCACATATCTGAACAAGCTCACCACCTGAAGAGATGAGCTTGGAAGTGTGGGAATAACTACTGCTGAGGATGATATGGTGAGCCTTGCTCTCCTTGGCCTTCCAAAGAGTTGGAATATCTACCGGGACTCTGTGAATGGAAGAGAAAAACTATCGGATTGGGAACGACTGTGATCAGATATTATGCAAGAGGAGATCAGGAGGAGCACACGAGATGGTTCTTCATCCAAGAATGATGATGAATAAAATCTGGCCTTAGAAAGTAAGGCAAGGAAATGGAAGGGGAAGGCTTCCCATTTCAAATCAAATTCTTCTCATGGAGGGAAGAAGGGTGACATGTCTAAAGTAAGATTCTTTAATTGTCACAATATGGGACATTATGTGACTAATTGTCCATCGAAGAAGTCCAAGAAGGGATCCTCGGAAGGATCGGAAGGTGAGGCATTAGCCTCTCAGTTTGAAATGGACTTTACCCTCATTGCATGCATGGTGTCATCGATGATGGGTTGTGTCTAGTATCTTAACAGTGGAGCCTCATTCCACATGACCGGTGATAAAAATTTATTCAGTACCTTGGAGGAGAAAGACCTCAAGATGCACATAGAGATGGGTGACAACGGAAGGTATAGTGTTTCAGGAGTGGGCACGTTGCTTTTCAAAGGGAGTATGGAGCTCCTCTCACCTTGACAGATGTAATGAATTTACCTGGACTGAAGAAGAACTTGGTATCGGTCACGATGTTGGAGGACAAAGGCTATGATGTTGTCTTTAGTAAAGGAAAGGCGTTCCTAAGACACATAGCCACGGGTCAGACCAAGAGGATAGGGATTCGGGTGAAGAATCTCTATAAACTAGAGGTAGATGATTGTGCAACATTGAGTACGAAAGCAGAATTGGTGCAAATCTAAGACATTGGCGAGTTGTGGCACAGGCAATTGGGCCATTTGCATCATGAGGCTTTGAAGATAATGCAACAGATATCTACAGGACTTCCCAAAGGTAAACTTGAGCAAGTTGACAAATGCAAAGGTTGTACCTTGGGAAAGTACACCAAGTCTTCCTTTCATGATCAAGATAATCGAGTAGAGGCTATCTTAGAGCAAGTTCATACTGATTTGTGTGGACCATTCTCGACGGCATCCACAGTGAAGAAAAGGTATTATGTGATTTTCATTTATGACTATTCTCGTAAATGTTGGATTTATTCATGCAGAAGAAGGACCAAACCTTCACAAAGTTTTGTGAGTTCAAAGCTTTGGTCAAGAAAGAGTCAAGGAAGAAGGTCAAGGCCTTGAGAAGAGACAATGGTGGAGAATATGTCTCTCAAGAGTCTAAATACTTTTGTGTAGTGGAAGGAATTAAACTAGAGTTGACGGCACCTCATAACCCGCAGCAGAATGGGGTGGCGGAGAGGAAGAACAAAACTATTGTTGGGGCAACACAGGCAATGTTGCGTGACCAAGGCCTACCACTTCACTTTAGGCTGAGGCATGCAACACAGCGGTGTATTTGCATAATAGAAGCCTGCATCGCATACTTGGGATGAAGACACCAGAGGAAGCTTTCTCCCGTAAGAGACCAGATGTGGGTCACTTCAAGATCTTTGGCTCATCGGTGTATTGACATGTGACAAAGGATGCACGGAAGAAGCTTGAGCCGACAGAAAGGTTGGGGATATTTGTGGGCTACGCTGATACACCTCACAACTATCAGGTGTGCTTGCCCACCAATCAGAGGACAGTGGTTCACAGAGATCTCAAGTTTGATGAGCAGAAGGCCATGCGAGTTTCCCTTGATAGGGAGCTCCAACTACAGGTTTTGGAGGAATTGTTGGTTCCTAAGGAGGAGGAGCCTCAGACTGATACGGAGAAGCTACATGCAGAGTTTCTAGGAGTGGAGACATCCACTCAAGCAGAGTAATCCAGAGATGGACAGAAGCGCACAAGAGAAGCGAATAGATTTTTGGAGGATGCGAGAGAGAATGTGGGAGCACCATCTTCTCAGTGCAGACAGAGGAGGTCACCTGAGAAGTACACTAGATACATGGCCCTTGCTAGGGAATGTGTTGAGACCGAGCCATCTTCCTTTGAGGAAGTGGTGCAGCAGTTGATTTGGGTTGATGCTATGGTGGAGGAGTATGACTCCATAGTTCGTAACAGTGTTTGGGATGTGGTTCCGAGACCGGAGAACAAGTCAGTTGTGGGTTCTCATTGGCTTTACAAGGTAAAGAAAGATGTTGATGGTAGTGTGGAGAAGCATGAGGCAATATTTGTTTCCCGTGGATTTTCACGGGTCGAGGGGATTGACTATGATGAGACTTTTGCTCCTGTCGCAAGGTACCCATCTATTAGATCTATGTTGGCACTATCAGCACAGATGGGTTGGAAGATCCATCAAATGGATGTGAAGATTGCATTCCTCAATGGCCAGATTGAGGAAGAGGTGTACATAGAGCAGCTAGAAGGTTTTGAGGCCTTCGATTGTCAGTCACATGTGTGCTAACTCAAGAGAGTGTTGTATGGGATGAAGCAAGCACCTCGCGCTTGGTACACTAGGATAGGAAACTACTTCACCGGGTTGGGCTTCACAAAGAGTGAATCGGATGCGAACCTGTACCACATCGTGGTGAAAGGTAGGTTGTTGATCATCGTAATTTATGTTGATGATCTCATATTAATTGGTGATGATCAGTTGATTCGAGATGAAAGACATGGGTCTCATATATTACTTCCTTGGCATGGAAGTGTGGCAGAAGGATGGGGAGTTGTTTGTGTCTCAGGGCAAGTGTGCCAATTATATACTTAGGAGATTCCACATGGAGAAGTGCAAGCCCATGCAGACTCCTCTAGCAGGTAACTGGAGGAAGGAGGTTGCTACTTCAAGAGAAGTGGTAGAGGCTATTGTGTATAGGCAGCTTGTGGGTTTACTAATGTACTTAATGAACACACGACCATATTTGTGCTATGCGGTGAACTAGCTGAGTCAAGCGATGGTTCAGCCTACCAAGATGTTTTGGAAGGTAGCAAAGCATGTATTGTGATACCTCAAAGGCACATCTCAGTATGGATTATGGTATAGATGAACAGAGGGAGTGAAGCTACAGGGCTTCACTGATGCATATTGGGTAGGGATTCCATCAGATCGAAAGAGCACATCAGGAGGGATTTTCAACCATGGATCAGGGACAATTTTTTGGTACAACAAGAAATAGAGGTTAGTTGCACTCAGCTCAGTAGAGGCAGAATACATGCCTGCAAGTCAGGCAGCACGTGAGGCCATCTAGATGCAGAAAATCCTAGTTGGTTTGTTTGATCAGAGGATGGATCCAACTATGACAAATTGTGATAATCAGAGTTGTATCAAACTCTCTAAGAATCCAATATTTCATGATAGGTCCAAGCACATTGACATCTAGTATCATCATCTCAGAGACTGTGTAGCGAGGAGGATCATGTTGTTGCAGTATATTTTGACAAAGGAGCAAGATGTTGACATTTTGACAAAGGAATTGTCAAAGTGTAAATTTGAGTTCCATAGAGACAGGATCGGGGTGGCAGATAATCCCTTTATTGTTGAGAGGGAGTGTTGAAATATGGCAACAAGAATATTCCAATTTAATTTCTCCTTGAATTAAATTGTGAATTAAAATCAAATTTAGTCTTAACAGCTACTTGGAAATAATTAATTAATTTATTTTAAATTAATTAGTTGGATAAATTCAAGTTAGAATTCTTTCTGAAGTCATGCAAGAGTTATCCATTAAATTAAGGAGATAAGATTGAGTTATATTTGAGTTGTAATTATTTAACTCAGTTTACTGAGTTAAGTCCAGTTAAATTAGTTCCAAATTGTTTGAGGAACTAATAGTGAGTTAATAGTCAATTGATGCATTAATGCACTCAACTAGTGCTACTCCAATTAACTGAAGATTCCCTCATCGGAAACTCATGCATGTCTATCCTGAGAAAGTCCCAGTTGAGATTAATGTTCAAGGACAGTGGACTATCAGTTGCATGTGTTTTCTCATGGAGAAAACTCATGCATGCATTCAAGGATTCATCCTTGAGGATTGCGTAGTTTTGAAGGCTAATCATCCACAAGGAACAGCGCAAGGAAATAGGAGCTTGGAGGGCAGAGAGGAAGGCTGGAGAGAAGCCAAGATTTCCTATGAGTATCTATGAGGATTGTACCGAGAGCTGGCTAGCTATGAGAGCTAAGGCTTTGTATAATTCCTATGTATTTCCACCATGTATGATAATACAATAGTGTGGGGTTTTTTATCTGAGACTTTCCCCAAAGTATTTTCATGTGTATTGTGCCATTGATTCTTCTTCTTCTGGTTATATTTTTCAACTCAATCTTTAAGATTCCATAAATTGATAGTAGAAGTAGGTTATAGTATTCTGCTTTGATTTATATTGCATTATCGAGTTAACCTATCACATATTTTCTAAATTTTCTTTCTTAAACTCATCTAGAAAATACTCCTTATCGCTCCTCCTGTAAGGATGATAATGATGTCGATCATCATGCCTGTCAAAACTAGAACTAGAATAGTACTTGTGTCTATCACCTCTCCTATCTAGAGTATCCAACAATCTTCCATCTCTAACTGTGTCATCTCTATCTGACCTATGACCACCATGTGACCTACTACCATATGCCCCATTAGTCTTGTCCTCGTACGCATGGTTGATCTGAAGTGGTCCCTGTCACTGCAATTCTGAAAAACTCTAAATTATCGTTGCAATTACCTCTGTTATTTTCTCCTGTGCTTGTATGATCAGGCTCTTGTCTACCTTACAACTCCTTATTTACTCCTTTAAGCTTCTCAGCATATCTACCAAGTCGGAAGAATTCCCAACACCATGTGTCTCATCTTATCCATAGGGAGAGTCTCAGGAACTGTAGTCTACCATATTTCTAGTCATACTTGATATTCTTCTTGCAAGGTATAGAATGTTAGCTAAACCAAATCACAATAAACCAATGTACCTTAGTATAGTTCGTAGAGGATATCTCATTTGCAATATCAAAAAATCAGCGTGATACATGTATAACATAATCATGACAACATATAGAAATATAACACATAAGCATATAACCATACAACCATCATTCTAGCTAGAGTCCAGTCATCAATGCATGACCATGTCAACTACACATACCATAACCTCATGCATGACAAAAACCACTACATCATTGTACACTTGACCACATGTGAACATTAACATGCATAAGTAATGTATAATCAACCTCATTCTCATAATGAGACACTCAACAACAACACCATCAACTTTCCATGGCAACATAACTACAACCATGACTCATACCATACAAATGCAACAAGAACATGGTGATAAAACACAAGAGAAACACATGAAACCGACATGGATGCATGAACAACACACAACCCATCCAGTCCGAGGGATGAACCATGCTCTGATATCACTCTGTAACATCCTCCTCCCACATCTACCCAAGTAAATGGCCAACCAGGGTAAAGATGTGACAAGAGACTACTATGTTTGGATTCAACCTCCTAGGTGACCTTAAGGAAATGGAATCAATGGAAACACATTGTACAGACCTTCCACATCAGCTACAGGACCCCTAATAACCATCCCAACATTCCGGTAACCAGCCCCTGGGTCCTACTAAGGTTTTATCATACTTAACCTCTAGATGCTCCCATGTTTATGATCCTGACAGCGTCTAGAAGGCTTTGGATGCTCTCATGACAAGGCCTACCGGCGTCTAGGGGCTATTATTCTTAGTGTTGTGTTTGTGTTCCCAGTATTTGAGCCACTTTTTTAGACCCAAAGCCCAAATCACTACCCAGAATTGAATGACAGCTTCAGAACAGAAAAATAACAAGGAAACAATGATGCAAATGCAAATACTTGAACAAGCCCTTGACTAGACCCCTACTAGCCATGACAGGAATTTCTTCAAACATATCACAAATACGTAATCTACAGGTGTAAACAAAAAATCTAAGTATAAGGGTCTCATATTCGTCTGAGAATCACTAAGAAGCATTGATGCCTCAACACATTAGCTGTAGTTTCATCCATTAGGTCATAGATACATTGTTCATTTATTTACAATTAAAAACATGATGAGATCCATACATATCTACTGTCATAAAAAATTTACATAACCAACATAATAGCAACAAAAATACCAAGGAAATATTAGCCATATGATCCACATATAAACCAGTATAATACTCATATAAATACAATGAGAAACAACCTCATATTGATGATGCAAAATCCAAACCCGAAAAGGGACTACCATGTTCCACCCAACGATAGAATGGCTAAGCCAAATCTCTCTTCAGCCATTCACCCCCGTGCCATATTCCAAGCATGAATGTGGGATCTCATGGAGCACATCAATTCAAAACCATCTAAGGCTTCCAGAGGCCAACCACCTCAACCCATCAAATAGTGATTCCACCTCACGGTTGGACATCACAAAACCATCATCAAATTGGCTCTACCCAAGCCTTCTAGGACTCCATAGTGTTTGTTCTAACTAAGGCTTCCAGGACTAGTAACTCAACCCACAACTTATCCAAGCTTCCAGAGTGTTTGTCCAACTAGGGCTTCCAAAGTATTTTTCCAACCAAGGCTTCTAGGACTAGTAAGTCAACCCAAGCTGTTACAGGGCTTCCAAAGTGTTTGTTAACTAGGGATTCCAGGAACCAGTAACTCAACCCAAGCTAAAGGAAAGATGAGAACCAACCAGAAAACAAATAAATGAACCCATAACACCATGATTATCCAAAAAATGGAAAATCTAGGCGAATACACTGTCAATCTAGGCAATCATCCATGCCAGTGATAGATCATGACCAATAATCCACATGCATATGCCATGCATGCCAAAACTAGTGAGGAAAACATACATGCAACTTGGTACCTACAAGAAAAACTCATTGTAGTTGTTGATCCTGATGTCCTCTTACACTTTCCCACTCTTCCAAGTGTCCAAGAGTATGAGAGGGAGAGAATAGAAAGAGAGCTCCAAAATTGAACTGACAAAAGTTTGTGAACTAGTCCTCAGAAGCCTTTTTATTAATGAGGCCTCTATTTTCTTCATTTTCCATTATTTTACTTTATTTTCCTCCTCACATGCAACCTATGACCTTTCACCTTCCTTTTCTTCTAATTTCCATTATTTTCATAAATAAATGTTCCAAAAATGCCATTTTTCCTTTCCGAATCCTTAGCCATTAATCAACCACAAGTGATCCCCATCACTATGATTTTGCCCAACATTCAGATTGGAATAAGTGTCCCATCAACTGTGGTTATTATTTTTCTTTTATTAACTTTTATTACATGGAAATTTCAATGGGGTTGTTACAGCTGCAATTTTAACTCGATCAAGTCAGGAGTGCTCATCCTATATGGTGCCTTGGATGTTGGTGTTGCTCCATGTACAAACTCAATAGAGAAATATATCTCTCTATGAGGAGGTAATCCAGGAACCTCCAATGGAAATACATTTGCATACAACTACATAACCATATATCTTTTCAACAACTCACTTTCCTCATTCTCAGTATCGACGCTAGCCTTCCCATCACTAGATATTTTCACTATAAACAACGTACATCCCTTGTTAGAAATTATTTAACGAAGCAATTAAATACACAAAATATTGTGGAAACACAAATACAGAAATGCACAGAACAAGAGAGACACAGATATACGTGGTTCACCCAATTTGGGCTACATCCACGGAGAAACAACCATCCCTTCCTTTTATATTATCCAACAAAATGAAGAGATACAACCTACAAGATATCCACTGTAATTTCCTCTTTGTGAGATCTCTCTCTCTTGCTCAGAATAAATAAAACACAACTATAATAAAATTCCCTCATATAAACTGGGGGTTTCCTTCTAGGGAAATACCCTAAATTAACATAAATTCTACCGTCAGATCATTCGCCTAATGAACGATCAGGTTGACTATGAAAATACAATATTTCATAAGGAAATTTTTCATTTAATTTTAGCTTTGGGGGCACTGCCCCCAAACCCCCGCTAGGGGGTGGGGAGGTGAGGTGGCAGTTAGGGCGCGGGGGGGGTGGAGGCGGGTCATAAAATTCGTGGGTGGTGTTGCCACCCTATTAGGAACAGGGATCCAACGCGCCTAAAATAAAAAACCTCTGAATAATCAGGAAGATAATCAGGCTTCACACCCAACAATCTCCCACTTGGAGACTAATTATACAAACTCCATCGTTGCTTCACTTGCTGGAAAATGAATCCACTTGGACCTGGTTGTACATAGTTACAACTTTTGTTAACATATCTGTAGGATTTTGGCTAGTGTGTATCCTTTCTAGCTTCAATTGTCCACTTTCCAACACTGACCCTATGAAATGGTACTTGAGTTGTATATGTTTAGTCTTGGAATGAAATTTTGAGTCCTTTGCAAGATCAATGGCACTCTGGTTATCACTGTATAACCTGCCCATCTCCTACTTCTTTCCCAATTCATCCATAAATATTTATAACCAAATAATTTCTTTACTAGCCTCTATAGCAACAACATATTTTGCTTCTATTGTTGAAAGTGCAACAATGTTTTGCAATTTTGAAACCTAACTGACAATTTTTCCACATACAGTAAACACATACCTTGTAGTGCTCCTCATGTTATCTCTATCACCTGCCATATCCGTATCAACATATCCCTATAAAGCAATGTTTGAACCACCAAAGCATAATGCTTTATTTGTGGTAGCTCTCAAATACCTGAGGATCCACTTCATTGCCATCCAATGCCCTTTTCCACGATTGTTCATATTCCTTCTTACAACTCCCACTTCATGTGCAATATCAGGCCTTGTGCAAACCATTACATACATTAAGCTTCCAACTATTGATGCATATGGAACTTTACGCATATAATCCATCTCTTCCTAAGTCTTGGGACACATCTCCTTACTTAGTTTGAAATGTCTAGCTAAAGGTGTACTAATTTTTTTTTCATTCTGCATATTAAATCTTTCCAACACCTTTTCTATGTACTCACTTTGAGACAATGTTAATTTGTGATTTTTCTTGTCTCTAGTTATTCTCATACCAAGGATTTGTTTCGCAGCACCCAAATCCTTCATTGCAAATAAATTTTCCAATTTTCCTTTGAGCACATTTACTTCCTACATGTTAGACCCTGCAATAAGCATGTCATCTACATACAATAGCAATATAATATAGCTGCCATCATTTTTCTCTTTAATATAAACACAGTGATCAAAATGAGATCTAGTATAACCTTGTTCAGACATAAACTTGTCAAATTTTAGATACCATTTCCTTAGATCCTATTTTAAACAATACAAGTTATTCTTCAATTTTCACACTAATTTCTCCTTCCCTTTGACCTCATACCCTTGTGGTTGTTGCACATATATTTCTTCCTCGAAATCCCCATGGAGAAGGGTTGTCTTTAAATCTAACTACTCAAGATGCAAATATTCTGCTGCCACTAGACTTAAAATAGTTCTGATTGAAGTCATTTTAACAACAACAAAAAAGCTTTCATCAAAGTCTATTTTCTTACTTCCCTTTTCTCCCTTACTTTACTTCCTTACTTTTCTCCTCTCTCCTTTCCCCCTTTCTTTTGTGTAAACCCCACCACCACAAGTCTGGCCTTATACCTCTGCTTACCTCCACCTTCTTCCTTCAACCTCTAGACCCATTTATTCTACAATATTGTTTTACCTGCAGGCAACTTGACAAAGTCCCAAGTTTGGTTATGCATCAAGGAGTCCATCTCTTCTTCCATGTCATGCTCCCACTTCTTCCTGGTTTCTCCCTGCATTGCTTCTTCATATATTTCCAGTTCACTAGAATTAGTCAACGACACATAATATAATGAAGGAGAGTATCATTTAGGGAGTCTACTTATCTTGGTAGATCTTCTAACGCCACTTTCAGGTTTTTGAGGTGCCTATTTTTGTTATGGTTGTTGTGGTTGTTGTTGTTGTTGTTGTTGTGGCAGCTGATCAATATGATTTTCAAGCACCTTTACTTTTTCTGTGATCTCATCAAGCACTACATATTCTTTGTTTTCTTTTCATGTTTCTTTTCTTGCATTTGATCCTTATATAAGACCTTTTCAATGAATATGACATCTCTGCTCCTAATGATTTTGTGATTTTCATAATCATATAAGTGATAACCAAAATCATTTACACCATATCCAATAAAGGTACATTTCTTTGATTTTTCCTCAAGCTTTGTTCTATTTTCTTTATTAATGTAGACAAAGGTTTCACAACAGAAAGTCTTTAAAAATGAGTAGTTTACCTTTTTACCTATCCACGCCTCCTCTAGAATACCACCATCCAAGGAACTTGAAGGCCCTTTGTTTATTAGATAAACAACAATATCTACAACATCTGCCCAAAATTGTAAGGGTAATCCTGCATGTAATCCCATGCACATTGCACGCTCAATGATTGTCCTGTTCATCCTTTCTGACACACCATTTTCTTGTGGTGTTCCTGGAACTGTCTTCTCTTTGCGAATTCCATTCTCTGAAAAGTAGTTATCAAAATCTTTGTTGCAGTATTCACCTCCATTATCTGATCTGAGACACTTCAATTTCTTTCATGTCTCATTCTCAACCAAAGCTTCCATTTCTTGAAAATATCAAATACATCAGATTTATTTCGAATATAATAAATCCAAGGTTCTTAGTTGCGTCATCAATAAAAGTAACATAATAGCAAGAGCCACTGAGAGATGATACCTAAGTTATTCCCCATACATTTGTATGCACAAGCTCTAATTTTAACTCTACTTTTCTTTCCTAACTCTGATAAATATGACTCTCTTTTGCTTTCCATAAGCACAATTCTCACAGAAACCCAAATCAACATACTTCAAACCTGGCAACAAATTTCTTGAGTGAAGAATCTACATCCCCTTATCACTCATGTGCCTGAGACTATAATGCCACAATGTCATATATTCTCCTATGGAGGTTAATGCATTACTAAAATTAGAAATACCATGAAATAAATAAAATGTACCAACCTTTTCTCCATTTTCTACTACCATGGCTCCTTTAGTGACCTTCCAGGTTTTGTCTGTGAATGTAGTTACACAGCCTTCACCACCTAATTGCCCCGTTGAAATTAGATTTTTCTTCAGATCTGGAAATGCATTACCTCCTTCAATATCTATTTATTTCCATTTTGTTGCTTTATAATAACCTAACCCATTCCAATGGTTTTACAGGGTTTATCATCTCCCAAGCGATCCCGCCCAAACTCTCCTTGAACACAGTCATGAAAATGTTTCATATCAGGTGTTGCATGGAATGAGGCCTCTGAATCTACCACCTAGGCATCAATAATATTCTCTAATGAAAGAATTAAAGAATATTGAAACACGTCACCTGTCACATTTGATTCATGATTGTTCTCGTGTTTTCCATCTCCTTATTTTCCCTTCTGAGATTTGCACTCTTTCTTCAAATGTCCTTTATTCCCACATTTCCAGCACACTATCCCTGATCTAGATTTGGATATGCCTTTTCTTGACTTGCTACGATTTCCTGCGCTCCTTCCTCTTTCCATTTTTCTTCCCCTAGTCTTTGGAATCAAAGCATTACTTGATGTCTCACCGGAGCTTTTCCATCACATTTCCTCGCTAATGATGATCTAGGTGGATATTGGTGACTACCCACCTATTCCACTTGGACCTCCAACATTGTCTCTATTAGCTTTTCAGCTTCCTTAATTGTAGCACAATTTACTATTTTTGGCAGTTTTTTGGGTTCTAAACTTCCAGAGCCATTTTGGGGCTCTAAATGACATTTCCTTGGGAAAATTGGGGCAAATATGAGTCCTTCACTCATGTTTCCATGCGAAATTTTTAATCCTTGAATAGACATTTCTAACGAGGTATTTTGTGCATCAAAGAAAATCGTATGCCAAAGTTACAACCTTGGGAAGTTGATGTACCAATTTACCCAAACGGGACCCATAGTTTTTGCGCTTCATCTCATAGGGTTAGGTTTTTGGATGTTTATGGTTTTCCATTATTTCTCAATAATAAATAGGCCTTCGAGCCTCATTTAGTTCAAAGGCATGTAGCCACCACATCTCTTCTCGGAGATAAGCTACCATCGTTTGAGCTAGTTTATTTCCATTCTCTTTGTAAGCATATTTTAGTAATGAAATGAAGTGTTAATTATGTTTCATCTCTGTATTTATGGTTATATCTGTGATTTGTTACGTTACTTTTTATGTTTGGATCAGTGGTATCAAAGTGATCTTCTCTTTCTCTGTTTTTCTTTGCTTGTCCCCAACGAGGTCGGGATATAAGGAGTTAGGGCTCGAACTGGTCGAACCTTTGCAAGGCTAGTCTCACAAATACTGACAGCCTCCCATGGCGGAAGAAAAGAAACATGAGGGGGCAAGAGATCATTTCAAAATCTTGCTCGAAGAAGCCCTTGAGTGATAGAGAAACACGATGATGGACAACTTTTCCCACATCCTTCAATGGCTACCCATAGGCGATGCATCTTCTTCTAACAGCTACTCTGGAAGCGCCACACCCTTTAAGGTACAAGTTAACTTTGAAATCCCCATATTTTAAGGTCAAATAGATGTGGACGTTGTAGATAAATGGTTAAATATGTTAGAAGGATATTTTTTTGTTCATGATTTTTCCAGCCAGGAAAAGATTACTTTTTCACTTCTCAAAGATGCCGCCACATCAAGCACTGGTGGAAAACCTACTGTGAGAAGAAGGATGAAAGTACACCCTCACTATTTTCAGCCGCACCCACTTGGAATTCATTTTGGGACACCATCAAGGAGTAGTACTACCCTATTGGGATTTGTGAGTATAAATACATAAAGTGGACCACGCTATGGCAAGGAAGGGACCAAGACGTGCCGAAGTTTACCAATTTTTTCAGACTCTTCGCACGAAGTTGGGTGTCAAGGATTCTGAGTGACATTTGGTACTCAAGTACCGTAGTTGTCTACACATATACACCTAGGATGAGATGGGGTTCCTAGACATCTCCTCACTCAGCACGACGTACAAATACGTTGTCAATATTGAGAAGAACCTTAAATAGAAGAAGCAATACTTTGGATCTACAAATCCAAAGCAAGGGAAAGGCGCCCCCAAACCACAAAGAAAAGGACAAAGCCAAGCCAGGGTGACCTAGGATAGCCCGTTGAAGCTGCAAGAAAATAACAACACCCTGAAGACAAAGAAGGACATGGGAAAATTGTGTGAGTTCCATAAGAGCTCCACTCACAACACAAGTGAGTGTTAGTTCAAGTAGTCACTGATGGCTGAGCTGAAGGCTTCCGAATCAGAGGCATGTTCTGACTCTGAGTCAAGGAGAATGAAAAAGGCAAGAAGATCATTGATGTGGAGCCCACTTCCATTGTGTCCACTACCAAGATCCAGAAGAATGAGCCTGAAGATCCAGAGGTGGGGGAACACCTCTTCTACTCACCGATGTGGGTGAAGGGTTCTTCGCTGCAGTTCATTGTTGATAGCAGGAGCCAAAAGAACCTCATTTCAGCAGAGGTCGTGAAGCGGCTGGGTCTACCAACTACAACACATCTTTAGTTGTACACCATTGGGTGGCTTCACCAAGGATGAGATCTCCACATCAGCAAGCAGTGTTGCCTTCCCTAAAACATCAAGCCCTTCATGGATGAGGTACTGTGTGATGTTTCTCCTCTTGAAGTTTGTGATATATTATTAGGACAACCATACTTGTGGAAGCGACATGTTGTATGTGAGTCTATACCTCACTCTATGATTATTACTTTGGAAAATAAGTTGTACATGATACCAGAGGTAGCCCCGCCTATTGTCATCTCTTTGATCTCTGCAAAGAAATGCAGTAAGATCATTTCACAGACCAGGAAATTTGTTTTCCTTATGATTCACCCTTAGGGAAAGAAGAATATTGTGGCCACGACTTCCAAACAGGGCTCCTCTGCATAGCAGCAGTAGATGGATATGGTCGTGGAGGAGTATAAGGACATTTTCACCTCACATACAAGGGTACCTCTACACTGTCAGGTCAAGCACTCCATCGATCTAACCCTGGGCATGCCACTACCCAATGGACCAATTTATCGACACTCTGGTCTAGAGAACGATGAGATCAAGAGTTAGATTCAAGAATTTTTGTAGAAAGAGTACATCAATCCAAGCTCATCACCTTGTGGGAGCTCGATTGTATTGGTGTAGAAGAGGATGGGACCTGGAGACTCTGTATTGACTATCAGGTGTTGAACAAGATCACTATCTGGAATAAGTACCCAATCCCAAATATTGATGACCTTTTGGACCAGCTCAAGGGGCCCAAATATTTCAGCAAGATTGACTTGAAGTCTAGTTATCACCAGGTGCCTATCAAGCCCTCTGATGTGTGGAAGACTACCTTCAAATCCAAGGAGGACATTTTCGAATGGTTGGTCATGCCTTTCGGGTTGAAAAATGCCCCTGCAACCTTCATGAGATTGATGGATGACATATTGCAACTCTTCACCAATGCATTCATTGTGGTGTATTTATATGACATCTTGATCTTCATCCAGAGTTAGGAAGAGCACCTCCACCATATTCGAAAGGTCCTCCAAACCCTGTGACAACATAAGTTGTGTGCTAATCTAGAAAAAATCACTTTTGGTATGACCCGGGTTCAATATATGGGGTACATCATTGATGAGCAGGGTGTGCATGTGGACCCAACCAAGATACAAGTCATTCAAGATTGGCTAGCCCCAACCACTCTAACAGAGCTCCATAGCTTTCTAGGCCTTGCCAATTTCTACCATAGGTCTGTGTTGGGGTTCTCTCATATCACTTGGCCTTTGATTCAAGTCACCAAGGGCGGAGCAAAAGAAAATTTCCTTTGGTCTGAAATCCAAAAGAAGGCATTTTCCGAGTTGCAGCAACGCCTCTTCTCTACACCAGTGCTCACATCACTAGACCTACAACAACAATTTGATATTGAGACATATGCCTCTGACGATGCTATTGGTGCAGTTCTTACTCAGCAGAGGCATCCACTAGCTTACCACAGTGAGACACTTTCAGACACAGTCTGAAAGTATCCCACCTATGACAAAGAAATGTATTCCATTGTGTAAGCCTACCGTTAATGGAAGAATTACATTATGGGGAAAGAAACAGTCATCCACATAAACCACTGACCCCTGCAGTTCATACAGACACAAGGGAAGTTGTAGAACGATCACCATCATAAATGGTCTACATACCTGCAACAATTACATTTTAACATTAAGTACAAGAAGGGAAACACCAATAATGTTGGAGACTACCTCATATGACGACCAATCGTGGCGTTGATCACTGTGCTCGACTCTTGTGGGCAGGAAACTTTGGGGGGGCCGCATCTTTACAATAGTGATCCCAAATTCGACATCACATATCAAACACTCCTGGAAGGTAAGCAAGTTCAAAATTTTCACCTCTAGGATGCACTGTTATGCCACTTGGGACACATCTATGTTCCTTCTGTTATCACTTTGATATAACTTTTGAAGTTAATGAAGAAAGAAAAGTCAAAGGTAACCACAAACCACTTTTGAAGATCAGGACCTAGCCTTCCTGATGCTCAAAGAGGGCTCTCTCTTTAAAATTTAACTTTGTTTTAGTTAAGATGATTTTAGGCTAGTTATTATTTTCACTTGGGTTTTGGTTTGAATTTTGGGTGGTGGGATTACTTTACTTAGATGAATAGAGGTTTTCTTTTACCATTGGGCTATGGAGTCGAATGTCAGACAAACAAGATTGGATTCAGTTCTAAAAACAGTGTCTACAGGGCAATATAGATGAGTTACTGCAAATCTCAAAGGCTAAATGGTGAAATGGTTTCAAATCGGATCTAGGGAGCAATTAAGGGTTCCCTAGGCCGAACTCTGGAAGGAATGAAAGAATTCAACCGGAATGGAAGAGCAATTAAGGGTTCTCAAATATGGGTATTAGAGGAAAACATGTAAATGACTAACTGTGCAAAACAGAGTGTACTTAAACAATTCTTGAGTGATATCTCCAGTTAATTCATTCAAATTTAGAACACATTTAAGATTATGAAACACATAACGAAGGTAACAAGATCAAACAAAGAAGATATTTCATTGGAAATGGCTCATCTCATGAATCATGTAGAGAAATGCTTTTATTACTTGCTCCAATCTTTTGACTTGAAAAAGTACAATCACCCTTAGGTTTTAAGATCAAAATAACTCTACAAATGTAAAATAATCCACCCCTAATACTTTGAATTATGAATTATTTATACAAAAGGAATTACAAAATATCTCAAACTGCATTGAGAACTAATCTAGGAAAAAGAAATATCTTCATGCAAGAAGATAGAGATAGCTATTGAACTGCTGCTTGTTGTCCCTGTTATTTAGGTTCTGTTGGCTTTTCTCTTTGATCTTTTGCCCTTTAAGCTGCTTGGTTGTTTGGTCTTCCTGCTGGATGTTCTGTTTTACTTTAATCTTTCATCTGATACACTTTAACCTTGTTGACCTGTCAATATCCTTTTACTGTGTCGTTTTACTTTTTACTGTGTATTTACTACAGTAAATCATTCAATTTTCCCATCTTTCCTCATCTGATAATTGGATATTGAACATCTTTCTATATATTTCATCTGCCTCTATATATTTGGCAAAAGTAGGCTTATTAATAAGAAAGTGTTTTACCTCATGCTAGAGGTAAAACAAATTTTCAAAAGTTTGATACAACACTTTGCCTATTGGTAAGCCCTTCATGGATGAAGTGATTACCGATTCTCTGGCCACTTCCTTGATCTTCTTATTATAATCCTCATGTGTCATTAACTTATCATTTATTACTAAGGGATTAGGTAATCCCTTTTCCTTCAAAATTTTGAACTTAGCCATGAACTTGTCAATGGCTAGTTGCATGTTTTGACACTTATCTTCTAAATTCAACATCAAATTCCTCTTAGTGAGGACTTTTCTTACTTCCAATATTGTACCTATCCTATCATGTATCTCTAGTTCTTGTAGCTCATACTTGTTCTTGGAGTTGAGGAAGTGGATGATTCTTGCCGCTTCCTCTGGCATATCTCCAAGTTCTGTTTTAACCCTTTCAATGGCTTCTGTAGCCTACTTTATTAAATAAATCTGTTCAAAAATGACCTGGATGGATGGCCAAATCTCATTGACAAAGTCAATGATATTGGCCCAGAGTTTCTCCTTAGCCTTACCTATAGGTTCATTGAGTTTCAGTTCTATGTCCAGGCTTTTTATTCTTCCATTCATACTTGTAGCCTTTTGTTGTTCTTCTTTATGCATGATCTGGGAAATTCTGTAATCTGTCTCCAGGCTGGTGACTTTCTCTTTCATTCTATTCATATTAGTGGTCTAAATGGACATTTCTTCCATTGCTTTGACCAACCTGTTTGCTTCATCACTTGTGGAGGCTATTGGTGTTGATCTTGTTGCTAATGTAGTCGGTGCAGATGTCGGTAGTGCAATGGCCATTGGAGCAGTAGGAGCTAATGTTGCTGCCAAAGTAGAAGGTACAGTTGTGGTCACTGTTGGAATGACAATTGTAGGAGCATTATCAATACTAGCTTGCTTGAGTTGAATCAAGCTATCCAACTCCTTCTCCATCTCTTTTGACTGGTCATTTAGTTACAGCACTAAATCCATCATTTCCTCATGATTGGTCTGGCTTTCCAGACCTTAATTTGTATGTGGGTGTTGCAAATGAGGAAACTTTAGCTATTTCTTGAGGGCTGCTATGTCCTCATTCTTCTTTTTGATTAGTTTCTCTGTGGCCTTAACATCACTTGGGTCAAGGCCCAGTTCAATAACCAATTCCTCCAAGGACTTTATCCTGGTGTCTTTAGCCTGTGAAGAGGCTCTCTCCAATTTGTACTGAGCTGTTACACTGTCCAATGAATCCTAAATCTTGTAAGCAGCCATGGCCTTTGCTATGAGGGTGGATTAGATCATTTCTCTAGCCTACTTATGAAACTCTATCTGATCAATGGGATGAACATCCCTGGACAAGACCTCAAAATTAGTCTTCTTATAGTATGCTTAGGTCTTCGGTTGCTTGACAGTGGGCTGCAAAAATGAGACCTACATTTTTCCTTCTTTGATGTCAAAGGCTAACATCATTCTGGTCTGTTTTTGTGGTGTAAGCTTGAGGTACTTGGCATATGTTTCTGCTTTCAATTTTTCATTCCTCATCTTTATCTCTTTAAATCTGTCTTTGATGTCCTTTTCCTTGTCAGCTGGCCTGACATAGGAAGATATCTCCATACTCTTTTGTCTCTCTATCATCTGTGTGTTGGAGGTTGATGGTTACTTTGTTTCCTCTGATGTAGTTGCTTCTTTACTTCTCTGCACCATTGCCTTGGTGTTAATTATTTCCTCTGATGCAATGTTTTCCTCCTGTTCAGGCACAGGATTCAACTCGGGCCTCTTGCTTGACTCAAACGGCTCTTCAGTAGTCTCCATGGCAGAGCTAGATGCCTCCTCCTTGTTCCTGTTAGTATTCTTCTCTTCATTGGTTGGGGTTTGTATGACAAGAGGAATGTTCATTAGCTTGCATTGTTCTGGAACCTGCAAGAAAGAGTTATAATCAAATTTTCTTTCGAAATCAATGAGTGTGTTCTCCACATCCACAACAGTGTTATCCATATCAATCAAGGTGTTCTCCACCCACTCATCCAGGTTATAAAACTGTTCAATGTCAGGCCTTGGGTGGTGGATGTATGCTCCCAACTTGACCCTGAGTCTGAGCTTGATTATGACCCCATGAGGGTCATAGTGCCACATGAAACTATTCTTGAATTTCATTAGTTGAAGCAACATGCCAGCCTCTAGTCTAGCCTCCCTGTTGTTGCAAATGAATGGGCCCATTTGGTTCTCCACTTTGAACTGGGTTTTCTTCCTATAAGCTAGGAAGTGGATCTCATCAGAGCTGATGATTTGCCTAAAGTACTCAAGAGCATATATCCTCATAGGGAGGTATTTGGGAAACTTATAGGGGGCTAGTTCATAGCCATAAATTCTGATCTTAGTGTGGTTTTGGTACAAGTGCCAATCTCCCACCTTGTTGTTCTTGGCCAATTGCATTACTCTCTTAATCTCTAGGCTAATTCTAGGCTCAGTCTTAGAAGTCAACATGTTCTGGACTGGGCACACAAAGGAGTCTATGAAGTCTTTATAGGTGAATGTTGTGGAAAACTTGTGGACCAAGGGTGTCTAGTAGATGACCAATCTCTCCTTTCCCTTGGTGTCCAACTTTTGGATGCTCAAAGGGAACTTATCTATCTGGTAATACAAGAACATACCAAACAACACTGAAGAGTATTTGAAAACTCTTTCAGTGGGCAGTCTAGTGAATTGTTCATGCATTTTGTCTGTAATGAACTGGGCATAATCAAACATGATAGCTAGAGGCTTGCCTGGAGTGAAAATGGACATAAAAGCCATAATGACCTCATCCACATGCTCATCTGATGTGTATCCTATGATGCATGAGAGCATGGTGATTATTCGCCTACCAATCTCTGAAAAAATAGTGGCAGCATAGGGTGGAATGTCTGTAGGAGTATGGCATTCCTCAATGATGAAATTCTGGAAAATTTGTTTGATTTTGACTGGGTCCAATGTGATGTACAAGTCCAATAGGTTTCCAATGGACAAAGGGGTCAAATTAGGACTAGCCTAGATTTGCAGCATCTGGTTGATGGATTCAGGAGTAATGGTGAATAATAACTCACGGTTTGGTGCCACAATAGCCCTTTGGCTTGGGATATATCAGGTATGACAAAAATGTACAATGTCTGGGAATGGGTGAACTGCTGGGAATGTATACTTCGGAAAATTTGATTCCCAAAGGTTGATGTCATCAACATGGTTTAGGAACCTATCCTTACTCCAGTAGTGGATTCTCAGAAGGTGGCCTAGAGTAGCAGTGTCTTTAATTTGGAAATCCCTGTCTGTCAGGGCCAAATTGTCAATGTCCAGGTGAGGGGTTGATACCAGTCTAACATCCAAAGAGTTCTGGGCAACCATATTTGTGATAAAATGTGGAAATTAGGCTTATACAGCTGTAGAAATGAAGTCTTGACAACTCTGGTATAGGAAAAAGGGTAATGGCAATTTGCAGGATAGGGGTTTTGGTATTTGAGGGGAAATACTCTCAATTCAATGGAAATTTATTAAATTCAATTACTTTAATGTTTGAATTTACTGTATACTTTTGAATTTGAGAGGGTTGTCTATAGTTTGTTGTCAAATACCTGGAGTTTGAGGTTCAAGATGCAAACTGGTTTTGAATGGTGGCTGCAGAGGGTTCTGTGGCTTCAGTCAGGCACTGGAAGGTTGAATTGGGATTCCAAAGCGTGTTCGGGAGGAAATTGGTGGCCAGAACTAGTTGTAGCTCAAGAGGCATAGGAAATCTTAAGACGCTTTTGCAGAACAAACGAGCGAAAAGGGTGAAAATGGGGGTCTAAGGCCTTTTAATCGGTAGCAGCGTAAAATTGGTGCGGAAACTCGTTTAGTGAACAGTGAGCGGTTTTTTCTTTCGACAGGGAGGCAGTTTAGGGAGCCATCGCACCACTTTTGAGTGATGGGTGGTATTTTCCTAAGAGAACATGACTTAACGCAGTGCCACCACGTAACCCAAGGGGGCCCGAGCAATACCACCCATATCGCATGCTCTCGGGCCAGTAAAGGTAGGGAAATGAATGGGAGCAATATGGGCGAGGGCTGTAGGATCTGGGGGTGCAAGATCCAATGACCATCGCGTGGTGGAGATGCACGGTGGGAGATGGGAGAGACGTTTAGTGAGGCCCAGGGGTTAATTACACTTAAGTGTAATTAATCAATGGATAAATGTGGGGTTATTCAGTAATGTGGGTTTATGGCGTGGGGCCAAGGTTTTGTCGGGACAATGAGATTGTAGCGGAGTTAATAAAGTAATGTGGGGGGGATAAAACTTAGGATAAAGGGTTTTATGGGTTTTCCTGGGGTTTTATGGGAAATTAACAACGGGAAATTGATATTTTTGCATGGGAAAAGGGTTTCACTCTAGGGAAAAAGGGTTCTTGGGTAGGGGAATGAGTTTGGATGGTAATTTGCTAGGGAATGTGTGAAACCATGGGGGAAGGGTGAAAATGAAGGGAAAAGGGGTTTATATAAGAAATGAAGTGGTAAAAGGGGAAATTAGTAAGTATGTAGTGAGGGGTGAAATGGAATGGGGGGAAGTTAACCAAATGAACTTATGAGCATCATTTTTCTTTCATAATTGCTCCTTGCACACTGAAGCACATGATTAAGCATGACAAATGTGCTTATGCCTCAAATAGCTTGTATTTCTGAAACCTTTCTTCTACTTACCCTAACATTTTTTCTTGACTTTGTTGGGTGCATTGAAGCTAGTAGATCCCTTTATTTCCTTTTTCTTTTGAAAAGTAAACTATCTACTTCTAACCTTATATCTTCCAAGGGCTCAAATTAAACTGATGAGCTCCTTTTATTTCTCTACCTATCTACTGATCTGCCAAGATTAAACTGTTTGGCTATATCTTTATTCTCTATTAATAAACATAAAATTCAAAGCATGAAGTAGTCAAGATTAAACAGTTTGACTATCATGGGTTGTGGAATGTATGACAAGCTGCACACAACCATTATTTTATACAGTAAAGTAAATAGTAGTGGCACTTGGACTTGCACACTTTCATGATCTGTTTTTGTTTGGGGTTCATATTATTTCATTTTTTTGATCTTTTCTTATTCTTTTTGTTCTTTGATATTTCTTTTAGGACATACCCTCTTTACATTTTTTAATTTTAATATGGAAAACATTTGCAGAAAGAAAAGGTATGTACAATATTACAAGACTTAACCTTAGCCAATTCAAAATTATGAATCCTATCACTATAGGACTCTAACAGTGGCTCCACATGGGAATGGCATTTCCTGGTGAAATGTCAAGAACTCTAAAGATCAATAGCCTTTGAATTGTGACTATAGTTACCTTGTGAACTGTCCTTCTGTGATTCTACTTTATTGATAGCTATGATGATGAATCCTTCAAAGCTTAGGGCCTTCTCTCCAAGCTTCAACTTCAAAGGATTACCATCCAATCCAATCTACACTCTGCAATGTTATGTATAATGATGCAAAGTAAAGTGAACTATCGTGAGTCAGTGGAAAAATAATGCTTCAACATTCTACCATTAACAGGTCCTCCTGGTAGATCTCATCCATCTATGTCTCTCAAGAAAAAGACATTGTTGCCCCTGTAGCCATAAATGACATAAGGTCCTTGCCACAAAAAATCAAATTTTCCATGTTTTCCTTTGTCTTCTCTCCTTGAATCCCACTTAAGGACTTTATCTCCTATGCAAAAATCATCTGCTTTAGTCTTTTTATCAAAAACCTTCTTGATTTTGTCCTGGATTACCTGTGATTTTACATATACTTCCTCTCTGGTCTGTCACAAGTGTATGGTCTGATTTATTCTTCTCTCAATATCATTCGGTTCCACCTGTAATTCCTGGATGATGATCTTCATCACTGGCACTCCCAAAGATGATGGAAAAACTGCATCCATCCCATAAACCAGGTAATAAGGTGATGTTCCAATGGAATTCTTAGTAGTTAGTCTGTCTGCCCATAAGGCATTGACTAACTTCTTGTTCCATGTCTTTTTGTTATCTTCCAGCAATTTCTTAATGATATTGACTAGGCTCTTGTTAGATGATTATACAAGTCCATTACCTTGAGGCTAATAGGCTGTGGAGTGGCCAAGGGTGATGTAGTATTTGTTACAGAAGTCTATTGTTCTCTTGGATTTAAAGGGAGTTGCATTATCAGTAATGAGCTTCTGGGGACATACAAATCTTGACAGGATATTACTCTCTAGAAAGGAGATTATGACAGTGTCTGCAGCTTGTCTAGAAGGTATTGCTTCTATCCATTTGGTTAAATAGTCAGTGGTTGTCAGAATCCATTTGTGTTGAGCTGAGGAGTCTGGATGTATTTCTACAATGAAGTCTAACCCACATTGTTGAAATGGCATTTCAGTGGAAATTGGTTTGAGAGGCAAGGGTAAAGTTTTTCTATTTCCCTCAAATATCTGGCATTTATGACATGAGGTCACATGTTTCTTAACATCTACAAACAAAGTGGGCCAACAGAAACTAGCCCTCAGGATTTTGTCAGTAGAAGTCTTCCAGTACAAGTGTCCTCCACAATCCCCTACATGAAACTTTTGCATGATTTTATCAACTTCATTTTTTAGTAAACAATTTAAAAGAATACCACTATTGTCTTTCCAAAACAATGCATTATCTATGATACAAAACTTTAATGACTTCATCTTTAAAATCTAGCTTTAGTTCTTGTTAAACCAGAAGGAGCTTGTAAATTTTGTAATACAAATATAATATCTACATACCAGGGTGAATCAGTAAAAGGTTCACTAATCGGTAGAGTCACCATCTCTTCCTGATCATCAAGGGCACTAATGAAGTTTATATCAAGGGCCTGACAGTTCGATTCAACCATGAGTTTGGCTAAACCTTGGCCTTTGATAAGCTTAGTTGGCTTTATCTCTATGTCATATTCCAATATTGTGGCAATCCACTTGCCTCTTTTCCCTTCATGCCCATTTTGTGTCAAAATGTCCTTAACTATAGAATTTGGAACATAAGCAATAATGTGAGAATACAGAATGTATATTATGAAGTCTTTGATAGCCTTTACTAAAGCTAATGCTTTTTTTTCCATAATATTGTATTTGAGTGTGGCATCTCTTAAGGATTTACTAAAAAATGCAATTGGTTGTTCATATCCTTGGTTGTTCTTTTGCAGCAAGACTGTTGCAATGGTGTGTTCTGAAGCAAAAGAAAAAATTATAAAATCCTTGTTAAAATCAGGACTTATCAGGACTGGAGTTTTGGTTAAGGCTTCCTTGATGGCTTCAAAGGATTGTTTAGCCTCCACAGTCCATTTAAGTTTGAGTCCTTTCTTAGCATGCTATTTAATTCTCTAATCAGTTCTGCTAGATTTGAAATGAATCTCCTAAGAAAGTTTATCTTGCCTAGAAATGACTGTAACTCTCTAATGTTTCTAGGATGGGTAATGGTCAAAATGGCCTCTATTCTAGCAAGATCTATTCTAATCCCATCTTTAGATATGATATGCCCCAACAATTTTCCCTCTTCGAAACCAAAGAGTGTCTTTTTAGGATTTAAAGAAATCCCAAATTTTCTACATTTGATAAATACTCTTCTCAGGTGGACTAGATGTTCATTGTCAGATTTAGAGAAGACTGTGATGTCATCTTGGTATACTACAAGGAATTCATGGATCTCCTTGGCAAAAGTTATATACATAGCTCTTTGAAATGTGGTACCTGCATTCATTAATCCAAAAGGCATATTCAAATATATGAAGGTACCCCATGGAGTAGTAAATACAGTTTTGGCTTGGTCCTTTGGTTGAACTAAGATCTGGTTATACCCATAGAATACATCTAACAATGAAATCTTGGATGAGCCCACTACCCTCTGCAGGATATGGTCCATTTTTGGTAGAGGGTAGTTATCTTTTAGTGAGACCTTGTTTAAATTTCTGAAATCTACACAAAGTCTAATTTCACCAGTCTTTTCCCTAGTAGTAACTAAGTTTGAAATCCAATATGAGTATCTAATGGGGGCTATAATTTGGGCATCAAACATTCTTTTAACTTCCTTCTCTATGGATGGCATAAGAAATGGGTTTATTCTCCTAAGTTTTTGTTTGAAAGGTTTATGATCTTCTTTTAGAGGTATTTTGTGTTGGATTATGCTGGTGTCATAAGATTTTAAGTCTTCATAACTCCAAGAAAATACATCCTATAACTCTTTAAACAGATTGATGTATTTAACCTTTTCCTGTGGAGTTAAGGCTTTTGATATTTTAATGAGTTTTAGTTTATCCTCAGTTCCTATGTTAACCTCTTCTATGTCAGCTCTCAAAGTTTCCATTTTGGGTTTCCTAGCTACATCATTAGAGTCAAACAAATCTTCTAAAGGGACTAATCCCTTAGGCCAAAAAAAAAAATTCAGATTAAAAATTTCAAGATCATCATTCATTATTTCTTCAATCTCTACATTCTTTAAACTATCTATTTCTACTCTAGTAAATTTAGTTGGTTTAGCTATATCTAAAATATTTACATCTATGTTACTTTCTATATTATTGTCTATTGTACAGTCTGTATCTATCTTACAATTCTGAAACTCACCTTCATTGTTCATGAAATTGTAAATCTGAGAATCCTGGGAGAAAATCTGCCAATACTTCAAGTTGTCTGGTATAACAGGCCTATGTCTGACTTCTGCAGTGTACTGATGGTTGGGTTGAAATGGTAATTTACAGGTAGTAGCAAAAGTGGCCAAACTGTGGGCCTGCATATTTTGTCTCCTAGGAATGGCAGCAAAGTTTGTTTCTAGGAGGTCTTTGATCAAGTCTAAGACAGTATCCCCATATTGACCAAGTCTAGGATTGTTTACAGAGTATTCACCATTAATCTATTTAATAATCAGCTCTGAGTCTCCCATGATGGAAAATATTTTGGCTCCAAGTTTACTAATCAATTGTAACCCTAGAATTAGGACTTCATATTCAGCCATGTTATTGGTACACTTGAAGTTCAATCTGAAAGCATGTCCCTCGGCATGATTATTCTCCATATTATGGATCCACACTCCTGCACCAGCCTCTAACCTATTGATAGATCCATCAAAGTTAAGATGCCATAGTGACTCATGAAAGATGTTCTCACTGTCAGTTGTTCTATATTTTAGGTCTTTAGTTGTGATTTCCTTATTTTCATGTTCTGCATTGTACAGGATCAAAGAGTCCATATCTGAATGCATGGAGTATATGGAAAAGTTTTGTGGTTTTTCATCACTACTCACCATGTATTTTATCAAGGTGTCTCTATATAATTTTCTTGGTTTTCCAAAAATATGGTGGCATAAGACATATCTAACTGCAAGGATCCCTACAATTTTTCTCCCCATGAGAAAGATAGCAACATTCCATATTTCGGTGGGATGTCTGCAATTACTATGTCCATTAAAATACTCTTTGCAAGGCACTGGACAAGAGTTACACATAAGTCTTTGATCAAATCAAGACATTTAACTTGGCTGGAGTCAAAAGAAAACAAATCCTTATATGGTCTAGTAATGTCTAGGTTTAGTCTCTCCATGATTGCCTTTGGCATCAAATTATGGGATGCCCCTAAGTCTAACATAGCATTATGCAATATTTTTTCATGAATGTTTAAGCTGATGTAGAAAGGAGGAACTCCCCCCTGCTAATGAATACCATTGGCCTCAAGGCCAAACAATAATTCAGGCTGATCATCATTCAAATTAATAGCATCCTCTCCCTCTCCTATGCTTAAAGTTTCAGTTATATGTGACCTATAAGATTCATTCTTTACTAGTTTGGTCAAGGGAACTGATATCTTTAATTTTGCTATTTCAGTTTTGATGTTGAAAGAGAGATGATCTTTGTTTGTTTGATTTAGATCTTCCTTAACATGTGCAATTTGTGTGTTCTTATCATGTTTCTCAGTACTAGGCATTTCAATCTATGTTTCTACTATTTTGCCTTGATTTCTCTTATTTTGATTGTTTTCAATAATTGTCTCTATTTGGGTTTTAGTGGAGGTTATATCTACAATTTTAGGGGTAGAAGTATCTAGTGTTCCCCTAGGGAGGATTTGTAACACTTTGGTAACTGGGGCTTCTTTTATTATCTTAGTCTGGGTCTAGATGGATCTTTTAATGGGAGTCTCATTGTTCTTTGTACTTCTTAAGCTACATTGTTTGTGTACCTCATATATAGCTGACTCATATCCTTGTTTAAAATCAAAGGATTCACCAGATTCTAATCGCAACTACTACAACATATATAACTCTTGTTCTTCTTCAGTAAGAAAAACAATGTCTTCATCTTTGGTTTCTAGTAAGTTTATCTGGGTATCATCCTCTCCTTCTTGGTTCTATGAATCGTCAAGATAGTTTTCTTGGAATGGGGGCCTAATCTGTTGATCTGGTGTAGCATTCTTTCCAGCATTAGGGTTCTTCCTAAAATTGGGGTTTCTTATTGGGGGTGGTTGTTGATTTTCCCATTGATTTTTCCTCTCCATGTTTTCTAATCTATCCATTATTCTCTCTAAACTCTTAGCTAAAATATCTACCTTTCCATCTGAAGTGGAAGTTTCCTCTTTAAATACAACTTTCTTCTCATTTCTCATTCGAAATTTCTTGGCTAATTGGTTGGCCTCTACACTAACATCATTGTTTTGCATTTGTTCCAGTGTTTTAGGGAACTTTCCTTTAACTGGTATGACATGTGAGCATCAAAACCATCAGGGAATTTAATTAATGCTAGGTTAGGCGAAGGCTTAATATTGCCTGGAATTGCATTGTAGATACTATTGAACCTAGTGCAATAGTCCTGAACTTACTCATTTGGAGCTCTTCTAGTGTTTTCATATTCAGAAAGTATTTGAAATGGGATTTTCTTTCTCTCCCATCTATCAATGAATAACCTATGAAAATTAGCTAAGTCTACAATATGGTTGGCAGGAAAGGCTTTGAACCATTTCTTGACATCCCCAGTTAAAGTTTGGGCAAACAACCTCATTTGGACATCTGCTTTGTCTATCTCATGCAACTCAAAAAAGTTAGACATCTTGTTTACATGTTGTTGGGCAGTGTACTTACCAGTAGCATCAAACATGAAGATTTTACTCTGATAATCTGTGGGCATGGCATGGAGTTGTGCAGGTAAAACTAGAGGTGCATATCGGTTTACCATTGTTGTGATTCCAACTTGACTAGGGGGTAAAGTTGTGGTGCTTGAGGAAGGACCTGAACTGGATGGAGGTAAACTAGATGATGATGAGGAAGGCTGATTAATAATTGGTTTAGGTTACTGGACTATGGTATATACAATTGGTGAGGTTATGGTAAAAGAAGGTGTATTTACAGTGAGTGAAGTTTGTGCAAAAACTTCAAGGGTAGCAGTAGTAAGGGCAGCTAGTTCAACAGATTGTTTAATGTAAGAATTACCTATATTAATTATCAATTTAGAGGCCCAAGCTTCTATCTTGTCAAAAATATCAACGAAAAATTTATCTAAATCTAAATGAATAATCCTTTTTGATTCAATGAGTTGCTAAACTCAGGGTCTAAGACTGTTTCATGGATTGCATTCTCAAATTTACTTCTAAATAATGAGAGGTCAAATTACCAATCAAAATGGATTTCCTCTAAAGTTAACAAGTCCTCAAGGAGGATCATCTGTAGAGTATTCATTGTGGTGGGGAGAGGATGGAGCACAGCTACCCAGCCTGCGTTTACCCTAGCCACATCATCAACCATGGTTAACTGCAGATAGCTTCCATAGCGATTTTTTCCCTCAGCCTACAGCTCGTCGTTTCCTCGCCTGCACATCCTATCCATCTATCGATATCAAACAGTTAGCATGGAGGGCATGGAGCTTGATGCTATCGACTACTCGCCGGATCCATACTCAGAACAGGTCGTTGTTTGTAAACCTAACCCTCTGCACTATCCAGCTTGATTCTGGTGCCGGTTGTCTCCCTTCCCAGGCATAAGGACTCCACCCTTCACATCGTTCCCTATCCATCGACTCGCCTGCTCTCGACTGTCTGCCCTTGTCTCCAAGCACCCTCAATCTGCTAGCTTCATGCTCATCTCCTCTGTTCGATCCCGCACCCCCCGCAGACCTCTGTTTCTCACAAAACCCTCTCTTCCACCCAGGCACTGCACCTGAAGTGGTTGCACAGACTCATCGATCCCCTGAACACCCCAGATCTAGCGAAAAGCTCTAGACCCTGCTCATCCATCAGGTTGTTTCGATACTCAAGTTATCAGGGTTAGGTCGGTGGAGCCTCTATCAGCAACAAAAAACCCCTCGGACCCTTTACAGGACCACCCCAATGTGTCGCGGATAGTGAAGAAGAAAACTAAGTTCATCAAGGCATATGGAAAGGATTTCACTATGTTGAGATTGCAACAAGATGATGGAGCTTAGTGAAAAGAGTCGCCTTCACTAAGTGGGCCCGCAGGCAAATTATGGTGCAAGTTCTATTTTTGGATCCCAGCAGGGATGATCACAGTAGGAGTGACCACAGCAGGGATGATCACAGCAGGAGTGACCACAGCAGGAGTGATCACAGTAGGAGTGACCATAGCAGGAGTGATCACAACAGGAGTGATCAAAGTCTATTTTTAGACTGGCTGTCCAAAATAGAAAAGTCAAATATTATTGTCTCATAATAATATTTGGACTATAAACTTGATCTTATTCTCTTGGAGCACTTCAGTTTGAGCTACAGATGTGGCCCATGCAGCTGTCAGAAGGAAGTATGCTTTTCTTATGAGTCAGTTGAGTTGTTGCATGCATGACTTCAGTTAGAACTCAATCAGTTGAGTTTGGTGGAGTTGATTGTAGAGTTGATGGAGTTGTTTTCAGATTGACTTGGTTAAACTAGTTGTAATTAGTCTAACTTCAAATAGACTAATGATGAGTTATTAAACTAATTATTAACTCATAATACAACTATAGAATACATCAGTTAACTCAGTTGCATGTCAGTGCATGTTCAGTTCAACAGGGACAAGTGTTAGAGGATCAGATTGCTATCAGTTGTGACTATAGTTGTGCATGAGGATTTGCACAATCAAGGGATTGAGTGTGCCAATGAGTTTTCTCATGTATTTGCCTAGTATTATAGCCTCTGCTCACGTCTAACACAGTGTGAGTGATTCTTTGGAGGTGAAATACAAGTTTGGTAAACCATTCTCATCAATTCTCGAGCAGGTATTGAGCAGTGGAGGCAGGCAAGCAGTGGAATAGATTTGGAGATCAGATCTTAGCTGTATTGTGTGTAACAGGTGGAGCTGGTACTGGATTGCTTGTGATAAGCATTGTACTTTGTAATGTTACATGTTCTCAATCATTAATATATAGATAGTTGGGGTTTTTAGCGAGAAGCTTTCCCCGAGTTACATACTGTGTTAATGTGTGAATGCTCTTGATGTTTTATTGTTATTGATAATGCTATATTGATGATCAATGTAGAGGAGCTTATGTATTTTGTATGTATTCTACAATAGTACATGATCAGGATAATCTCTATTGAATATGTGTTAAATTATTCAAAATTTCTACATGGTATCGGAGCTGTTGATCATCAGATCTACTATTCAGGAAGTGTTTACATTCTATTTCTTCAGGCAGAGTCTGTAATCGGGCCAGGTAGCCTCTGGATTCATCCTTCCTTTGGAAGGTGAGATATCCGGTGAATGCCCATACAGTTAATCTTTGTACGAGAAATATTTTGTTCTCACGAATTTTAGATCGGAAGCGGTTGAGTTGGGAGCTGGTGGAAATAGAATTTGCAGCAGTGTTGTTGAAATGTCTTTCAACGGATTGCAAATATTATTCCAAAGAAAGAGCGACCTGGCGCTCAAGGATAAACTCAGAGACAATAAGTGTGAGAATGGATCTTCATCAAAGGTATCTGATGAAGAGAAGTGAACTTTGGCTGCCAAAGCAAAGAAGGGGAAGAACAAGAAAGCTTCTCATTCCGGTGTGAAAGGCAAGAAGTAGGACATGTCCAAGGTGAAGTGTTTTCACTGTCACCAGCACGGACACTATGCCACTAATTGTCCGCAGAAGAAGAAGAACAAGCAAGCTGCTGGATCTGTAGTAGGAGAGGCTCTAGCCTCGTAGTTTGAGCTTGATTTTTCATTGATTGCATGCTTGGTTTCAAGTGTGATGGGATCGTTGTGGTTCTTGGACAGTGGTGCGTCTTTTCACATGACAGGAGATAGAGATTTGTTCTCTGATCTGGAGGACAAAGATCTTGGAGTGCACATCGAGATGGGCGATGATGGTAGATACAGTGCGACCGGTATTGGTACCATTTCCTTTGAGAGGGAGTCTGGTAAACCCTTCGTATTGAAGGAATTCATGCATGTTCCAGGATTGAAGAAGAATCTTATCTCAGTGGCGATGTTAGAAGACAAGGGGTATGATGTTGTTTTTATCGAGGGAAAGACCTTCCTGTGCAGCAAGACAACTGGTGAGACCCAGAAGATAGGGGTTCAAGTGAGGAACCTTTATCAGTTGCATGTAGATGGATGCGCAGAAATGGCAGGCAAGGCAGAAGGATTGGTGAGCCGGGATGATGGCGAGTTGTGGCACAGGAGATTGGGTCACCTTCACCATGGAGCCTTGAAGATACTGCAGCAGATCACTACAGGGCTTCCTAAAGGCACACTTGCGCAGTCAGATCAGTGCAAGGGGTGTACTTTGGGGAAGTTTGTGAAAGCCACCTTTCACGAGAAGGAGAGACGCACCACGACGATCCTTGAGAGAATTCACACAGATGTGTGTGGACCTTTCTCAGTTGCTTCGACAGCAAAACACAGGTATTATGTGATTTTTGTTGATTATTTCTCTCGTAAGTGTTGGATCTTCTTCATGCAGAAGAAGAGCGAGACATATTCAAAGTTCTGTGAATTCAAAGCACTAGTCGAGAAGGAGTCGGGGAAGAAGGTGAAGGCTCTTAGGAGCGATAATGGTGGTGAATACATCTCGGACGAGTTCAAGGATTTCTGCAAGGCAGAAGGGATTCGAAGAGAGCTCATAGCTCCCCATAACCCACAACAGAATGGGGTAGCTGAGCGGAAGAACAGAACGATTGTGGGTGTTGCACGGGCAATGTTGCATGATCAGGGCCTACCCCTTCACTTGTGGGCGGAAGCATGCAATACAGCAGTTTATGTGCAGAACCGTTGTCCTCGTAGGATACTTGGCATGAGTACACCCGAGGAGGCTTATTCTGGTAAGAAGCCTGATCTTTCTCATTTGAGGATTTTTGGTGCTAACGTTTACATGCATGTGACGAAGGATGCCAGGAAGAAGTTGGAGCCGACCGCAGAGGTTGGGATATTTGTGAGGTACACTGATACGCCCCACAACTATCGTGTGTATTTGCCAGACAGTGGTAAAACTATCGTGCGACGGGATATAAAATTTCAGGAGGAGAAAGCCATGAAGTGTTCGCTTGAGAGGGAGCTACACTTGCATGCAGATGAGGAGCTATTAGTTCCTAAGGATGAGCTTCAGGACGTGGATCAGCCATAGGACGAGGTTCATGGAGTGGAAGAGACCACTCATGCAGCACCAACCATCAGAGGGTGAAAGCACTTGACAGAAGCTGAGAGATTGGCTCAAGATGCAGAGAAATTTGTAGGACCACCTACAGCCCAACGCAGGCAGAGACAGTCATCTGATCGGTACACTGGATACATGGCTCTTATGAGCAAGTATGTTGTGACTGAGCCATCCTCTTTCGAGGAAGCTGTGGAGGATCTCGCATGGGTAGATGCCATGGTGGAAGAGTATGATTCTATTGTCAGAAACAGTGCATGGGATATTGTTCCTAGACCGGAAGGGAAATCAGTGGTGGGTTCGAGATGGATCTACAAAGTTAAGCAGGCAGCTGACGGGAGTGTAGAGAAGTACAAGGCAAGATTTGTTGCCCGAGGCTTTTCACAGATAGAGGGGATCGATTATGAGGAGACCTTTGCACCTGTCCCAAGGTATTCTTCCATACGGATGATTCTTGCTCTCTCAACGCAGATGGGATGGCACATTCATCATATGGATGTGAAGACTACGTTCCTCAACGGAGTCATTGAGGAGGAGGTGTACATTGAGCAGCCCGAAGGCTTTGAGGTATTCAGCAGCGAGTCACATGTGTGCAGGCTCAAGAGAGTGCTATATGGGTTGAAGCAAGCACCTCGTGCTTGGTACACACGGATAGACAGCTATTTCACAGGACTTGGATTCTCCAAGAGCGAGGCGGATCCTAACCTATACCAGATTGTGGTGGAGGGTAAGTTGCTTATCATTGTACTATATGTTGATGATTTGATTCTAACGGGTGATGAGCTGTTGATACTGTCATGCAAGAAGGATCTTGCTACAGAGTTTGAGATGAAGGATTTGGGCCTCCTTCACTATTTCCTAGGATTGGAAATATGGCAGCGCAGTGGTGGACTGTTTGTTTCTTAGGGCAAGTATGCTCGGGAGATACTGGAGAAGTTCAACATGCATGGCTACAAGCCTGTTGATACTCCTCTTCCTGGAGGTTGGAGGAAGGAGGATGCCACTTCGGGAGAAGAAGTGGATGCCACTGTTTATCGACAGTTGGTGGGGTCGCTGATGTATTTGGTCAATACACGACCCGATATATGCTATGCAGTTAAACAACTTTCACAAGCTATGGTTAAGCCTACCAAGATCTTCTGGAAGGCGGGCAAGCATGTATTGTGTTATTTGAGAGGCACATCGGGATATGGATCTTGGTATAGATAGGAGGATGCAGATTGGGCAGGGAGCTCAAGAGGCCGAGTATATGGCAGCCAGGACATCAGGTACCATCATATAAGAGATTGTGTGCAGTGGAGGATCATGTTGCTTTCATACATTCCAACGGAGGATCAGGATGCTGATATTCTGACGAAGGCTCTCACCAGGAGAAAATTTGAATACCACCAAGGGAGGATAGGGGTTGCTGATAATCCATATCTTATTGAGAGGGAGTGTTGAGATTGCAACAAGATGATGGAGCTTAGTGAAAAGAGTCGCCTTCACTAAGTGGGCCCGCAGGCAAATTATGGCGCAAGTTCTATTTTTGGATCCCAGCAGGGATGATCACAACAGGAGTGACCACAGCAGGGATGATCACAGCAGGAGTGACCACAGCAGGAGTGACCACAGTAGGAGTGACCACAGCAGGAGTGATCACAGCAGGAGTGATCAAAGTCTATTTTTAGACTGGCTGTCCAAAATAGAAAAGTCAAATATTATTGTCTCATAATAATATTTGGACTATAAACTTGATCTTATTCTCTTGGAGCACTTCAGTTTGAGCTACAGATGTGGCCCATGCAGATTTCAGAAGGAAGTACGCTTTTCTTATGATTCAGTTGAGTTGTTGCATGCATGACTTTAGTTAGAACTCAATCAGTTGAGTTTGGTGGAGTTGATTGTAGAGTTGATGGAGTTGTGTTCAGTTTGACTTGGTTAAACTAGTTGTAATTAGTCTAACTGCAAATAGACTAATGATGATTTGTTAAAATAATTATTAACTCATAATACAGCCATAGAATACATCATTTAACTCAGTTGCATGTCAGTGCATGTTCAGTTCAACAGGGACAGGTGTTAGAGGATCAGATTGCTATCAGTTGTGACTATAGTTGTGCATGAGGATTTTCATAATCAAGGGATTGAGTATGCCAATGAGTTTGCTCATGAATTTGCCCAGTATTATAGCCTCTGCTCACGTCTAACACAGTGTGAGTGATTCTTTGGAGGTGAAATACGAGTTTGGTAAACCATTCTCATCAATTCTCGAGCAGGTATTGAGCAGTGGAGGCAGGCAAGCAGTGGAATAGATTTGGAGATCAGATCTTAGCTGTATTGTGTGTAACAGGTGGATCTGGTACTGGATTGCTTGTGATAAGCATTGTACTTTGTAATGTTACATGGTCTCAATCATTAATATACAGATAGTTGGGGTTTTTAGCGAGATGCTTTC
Source organism: Pinus tabuliformis (assembly GCA_031772625.1). Taxonomy (NCBI): domain Eukaryota; kingdom Viridiplantae; phylum Streptophyta; class Pinopsida; order Pinales; family Pinaceae; genus Pinus; species Pinus tabuliformis. The sequence goes on along the minus strand of CM062808.1, from coordinate 776,516,362 downwards.
CCCGGGTTACATACTGTGTTAATGTGTGAATGCTCTTGATGTTTTATTGTTATTGATATTGCTATATTGATGATCAACATAGAGGAGATTATGTATTGTGTATGTATTCCGCAATAGTACATGATCAGGATAATCTCTGTTGAATATGTGTTAAATTATTCAAAATTTCTACACACTATTAAGTTTGGTGAAGGTCTTGCTATGGGGGATGTCACCGATAGAGCAGGTAAAGTGTTGGTAGGTAGGGTTCGCGGCAAAAACTACACCGCAGAATGATTGGGACAATGGGTCAAAGAGATCTGGGGACAGATCTTCTTACAACTTTCGGAGGTTTAGACACTACCCCATGGGTGGTTTTCACTACACTTTACCCTCGAAGAATACATGAACCTGGCTCTAGCTCGATTTTGGCATATAGAGATGGTGCCAGTTTTGCTCAAAAGATGTAGCCCTCTTTTCGATCCAGAAAGAGAGCAGATTGGAGCAGGGCCTCTTTGGGTACGGTTACCAGGATTACCTATACAATACTGGTTAGAAGAGGTGTTTGTAAAGATTGGGAACACCCTTGGCACTTTTCTGGACTATGACAAATCCATCATCCAATCCAAAAACCAAACACTAGCTTGCATCCTAATGTATCTGGACACTCAAGAGGTCTTGGAAGAAAATATAACACTACAATGGAGAAATTTCACTAGGGTATATATCTTAGATTATGAGGGAGTGCCATTTAGATGTCGGAGGTGTCACAAGGTATGGCATCTGTTCAAGGAATGCCCACTAGTCTCGAAACCCCAGGAAGCAGCAGTGGGACAAGAAGCTGGCATCGACAAAGGAATCCCTGTCATCATCAGGAAGCACCTTGTGGCCGCTCCAGATCCACCCCGGAAGGCAACCCCATCCAAGCCAGTTCAGTGCGACTCAGGAACACCCTCGAGACCTCCATCCCCTCCTCTGACTTGAGCCAGGGCTGCTACTGAAGCGGCTCGTTCAGCGGGTATTCCTCTTCCCTCTTCCCCTAATCTATCTTATGTATATACTATTGGAAAATTATATATTACAGAGCAATGGAACACATAAAATATTGCAGAAATATAAACACAGAAAACACATGAAACAAGAGAGACACTAATATACATGGTTCACCTAGTTTGGGCTACATCCACGGAGAAACAGCTGGTCCTTCTTTTGTTATATTATCCAGCAAACTGAAGAGATACAACCTACAGTAGATCCGCTGTAACACCCTATTTTCTCTCAATCTCCTCTCTCTTCCTCACTCAGAATACAGATATACATAGACGCAAAACAATTCCCTCATATATAGTGAGGGGTTGCCTTCTAGGGCAAAAAACCCTAAACTAAACATAAATTCTACCGTAAGATCATCTGCCTAATGAATGGCCCAGATTGACTAGAAATTACTAGACTTTTACAAGGCAATTTTACATCTATTTTTAGCTTCGAGGGCGTTGCCCCCGAACCCCCCAGCCCGGGCGGATTTACCCCCCTGGACCCCCACAGGGGGGACAAGTCCCCCCTACACCCCCCCGCGTGGAGGGGTGTACAGTCTTCCTAGGTATACATCCAGCTGAAACCTTTGAATACAAAAGACTGATTGTAACAATCTCCCACTTGGAGACTGATTATAACAACTCCACTACTGCTTCATTTGCTAGACAATGACTCCACTTTGGACCTGGTTGTTTCTCATCTTCTTCATCATACTTGAAGACCAATTGAAACTAAGTAGATTCTCAGTTTCTCCCTGGTTACAACTTTTGTTAGCATATCTACAGTATTTTGGCTAGTGTGTATCTTTTCCAACTTCAACTGTCCATATTCCAATGCTGACCGTATGAAATGGTACTTGAGCTGTATATGTTTAGTCTTGGAATGAAATGCAGAGTTCTTTGAAAGATGTATGGCACTTTGGCTATCACTATATAACCTGCCCAACTCCTGCTTCTTACCCAATTCATCCAGAAAACTTTGTAACCAAAAAATTATCTTTACTAGCCTCTGTAGCAACAACATATTCTGCTTTTGTTGTTGAGAGTGCAACAACACTTTGTAGTTTTGAGACCCAACTAACAGTTGTTCCACCTACATTAAATACATATCCTTTAGTGCTCCTCATGTTATCTCTGTCACCTGCCATATCTGCATCAACATATCCCTGTAGAGAAATGTTTGAACCACCAAAGCATAATGCTTGATTTGTGGTACCTCTCAAATACCTGAGAATCCACTTCACTACCATCCAATGTTCTTTTCCTGGATTGTTCATGTACCCGCTTACAACTCCCACTGCATGTGCAATATCAGGCCTTGTGCAGACCATTGCATACATTAAGCTTCCAACTGTTGATGCATATGGAACTTTAGACATATGAGCCATTTCTTCCTGAGCCTTGGGACATGCCTCCTTAATTAATTTGAAATGGCTAGCCAAAGGTATACTAACTGGTTTTGGATCCTGCATATTAAACCTTTTGAACACCTTTTCTATGTACTCATTTTGAGACAATTTTAATTTGTGATTCTTCCTGTCTCTAGTTATTCTCATACCAAGGATTTGTTTTGCAGCACCCAAATCCTTCATTGCAAATGAGTTTGCCAATTTTCTTTTGAGCACATTTATCTCCTGCATGTTAGAACCTGCAACAAGCATGTCATCTACATACAATAACAATATAATATAGCTGCCATCATTTTTCCTTTTGAGATAAACACAATGATCAGAGTGACATCTAGTATAACCTTGTTTAGACATAAACCTGTCAAATTTTAGATACCACTACCTTGGAGCCTGTTTTAAGACATACAAGCTCTTCTTCAACCTACACACTAGTTTCTCCTTCCCTTTTACCTCATATCCTTGTGGCTACTATAGATATATATATATATATATATATATATATATATATATATATACATATATATATCTTCCTCCAAAATCCCATGGAGAAAGGCTATCTTTACATCTAACTGCTCAAGATGTAAATCTTCAGCAGCTACTAGACTTATAATAGTTCTGATTGAAGTCATTTTAACAACAGGAGAAAATATTTCATCAAAATCAATACCTTTCTTCTGTCCAAACCCCTTCACTACAAGTCTAGCTTTGTACCTCTGTTTCCTCCATCTTCTTCCTTCAGCCTGTAAACTCATTTATTCTACAATGTCGTTTTACCTGTAGGAAACCTGACTAAGTCCCAAGTTTGGTTATGTGCTAAGGAGTCCATCTCTTCTTTCATGGCTTGCCCCCACTTCTTCTTGGTTTCTACCTGCACTGCTTCTTCATAACATTCTGGTTCACTAGAATCAGTCAACAATACATAATATAATGAAGGAGAGTATCGTTCAGGGGGTCTACTGATCCTGGTAGATCTTCTAACACCACTTTCAGGTGTTTGAAGTGCTTGTTGCTGTTGTGTTTGTTGTTGTGGTTGTTGATCATTATGATTTTCAGGCACCATCACTTTTCTTGTGATATCGTCAAACATTGTGTATTCTCTGTTTTCTTTTTCCTGTTTCTTTTCCTACAACTGATTCTTATACAAGACCTTTTCATTTAATATTACATCTCTACTCCTAATTATTTTGTGATTTTCATAATCATATAAGCGATAACCAAAATCATTAACACCATATCCAATAAAGGTACATTTCTTTGATTTTTCCTCAAGCTTTGTTCTATTTTATTTGTTAATGTGGACAAAGGCTTCACAACCAAAAGTCTTTAAAAATGAGTAGTTTACCTTTTTACCTGTCCATGCCTCCTATGGAATACCACCATCCAAGGAACTTGAAGGCCCTCTGTTTGTTAGATAAACAGCAATATCTACAGCATCTGCCCAAAATTGTAAAGGCAATCCTACATGCAATCTCATGCACCTTGCATGCTCCATGATTGTCCTGTTCATCCTTTCTGACACACCATTTTCTTGTGGTGTTCCTGGAACTGTCTTCTCTCTGCGAATTCCATTCTCTGAATAGTACCTATCAAAATCTTTGCTACAATATTCACCTCCATTATCTGATCTGAGACACTTCAACCTTTTCCTTGTCTCATTTTCAACCAAAGCTTTCCATTTCTTGAAAGTATCAAATACATCAGCTTTATTTTGAATACAATAAATCCAAGTTTTTCAGGTTGCATCATCAATAAAAGTAACATAATAACAAGAGCCACCAAGAGATGCTACCTGAGCAGGTCCCCATACATCTGTATGCACAAGCTCTAATTTTTCGTTCTTCTTTTCTTTCCCAACTCTAAGGAATCTGACTCTCTTCTGTTTTCCATAAACACAATTTTCACAGAATTTTAAATCAACTTGCTTCAAACCTGGCAACAAATTTCTTGAGTGAAGAATTAGCATCCCCTTTTCACTCATGTGCCCGAGCCTATGATGCCACAATGTCGTATCTTCTCCTGTAGAGGTTAAAGCATTAACAAAATTAGAAATACCATTGCATAAATACAATGTACCAACCTTTTCTCCTTTCGCTATTACTAGGGATCCTTTAGTGACCTTCCAGGTTTTATCTGTGAAAGTACTTACGCAACCTTCACCTCCCAAATGCCCTGTTGAAATCATATTTTTCTTTAGATCTGGAACATGCCTTACCTTCTTCAATAGCCACTGATTTCCATTTTACTATTTTATGAAAACTGTACCCATTCCAACGATTTTGCAAGGTTTATCATCACCCAATCGGACTTGTCCAAAATCTCCTTGAACATAATCATGAAAATGTTTCTTATCAGGTGTGGCATGGAATGAGGCCACTGAATCTACCACCCAGGCATCAATAATATTTTCTAGTGAAAGAATCAAAGCATCTTGCAACACATCACCTGTTACATTCGCTTCATGATTAGCTTCTTGCTGCGCGTCTCCTTATTTTCCCTTCCGAGACTTGCAATCTTTCTTCAGGTGTCCTTTCTTCCCGCATTTCCAGCACACTATCCCCGATCTAGACTTGGATCTGCCTTTTCTTGACTTACTGCGATATCCTAGGCTCTTTCCTCTTTCCATTTTCCTTCCCCTAGTCTCTGCAGTCAAAGCATTACCTGATGTCTCACCAGAGCTTTTCCATCGCATTTCCTCACTAAGGATTTCACTAACAACATCATCAAACTTTAAAGTACTAGATCTAGAGACAGAGTTACTAACGGCCATAACTAAGCCATTTTAACTTTCTGGCAATGAGCACAGAAATAACAGAGCCCTAACTTCATCATCAAAATTTACCCCTACAGAACTTAGCTGACTTGTAACTGTATTAAAATCATTTAAATGATCTGCAACAAATCCACCTTTTGAAATCTTCATATTAAATAAACACTTCATAAGAAATACCTTATTTGAGGCCGAGGGTTTTTCATATAGTTTGGCCAATGCCGACATTAAAACCTGTGTTGTCGTTTCCTTTGAAATATTAAACGCTACCGACGTCGCTAGGCATAACCTTATTGTTCCAAGTGCCTTTCTGTCGAGAATATTCCATTCTGTGTCTATCATACTCATCGGCTTCTTTGTCTTTCTGCTCAATGGTACGTACAGATCCCTCTGATACAGATAATCTTCCATCTGCATCTTCCACAGCTGGTAGTTTTGGCCGTTGAATTTTTCGACCCTAAACCTACCATCTTTTGCCATTGCTCCCACTCGAACCAGGAACCCTTCTCTCCTACAAGTTTATCAGCCAAATAGACCTCGGTTCTGATACCAGTTGTTGGAAAATTATATATTATAGAGCAATGGAACACATAAAATATTGCAGAAATATAAACACAGAAAACACATAAAATAAGAGAGACACAGATATACGTGGTTCACCCAGTTTGGGCTACATCCACGGAGAAATAGCCAGTCCTTATTTTATTATATTATCCACCAAATTGAAGAGATACAACCTACAGTAGATCTGCTGTAACACCCTCTTTGCTCTCAGTCTCCTCTCTCTTCCTCACTCAGAATATAGATATACATAGACTCAATACAATTCCCTCATATATAGTGAGGGGTTGCCTTCTAGGGCAAAAAACCCTAAACTAAACATAACTTCTACTGTCAGATCATCTGCCTAATGAACATCCCAGATTGACTAGAAATTACTAGACTTTTACAAGGTAATTTTACATCTATTTTTAGCTTCAGGGGCGCTGCCCCCAAACCCCCCAGCCGGGGGGGTGGACAAGTCCCCCCCGCGTGGAGGGGTGTACAGTCTTCCTGGGGTATACATCCGGTTGAAACCTTTGAATACAGAAGATAATCAGGCTCCACAACCAACATATACATCTTTTGCACATTATATGCATAATGTATCACCTTTGCATTGTTCCATCCCCTCTGCAACTATTGCATGCTCACTTCTCCCCCATCATTTGGTAGATTCCACCACCTCCCCTATCACCCATCCGGAGCAATCTTCCTCTCTACCACCTTCTCCCTCGGCACCCCCTCATCCATATAATATTTGATCATGAACCTCCATTGGGGACACACAGCTATCAATCTCAGGCCTTTGCCTGATGCTCCCCACATCTTCCATTAAACCTCTTCGAGGGCGCAAATCATACCTCTCGCATGTTATTCTCCAAGCAGGATCTAAGGTGATCTTGGACAAACAATCCTCATTAGACCGGGTTCTAAGAGCAAAGAAAACCCTTGATATAGTTCCCCCACAAAATGCCTCTCCTTTAACTGTAGGGGTTTGGCTAGTACTCCCAAAAAACTAGCCCTCCGCAGACTATTTATTGTTGAACCGGTCGATTTAATCCTATTACAAGAAACCCTGGGGGAAGCTCAACACACTACAAGGGTTCTGCAAAATATTTTCCCACGGTGGGAGTTCATTGCCCTTGATGCTACGGGTTGATCTGGTGGTCTGGCCTTGGGATTCAATCCCCGTTCTATTAACCCCAAATCGACCTGGGGAGGGAAGGGGTTCATTGGTATTGATTTTTTCTCTGCAGAGTTGGGAATGGAATTCCGTGTTATGAATGTATATGGGCCATGCCAAGGGAGGGAGGCCTCCTGGAATCTCCTCCTCAATCTCTCCCTGTCCATCTCTAACAACTTCATCTTGGGAGGGGACCTCAATTTCTCCATTGGATATAGTGAGTCCTGGGGATCATCAGCACAGATTGATCCACTCACTGATACCATGGAAAATCTCCTCGAACAAGCACATCTTACAGATGTTCCTATGAATAGGCCACAGCCTACATGGAGGAATAGAAGGGTTGGGGAGGCCGCCCTCACCAGAATGCTGGATAATAATAAATTAATTCAGCACTTATCTCACTATAGGCAGTGGGTTGGGTCAAGAGGCATATCTCACCACTCACCTATCTATTTGGAAGTATCTAGTTCGCCAATCAAGCCTAAGGCCCCGTTCAAATTCAACTATGTCTGGCTACAGGATCCCTCTTTCATCAAGATGGTCACCAACCATTGGACACAAAACCCTCCCTCATAGTGTCATACATGGACTGAGGGATTTTGTCAAAATCTTCTTCAGCTCAAGAAGCTCACTATCAAGTGGGCTAAGGAAAAACATCAGAAGGAAAATCATATCCTCTCCTCTGTGGAATCAGCCTTGACAGACCTTAATGATGACAACGACAAGGGCTTCTTATGTGTTGAAGCCAAATCAAACATGATCGATCTAGAAAATAGAAGAGCAAAAATCTTGAAGGAACGCGAGGAAACTTGGAGACTCAAGAGCCATGCAATCTGGCTCAAAGTTGGGGATGAGAACACTAGGTACTTCCATAACTTTGCCAAGGGAAGGAAACCCTCCAATACTATTTGGAAACTACCCATCCCTGATGGAGGCACTGCAAAAACCTTCCACCAGCTCTCACAGTTGGGCATATCACACTTCCAACAGCTATTTAACGAACCTCCTCTTACAAACCTTGCTGAGATCATTCGAGTAGCAGGTCATTTTCCGAGATTTTTTAATCAGCAAGCATCTGAGGAAATTACTTCTCCAATCACCAGAGATGAACTTGAAGGGACACTAAAATGGTTCTAGAAAGATAAAAGTCTAGGGTTGGACAGTTGGCCTATTGAATTTTACTTAGCATTTTTTGAACTCATCGGGAATGACCTTTTCAATGTTGTTGAAGAGTGCAGGACTTCTGGAAGAATGTATTAGGCCATCAACACCACCTTCATTGCTCTCATTCCGAAATCTGACTCACCTGCATCCTTCAATGATTTCCGTCCCATCTCACTCTGCAATACCTTATACAAAATCATCGCTAAGATCATAGCAAACCAGCTCCGTCCAATTCTATCCCTCCATATCTCCCCTGAGCAATTTGCTTTCCTCCATAATAGGTAGATCCATGAAGACATAGGCACAACCTAGGAAGCCATTCATTCTATCAAATCCAAGGACTTGAAAAGCATTATTCTCAAGATCGATCTCGCCAAGGCCTTTGACCGGGTAAGCTGGCTTTTCCTAAAGATGATCCTGATTCACTTAGGGTTCCCCTTAGCATTCACAAACTGGATCATCTGCTGCATAAACACATCCACCTTCAATATTCTGATTAATGGCTCGGCATCCTAATTCTTTCATGCAGAATGAGGACTGAGGCATGGGTGTCCTCTGTCTCCTCTTTTGTTCCTTTTAGTGATGGAGGGTCTCAATAGGCTCATTGCCTCTGCAAAAAGGGAGGGCAGACTCAAAGGCCTGAGAATGAACGAGCTCTGTCACCTCACACATCTGCTCTTTGTAGATGATGTCTTGATATTCCTAGACATCAACATCAGGGACTCGGCCACCTTCCATGATATTTTAACCCACTTTGAGAAAGCTACAGGCATGGCAGCAAATCAGACAAAATCTATGATCACTCTTACTCATACTACCCCTCAGGAAGACAAACCAGCCCATCTGTACTTTCATTACCATCCACACAACCTCTCAGATGGTCTCAAATACTTGGGGTTTCAGATAAAACCCCACAGCTACCGGATTGCTGACTGGATCTGGTTAGTGATCAAACTTGAGAAGAGATTGAAAATTTGGAACCATAGACTACTCTCAAGAGCAGGACAACTTGTCCTAATAAAATTTGTTCTAGAAGCCACCTCGGTATATTGGATGTCTCTTGCCTGGATCCCATGGGGAATTCTCAGACATATACAATAGATATGCTACCGATATCTATGGAATGGCCATAAGGAAGGTAAAACATTTGCCTGGGTAACCTGGAAGAACATTTCCCTGCCAAAGAAATGGGGGGGGTGGGGGTTAAAATATCTACCTATATTTTCACAAGCTCTTGCAGCCAAGATGAGCTGGTCCCTTCTCACTGCAAAAAACCTCTGGACGTCCGTGACATATCATAAATACATATGGCTGCAACATACCTTGGACTGGGTCCGTTCACAAGACTGGCCCCGTGGGGGAATATCCATTGTATGGAAATCAATATTACAAACAATGCCTTTCATTAGAGCTAGATTGGCATTGCGCATCAACAACGGCTCATCTGTTCGCTTGGGTATTGATCCTTGGATAGGTGGGGGTAACAGATACCTCCTACACTCGGACCTGTTACACCATCTCAATCACAGGAATATCACAACGATCGCTCAGGTTGCCGATCAGGAGCACAGTACCATATTTAATCAGCGTTGGAGATCAAATTGGGAGCTGAACATCCTCGTATAATGGCAGCATAATTGGGAATCATATCTTGGGGCTTTGTCTAAAGCACATATAACTCTCAACCAGGACCTTGAGTTTTTAGTATGGATACCAGCTGAGCACGGGAAATACATTCCTAAACTAGGTTATAACCATCTTCTTCAGCCCCGTAAGCCTATGCAAACTATTGCATGGTGGCAGCAGCTATGGAAACTAAAAGCTCCTCCATGGGCTTGTCTCTTTATGTGGAGTGTTCTAAGTAACGAAACTCCCATAGGAGAAGCTCTTATGCACAGAGCTATACATGGCTCGAGCTAGTGTGTTCTATGTAAATAAGCAACTGAAACAAATGAGCACATGTTTTTGCTCTGTCCATCCGCCACTCAATTCTGGCAAGTTGTTACACAACAACTCTCTATGCGCAATGCATGGCATGGTATCTCAATTCAACAAGCATGGAATAACTGGATCACAGTTCATCGATGACATAAAGAACAATGCCTACCCCTTATTATATGTTGGACCATATGGCTCTCTCGGAATCATCTTATTTTTTAAAATGAAACCATCTGTTGGCCACTGCTCATTGCAAAGGGAGTGGCAGTCTACCATGATATCCCTGAAGAGGAACAGACACACACTCGTAAAATCTCAGGACCCGGTCACATTGATAAGTCACAGCCGTGGGCTTTCTTTAATGGGGCTGCTCAACAACATGGAAGCGGAGGGGGTTTCTTGTTACACCTCTCGGAACAGAATTACTACAAAGTGCAATCAGGACTTGGGGATGGAACAAATAATTATGTTGAGCTTATTACTCTCAGACACCTGCTCCAATTTGCACTAGCACATAACTGTACTTCCATACAGATTTTTGGAGACTCATAAATCATCATCAATTGGTTCAATAAAAAAAATCATTTTCATGTTATATCTCTTCAAAGTATTTTGGATGAAGTTTACAATCTCAAAGCAGTTTTTAACTCGGTCTCTTGTCAACATATATACAAGGAACGCAATGAAGATGCTGACAAGCTTTCCAAGGAGGGCATGCTATTACCCCAAGGCCTATGGATAATCGTTGAACAGTAGGATCTAGAGATTTATCAGTATCATCACAGGCCATACATAGACCAGGAATACCATAGGGTGGAAAGGCCCTAAGTTTATTTATTTTTATTTTTGAGTAAATGCACTACTACTATCAATATGTATATAATTATATTTGTTGTCCAAGAGACAATACGGACTATTTTTTTACTTTCTTTTTGATACTGGAAATGGAAAGGCCATACTTATGTATCAGCTAATATTGTACAAAGATCCATACGATCTACAGATACTGCATATGCCTACTGGCATCTACTACATTTAATTTGTCCACATAATCAAATATTACAATTTTTCCATTGGAAAACAACTCCTCAGGGAGTGAATTAGCTCTCATTAACCGGTTACTACTAGCTTGAGTTTCTGTTGTTTTGGGTTTTCTTAAAATTCTCTTTGGGTCATCAACTATAGTTGTAGGGTTTGGATCTAGATTGGCCCTAGTATAGTGAGTCTTATTAGGAGCCGGAATTTTAACTTTTTTTTTATGAAAATTTTTCAATATTAACTTTCAAAAAATGACCTTAAGGGGCTTAAGATGAAATTTAAGGTTTCCTTAAAGTTTTATGAGATTGAGGATCGAAGTCCCCAGTATGGTCACCAGAAATTTTATCACTCTGATATTTCTTTTGAATTTAATGAAGAAAGAAAAGTTAAAGGTAACCACAAACCACTTTTGGAGATCAAGACCTAGCCTTCCTGATGCTCAGAGAGGGCTCTCTCTTTATAATTTAACTTTGTTTTAGTTAAGATGATTTTAGGCTAGTTATTGTTTGCACTTGGGTTTTGGTTTGAATTTTGGGTGGTGGGATTACTTTACTTAGATGAATAGAGGTTTTCTTTTACCATTGGGCTATGGAGTTGAATGTTAGACAAACAAGATTGGATTCAGTTCTAAAAACAGTGTCTACAGGGAAAGATAGATGAGTTACTGCAGATCTGAAAGGCTAAATGGTGAAATGGTTTCAAATCGGATCCAGGGAGAAATTAAGGGTTCCCTAGGCTGAACTCTGGATGGAAGGAATGAAAGAAGTCAACCAGGATGGGAGATCAATTAAGGGTTCTAAAAATCCGGGTATCAGAGGAAAACATGTAAATGACTAACTGTGCAAAATAGATTGTACTTAAACATTTTCTGAGTGATATCTCCAATTAATTCAGTCAAATTTAGAACACATTTAAGATTATGAAACACATAACGAAGGTAACAAAATCAAACAAAGAAGATACTTTACTGCAAATGGCTCATCTCATGAATCCTATAGCGAAATGATTTTATTACTTGCTCCAGTTTGTTGACTTGAAAATAGTACAATCACCCTTAGGTTTTAAGATCAAAATAACTCTACAAATGTAAAATAATCCACCCCTAATACTTAGAATTATGAAGTATTTATACAAAAGGAATTACAAAATATCTCAAACTGCATTGAGAACTAATCTAGGAAAAAGAAATATCTTCATGCAAGAAGATAGAGACAGCTATTGAACTATTGCTTGTTGTCCCTGTTATTTAGGTTCTGCTGGATTTGCTCTTTGATATTTTTCCATTTAAGCTGCTTGGCTGTTTGGTCTTCCCACTGGATGTTCTGTTTTACTTTAATCTTTCATCTAATACTCTTTCATCTTATACACTTTAACCTTGTTGACCCATCAATATCCTTTTATTGTGTTGTTTTACTTTTTACTGTACATTTATATTTTATTGTGTATTTACTACAGTAAATTATTCATTTTTCCCCATCTTTCCTCATCTAGTAATTGGATATTGAGCATCTTTCTGGACATTTCATCTACCTCTGTATATTTGGCAAAAGTAGGCTTATTAATAAACAAGTGTTTTACCTCATGCTAGAGGTAAAACGAGTTTTCAAAAGTTTGATACAACACTTTGCCTGTTGGTAAGCCCTTCATGGATAAAGTGATTACCTATTCTCTGGCCACTTCCCTGATCTTCTTATTATAATCCTCATGTGTCATTCAATTATCGTTTATTACTAAGGGATTAGGTAATCCCTTTTCCTTCAAAATTTTGAACTTAGCCATGAACCTGTCAATGGCTAGTTGCATGTTTTGACACTTATCTTCTAAATTCAACATCAAATTCCTCTTAGTGAGGACTTTTCTGACTTCCAAGATTGTACCTGTCCTATCAGGTATCTCTAGTTCTTGCAACTCATACTTATTCTTGGACTTTAGGAAGTGGATGATTCTTTCCGCTTCCTCTGGCATATCTCCAAGTTCTATTTTAACCCTTTCAATGGCTTATGTAGCCTGCTTTATTAAATCAATATGTTCAAAAATGACCTGGATGGATGGCCAAATATCATTGACAGAGTCAATGATATTGGCCCACAATTTCTCCTTAGCCTTACCTATAGGTTCATTGAGTGTCATTTCTTTCTCCAGGCTTTTTAGTCTTTCATTCATCCTTGTAGACTTTTGTTGTTCTTCTTTATGCATGATTTGGGCAAGTCTATAATCTGTCTCCAGGCTGGTGACTTTCTCTTTCAGTCTATTCATCTCAGTGGTCTGAATGGACATTTCTTCCATTGCTTTAACCAGCCTATTTGCTTCATCACTTGTGGAGGCTATTGATGTTGATCATGTTGCTGATGTAGTCGGTGCAGATGTCGGTAGTGCAGTGGCCATTGGAGCAATAGGAGCTAATGTTGCTACCAAAGTAGAAGGTACAGCTGTGGTCACTATTGGAATGGCAGTTGCAGGAGCATTATTAATACTAGCTTGCTTGAGCTAAATCAAGCTATCCAACTCCCTCTCCATCTCCTTTAACTGGTCATTCAATTGCAGCACTAAGTCCAGCATTTCATCATGATTGGTCTAGCTTTCCAAGACTTATTTTGTTTGTGGGTGCTACAAGTGAGGCAACTTGAGTTGTTTCTTGAGGGCCACTATGTCCTCATTCTTGTTTTTGATTAGTTTCTCTGTGGCCTTAACATCACTTGGGTCATGACCCAGTTCAATAACCAAGTCCTCCAAGGAATTTATCCTGGCGTCTTTAGCTTGTGAAGAGGCTCTCTCCAATTTTTTACTGAGCTGTTACATTGTCCAATGAATCCTACATCTTGTAAGCAGCCATGGCCTTTACTTTGAGGGTGGAGTATATCATTTCTCCATCCTGCTTATGAAACTCTGTCTGATTAATGGGATGAACATCCTGAAAAATACCTCAAAATTAGTCTTCTTGTAGTCTGTTGAGGTCTTCGGTTTCTATACAGTGGGCTGCAAAAATGAGTCCTGCATTTTTCCTTCTTTGAAGTCAAAGGCTGACATCAGTCTGGTCTGGTTTGGTGGTGTAAGCTTGAGGTACTTGGCATATGTTTCTACTTTCAATTTTTCATTCCTCATCTTTATCTCTTTAAATCTGTCTTTGATGTCCTTTTCCTTGTCAGCTAGCCTGACATAGGAAGATATCTCCATACTCTTTTGTCTCTCTATCATCTGCATGTTGGATGTTGATGGATGTTGTGTTTCCTCTGATGCAGTTTCTTCTTTACTTCTCTTCCCCGTTGCCTTAGTGCCAATTATTTCTTCTGATGCAGTGTTTTTCTCCTGTTCAGACACAGGATTCAACTTTTGCCTCTTGCTTAGCTCAGAAAAACTTTCAATAGTCTCCATGGCAGAGCTAGATGCCTCCTCCCTGTTCCTCTTAGTATTATTCTCTTCATTGGCTAGGGTCTATATGACAGGAGGAATGTTCATTGGCTCCCCTTGTTCTGGAACCTGCAAGAAAGGGTTATGATCAAATTGTCTTTCCAAATCAATGAGTGTGTTCTCCACATCCACAATAGTGCTATCCATATCAATCAAGGTGTTCTCCACCCACTCATCATGGTTAGCAAACTGTTCAATGTCAGGCCTTGGGTGGTGGATGTATGCTCCCAACTTGACCTTGAGCCTAAGCTTGTTTATGACCCCATGAGGGTCATAGTGCCACATGAAACTGTTCCTAATTTCATTAGTTGAAGTAACCTATCGGCCTCTAGTCCAGCTCCATGTTGTTGCAAATAAATGGGCCCATTTGGTTCTTCACTTTGAACTGGGTTTTCTTCCTATAAGTTAGGAAGTGGATCTCATCAGAGCTGATGATTTGCCTGAAGTACTCAAGAGAAAATATCCTCATAGGGAGGTATTTGGGAAACTTATAGGGGGCTAGTTCACAACCATAAATTCTGATCTCAGTGTGGTTTTGGTACAAGTACCAATCTCCCACCTTGTTATTCTTGGCCAATTGTAATACTCTCTTGATCTCTGGGATGATTCTAGGCTGAGTCTTAGAAGTCAGCATGTTCATGACTAGGTACACAAAGGAGTCTATGAAGTCTTTGTAGGTGAATGTTGTGGAAAACTTGTGGACCAAGGGTGTCCATAGATGACCGATCTCTCCTTTCCCATGGTGTCCAGCTTTTGGATGCTTAAAGGGAACTTATCTGTCTGGTAATACAAGAACATATGAAACAACACCGAAGAGTATTTGAAAACTCTTTCAGTGGGTAGTCTAGTGAATTTTTCATGCATTCTATCTACAATGAACTAGGAATAATCAAACATGATAGTTGGAGGCTTGCCTGGAGTGAAAATGGACATAAAGGCCATAATGACCTCATCCACATGCTCATCTGATGTGTATCCTAGGATGCATGAGGGCATGGTGATTATGCACCTTCCAGTCTCTGAAAAAGTAGTGGCAGCATAGGGCGGAATGTTTGTAGGAGTATGGCATTCCTCAATGATGAAATTCTGGAAAATTTGTTTGATTTTGACTAGGTCCAGTGTGATGTACAGGTCCAATAGGTTTCCAATGGACAAAGGGGTCAAATTAGGACTAGGCCGGATTTGCAGCATCTAGTTGATGGATTCAGGAGTAATGGTGAATAATAACTCACGGTTTGGTGCCACAATAGCCCTTTGACTTGGGATATATCAGGTATGACAAAAATGTACAATGTCTGAGAATGGGTGAACTTCTGGGAATGTATACTTGGGCAAATTTGATTCCCAAAGGTTGATGTCATCAGCATGGTTTAGGAACCTATCCTTACTCTAGCAGTGGATTCTCAGAAGGTGGCTTGGAGTAGCAGTGTCTTTAATTTGGAAATCCCCGTCTATCAGGGCCAAAAGGTCAATGTCCAGGTGAGGGGTTGATACCGGTCTAACATCCAAAGAGGTCTGGGAAACCTTCTTTGTGATAAAATGTGGAAATTAGGCTTATATATCTTTAGAAATGAAGTCTTGACAACTCTGGTACAGGGAAAAGGGTAATGGCAATTTGCAGGATAGAGGTTTTGGTATCTGAGAGGAATTACTCTCAATTAAATGGAAATTTATTAAATTCAATTACTTTAATGTTTGAATTTACTATATACTTTTGAATTTGAGAGGGTTGTCAGTAGTTTGTTGTCAAATACCTAGAGTTTGAGGTTCAATATGCAAACTGGTTTTGAACGGTGGCTACAGAGAGTTCTGTGGCTTCAGTCGGGCACTGGAAGGCTAAACTGGGCTTCCGGAGCGTGTTCGGGAGGCAATTGGTGGCCAGAACTGGTTGCAAAAGCTCCAAAGGCATAGGAAATCTTAAGACGCTTTCACAGAACAAACGAGCGAAAAGGGTGAAAATGGGGGTCTGAGGCCTTTTAACCGGCAGCGGTGTAAAATTGGCGCAGAAACTCATTTAGTGAACAATGAACAATTTTTTTCTTTTGGCGGGGAGGTGGTTGAGGGATCCATCTCACCACTTTTGAGCGATGGGTGGTATTTTTTTGAGAGCACGCGACTTAACGCAGTGCCGCTACGTAACCCAAGGGGGCCCAAGCAATACTGCCCATATCACATGCTCTCGAGCCGATAAAGGTAGGGAAATGAATGGGCGTGATATGGGCGAGGGCCGTAGGATCTGGGGATGCAAGATCCAATGACCATCGCGTGGCAAAGATGCACAGTGGGAGATGGGGGAGACATTTAGTGGGGCCCAGGGGTTAGTTACACTTAAGTGTAATTAATCAATGGATAAATGCGAGGTTATTCAATAATGTGGGTTTATGGAGTGGGGCCAAGAGTTTGTCGGGACAATGATATTGTAGCGGAGTTAATAAAGTAATGCGGGGGGGGATAAAACTTAGGATAAAGGGTTTTATGGGTTTTTTAGGGAAATTAATAAAGGGAAAGTTATTTTTTTGCATGGGAAAAGGGTTTAACACTAGGGAAAATGGGTTCTTGGGTAGGGGAATGAGTTTGGATGGTAATTTGCTAGGCAATGTGTGAAACCATGGGGGAAGGGTGAAAATGAAGGGAAAAGGGGTTTATATAAGAAATGAAGTGGTAAAAGGGGAAATTAGTAAGTATGTAGTGAGAGGTGAAATGGAATGGGGGGAAGTTAACAAAATGAACTTATTAGAATCCTTTTTCTTTCATAACTGCTCCTACACACTGAAACACATGATTAAGCATGAAAAAATGTGCTTATGCCTCAAATAGCTTGTATTTCTGCAACCTTTCTTGTACTTACCCTTTTACTTACCCTAACATTTTTTCTTCACTTTGTTGGGTGCATTTAAGCTAGCAGACCCCTTTCTTTCCTCTCTCTTTTGAAAAGTAAACTATCTACTTCTAACCTTATATCTTCCAAGGGCTCAGATTAAACTAATGAGCTCCTTTTATTTCTCTACCTATCTACTAATCTGACAAAATTAAATTGCTTGGCTAGATCTTTATTCTCTATTTATAAACATAAAATTCAAAGCATGAAGTAGTCAAGATTAAACAGTTTGACTATCATGGGTTGTGGCATTTATGACAAGCTGTAGACAACCATTATTTTAGATAGTAAAGTAAAAAGTAGTGGCACTTGGACTTGCACACTTTCGTGATCTGTTTTTGTTTATGGTTCATATTTTTTCATTTTTTTGATCTTTTCGTATTATTTTTGTCCTTTGATATTTCTTTTAGGACATACCCTCTTTACATTTTTTAATTTTAATATGGAAAACATTTGCAGAAAGAAAAGGTATGTACAATATTACAAGACTTAACCTCAGCCAATTCAAAAGTATGATTCCTATCACTATAGGACTCTAACACCTTCAAGAAAGCGTGCCAAGATTATTTGGGAGGCACCCTACAGTTGGGTCGCTAAACATTTCAGACTAGAGAAAACAATGGAAGTACTACAAAAGTATTTTTATTGGCTGAACCTTCATCAAGAAGTTGGGAGGTACATTAAATCTTGCACTGCCTACGCCATTTCCAAACCAACCATCGAGAATCAAGGCCTATATACTCTTTTTCCTACTCCTAGTCGACCTTGGGAATCAATCTCAATGGATTACATGTCGGTCATTCCTTCCAATAAGCACAACAACAACTCCATTTTCATGGCCGTCGACAGATTCTCTAAGATAGCCATTATGGCGGCATGCAAGAAGTGTGTCACAACAGAGGTCACTACTAAGCTCTTCTTTGAGCGAATGTGGGTAAACTTTGGGATCCCACAGTCCATTGTCTCATATCCGGATAAAAAATTCCTAACTTCATTTTGGTCAAGTCTTTGGTCGATGTTGGATACCAAACTCACTAAGTCCAACACTTTCTATGCCCAAATTGATGGCCAAACAAAGGTCATCAACAAGGTGATTGTACAAATTATGTGCATGTACAACTCAAAGCATCCATGCACATGGGATGAAATCCTTCCCTATGTCTAGCACAACTACAACAAAGATCTCCACATCTCAATGGGTCACAGCCCCTTTCAATTAGGGCTAGGATTTCAGCCATTACATCCCATTGATGTGGCCATACCATTTGTAGCTACTCAGGCAGATTCAGCTCATGTCCAGTTTGAATCTGACAGGGCTAACAACTTCATTGAATGCATTCAACACATCCACCAATAGGTCCATGATATATTGGATAGAGCCAATGCTAAGTACAAGTAGCACCATGATCAACATCGAGAATCACACAAGTTCTAGGTGGGTGAAAAAGTTTGGCTACATTTGCAAAAGGAGCGCCTCATTGGACCCAACCGCAAGCTTCACCCACTCCAATATGGGCCATGCACCATCACCAAGGTTGTAGGGGACAATGTATTCGATCTCAACATTCCACCGTTCCTTGGTCTACACCCAATGTTCAATGTAGACTGTCTTCGACCATACTTTCCACCATTGATGGACACATCCAACATTGCAGAACAACTCACACCAACAGAGCTAAACCTAGACAACATGGAACAGGCCACAACCGATCAGATCATGGACACACAGATCAAAGACACTCTCTAGTAGAAGATCCAACTATATCAGGTTATCAAAGTTGGCCAACTCCTGCACCAAGGCAAGTGGCTTACTAGGGACCAAGTTCAACATAATTTCCCCATCTCATGGAGGTACTCAACGTAATGGGGACCATTGCTTCCTAAGGGGGGAGGACTAATCCAAGTGGATATTGGTCAACACATGCCTATTCCACTTGGACCCATAACATTATCTCTTTTAGTTTTTTAGTTTCGTTAATTGTAGCACAGTTTACTATTTTTGGCAGTTTTTCGGGTCCTGAACTTCCATAGTCGTTTTGAGGCCTTAAACGATGTTTTTTGGGAAAAATGGGGAAAACTTGTGTCTTCAATTGATGTTTTCCATGTGAAATTTATAATCCTCAGATAGATATTTCTAATGAGGTATTGTGCACATTAAACAAAGATCGTATGCCAAAATTACGACCTCGGGAAGTTGATGTAACAATTTACCCAAATGGGGCCCATAGTTTTGTCGTTTCATCTCCTAGGGTTAGATTTTTGGATGTTTAGGGTTTTCCATTGTTTCTTAATAATAAATAGGCCTTCGAGCCTCATTTTAACACAATTCAGAGGCATGTGTCTACCACATCTCTTCTCAGAGATAAGCTACCATCGCTCGAGCTAGTTTATTTCCATTATGTGTGTAAGCATATTTCAGTGTTTGATATTAATGAAATGAAGTGTTATTTTTGTTTCATCTTTGTATTTATGGTTATATCTATGATTTGTTGTGTTCCTGTTTAAGTTCATCTCAAAGGATGGCACCAACAACATCATCAAGCTTTAAAGTACTAGATCTAGAGACAGAGTTACTGATAGCCATAACTAAGCCATTCCAACTTTCTAGCAATGAGCACAGAAATAACAGATCCATAACTTCATCATAAAAATTCACCCCTATAGAACTTAATTGACTGGAAACTGTGTTAAATTCATTTAAATGATCAACAACAGATCCACCTTCTGACATCTTCATATGAAATAGACGCTTCATAAGAAATACCTTATTTGAGGTCGGGGTTTTTTCATATAGTTTAGCCAATGTCATCATTAAACCTTTTGTTTTCATTTCCTTTGAAATTTTGAATGCCACCAATGCTACCAGACACAACCGTATTGTTCCTACTATCTTTATGTTGAGCATCTCCCATTTTATGTCTATCATTCTCGTCGGCTTCTTTGGTTTTCCACTCAATGGTAGGTACAAATAGTTTTTATATAGATAATATTCCATTTGCATCCTCCATAAATAGTAATTTTGGTTGTTAGTTTTCTCGTCCCTAAACCTACCATCTTCCACCATTGCTCCCACTTGAATCAATAACCCTTCTTTCCTATGAGTTTATCAACCAAATAGACCTTTGGATCTAATGCCAGTTGTTAGGAATTAATTAACAGAGCAATGAAATACAAAAC
The DNA here is from genome assembly GCA_031772625.1 of Pinus tabuliformis. Taxonomy (NCBI): domain Eukaryota; kingdom Viridiplantae; phylum Streptophyta; class Pinopsida; order Pinales; family Pinaceae; genus Pinus; species Pinus tabuliformis. The sequence goes on along the minus strand of CM062808.1, from coordinate 776,495,841 downwards.
ATATTGTGGAAACACAAATACATAAATGCATAGTGTTATACGAGATTTATGATTGCAAACAAAAGTATCTCCCCTAGGTCAGTGGCTAAAATAGAACAACAGAGAGACAAGGAACCCAATGCTTTTTTAGCTTGGAAGCTCTAATTCCAATTTCAAATTCCAAAATTAGAACTTGCACAGTCAGATAACACAAGCCAAGAAACTACGAGATCTATGAAGTATCATATAAGTACTTCATTCAATAGGTCAACATGGTATTGAAATATATGAAATGATAACATCCATATAGGAAAATAATGAATTCTTTGCATTAATATAAATGGAAGGATATTACAACCATAAGTAGCAGTTGGTCTTGTAGAATAGCTCCTCAAAGTTGTTGACTTGTCCTTTCCTTGTCACAATATGCACCTCCAATCACCCTAAATGCATGAGATGATAACCACTCACTACGGAAGCATAAGGGCAGAATCACTCTCCGAAAGCCAACCCCCAACCACATAGAAGGCTAGGAATACATAGAGAAGTAGGGTAAGTTGGGAGTTCTTATCCAATTACCAATCTGAAGTTTGAGATCCACCTTTGATGGAGGGATAGGATCAAAGGATAAGTGGTGAAAACTCCAAAGTAGGGAAGGATAGGATCAAAATGTTTCATCCAAGGTAAGTAGTTGAAACAACTTCTGGAAACTCCTAGAAGAGGAAACTTTCAGAATCTTGGTCATTCTCCCGGATTTCTAGAACCAATGCAGGTGCCAAGGGGAGAAACATGTTGGTGACCAACGTAGGCCACAATGGAGAAACTTGTAGGTGATCGCACCCCAGTAGGCATACAGGGAGCGTTGGTCCTAAAACTGGCTCAGATGATGCAGTTTAGGGATGAAATTTTGGGGGATGAAGGGAACATGTTTAGGGCTTTGTGAAAGATGGTTACAAGGGGAATATGATGTTGATTGATCCCATTAGGAGGCTCACTGATCAGATGTGACAAAATGGCCTATAACACATAGAACAAGAGAGACACTTATATACATGGTTCACCCAATTTGGGTTACGTCCACAAAGAAACAACCAATCCTTCCTTTTATATTATCTAGCAAAATGAAGAGATACAACCTACAATAAATCCACTATAATTTCCTTTCACTCTCACACAACCTCTTCTCTCTCTCTTGCTCAGAATAAATAATACATAATCACAATACAATTCCCTCATATAAACTGAGGGTTGCCTTCTAGGGCAAAAAACCATAAATTAACATAACTTCTACCATCAGATCATCCGCCTAATGAATGACCCAGATTGACTATGAGATTACAATATTCTACAAGGCAATTTTTCATCTATTTTTAGTTTCAGGGGGGCTCATAAAAGTCGTCTTCGCCCCTCCCTCTACCCACTTGATGGGGATTAAATAGGTAGTGTGTCCACCCTGTTAGGAACAAGGATCCAATGCAGCTAAAACAAAAAACCTTTGAACAATCAGGAAGATAATCAAGCTCCACACCCAACATCACTTTCTGTTGTTGCGCTTGGCTTGCATAATCGTGACCAGTCTCACTAAAGTATGCTTTATCCTACCTTGCAAAACTCTTCTTTATCTGTGCTCATCTAAACATTCATTTTCTTTTTCAAAACAATCCACTTTAGTGTGGTGTTTGTACAACTAATCCATCCCCAATAACATGTTATACACTCTCAGTGGTAGCAAGTTTAAATGCACAAATTTTGACATGTTTTTTAGCTTCAAAGCACATGAATTCACCTAGTGATTCATCTTTCTCTTGGTTCCTATTTCTAACTAAACCAACCATGGTTCTACATGCATTTCCTTGGCCAACCGACACTCTTCTATGAGCTCTAGACTAACATAACTATAGTTAGAACCCATATCAATTAAAATAGAGATAATTTTGTTTGAAAACTTACCTTCCATCTCAATTATGGATGTCTGGTGGTCTTCCTAGAAATGATCCACCGCTACATAAATTTTGGGCATGCTTTTCTCTATGTCATCCTCTATCTAAGCTTCCTATGCACTATAGATCTGAGGTCCTATACCTTTTTAATGTGGGAAATCTCTTTTTCGTTGATTCTCACCACACGTCCAACATCTTAGTGGCTCTCTTGCCTCAGGCTCACGTTGTTCTCCCATGGGTGGTTGCGCACTACCTTTCTCCCCTTGACCAAATTTACGTTGAAATCGGCCTTCATCAATTAAGGCCAAACCTTATTTCTCATCACCGATCCTTTTAGGCCATTTATTCTTGCCTTTCCTACTACCCTTTGATTTCCAATCATTTTTAAAATTGGGCCTCCTTTTTTATTTCTCATAACAGTGCTTGAATTTCTTGATGGCTTCGTCAAAGGTATGTGTCTCATAGAACTCAATGTGGTCTCTAAATGTCATAGGCATCCCACTAATAAATCATTAAACTTTTTCCTTCTCATCCTTGAGATATGGCACATATATCAACAACTAAGAAATGTGGTAATATACTCTTCATCTAACAACTACCCCAACTTCAACTCATAAAAATCCTTTGCCATGTAATCATAATATATGTCTGATAGATATTTCTCTCAGAAGAGCTTTTCAAACTCCTTCCAAGTCAATATTTCTTCTAATAAGACTTTAACATTTTTCAAATCTTCCCATCATATGTTTGCACTTCTTTTTAGGTTGTAGGTGGTTACCTTTTCCTTCATGTTCTTAGAATAGTCATAAATTTTGAATAACTTCTTCATCCCATGTAGCCAAGCTTCTGTGTCTTCATATTTTTTCACCTCCCCATCAAATGTAGGTGGTTTTTCCTTCTTAAATTCTTCAAGAATATAGCCTCCTCCCTTCCTCCTCCGGTAATGATGATGATAATGTTGGAAATGTGGGTGGTAATTATATGAATGATGCCCCCTGGTAGCAGAGATAGTATGCCTACCAGAATTATGCCCATGAATGCTAAATCCGCCTCCCAGGATACGTAATAGTGCATTTCCCTTCACGGTACCTTCACTTTCCCTTATGTGCCTCTTTTGGATATGCCACCATCCACCCCATTTGTTCTCTCTTCTAATTCAAAAGGGCTCAACTTCTCTCTATGGCTAACCCCCACCTCATGCTTCTTTTGTCTTTGTAAGTCAAAGAGGCTTTGGAGTATAACTACATTCACCTTCATTTGCCTCTCTCAGGCCATTAACAACCTTTCATTATCTGCCTTGAAGGTTCTTATCTCGACCTTCAAGCTTCTCAAGGTATCCAACCTGTCAAGAGAGTTGTCTCCTCCCCTGTTTCCCATTGATATTTCTTCCCCGTTCATGCCCATTCATTCATATCCATTTTTTGACATGTTGGAGTTGTACTTGACCATCCATGTCCTCATCCTTTAATTATTTTAATGCTTGTGATGTGTTTTCATTCACACCCAACTATTAGGTGAATCATATCATAATCAAATAAACAAAATCTTAACCTTGAACTTGCTCTGTTAGAGTTTCCATAACAGTCTAGATGCAATAAATAGGGCATGTTAGTGCATTAATCAACATGAAAATCTTGTTATTCATTAGTGTTATGCTACATACGAAATCACAACTAGTTAATTTCAAACTAGTTTATAACACCTAAATATCACCTTTGTTAATTTTCTTAAAGAAACATCACGGAATCTCATGCAAGAAATATGCTATTAGCTTGCTCATGATAGAGCCCATCCAGTCCAAGTGTTAAACCCATATGCTCTGATACCAACATGTAACACCCCTTGCTAACCCCATAACCCATCTAGAGTTATAAGGAGGTAGTTACTATGCAGATCCAACTCCCAAAATACAACTTTGGGAATGGGGCCTAAAAATTTTGACCTTTCCTAATCATCTTAGAACTACAATTAAACACCATTGTCATGTTTATCTTGTCAAGACAATTCCAACAATATAAACTTTGCCTCAATCTGACTAATGGTTTGATAATTATGCCCTCTTAAAGATATGTGTTGACACCTTTCCATGTCACCTTGCCCTCCACATGGAAATCATCCAATGGTCCACACAACATACAACTAGAGGCATCGCGTAGTGGATAGGCCACGTGATGGGTAGGCTAAATGGACAGTCAAAAGTCAGCCCTCTCTACTAGCACGCACCTTTTTCGCTTAATTTACCAAGCCCGGCCCCTGACCATCGACCTAAGTTGGGGTCAGACCCTTTCTTTAGCACGATAAAATGCTAGGTCAAAATCAGTGCGAACCCCCAACCAATTGACCTACCTATAGGTTTTAACCCTGTACAAAAATTACCTGCAAATGAATTATTCAAATAGAAAAATAAACAATGGCAAGAACAAAAAACAAATACACATATATTTTCCCCTGGATCCCAAAATCGAGACTACCAGATTGATTTGTCATTATGTTCCTTTCAATGTTACAATACATATATATACATGCTGAAGCATTCATAAAGCCCAATCCATTAACCCTATATTAGAACATAACCATAGTACCCTTGATCAGATCTACAAAATACTATAGGCAGAAAACCATCATGCCCAAAACCATGGGTAGGTCCGCCCAACTATTATTGGGTCTGCATAAAAAAATTCCCCAGGGTGTTTCCCCAGACCTTGTGGAGCTAGTCGTGGAAAGAATATAACACACACCCAACACTCTTGACTTCTCACGATTGCACAGTCACCCCGACTCAGGTTGGGCAGAGGCCCGTTGAGGTTCATCCTACCTATATGACCTCCAAACTCAAGTTGGGAAGAGGTACATGGAGGTTTAGCCTATCTATATGACCTCCCGACTCTCTACCTATGGGTCTAGATACCTAATTTCATAGCCATTTTTAGAATTTTACAAAGTTCCATGGGTCGTTATCCTTCACAATTTTTCTAGTTTTTTCTTAGGTATTTCAAGTGCCAATAGTAGCACTTCGGGGCTAGTGAAATCCAAATAAAATATTAAGGACATCTTGATGAGAATTTCTTTAAGGAAATTCACCAAAACAATACCACTTCCAAGAGCAATTCTTCCTATGAATACAAATAGCAAAACAACTCTGCAACAATAAGAAACCTGCCTTCCTTGACTCTATCAGCCCCATACTTGAACAATAATGAAGAGGGAATCAACATCACTAGCATATTCCCCTACTCATCGAGCAAGGACACAACCATGTAATTATCAATAATAGATAGATAAAATTCCTATGATAAGACTGGATCAACCATATAACATTCATTCAGCACTGGATGACAATTAGTCCACTAGGACAACTAACTTTACTACACAAACACTTCAATAGTGCAATCCCAACACTAACATAGTTAAACAATTCCCTGCAACAACATGTTAGCATAAGGCCATTAATCCCATGAAATGTTCATGTTCATCAATAGATCCTCATATGGATTTTGACGAGTCATTTAGCATATATACACAAGTAAACCAAGACTTTTCGTGCAACCCATAACATACCATTCATTCACACTTTAACATGGAATTCATACAAGAGTGTGTACAAGAAAACTTATCTTATATATTATATTGAAGATGGGAAACTGAGTTCAAGACTACAAGTCTCCACCCAACCATAGACAAGCTTCAATTAAGTTACTTGAAGTTGTCACCCTTGAGCCAAATTCTAAGGACTGAGGTGGTCTTGGTTAAGGGAATAAACACCAATTTCTAGCGGAAACAGGGACTCTAGAGGTCCTCATACCTCCACCCACTAGCTACTCAGTAGTCAACTAATGCACAGGAAATATAGAGGCCAACTTCCTTCACCCTTCGGCTATATAATGGTGCACACACACACACACACACTCCAGGGGGTGGAGAGGTTTCGCCTCCACCCTGGCACCATGCAACACAATGGTCCCACCCAATGAAGGGAATCGAGAACCCATTGCCAATAAGATAATCAATAAAAGAAGACTCTATAATTTTCTTTACAAGAAATCCAAGGGCTAAATCTCTACCCCAGGTTGTTAAGGGACTCTAGAGAATTTAGTCTCCATCCTCCAACCCCTTAAGGTATCCTGAGATTTGCCCTCATCTGAAGGATAATTCCTCCTGTACTCCTATTTCTCAACAAAAGGTACGATAGCCTTCTTAGAGTGGTGAAAGAAGCCAAAGTATTCCATTCAATTGTAAGTGCCATGGTCTTTCTAATTAGGAATCCTCCATGCCTCTGCTGTCCATGATGATCACCATTTGTCTTTACCCAATGCACATGGAAAGTTCTTCACAATTTATTGATCCCACAACTCCTACATGTTATCCTCCTTTTACACATTGTTGTGAGTCCTTACTCCAAACTCCTCAACTACTTGGGGTGTGTGCTCCCTCTCTCTTATTCCCCTGAATTCCTCTTTCCCCTATTTTGCATGTGTACCTCCTCCACGTTGTCTAACTCTCTTCCCCTAGGTCAACCCCATGGTGTTTTTCCAACTACACCCACATAGTTAGTGTGCATTAACTCTTTTTCCTTTCCTGTTTATTGTGGTTCCTGAGCCAACATGGGTTTTGTCCCCTATTTTGTTGTCCATAAATTCCCAACAACAGTCCCATTCAACACAACATTCCAGTGCATCTAAAGCTTCAACAACCAACCTTCAATGGTTGTCCACTCTTTCTAGTTTCTTCCTTCAACAAGTAATTTGAATATCCCAAGAAATTAACCTCTCTCAGTCCCTTGGAATCTGTGTCCCTCACTCAACCCATTTTAATTTTCAAAATTCACATATCTGAGCTAATTTGCATGGAAAGATCAAACTAATTATGGGTTGGGTTGTTACAGACCCCTCCCCCTTAAGGGAACACAGTCCTCGGTGTTCTCTGTCCATATACATAAAGAAAACATGTTAAATAAAGAAATCATCAACATATTGTCCTTGGATCTTTATATTTACAAATCTTTAAAGTGTGTGTGTGTGTGTGTGTGTGTCTATCTATCTATATATATATATATATATATATATAGATATATATATATCAACCGAAAAACAAAAATGGATAAGTTGTTTTCATGGCATCAAGCATTTCCCAAGTGGCTTCCTCGAGCCTAAAGTGCTTCCACTACACTTTGACTTACTCTATGACTCGACTCCGGAGCATGAGAAACCTCTGGTCTAGAATGCACAATGTCTCTGGCTAGAACTCTCCCTCTAGTTCTACTTGTAGCACAAACCAAAAAATAACATGATTAGAATATCATACATATATTTTAAGAAAAAATCATGGAAAACATCATGGATTTTAATTGAAGAAGGTAAGGCTAGACTATAGGCCACTATCCCAATCTTCTCAAGGATTTCAAAAGGTCCACAAAACCATGGTGTCAGCTTGGCACATGATCCAATCTTCAAGGATCTCTTCTTAGGTCTAATTCTTAGGTAAACATGTTCACCGACCCATAACTCTTTATGTACCCTATGTTTATCTGTATAGCTCTTTTTCCTATCTTGTGATACCTTTAAGTCCTACCTAATAACTTGGATCTCCTGCTCCATCTTTTTTAACATATTAAGTCTAATAAGGACCCTACTCACTCGATCACTCCAGCCGATAGGAGTATTACAAATCCTTCCACACAATGCCTCAAACGAGATCATCTTTAAAGACCCTTGGTACTCATTATTATATTCAAACTCCACAAACGGAAGATACTTATATCGCTTCTCTTGCTAGTGCATTACATACATCCTCAACATCTCCTCGAGGATTCAATTAGTCTCTATGTTTTACCATCCGTTTATGGATGATATGTTGTACCGAATGTTAATTTAGTCCCCAATCCTGCAAATAGGTCCTTCTAAAACTTGTAAGTGAACTTGGCATATCTATCCAAATTAATTTTCTCTGGAACTCCATGCAGTCTCACAATCTCCTTTATGAATATTTGTGCCACCTGACTAGCTCAGTTGGTGGAATTGATTGCTATAAAATGAACTACCTTGCTCAATCTGTCAACAACTACCATAATTGCATCATGTTTCCTAGAGGGAAAACTTGTTATGAAATCCATAGAGATCACCTCGAATTTCCATTTCGGAATGGGAATGGGCTACAATAAACATGTTGGATTTTTGGATTCATCCTTCACTTATTGGCACTCTATGCATTTAGAAACAAAAATCAGCCACCTCATTTTTCATATTAGGCCAAAAATAAAATTTCTTAATGGCCATGAGAGTCTTTTAGTATCTCGGGTGACCGAAATATGGCTTTGTATGAAACTCTCTCAAGATAAGGTTTTTTAAATCAACATTGTTTGGGACAAAATTATGTTCTTGAATCTAATTAAACTATCATTTGTGAGATGATATTCCTTGTCTCCTCCTTTATCGCTTCCCTGTTGTAGCTCTTGTTTGATCTTTTGATACTTCTCATCATGTTTGACCTGCTCTACCAGGTTCAATCCATAAGAGCTTATGGTTTCCAGGTGATTCAACTAAATCCTTCGACCAAGTGCATCAACAACTCAATTTTCCTTACATTTAATGTACTTAATTTTGAAGTCAAATTCACTAGGTGTAGTCAACCATATAGCTTGTTTGGCATTCAACATAGGTTTATCAAACAAGTAATTTAGTCACCCATTATTTGTCATGAGCATGAATCTTTTTCCGAGGAGGTAGTTCCTTCACATCTTCAATGCATGAATAATGGCAGCTAACTCCAAATCATGAGTCATATAGTTTGTCTCGTGCTCATTCAATTTCTAGGACTCATAACACAAAGCCTTTCCATCCTACACCAAGACTCCACCAAGCCCCTCCTTGTAGGAATTTGTGAAAATCACAAAATCCTTGCTTGGATCTGCAATCCTCAACATTAGTGTATTAGTGAGCAACTTCTTTAATTTCTCAAAACTGGTTGCACACTCAGTAGTCCATTCAAATCTCTTTCATTTTCTATACAAGGATGTGATAGGGTGTCATATCTTAGAGAAGTTCTTGATGAACCTCATGTAGTAGCCTTCCAACCCCGTGAATGATCTAACCTCATTTAAATTTTCTGGTATGGGTCACTCCATGACGGCCTTGACCTTCTCTGGATCAACTAATATCCCCTCCTTGGAGATAACATGACCCAAGTATTGTATCTTCGGTTGGAAGAACTCACACTTTCTAAGATTTTTGTGGAGTTTATGCTCTCTCAATAACTGTAGCATTGTAGCCAAGTGCTTCTCATGTTCTTCCTCAGCCTTTGAATACACCCATATGTCATCTGTTGGAAAACACTGGGGGGGGCGAATAAGTATTCCTTAGCAATTAACACTTTTAAATATTTTCAGAGCATTAGTTAATCTTCAATTATCATTAATGTTTATGCAGCAACAATAATGAATAAAAGAACACAGGAGGCACAAAAATTTTGGGTGGAAAACCCCCTCCGGGTCAAAAACCACAGAACGCTTTTCTAGTAATTCTTTAATATTCAACTCCATTTAAAAAGAAAGTGCCAACTTCCTAGAATCTAGAAAAGCATTCTTCTCCAGCTCCCACTCGATGGACTCTCCAACCCCCAAGATTCTTCAGTAGTCAACTGAAAAGATGCCCCAACACCCAATGAGCTACAACTCACCCTAGCACCACCCTACTAACCTATAGAAGAATAAAAGAAGAATGGACTCCCGTACAAGGGAAAATGATCCACTTTACAATGATATAGAATGATGTAGAAGAAGACAACACACTAGACCATAACCCCAACTATGACACAACCACCTAATATGATCCTAGACCTCTCGACATTGCCTCTTCAACTCTTGGAAGATAGACACTTGTACAACTTTTACAAAGATGCTTTTACAATGACTCTGTACAATTATACGTTTACAATGTCTGTATGCAGTGCTGCCCACTTGAAGACTTCATGTGGTGAACTTCTTGCTATTGTTTTGCACCTTGATTGTTGCTCTTGTCATGCTACCCTTTCTCATTCTTCAGAACATTAGATTATGCATTGAGACTTCTCTTGATGAATATATAATACCCGCAAAAAGTCTCAAGGAAATACCCATGACATGATAATAGCAAAACTTACCTCATCCTGTAGAGCATATGTCAGTGCTAAAAAAAACAACAAATTAGAATACAAAGACCCTAATGCAATTAATAGATGAACATGCATATACAAAAGATACTTACCTTTAGCTTACCTCTGCTACATCATTTTGCTACACCTTGCTCTTTGCTACCCTAGAAAGTCTAGTCCTTTGCACCCCTTGACAACACTTGATCTAGTTTTTCTTGCCTTCTAGGAGCACGATATTTAATTTGGTGTATCTCTACGATTTCAGATCCCTAGCATGTGACATTTGGTCCTATAGAAGCCCTTTGATTCTTCTTTCCAATGCCACGGGTCTGACCGGATTTGGACTCTTCAAGAAAAATTTATGCCCAATCTCTCACAATGACCTAGTTATGGACTAGTTCAGTAGAGGGAACTTGTACGACGTGACATGTGTCATTGTTTTCCTCCTTTGGCTCTGAAATTGATACACAAAAAGCTATATTCTATGCACTATCCACCACTTTTTACAGAATTCTAATCCTCTTCTCAGAGAGAGAGTTATGACAACTTTCCCAAGGTCACTTCTTTGAGATGAAATTCAACAGCTTGCAAAAACCCTAACTTCCACATATCATATCTCCGAAAATATAGAGAACCAATCCTCTTCTTAGAGAGAGAGTTATGACAACTTTCCCAAGGTCACTTCTTTGAGATGAAATTCGGTAGCTTGCAAAAACCCTAACTTCCACAGATCATATCTCCGAAAATATAGCGAACAAAGGTCTGAAATTTGGTCACGACGTTCATCAGGATTTGAATCAAATGGGTTTTAATTTCAGAATCTAAGACTTCACAGCAATGAAGTTATAGCGAAAATGCCATGATCGCTACATTTGGAGGATATATGAGATTTCTTTTTATAGAGTTGAGAGGGGCTTCTATAGAGAATGTTGGAGAGATTTTAGGAGCTTAAATAATTATTAATTAATGACTATTCAATGACCAAAACCAACTATGAGTGCCATGCCACAACCCCATAGGGTTTTAGCCCACTAACTGGGGTTACTAACTTCAAACATGAATATCTGTCAAACCATGAAGAATTACTTGGCGTGCCATAAATCAACGGAAACATCTCGACGAGTAGAATCTATCTAGGAGATACTTGACTAAAAATAGAGTAATTTTTCAAGTCAAAATTCCCTTGAAAGATCAGGGTAGCCCCTAGTGCTACTTGGGTTGACATCAATGACAACCTCAGATCATCTTTAGGTCAACAATCTCCCCCTTTGGCATTGATGGCAACACAAGTACTCCCCCTGCGATCAGGGCACCTCTTCCTATTGACTTCTCTCCCCCTTTGACATCAATGGCAAAGGGTAACTCTCCTTGACACACAACCATCTTGCAGACCTGTACACACTTCCACTCCCCCTTTATTTTTTGAATAAGGAAAATCTAATGAGAACTTGGGAGAATCCCAAGCTTCTGGCGAAGATATTCAAATGCTTCATGAGGTAAAGGTTTAGTGGAGATATCAGCAATTTGTTCTTTTGTACCAAAATATTCAAGTTTGATATTCTTTCAGTGACTTGTTCTCTAACAAAATGATATTTTATCGAAATGTGTTTTGTTTTTGAATGCATGACAAGATTCTTGGAGATGTTGATGGCATTGGTGTTATCACAGAAGATGGGAATAGGCTCATTGAATTGTACTTGAAGATCTTGCAAATTTTGTTTCATCCAAAGGACTTTAGTACAACAAGTTGTCGCTGCAATGTATTCTGCTTCCATTGTAGATAACAAGATTGAGGTTTTTTTTTTGCTCAACCATGATACGAGACAACCACCTAGATAGAATGTTGCTCCACTAGTACTCTTACGATCATCAATGTTTCTTGCCCAATCTGCATCTATAAAGGCTTGAATAATGAGATTGTTTCCCTTGGGATACCACAAGCCATATTCTGTTGTGCCCTTTAGATATCGAAGAATTCTTTTGATGACAATAATATGTTATTCTTTTGGTGTTGCTTGGAATCTTGCTACTTGTCCAACTGCTTGCATAACATCTGGTCAGGAGGCTATTACATGTAGAAGACTACCAATCATATATCTATACAACCTCTGATCCACATCCTTAGATGAGTCGTCTATGCTCAATTTGCAACCTATTACCATCAGAGTAAGGATGGGTTTGCAATCTTCCATTTTGAATTTCTTGAGAATTTCCTTGATGTACTTGGCTTGACATATAAATATTCCTTTCTCTTGCTAAGATATTTGAAGCCCTAAGAAGTATGTCAACTCACCAAGTAAAGACATCTCGAACTCACTTTGCATCTTTGTAGCAAAGTTCTTACTTAGTCAATCATCATTGCTACCAAAGATTATATCATCCACATATACCTCAACGATTGTTAAATTATCCTTATCTATTTGTACGTAAAGATTGCTATGAGCAATACCTTTCTTGAACCCTTGTTGACGTAGATATCCATCAAGATGAGCACACCATGCTCTGGGAGCCTACTTGAGACCATACAGATCCTTCTTTAACCTGCAAACTTAGTCTTCTTTTTCTAATAATAGAAAACCTTCAGGTTGTTCGATGTAAACTTCTTCTTCTAATTCTCCATTCAGAAATGCTGACTTAACATCCATTTGGTAGAATTTTATTTTTCTTGAACATGCATTGGTGAGAAACATCTGGATGGCTTCCATTCTGGAAAATGGTGCAAATATTTTGTTGAAATCAATTCCTTCCACTTGTGCATAGCCTTTGCAAACCAATATTGCTTTGTTTCTGGTAACCTGTCCATCTTCATTCAATTTGTTCCTGAACACCCATTTAGTCCCAATGACATTTTTATCTTTTGGTCATGGAACTAATTCCCAGGTGTTATTCTTCTCGATTTGATCCATTTCTTCATTCATAGCGGCTACCCAATGTTCATTCTGGCTGGCTTCCTCAAAACTACTAGGCTCAAAGGTTGCTAGAAAAGTAATGTGAGCTTGTTGTATTGAACGAAGCTATCGACCTTTTCTTGTTCCAACTCCTTCATTTATGTCACCAATGATTTGATTTGATGGATGGTTCTTTTGAATCCATTATTTTTTTCTCTTTGGAGGAGCTTCTTATTCTTGTTCCTGTATATATTGTTGATCATTATTTACTTCTTCCTTGTTGACGGTTTCTTCTTGTTCTAGAATTTTCTTTGTACCTTTTTCAGCCTCTGTCTCAAGTTTTAAAGATTCTAAATCCTCATCATTATTCGTTAGAACACTATCTTCATCAAATGTAACATTTATGCTCTCCACTACCTGTTTTTGTCTTAGATTATAGCATTTATAGGCCATTCTTTTGCGTGAGTAACCAACAAAGATACCTTCATCAACACGCGATTAAAACTTACCCAACTTTTGATCTTCTCTTTTGATATAACATTTGCTTGTGAAGATTCTGAAATATTTTACATTAGCTGGTTTTCCTTTCCATAATTCATATGGGGTCTTATTGCAATTATTTTTTAGAAGACTTCTGTTGATAATGAAGACTGTCGTATCAATTTCTTGAACCCAGAATTTTTCATCCAATTTTGAGTCCTTCAGCATTTTTCTACCCATTTCCTGTACGGTTCTGTTCTTTCTTTCAGCAACTCCATTTTGCTGAGGTGTTCGTGCTGTTGAAAATTGTCTTTTTATTCCATTTTTGTCATAGTATTGCTAAAATAATTTGGAAGTGAATTCTCCGCCATTATTTGATCTTAGACACTTTATTTTTCATTTTTGACCAACTCCTTGTAGATCTTAAAGCACTCAAATGCTTCAGATTTTTTCTTTAGGAAACTGATGGTTATCATCCTGGTATAGTCATCTATCATTAACATGAGATATAATTCTCCATCTAAGCCTTTTGTTCCCATAGGATCACATAGATCAGTATGTATCAATTGCAATGGATGTGATGCAATGTGTTCTTTTGTTTTAAATCCACATTTTGTCTGCTTGTCATGTTGACAAGCCTCACATAGTGTGTTGGAAGGTTTTGAGATTTTTGGCATTTCTTGTACTGCTTCCTTTTTTCTTATCCTAACAAGATTGTCAAAGTTTATGTGACCCATTCGGTTGTGCCATAACCAACTTTCATCCTCTTTGGCTAGTAGACATGCTTTAGTTGCTTCATCCAGAACATATATGTCATTTGGAGCTCGACTTGTTGTAGCCACAATTTTACCATACCTGCCTTTCCTGATTTCACATTTTGTGGAGTTGAATAGAATTGTGTGTCCTTGATCACACATTTGTCTAACACTGAGCAGATTGTGATTCATGTTTTCAACCAATAGAACATTCTTGGCTAGAGCATCTTTGCTTCTGAGACTGACGGTACCTGATCCTATAACATTTGAAGATCCATCATTTCCAAAGGACACGGTTCCATCCTTCTTCTCTTTCAAAGATACAAATTTCTTTCTATCTCCAGTCATATGAATTGAGAAACCGCTATCAACATACCACACATCTTTGTTGTTTTGAGCCTTGAGAGCAAGAGAACAATTATCAGTGTTCTTCTTCTTCCATGTTCGTTCGTTCTGTGGCTTCGAAGATTCTTCTGGAGGATTTTCAAGTCTGTAGTCTCTGGCTATGTGTCCAAAGTTTCGACATTTGTAACATTCAATATTACTTCTTAAATGTTCAAATCTATTGATGTTTCGTTGAGCCCTGGGAGGTTCATATTTGACAAATCTCCTAGAATTGTATTGGTTCCTAGGGTACGTGCGACATTCTACAGCTTTATGACCAAATTTTCCACATGAATAGCAATAGCCATGAAAAATATGTTGGTACCTGGATGGAAATCTTCGTCGAGGAATTGTCTTCCAAGGCTGTTCTTGCGAATCTTGTTCAATGAATTCTACATGCCTGTCAGATCTCATAGGTTCATTGTATTTTGTTGTAGAAGGTCCTACTTCTTCTTCTTTGTAACCGAGGCTAGTTCTATCATTGTAATATCATTGATTGTTGATGAGTTCTTCCAACGCCCTTGAGCTGTTGGCATAGTTTTGGACAGTTTTTCCCTTCTTCACTTCCTTACACAACGAGACTACTTCGGCTTCTAATGCTTCCCTTTCTCGGTTGCTTTCTTCCAACTTCTTTTGAAGTGACTCTTCAATACATTTGTGTTCTTCAACTTCAATTTTGAGACCTTGAACTTGTTCTTCAAGAGTATTGGAATGGATCTTCTCAGCCTTGAGCTCTTTTATAAGCTTGATTGCCTCCTTAGGAAAATCTTTTATGTTCAACCCTTCTTCTTTGTTGTTTGATACCTCTTGTTTATTGTGCTTGGCCATAAACAATACTCTCTCATTGGCTTCTTCTTCACTGTCATTGTCTTCATCGAATGATGAGTTATCTTCTTTAGAGAGAAAGTTCCTTTTGAATTCTTTCTTCTTGCCTTGCTTGTTGAATTTCTTAAAGCCTTTCTTTCCTTTTGAGTTTCCATCACTTTTGTTCAGACATTTTGCTGCGAAATGCTCAACTTTACCACAACCAAAACATATCAATGGAAGTTTACCTTTGAATTTTCCATTACCAATTTTTAGTTTTCTCGTAAGGTAAGCATATTCTCCATCTGAAAAACCTTCTTCATCATCTTCCTTTTCTTCACACTTATAGGTGTAGGTGCAGGTCTTTGCCTTTGAAGGTTGTTTGTCCTTATTGGTTTTCTTAGATGTAGTGAACACAATTTCTAGATTTAAAGTACCCTCTTCTTCATCAATTCTCATTTCATATTCTATGAGAACTCCATGTAATTCCTCTTTGCTGAGTTTGTCCAGATTTGCACTGTATTCTAAGACCGATACCTTTTGGTTGAATCTTCTTGGTAATGTTCTAAGAATCTTTCGTATAATAGTCTTCTCGTCAACAAGCTCTCCCAATCCTTCCAGAGTGTTGGTTATTTCATCAATGTGTTGGAAGTATGCGGCAACGTTGTCATCTTATTTCATTCTGATTTACTCAAATTTTTCTCTGTAGATTTGAAGCTTTGCTTCTTTGACATTTGAGTCACCTGCATATATATTCTCAAGCTTGTCCCATACATTTTTTGTGGTTTTACAACCCAACACCTTATGATAAGCAGATTCAATAAGTCCACTGATAATAATATTCTTTTCTTTTGCATCATTTACCAAATTCTTCTTACCTTGTTCATCTGCAGTTGGTGTAAATCCATTTTGAACAGTGTCCCATACTTCGTAACCTTGTGCCAAGAGATAGACCTCCATTCTTCCTTTCCAAAGTGCATAATTATTTTCATTGAATAGAGGTACACCATTCTTGGTATGCTCCATGATCTCCTTCCATTTGTTAAACTACTATTGAAGGAACCAAGCTCTGATACCAATTTTTGGAAAATACTGAGAGGGGGGGTGAATCAGTATTCCTTAGCAATTAGCACTTTTAAATATTTTCAGAGCATTATTTAATCTTCAATTATCATTAATGTTTATGCAGCAACAATAGTGAATAAAATAACATGAGAGGCACAAAAATTTTAGGTGGAAAACCCCCTCTGGATCAAAAACCACAAAACACTTTTTTAATAATTCTTTAATATTCAACTCCAATTGAAAAGAAAGCCCCAACTTCCTATAATCTAGAAAAGCATTCTTCTCTAGCTCCCACTGGATGGATGCTCCAACGCCCAAGATTCTTCAGTAGTCAACTGAATGGATGCCCCAACACCTAATTAGCTACAAATCACCCTAGCATCACCCTACCACCCTGACGTTTTCATAGGCTTGAGCCTGTTGGTGACTTCATGCACCACCTAGCACCAACCTACAACCCTATAGAAGAATAAAAGAAGAATGGACTCCTGTACCAAGGAAAATGGTCCACCTTACAATGATATAGAATGATGTAGAAGAAGACGACACACTAGACCATAACCCCACCTATGACAAAAACACCTAATGATGATCCTAGACTTCCCAACATTGCCTCTTCAACTCTCGGTAGATAGACACTTGTACAACTTTTACAAAGATGCTTTTACAATGACTTTGTACAATGATACTTTTACAATGTCTGTATGCAGTGCTACCCACTTGAAGACTTCATGTGGTGAACTTCTTGCTGTTGTTATGCACCTTGATTGCTACTCTTGTCATGCTACCCTTTCTCATTCTTTAGAACATTATATTATGCATTGATTCTTCTCTTGATGAATATATAATACCTGCAAAAAGTCTTCAAGGAAATACTCATGACATGATAATAGCAAAACTTACCTCATCCTGCAGAGCATATTTCAATGCTAAACAAAAACAACAAATTAGAATACAAAGAACCTAATGCAATTAAGAGATGAAAATGCATATACAGAAGATACTTACCTGTAGCTTACCTCTGTTGCATCATTTTGCTGCACCTTTCTCTTTGTTTCCCTAGAAATTCTGGTCCTTTGCACCCCTTGACAACACTTGATCTAGTTTTTCTTGCCTTCTAGGAGCACGATATTTAATCTAATGTATCTCTGCTATTTCAGATCCCCAACATGTGATATTCAGTGCTATAGAATCCCTCTGAGTCTTCTTTCCAATGCCACAGGTCTGACCCAATTTGGACTCTTCACAACAAAGTTATGCCCAATATCTCACAATGAACTAATTATGGACTAGTTCAGTAGAGCGAACTTGTATGACGTGCCACATGTCATTGTTTACTCCTTCGGCTCTAAAATTGATACACATAAAACTAAAGTCTGTGCACTATCCGCCACTTTTTACATAATTTCAATCCTCTTCTCAGAGAGAGAGTTATGATGCTTTTCCCAAGGTCACTTCTTTGAGATGAAATTCGGCAACCTGCAAAAACCCTAACTTCCACGATCATATCTCCGAAAATATAGCGAACCAAGATCTTAAATTTGGTCATGATGTTCATCAGGATTGTGAATCAAATGGGTTTTAATTTCAGAATCTAAGACATCGCAGAAATGAAGTTATAGCAAAAATTCCACGATTGCTACAATTGGAGGATATATGAGATTTCTTTTTATAGAGTTGAGAGGGGCTTCTATAGAGAATGTTGGAGGGATTTTAGGAGCTTAAAAAATTATTAATTAATGACTATTCAATGACCAAAACCAATTATGAGTGCCATGCCACAACCCCATAGGGTTTTAGCCCACTAACTGGGGTTACTAACTTCAAACATGAATATCTCTCAAATTGTGAAGAATTACTTGGCGTGCCATATATCAACGGAAACATCTCGACGAGTAGAATCTATCTAGAAGATCCTTGACTAAAAATAGAGTAAGTTGTCAAGTCAAAATTCCCTTGCAAGATCAGGGTAGCCCCTGGTGCTGCTTGGGTTGACATCAATGACAACCTCAGATCATCTTTAGATCAATAATGATCTCATGAACCTCATGTAGTAGCCTTCCAACCCCGTGAATGATCTGACCTCATTTACATTTTTTAGTGTGGGTCACTCCATGATGGCCTTGACCTTCTCTGGATCAACTAATATCCCCTCCTTGGAGATAACATGACCTAAGTATTGTATCTTCAGTTGGAAGAACTCACACTTGCTAATATTCTTGTAGAGTTTATGCTCTCTAAATAATTGTAGCACTGTAGCCAAGTGTTTCTCATGTTCTTCCTCGGTCTTTGAATACACCCATATGTCATCGATAATTACAATGACAAACTTGTCCAAGTAAGTACACAACACATTATTCATTAAGCACATGAAAGTGGTTGGGTCATTAGTAAGCCCAAACAGTGCCACCACGAAATCATAATGCTTGTATCTTGTCTAGAATGTGGTCTTTTGAATATCTTCCTCTTGGATCCTCACTTGATGATATCCTAACCTCAATTTGATCTTAGAGAAGACTACTTATCCCCATAATTGACCATAGAGGTCATCAATTTGTGGCAGTGGATATTTGTTCTTTATGGTCACCTTGTTTAATTTCCTATAGTCAATGCATAATATAAGGGTTTCATCCTTCTTATTTACAAACAAGATGGGTCATCCCCATGGGGACACACTCGGCCTTATATACACCTTGTCCAATATCTCCTTTAGATGCAAGTTTACATCGACCAACTCAAGAGTGCTCATCCTGTATGGTGCCTTGGATGCTTGTGTTTCTCCAAGTACCAACTCAATAGAGAAATATATCTCTCTATGAGGAGGTAATCTAGGAACCTCCGCCAGAAATACATCTACATACTACTACAGAACTGGATATCTTTTTAGCAGCTCACTTTCATCATTCTCAGTATCACTGCTAGCCTTTCCATCACTAGAGATTTGCACTGCAAACAACATGCATCCCTTTTTTCTACTGTGCTTGGCTTGCATAGTCGTGACCCTGCCTTGCAAAACTCTTCTTTCTCCTTCTTTTTCTAAGCATTCAATCTATTTTTCAAAACAATCCACTTTATGTGGTGCCTATACAACCAATCCATGCCTAATAGCATGTTATACACTCCCAATGGTAGTAGGTTTAAATGTGCAAATGTTGACATGTCGTTTAGCTCGAAAGCACATGAATTCACCCAATAATTAATCTTTCTCTTGGTTCATGTTTCTAGCTGAACCAACCATGGTTCTACATGCATTTCCTTGGCCAACCAAAACTCTTTTAGGATTTATGGACTGACATAATTGTAGTTAGAACCCAAATCAATTAAAATAGAGATAATTTTGTTGGACAACTTACCTTCCATCTCAATGATGGATACCTGATAGTATTCTTAGTGGTTATCCACTGCTGCATAAATTCTAGGTGGGATTTTTGTTATGTCACCCTCTGTCTGAGCTTCTTCTGCACTATAGATATGAGGTCCTCCACCTTCCTGATGGTGCAGTCTCTTTTCTAGTGATTCTCACCACACGTCCAACATCATAGTAACTCTCTTGCCTCAAGCCAACGTTGTTATCCCATGGGTGGTTACACACTACCTTTCTCCCCTTGACCAATTTTGCACTAAAATCAGCCTTCACCAATTGAGGTCACACCTTCTTTCTTGGAAGTGATCCTTTTGTACCATTTCTTCTTATCTTTCGCACTAGCCTTTGATTTCCAATCATTTTTAAAATTTGGTCTCCTTTTTGCTTGCTGGTAGCAGTGCTTTAATTTCTTGATGGATTTGTCCAAGGTTTGTGGCTCATAGAACTCGATGCAGTCTCTAAAATTAATAGGAAACCCACTAATAAATCATTGAACTTTCACCTTATCATCCTTGAGATATGGCACATATCTCAACAAGTCAAGAAATCTGGTAATATATTCTTCACCTGACAGTTGCCCTGACTTCAACTCATAAAAATCCTTTGCCTTGCAGTCATAATATATGTCCGATAGATATTTCTCCCAAAAGAGCTTTTCAAACTCCTTCCAAGTCAGTCTTTCTTCTTATATGCCTTTAACATTTTTCAAATCTTCCCACCATATGTCTACCCTTCCTTTCAGGCTATAGGTGGCTACCTTTTCCTTCATGTTATTAGAATAGTCATGAATTCTGAACAACTTCTTCATCCCAAGTAGCCAAGCTTCTATGTCTTCATATTTCTTCACCTTCCCATCAAATGTAGGTGGTTTGTCCTTAATTTTTTTGGGCATAGATCCTCCTCCCCTCTTCCTCTAGTAATGATAATGAGAATGTTGGCAATGAGGGTGGTAATGATAAGAATAATGCCCAATGATAGCAGAGCTAGTATAACTACCAGAACGATGCCCATGAGTGCTAGTTCTTCCTCCTGGGGTACGTAATGATGCATTTACCTTCATGGTATCTTCACTTTTGTTTCAGTGCATCTTCCTATATTTGCCACCATCCACCCCATTTATTCTCTCTTCTGATTCAAGATGGATTAGCTTTTCTCTGTGGCTAGCCCCTAGGTCATGCTTCTTTTGTCTTTGTAAGTCTAAGAGGCTTTGGGGTATAACTAAATTTTCCTCCGCTTGCCTCTCTTGGGCCTTTACCAATCTTTCATGATCTACCTTGAAGCTTCTTATCTCAGCCTTCAAGCCTCTCAAGGTATCCAACCAGTCAGGAGATTTGTCTCCTCCCCCATTTCCCACTGATCCTTCTTCCTCATTTATGTCTGCCCCTTCATATCCATTTTGTGACCTGTTGGAGCTGTAGAGGACCATTCTTATCCTCATCCTTTAATTATTTTAATTCTTGTGATGTGTTTTCATTCACACACAACTGTTAGGTGCATCACATCATAATCAATTAAACAAAATCTTAACCTTGAACTTTCTCTCTCGGAGCTACCCTAGCAGTCAAGTTGCAACAAATAGGCCATGTTAGCACATCAATCAACATTAAAATCTTGTTATTAATTAGTAATATGTTTCATATGAAATCACAACCAGTTAATTTCAAATTGAATTTTAACACCTAAATATCATCTTTGTTAATTTTATAAAAGAATCATCGTGAAATCCTATGCAAGAAATATGATATTAGTTGGTTGATGATAGAGCCCATCTAATCCAAATGTTGAACCCAAATGCTCTGATACCAACTTGTAACTTCCCCTCTTAACCCCATAACCCATCCAGAGTTATAGTAAGGTAGTTACTATGCAAACCCAACTCCCAAAATACAGTTATGGGAAAAGGACCTAAAAATTTTGACCTTTCTCTCTCGTCTTAGAACTGCAATTAGACACCATCATCATGTCCGTCTCATCAAGTCGATTCCAACGATATAAACCTTTTCTCTATCTGACTCATAGATTGATATTTATATTCTCTTAAAGATAGGATTTGACACCTTTTCACATCACCTTGCCCTCCACATGGCAACCATCTAATGGCCCACACAATAGGTGACTGGAGGCGCCACCACCATGGATAGGCCACGTGGTGGGTGGGCTAAATGACCAGTCAAAAGTTGGCCCTCACTACTGACACACTTCTTTTTCAATTAATTTGTCAGCCCGACCCCTGACCTCTAACCTAAGTCCAGGTTTTCCCGTTTCCTTGGCACAATAAAATGTTGGATTGGGATTAGCCCCACCTCTCGACTTCCAATGATTTCACAGTCGGCCTTATCCAGGTCATGAAATGACCCAATGAGGTTCACCCTACCTATCCAACCTCTTGACCCCCAACTTGTCAGTCCAAAAACTTAATTTCATAACCATTTTCAACATTTTATAAAGTTTCAAGGGTTGCTTTCCTTCATGATTTTTTTTGGGTTTTTCTTAGGTCTGTCAAGCACCAATAGTACCACTTTAGGGCCACTGAACTCTAGAGAAAATATTAAGGACAACTTGATGAGCATTCCTTCAAGGAAAGTCATCAAAACATGACCACTTCCAAGAGCAGTTCTTCCTGTGAACACAAAGAGAAAAACAACTCTGTAACAATAGGAAACCTGCCTTCCTTGACTCTATCAACCCCATTAGCTAAATAATAACAAGAGGGAATCAACATCACTTGCATATTCCCCTACTCACCTAGCAAGGACACAAGCATGGAATTATCAACAATAGATGTACAAAAATCCTATGATAATATTGTCTTAGCCACATAACATTCATTCATCATAGGATGACAATCAGTCCATAAGGATAACTGACTTTACTACATAAATACATCACTAGTGTAATCCCAACACTAACATAGTTGAACAATTCCCTGCAACAACATGTTAGCATAAGGACATTAATCCCATGAAATGTTCATGTTCATCAATACATCCTCATATGGATTTTATCCAATTATTTAGCATATATACACAAGTAAACCAAGACTTATCATGCAACCCATAACATACCATTCATTCACACTTTAACATGAAATGCATACAAGAGTATGTACAAGAAAACTTATCTTAGATATTATATTGAAGATGGGCAATTGAGTTTGGGACTATAACTCTCCACCCAACCATAAACAAGTTGCAACCAAGTTACTTGCAGTTGTCACCCCCGAGCCAGACTCCAGGGACTGAGGTGGTCTTACTCAAGGGAATAAACACCAACTTCCAGATGAAATAGGAACCCTAGAGTTCCTCCTACCTCCACCCACCAACTACTCAGCATTCAAAATATGGAAGGGAATCTAGAGGCCAACTGCCTCCATCCTTTGTTTATCCAATGGAACACACACACTCTCTCTCTCTCTAGGGAGTCGAGAGGATTCACCTCCACCCTGACAACATGCAACATAGTGGTTACACCCAATGAAGGGAATCTAGAACCCACTGCCAATCAGATAAAAAATCAAAGGAGACTCCAAATTTTCCTTTACCAAGAATCTACGGGATAAATCTCTACCCTAGGCTATCAAGGGACTCTAGAGAATGCCATCTCCACCCTCCATACCCCCTGAGGTATCTTGAAATTCACCCTCACCTGAAGGAGAATTCCTCCCATATTCCTATTTCTCAACCGAAGGTATGATAACCTTCTGAGAGTGGTGAAAGAATCCAATGTCTTCCACTTTGTTGTAAGTGTCAATGTCTTGCTAATTAGGAATCCTCCATGTCTTTTTTGTCCACAATGAGTACCATCTATCTTTCCCCAATGCACATGGGAAGTTATTCACAATTATTGATCCCACAATTCTCGCACATTCTCTTCCTTTTACACATTGCTATGAGTTCTTACTCCAGAATCCTCAACTATTTGGGGTGCCTCCTCCCTCTCTCTAATTATCCTGAATCCCTCTTTCCCCTATTGTGTGTGCATCCCTCCTCTGTGTTGTTTAACTCTCTCTCCCCCAGGTCGAACCCTTAGTGTTTTTCCAACTGCACCCACATAGCTCTTGTGCATTAACTCTTTGTCCTTTTTTGTCCATTGTAGCTCTCAAGCAAGCATGGGCTTTTCCCATGTTTTGCAGTCCATAAATTCCCAAAAATAGTCCCATTCAACAGAAAATTCCAATGCATTTAAAGCTTCAACAACCAACCTTTAATGGTTGTCCACTCTATCTAGTTTCTTCCTTTAGCAAGTAAGTTGAATATCCCAAGCAATTGACCTCCCTTAGTCCCTTGGAATTCATGTCCCTCACTCAACCCATTTTAATTTTCAAAATTCACATACATGAAGTAATTTACATGGCAAGATCAAGCCAATTACAAGATGGGTTGCTACATGATGGTCAATTGACGAGAAATTCAATTGGGTTTAGGTGTTGGACTTCAGATTGGGATGAAAGATTAATAAGTTTTGCAACGAGGGTCCAATTTTCAATATTACGTGCTTCACTTAGAACATTAGAATATACAACGAAGATGAAATATTTACAAAGGGAAAAATATTTGATTAAGGATTTAAGTCTTTGGAAAATATAAGGGTCCCCATTATTTTTTATTGATATAGGTATAATAATGGGGGTTGTTGTCATGCTACAAAAAGCAATAACAAAAATTTTCGGGGTCTAAAAAACTTCACTTGTTATTGCCTATTGTGCTATTGTACACTCAAATATATTTCCAATGGTGAAAGAAGTGCATCAAATAGAGTTTGTATGCAAAATTTATTCCTCCTTCAAGTTAATTTATTGGGTTGATCACCCTGGTACACTTGGATGTTATATCAACCCTTGTTGTTGTTATGAAACCAGCTCACAAAAAGGTAGAAAAGATAGATAAATGCCTTAGAAATAAGCCTCTTTGAGGGGGAAACCTCCTTTACATTACACAAATGAACAATTCTTGGATGATACAAATGACAAGACCTCCTTTCTATATATAGGAGTCTAAGGGGTCATAATATAATCAGAGCCAACATAACAATAATAATGTAAGGGCACAATAATAACAATAGTGGGCTTCTAGTTGTTTGAGCATGCTTGGTACCAAACATTTAACTTTTTTAATCAATGAATGCATCTCAGATTCTATTTTTTGCAATAGGGTTTTGATAACTTCACTATCTTCTTGATCTACTCCCAGTTTAACAATTAGCTTCTTGTACTCCTCATTTTGAATAAGTTGAGCTCTAGATTTTTCTTTTTCTTGCTTGAGCCAATTTGAAACTTTCTCCAAGAAATTTTCTACTTTATTAATTCTCAAAGAGATTTTTATCAGGTCATTGTAAAGAATTTCCCCTTCTTGTATATGCAAATTAATATTTTCAGGTAATGGGATGTCAACTACATTTATGGATCAATCCAATGTTTTAAAATTAGGTCTTGAAGGAATGGATTGAGCAACAAGATGCATAAGAGATGACTTTAATTGATTTCTATCTAGGTCCATAACAGAAAGTAGCCTTGTTTGATAGGTTGGGATTGTGGCTCCATAGTATAATAACGTTGCTTCAATGAGCTTCAGGTGGAATGGGCGAGATTGAGCTGCATCGCCTGTCTGAAAAGGGTTAGGGTTTTTGCAGTCGAGCAGTGACACGACTGCACCCTACCCACGCCATACCTAACTTAGCTGTCGTTTTCTACTTCCACTGGCTACCTTCACCGCGGCGGTTCTCATAACTCGTCTAGGCCATTCGTAATAGTGTTGTTACCTCATCCTCCACTCTGCTTACTGCATACTTGCCAATTTCTGACATCCTATCGTGGTGATGGTTACGATAGTCCTGGAGGCAGCTGGTGGAGAACTTCTTGGAATAGGCATGGAGCTAGACTTAATAGATAATTCAGAGGACCTGTTGGAGGACGTTAATATCTGGCAAACTCCTCGCTCCACCACGGATGACCTCCTTCCCTTCTGCTACGATCTAACGACTACCATTGCTAGTCTACCCTCGATCTCGGG
Organism: Pinus tabuliformis; assembly: GCA_031772625.1. Classification (NCBI taxonomy): domain Eukaryota; kingdom Viridiplantae; phylum Streptophyta; class Pinopsida; order Pinales; family Pinaceae; genus Pinus; species Pinus tabuliformis. The sequence goes on along the minus strand of CM062808.1, from coordinate 776,470,050 downwards.
ACCCTTTTGCTCCACCATAACCTTCTCCGAGCTTCCTCCAATCTGGCTGGTTCCACCTTTGCCGTCGCAGTCACCTTCCGCTGCTAACTTTGCATTTGCATGCTTCCACCCTAACCCTGAGGCTACAAACACACAAACCCCCCATCCCTCCCATCCTGTCGGATCTCCAAGCAACCCCCCGCGTCACCTTAATACGGCTCTAGGTAACCCACAAGTTGCAGTATCTAAGGCTCCTCCATCTGGTAGCTACTCGGTTGTACCCCCAATTTTGGAAACTATTCCTATAGCCGACCAATTCAGTTTTGATAACCCTCCTACAAACCCTAACCAGCCAGAGGATCGATCAGACGCCCCTGAAGAAGCTGCTAGGCCTGTCAAGAAGAGAAGTGCTTCAAATCCAAAGGCGAAGGCATAATTCTCAGGCTTGGGGAGAATATACAGTGGGGCGACACCATGGATACGGTGGACCGTGTGTTGGTAGGAAGGATACGTGGCCAAAGCTACATAGTAGCTAGGCTCAAGCTGTGGACCTCAGAGGTATGGGGCAGCACCTGGCTGACCTTCATTTTGTTCAAAATTTTGTTAGGGGTTGGTTTGCTCTGCGCTTTGCCAGAGCTAAGCACACAAATTGGGTCTTGTCTTCCCTCTGGCATTTTGAACATGCTCAAGCCCTTCTCCACCAATGGAACCCTCTATTTGATCTGGAAAAGGGAGTAGATAGGAGTAGGACCTATTTGGGTTTGGCTCCCTGGATTACCCCTCCAATTTTGGTCAAAGGAAATATTCTGACGCATTGGCAACACACTGGGAACCTATCTAAAGCATGATAGATCTTATCTGGCTACCAGCATGATGTCGTATGGTAGGATTCTGGTTCATCTAGACACTGGGGGGGCCTTCAGGAGCATATCACTCTGCAATGGAGAACCTTCTCCCGTTAGCAATTTCTAGATTACAAAGGAGTCTCGTTCTGTTGCAGACGATGCCACAAGGTGGGACACTTGTTCAAGGATTGCCCTCTGAATAATAAGGTGAGTGAGGGAGCAAAGGGGAAGGTAACTCCACAGAAAATCTCACATGCACAGGGTAGCCCCCCAGTGGCTGAAGAAGCAGCAAAGTTGGAACATTCAGATGCAGAACAAGCACCTACAAAGGAAATCAGGAAGAAGCGGGGAAAATCACCCTTTCCTCCACTGACCAGAGCAAGGGTGGCTACTGAGGATGTATTCTCCATGGATATGTTGAATTTAACTTCCTCCTCTGCTTATTCTACTGCTTCATCACATTACATTGATATAGATACTGTTCGGCCCCATGTACACACCTATAACCCTCCCATATCTCTGGAGTTCCCTATTAAACCCTCCTCCCCCATCATCTCCTGCACCCCACCATAATTTCCTGAGGACCCTCAATCCATTCCCCACATCTGTTCTTCCCCCCCCCCCCCAAGCTCTCCATCCAACAGATATCCCATCCGCTCTCAGCTTAGATCACAGGCTCCTGATACCCTGGGTATCAGCCTGATTAACTCTCCCCCTCCTCTTAAGCAATCTTGAGGTAGACCCTCCACCTTATCAAAATCTAAGCAACAAGTTGGGGAAGAGATTGCTATTGGCAGACAACAATCCATCGACTGGGTACTTAGAGCAGTGAATACCCTTGAGCGTCCCCCTCCATGAAAATATTATCTTTCAATTGTAGAGGGTTGGCTAGCCCTGACAAAAAATTAGCCATGAGAAGACTGTTTTTATCTGAACCCTTTGATATCCTTTTTCTACAATAAACCCTAGGACAAGGTAGTGTCATTACCCACCTTCTTGAATCATGGCTACCTGGATGGGCATTTCATGCTCTAGATGCAACAGGGTGTTCTGGGGGACTGGCTCTAGGAGTTAACAACCATTCCATTAGAATCTGTAATACTTGGGGAAGCTCAAGTCCCTTAGGAGCAGACACATACTCCTCTGAACTCGATTATGAGATTAGGATTATCAACATATATGGCCCCTGTCACAATAGGGAAGAATTCTGGAATAGGCTGTTAAAATCTCACATCATTCAAAAAGACAAGCTTATTTTGGGGGTGGACTTAAATTTCTCCATTGGTTTTGCGGAATCATGGGGGCATAATTCACAGAGATAACCTCTCGAATTTATTTGAGAACAGGCTGGAGGAACATAACCTTATTGATATCCCCTCCTCAAAAATCCTACCTACTTGGAGAAACAACAAATTAGGGGAGTACAGTCTCTCTAGAAGACTAGATCGATCCCTCATCAAGGAGCACCTGCTAAACATGGGCCAAGGATTTAGACAGTGGGTTGGCTCAGGGGGATTATTGGATCATAGGCCAATCTATCTAGAAATAAGAGGGGGTATGCACAAACCAAAAGCTCCTTTAAAATTCAACTTTGCATGGCTAAGAGACGTAGAATATATCTGACTAGTAAACGAATTCTAGAAGGCTCACCCCCTGTGGCAGAAAGGACAATCTCAGAAGGTTTTGCAAAAAACCTGAGAGAACTAAAAAATCTCTCTAAAAAATGGGCACACAAAAAGAGAACCCAGGAAGACCTTATCCTTAAAATGACTGAAGAGGCCATAGAGGTTTATGAGAATGAACTTGGGGGGATTTTCTCTTCCCCCAAACACAAAGATCATATAACCTCCCTTCTAGCTAAGAGGAGTCAGATTCTCAAGGATAGGGAGGAAAGATGGAGACTGAGAAGCAGAGCCATTTGGCTTAAGGAAGGGGATGATAATACCAAGTTCTACCATAAATATGTGAATGGGTGCAAAGCGATAAATACTATTTGGCAGCTAGCAGATGAACAAGGAGAAACAATGAACACCTTCCCCCGATTAGCAGCTATGGCCACAACTCACTTCAGAAACATCTACAAGGCGCCCCCAAATGCTACCCTTGCTGAAATCATGAGGACAGCTCAATTATTTCCAAGGTTTGTTGACCAGGAGGATGCCTTGGAATTGGCAAAGGAAGTCACCCTCAGAGAACTAGAAGCCACCCTAAAATGGTTTAAGTGAGACAAAGGCCCAGGCTTGGATGGCTGGAATGTGGAATTTTATCTGGCCTTCTTTGATATTCTAGGAGGGGACCTCCTACAAGTTATTGAATAATGCAGATCCTGTGGAAGAATGTATGAGGCCTTCAACACAACCTTCATCGCCCTCATACCCAAATCGGACAACCCTATCTCTTTCAATGACTTCCAGCCCATTTCCTTGTGCAACTATATCTACAAGATCATTTCTAAGATCATAGCCAATCACCTCCAGCTGATCCTGTCTAACCACATCTCAGCTAAACAATTTTCATTCCTTCAGAACAGACAGATCCTTGAAGCAGTTGGCACCACTCAAGAAATCTTACATTCTATACAGACCCAGAAGCTCAAAGGTATATTGGTCCTGAAAGTAGATCTTTCGAAAGCCTTTGACAGAGTAAATTGGCTATACATTAGAATGATATTAACACACTTAGGATTTCCAAATGATTTCATAAGATGGATAATGTGTTGCATTACTAATGTAACATTCAGTGTTCTTATAAATGGTGCAACCTCTCCTTTCTTTCACTCTGAAAGAGGTCTCAGGCAGGGATGCCCACTATCCTCGCTACTTTTCTTACTCATCATGGAAAGTCTCAGCCATATCTTAAAAGAGGAACACTAACGAGGTAGGCTAAGTGGGATCCGGATCACGGAAGGATGCACTTTGACGCACTTTCTCTTTGTAGATGATGTTGCTCTTCCTTAATGGGAGTATTGGTGACTTGACTTCTCTTCTTTACTCTTTCTCTACCTTCCTAACAGCCATTGGAATGATGGTGAATGATGCAAAGTCCACTATAATGGTTATAGGGTGCTCACCATATGAGATTCAGTATGCCCTGCGAAGATTCCCATATACCCTCCAGCACTTGGAGGAGGGACTCAAATATTTGGGCTATATATTAAAGCCTCTTGGATATAAGAACACCGATTGGATCTGGCTTATCACCAAAATGGAAAAACAGATAAACATTTGGTACCACAAATATTTATCGAGAGTAGGAAGGATGATCCTCATCAAATCAATTCTGGAAGCAACCCCAGTATATTGGATGTCTTTAGCATGGATACCTAGGGGAATCCTTGCCAGAATCAAAAACCTATGTTGCAGATTCTTGTGGAAAGGGAATCAGTCGGGAAAGATTTTTGCTTGGACCAATTGGGAATCCCTGGCTCTCCCAAAGAAATGGGGAGGATGCAGAATCAAAAGCCTTGGCACTTTCTCTATAGCCCTGACGGCCAAACTAGGGTGGCAGATAATCACAACACATAGTTTGTGGACTAAGGTGGCTATTTCTAAATACGTAGCTCCTCTAAACCTCATGGATTGGCTACGACAACCTCAGTGGATACCAGCTGGAAAATCAAACATATGGAAAGCAGTTCTACAAGAAACACCCCTTATCAGGGAAGGCCTCACATGGAGAATACAGTTGGGAGCTATCGTTAGAAAAGGGATTGATCCCTGGATTGGATGTGGAAACGCATACAGGCTCCCTCAAGAGCTTAGAACACACCTCACTGCCAGAGGGATCACACATCTTAGCCATGTAGCGAACAATGATCGCTCTACATTTTTGCAACAAGCCTAGAAATCTGGGAGGGTATTGCAGATCCCTCAACCATGGCAACAACATTAGAAAGAATACACGAAGGCCCTCACTGAATCTTACATCAAGATACAGGAAGGGGTCTAGGCACAAGCTAAGCATGGAAAATATTCACCAAAAGCAGGTTATATAGCCCTAATGGACCCAAAGAAACCTCCACTGTGCGAACCTTGGTGGAGAAGTATATGGAAACTAAAAGCACCTCCCAGAACAAGACTACTCATGTGGACCATACTGAGACACAAAATCCCCACAGGAGAAAATCTTAGCAAAAGATACTTTCATGGACCCTTCTGGTGCGGCCTATGCAAAACCGAAAATGAAATTGTGGACCATCTCTTCCTTATGTGCCCATCCATAAAAGAGCTATGGACTACTATTCACTCTCATATACCCTCGCTCCCACAATGGCAGGGCATGACAGTTCAGGAAGTCTGGGAAGCTTGGTGGTCTACCGTACCCTTAGTGAAAGCCAGGAACCTTTCCATTCTTACTTGCAGGGCCATTTGGATTGCCCGTAATAGATATATCTTTTAGAAATCCCTCCCCCACTAGCCAGCCATCACTGTCTGAATATTAGATGACTACCATCTCATCTCGAAGGAGGAACCTAGCTCCACTCCCAGGCATATCATACTGGAAAGCATAAACCAAGAAAATCCCTGGGCATATTTTGACGGCTCAGTGCAAGACACAAGATGTGGGGGGAGCGCTATCCTACATCTTTCAGCAACGCATTATTACAAAATTCAAATGGGATTGGGCAGAGGGACCAACAATTTTGCTGAGCTTATCGCAGCAAAATACACCATACAATTTGCACTAGAAAAACAATGCAGAAATTTACAACTTTTTGGAGATTCAAAAACAATATGCAATTGGATAAATAAAAATGCAAATTGTAATACATTTTCTCTTAGACATATCATGGAAGAAGTCCATAGACTTATAAATTTATTTGACAAGTTTAATTGTCATCATATATACAAGGAGTGGAACACAGTTGCTGATTTGCTATCCAAGGAAGCAGCGCACAGGCCTATAGGAATGTGGAGCATACTGGAGCAGAAGGATGGAACTTTCCATTAGTACTATCATCGACCTTTTATAGACATATCAGATTAACTAGCTCTGAAGGAGCTTGAAATATATTTTTGTTTTTGTTTATATAATTTTATATATATGCACAATGAAACAGACTTATATATGACAATTATTTTTTGATACTCTCTGTGTAGAGTAAGTACATATTTTATATTGCAATCTCAGTAACAGAGTAGTGTCTCCCTGCATGGAGTACACCTCAAATTTTGATTACTCAAACTGGATGGGCTTTTAGCCCAAAGTACAATATATGCCTTTGCATCTGCAAAATGTAATTTTCTTTCTTAATGAAAATTATGACTTTTTCCAAGGGAAAAAAAAACAATAGTGGGCTTCTATGGGGCACAATAATAAAAATATGGGGACTACATGGGCACAAAAATATAATAAGGGGGTTGCACTAATAACAATAAGGGGTTACACTAGTAGTATAGGGACCTAACATGCCCCTCTCCTTCAAAAAGTGTTGTCCTTAACACTTGAGTAGTTCTTGATGCTTCTGTATAAAATTCTTGTTCTCCCATGTGGAATATTCAGCGGGCAAGTTCTTACACTTGATGAGATACTCTGAAATTGATCGATTTCATAGTTGTCGGGTTCTTGTTTCTGTGACTGCTCCAGGTTCCAATATGATTTTTCCTTCCTCGTCAAGTTCTGCCAATATTGTTTGAACTGGGATTTTCTGCAAATTTTGAGTGAGTGGCCACACTTCTTTGTCCTTCTTCCATTCATCCCTTGCTTTGTTTATCCAATCTAGTTGGATAATAGAAATAGCACAAAACAATGCTTCCACATCCTCATCCTTTCTTGTGAGTGCATCTGCAACAACATTTTTCTTCCATTTTTGGTAGATGATTTCAAAGTCATAACCCAACATATTTGTGACCCATTTTTTTATGTTCTTCTAAAGATAATATTTGTTCTAAAACGTATTTAAGACTATCATGATCCATTTTTACCTTGAAGTGTCTTCCCATTAGGTAAGGTCCCCATTTCTTAAGTGCATGTAGTATTGCCAACATTTCCTTCTCATAAATAGCTTGCTTGAGATGCAGCCGTAAAAATACCCAATCGCCTACATCAAAACTTCTTTCACTGCGATGTTGATCTACCTATTGTTTCATTCGATTTTGCACCAAAGTGGCGTTATCCTTTAAAAGTTGGAGAACTTGTTTTTGATGCTCAATGTGATCTTTCATTGCTTGAATATTTTTCTTCTTGATATGTCCTTCTATCTTGAGAGTTTAGGAGTGATAATGTCTTCCAATGCATTACAAGATATGTTCGGATTCATTTCTTGATGCTCGATGCGATCTTTCACTTCTTGAACATTTTTCTTCTTGATATGTCCTTCTATCTTGATAGTTTGAGGAGTGGTAATTTCATCCAATGCATTATCAGATATGGTCGGATTCATTTCTTCTTTCTCGATGTGATCTTTCACTTCTTGAACCTTTTTCTTCTTGATATGTCCTTCTATCTTGAGAGTTTAAGGAGTGGTAATTCTTGCCAATGATTTACAAGATATGGTCAGATTCATTTCATCTTTCTTTGGGGTTGGTGCCTGGTGTATATCCTCTTCTTTTGATGTTTCTTGATCCTTTTCTTCCTCCTCTTCAGAATTAATGTAAAATAATTTCTTCTCAGCACACTTATGACCTTTAATGTATTTGTTATCACAATTGTAACAAAGTCCTTTTGCTCTTTTTTCTTCCAATTGTTGTGGTGTCAACCTTGTAGGTTGTGGAAGGCTAGGAGAAACAACACTTCCATCTATTTAGTTGTGAGGGGTATAATTCCTTGTTGCCATAATTTTTCTTTCCACTTTTCTTGCCAATGTAAATGCCTTCTCCAATGAATCAGGTTCCCAAAGATGAACCTCATGTTGAATGTTATCCTTTAAAGTCCTTATGGAGACATCAATCATCTGCTTCTTTGGAATATAATTTCCCCTTATATTCAATTTTTCAAAGTCCTCAATGTGCTCTGCCATTGAACACTTTTGTTTGAGATTTATCAATTGGCTAAATAAGGTGTTTCTCTTTGTATCCTCATAATGTGCTATCATTTCCTCCATGAAAATTGACCACGTAACAAGTGGTTTACGAGAACAAAGCCCTTTATACCATAAAAATTGATCCAATTCTAAATATGAAGATGCAATACATACCTTTTGTAACAGTTTCACCTCATGTAGATCAAAATATTGCTCCATCTGTAGTATCCAATTTACCGGATCCTTGCCATCAAACTTCCTCATATCGCATTTTCTTGATTTTAGGAGCTCGATCTTGAAATGACTATAACTTTGCAATTTCGGATCTTCCAGTTCTAAAATAGCGACCTGCAATAGCCCTTTGTGTCCTCTTTCCAATGCCACTAGTCTGATCGAAATTGGATTCTCCAAGGAAGAGTTATGCACAATCCCCCAAGATGACCTGATTATATACCTTTTCAGAAGAGTGAAATTGTATGAAGTTCCACGTCATTGTTTTGACCTTTGGATCTAAAAAATATATACAGGAAATTACAATCTGTCCTCTTTCTGTAACTTCTTATGAAATTCCAATCTGATGCTCAGAGAGATAGTTATGATGATTTTCCCCAGGTCAGCTCTTTGGGATGTAATTCGGGAGCTTGCAAAAGCCCTAAATGTCTTGGACTGTATCTCTGAAAATATAGAGAAACAAGATCTAAAATTTGGGCCCGAGCTTCCCCACGATTTCGGCTCAAATGGGATTTAATTTTAGAGTCTGAACCTTCATAGAAAACAAATTATAGTGAAAATTGCATGATGACATGTTTGAGATGAAATTTTGGAGCTTGCAAAAACCCTAACTTCCTCAGATCATATCTCCGAAAATATAATGATACAATATCTAAAATTTAGACCCGAGGATCAGACCGATTTTTTTTCTCAAATGAGTTTTTGTTTTAGCTTCAGAAACTTCATATCCAAAAAGTTATAGCGAACATTCCACGATGTCCTATTTGGAGCGGTGAAACCCTAGAATCCAAAGCTCTAATACCAAATGTTATGAAACCAACTCACAAAAAGATAGAAAAGATAGATAAATGCCTTAGCAAAAGGTATCTTCGAGGGGGAAAACTCCTTTATATTAAACAAATGAACAATTCTTGGATGATACAAATGACAATACCTCCTTTCTATATATAGGAGTCTAAGGGGTCAAAATACAATCAAAGCCGACATAGCAATAATAATGTAAGGGCACAATAATAACAATTTGGGGACTTCATGGGCACAATAATATAATAAGGGGGTTGTACTAATAACAATAAGGGGTTTACACTAATAGTATAGGGACCTAATAGTTGCTCATGCATATGGGGCTAGCCACATGTTGACATTGAATAAGACTCTAGAAGGTTAAAAATTGTAGCTCTACTTGACAATTGGTGGAGTCAAACCTTACCCCTAGTTGCTATTGGGCTATGTTATATACCAAGCCATTAGAAGGAGTAAGGGTTCCATTCTATGTTGTTGTATTTTGTTCCATAAAGAGCATAGAAAATGGAAGTGGGAAATTAGAGAGCATAATAGAAGGGGTTAATGTTCTATAGTAGGTTTATGGGCCATAGATCTAAGGTAACTCCGTAGAGAGTACCTCTTCCTTTGTACTTGTCCATTTTCCATATCAAAGAAAAGAGACCATACCAACACTACCTTCTAGTTAGTTTTCCCCTGTAAGGATTTTCCTGGGCAAATATTTATGTCTATTATAGGTGATGAGTGTATTTCTTTATAATTTATGTTTTCTGCATTTCATCGAATTTAATTAATTAAGTAGGAGAATAAAATAACTATAGGATATGAAGTATATAAACATGCGACGAGAGACTACTATGATATGATTTGACCTCCTAAGTCACATTAAGGAAGTGGAACCGATGGAAACACACCATATAGACATTCAACACCAGCTTCAAGACCCCTTGGAACCAATCCAACACTTTAGACAGCTTGCCCTTGGGTCCCACTGACCTTTTGGACAACTTAAGCCTCAGTCACTCTCATGTTATATGCATGACATAGTCCAAAAACCTAGATTCTCTCTCACAGACTTTCTTGCCAGCATCCAGAGACTCATGTAGTCAGTGCTATGCCAACATCCCCAATATTTGAGCCACTTCTTTAGGCCCAGAGCCCAATTCACTACCCATAATTGAACCATCTCTTCATATCAGTAAAATTTTAAATAACATGGACAATACTAAAGCAAATAATTTTTTAAGACCTTGAATAGACCCCTACTAGCCACAACAGGCATTTCATCAAACATATCATGAATATGTAATCTACAGGTGTAAAGAACATTTATGAGCATAGGGGTCTCATACTTCACTTAGAATCGCTAAGAACCATTGATGCCTCAACACATCAACTTCCATTCCATCCATTAAGTCATAGATACATTGATCATTCAATTACAAGTAAAAACATGATGAAATCCATACATGGATGTTGTCATAAAACACATACATGACCAGCATAATAACTGTAGAAATACTCACGAAAATACAGCCATATAGACCACATATAATCCACCAAAATTCTCATAGAAATACAAGGAGAAATAACCTTTCATTAATGATGCAAAATCCAAACCCGAGATGGGACTTCCACATTCCACCCGACCGTAGAATGGTTGAGCCAAATCTCTCTTCAGCCATTCACCCCCATGCCATATTCCAAGCATGAATGTGGGATCTCATAGAACACATCAATAAAAACTCATCCAGGGCTTCCAGAGGCCATCCACCTCAACCCATCAAACAATGATTCCACCTCATGGTCAGACATCAAAAAACCATCAATAGATTGGTCTCCATCCAAGCCTTCCAGGGCTTCCAGAGTGTTTGCTCCAACCAAGGCTTCGAGTACTAGTAACTCAATCCACAAATGCCCCCAGGCTTCCAAAGCATTTGTCCAACCAATGCTTCCAAGATTAGTAACTCAACCCACCAAGGGCTTCGAGAGCATTTGTCCAACCAAGGTTTCCAAGACTAGTAACTCAACCCAAGCTGTTACAGGGCTTCCAAAGCGTTTGTCCAACCAAGGCTTCCAGGAACTAATAACTCAACCCAAGCTAAGGAAACATGAGAACCAACCAAAACAAAACAATGAAAGTAAACCCTCAATCCCCATGGCTATCCAAGAAATGGAAAGTCTAGGAAATCCACTGTCAATCCAAGCAATCCTCCATGCCAATGACAGATCATGACCAAGAATCCACATGCATATGCCATGCATGACAAAACTAGTGAATAAATCATACATGCAACTCGGTACCTGCAAGAAAATCTCATGTAGTTGTTGATCTTGATGCCCTCTTGCACTTTCCTTCTCTTCCTTTTCCTTCTTGCTCCAAAAATCCAAATATGCCACACCCTCCAAGAGTATGAGAGAAAGAGAAAGAGAATAATGAGAGATATCCAACACTGAATTGACAAAAGGTTACCAACTGATCCTCAGAAGCCTTTTTATAAATGAGGCCTATATTTTCTCCATTTTCCATTATTTTCCTTCATTTTCGTCCTCATATGCAACCTATGACCTTTTGTAGGAATTTACAGGGTAAGTTCCATAGAACACCAAAGACACCGATCACAAACATATCACAGATTAGTACACCTGTATTCTTGACGTGGTTAAAACCCTGAAAGAGGGAAACAATTCGTGATGGCCTGAGCCAATGCAGCCACTTCAGGAAATTTATTAATGTAAAAGAAAGAAATTTACATAAGCTTCTCTCATGAACGATCACGTTACAAATGACCCTCTGTGCTCTTTAAATAGAGATCATGGACCAATCGAGTGTTAATCCACGGATCAAGTGTCGGTAATACTGAGGAGAGAATGAATCATCGGATCACTTCATGTCTAGAACATATCGTGACCATCATATTGTAAGTTAAAAAAAGTACATACTAAAGAAACACACTTTACCTAACTATACACTAGACCAAGTTATACTTAACTATTTCCTATGTTTTGGAATATCCTAACATCCCCCCTTAAGAAAAACTTGGGATAGGATTGAAGGATGTACAAATATGACACAATAGGAGAAGGAAGGAGGCATTAGATCCTGTCCCTCCTAAGTGACAACTCCCTGAACTTCAACCATAAATCGAAGTTTAGTAAACTTCGCCTCTATGAGAGCCTTTGTAAAGATGTTTGCAACTTGATCATCGGTTGAACAATATTTCACTTCAAGAACATGGTCATGAATGAGCTTTTTGATGAAGTGCATTTGTAGTTCAATGTGTTTGTTGCGCTGATGTTGGACTGGACCTTTGCATAGTTGAATGACACTTTTATTATCACACCAAAGTGTAGTCGGATGATGCTGTTGAAAGCAAAACTCTGACAGGATATGACAAAGCCACATGACTTCCTTACAAGCTTCTATAGCGCCACGATACTCTGCTTTTGCTGAAGAAAGAGAAATGGCACTTTGTTTCTTGCAAGCCCATGTAATAGGTCGAGAACTAAGAGTGAAGACATAACCTACAGTAGACTTCCGGACATCAAGGTCACCAACCCAACCAGAATTAGTGAAACCAACCAATAGAGAAGATGTTTCTGCATTGTAATGAATCCCAAAATGAACTGTACCTTGAACATAACGAAGTATTCTTTTAGCTTCTTTCCAATGACTTTCATGTGGGTTTTTCATAAATTGAGCAATAAGTCCAACAAAAAATGAAAGGCTAGGACAGGTATGGGTCGTATAAGGTAGCATCAACTTCAAGGGAAGTACAAGTGACTAAAATTTTGGCTCTAGACTGAAAGGGAGAAGGATCTGGCTTATAATCTCCCATGTGAAAGTGGCGTAGAAGATCACAGGCATACTTGGACTGGGAAAGGGAAATACCTTCCTTGGATTGCAAGACTTGAAGACCAAGAAAATAATGCAAGTGTCCTAAGTCTGTCATTTCAAACTTATTTTTACGGCTGGACTTCACATGGTTTATAAGGTTGGGATCACTACCAGTAAGGATAAGATCATCAACATAAAGAACAAGAATGATAAGAGACTTACCCATTTTGTTGGTGTAGATAGTTTTGTTAGAATGACACCTATAAAAGATAGTATCTAAAAGAAATCTATCCATTTAGGCATACCAAGCTTGAGGGGCTTGCTTGAGACCATAAAGGGATTTCTTAAGATGACATACAAGGCTGGAGTCTGTTTGTATAAATCCAAGAGGTTGTTCCATATAGAATTCTTCATGCAAGTACCCATGTAAGAAGGCATATTTAACATCCATCTGATTGACTTCCCATTCGAAAGAGGCAGCAAGCAAAAGAACAAGGCAGATAGAGTTAATTTTGGCAACAAGGGAGAAGGTTTGAGTATAGTCAATGCCTCCAACTTGTGAAAAACCCTTAGCAACAAGACGAGATTTATGTTTATCAACTTTTCCATCTGGTCCAAACTTGGATCTGTAAACCCATTTGCATCTAACAAGTTTTCGTCCCTTTGGAAGAGGAACAAGATCCCATGTATCATTTGCCAATAATGAACGACGTTCTTCATTCATAGCTGCGTCCCAATCTAGATGGCCTGAAGCTTCTGCAAAGGTTTTAGGATCATAATTCGCTGAATCTTAAGCCAGTAAAGAAGAGGCTCTATCGAACTAAGAATGTGTACATCGATGATCTATAAGATCAACTGCAAGAGCACCTGCTGCATCCGGAGTAGCACGAACCCATTTTGGAAGCTGAGGAGCTAAAGGAGGATCCCAAGAAGGTGGGGGAGGATTGTCATCCTCGTTGTCATCATCTGAAGAAGAAATATTTTCAGAAGTAGAAGGGATAGAGAGAGGTGGCACATCTGCCGAACTAGGCTTGTAGGCCGATATATTTTCAACAAACTTTACATCTCTTTTAATGATAACATTTTTGGATTTAGGTGGAAGAAGTCTATATCCTTTGACATATTCAAAATATCCAACAAAAATATATTTTTCACTCTTAGGTTCTAAGGCTTTATGTTTCTCATCGGGAATATGGGCCCATGCTTCACTTCCAAAAACACGAAAGTGACTTACATCTGGTTTAATTGATCTCCATGCTTCTTCTAGAGTGATATTCTTTAAAACCTTAGTAGTATTGCGATTTACTATATAATTTGCACAGTTAATTGCTTCTGCCCAGAAATTAAGACTACACCCTTTAAATTGAAGCATACAATTAGCCATTTCCTTTAAGGTGCGATTCTTCCTTTTATCTACACCATTTTGTTGTGGAGTATATGGAACAATATGTTGCAATTGAATTCCATGCTCAGTGCAAAAGTTTATGAATTTGTTGTTAACATATTCTCCGCCATTATCAGATCTTATCTTAAGAATTTGATGTCCAGATTGTTTCTCAACAAAGGCCAAGAACATGTTAAATACTTCACTTTTGAGTTTTAAGAAGTATACCCAAGTGCGTCTAAAGAAATCATCAATGAAAGTTAAGAAATACTTGTAGCCAAAGAATGAAACAACTGGAAGTGGACCACATAAATCACTGTGCACAAGCTGTAAAGGGGTTGAGGCGTGCCAAGAGGCACATTTTTCAGGACTATCACGATGATGTTTTCCGAGTACACATCTGAAACAAACACTATCTCTGCAAGATACCATAGGAAGACTTATCACCATATTTTCCTTACATAGATTTTGAAGGGAGCGATAGTTTAAGTGACCAAATGGCTCATGCCAAAGTTTGATCACTTCATCATTATGAGCAACAAATATTGAGGGAAGAGTTGATGACCCAAAGTTGTTAAACTTATACAACCTTGTAGAATCATCAGCAATGCCAGTAGCTAAAATCTGTCTAGGATTTCTTAGGTCCTTAATTACAACATCATGAGGTGAAAATTCAATGGTTTTACCTTCGCCTGAATGAGTTATCTGATATAGCGATAGAAGGTTGCATGATAAGGTAGGAACACATAATACATCATTAAATTGACCATTGTCTAGATGAATAGTTCCAGTCCCTATAACACTAAGAGATCTATCATTACTGACATATATGTTTTTGGTGTTACAATCATTTAAATAAGAAAACATGGCTTTGGTTTTTGCCATGTGATAAGAAGCTCCAAAATCAATGAGACACTCATGAGAATGAGAAGAAGAAGATACATTTATTGCATAACCAGACCAAGATGCTTGACAACCACATGCAAAAAGTGTTATTCATGAAGATGAAGTTGAAGTTGAAGAGTCCTCCAAATGGATGTTATGCTTCTTCATTGCCGCTTCCAAGGCTTCCATCTTTTTAAAGCATTTGGATTCTAAGTGGCCATCATGATTACAAAAGTTGCAATGTCTATTAGTCTTCCTCCCTTTGTTTTTATTTTCCTTATCATTTTGTTGAATTGATTTTTCATTTTGAGACTGAAATTGTTTAGGACCCTTGTTTGGTTTAGGACCATTCTTTTTAGGATGTTGCTTCTTAGAATTCTTTGAATTTGGTTGTTGTTGGGTTGCTAAGGCTTTCTTAGAGGAGTTTCCAATATTAAGAAGACCAAAATGTAAGAGTTTTTCTTGTTCTCTTATTAAAGAATCACAAAAGGCATTAAAAGAGGGGGACTTGTAGTCTTGTCCTTGAGAAATAAAGGCTTCTCTTGTAGAAAGGAAGGTGGAAACAAACATAGAGTAGGTTGGTCCCAACTTAGTAAGAATGAAATAGATAAGGCTACCATCTTCTTTATTAACTTTAACACCTTCCAATTTAAGTTTAAGGGTCTTGAACTTGGACAAAAAATCTTCAATGGAAGAAAATTATTGGGGTCCAATGTAAGAAACTCAGTTTCGAGTTGATGGGCTCTAATTTCATTTTTAATTCCAAAAAAATTATTGATTTGTTTCATTGTTTCATCAAGGGTATCAAGTTCTACGATATGGAATCTAAGGTCTGGAGAAACAGCAATCCCTATCAACCCATGTACTTGATCTTGCTTATTTTCCCATTTGGCTTGCTTATCTTCATCTTTAGGTTTATCCTCTAGGCCTGAGGCTATTCTATAAAGACCTTTACTTCTAAGTAAATCCTCAATGTAGGACAACAATTGGAAGTAGTTGGCATTATCAATAATAACTTGGCATGGACTTTCCATTTTAACATAAACTGAAGCTGTAGATGCTGAAACTAAGTGTTCCAATGGAAAGATCTCAAAAAATTAGGTTGATTAAAAAAAAGTCTATGAAAACGGCTTTCGAAAGAAGAAGTTATGGCTTTTTGAAGAAAAGTTGTTGAAGATGCTGATGAAGTACATGAATGTGCGGAAGTGAATGATAATGTTATATTTTAAACCAGCCCTCCCCCCCTGCCCCGTTCCAAACTTAATCTAATTACCTCTCTTTAAAAAATATATATATATTTTATGTGACCCACTTTTATAAATAAGTGAAAGTCACTTTTACAATGGTACTTTATGAGCTACCCACTAAACTGTAACTTAAATAAAAGATAAAGAGACTTTAAAATTATAAGTGACTCATTTTTTATAATGGGTGAGAACACTTTTACATAAAGTAACTTTAAAAGATAAGTTACATGTGCTTTTTGAAAAAATAACTCAACAAAAAGAAAGACTTGAACCCAAGACCTCTATTCTCATAAAGTAACTTTGGACCAAGTGAGCTAGTTTAAAATGTTAGTAATTTTTGGAAAAGAGGAAGGGTTTTCTTTTAGTCACTGAAGCTTTGGATTATGTGCTTACTTGAGAAATCCATTTTTGCCTACAAAACAAAAAATCACACAACCCAAAACGGGCATGCAAAAAAAACCAAACCTTATGGCTTGAAGTTAGATTTCACTGGAAACTAAATATTTTCCTCAATGTTTCTGATTTTCTGAGATCTCACTAAGGCACGACGGAAAAGAACATACGCATGAGAAAAATCCTTCATTTATGTTTCTGATTTTCCCAGATCGCACAACGTCAGGGGGCAAAGAGCATACGCAGAAATGAAAGGTATATACCCGATAATAAAAAACAAAGAGATAAATAAACTGAAATAAACAAAGAGATAAATAACTAAAACTGCAAATAAAGACTGTATACCTCCATATCTTAAAAATGACGTAGCTAGGGCTGCCGGAAACCTTTTCGCATGAAACAAAAGGGGTTCCTCACTGGAACAGATGCTCCTAACACAATAGAGCAGTCCTCTCAGCCCAAAAGTGGTCAAAAACAATAAATATATGAAACGACAGTTAGATGCAATTGTACCGGCTCAGATTTGGATCACCAGTGGATGCGGCCCTCAAATAGCTTTGATACCATGTAGGAATTTACAAGGTAAGTTCCTCAAATAGAATACCAAAGGAAACCGCTCACAAACAGATCACATATTCGTACACTAGTATTCTTGACATGGTTAAAACCCTTAAAGAGGGAAACAGTCCACGACCTGAGCCAACACGGCCACTTTAGGCAATTTATTAATGTAAAAGAAAGAAAATTTACATAAGATTCTCTCATGAATGATCACCTTACAAATGACCCTCCATGCTCTTTAAATAGAGATCATGGACCAATCAGGTGTTAAGCCACGAATCAAGCATCAGCAATATTGAGGAGAGAATGAACCATCGTATCACTTCATGTCTAGAACATATCATGACCGTCGGATTGTAAGTTACAAAAAGTACATACTAAAGAAACACACTTTACCTAAATATACACTAGACCAAGTTATACTTAACTATTTCCTATGTGTCGGAATATCCTAACACCTTTCACCTCCCTTTTCTCCTAATTTCCATTATTTTCATAAATAAATGTGTCAAAAATGCCATTTTGTCTTTCCAAATCCTTAGTCATTGCCTTTCCCAATTTCCTTAGCCGTAAACAATCACAAGTGATCCCCATCACTAGGATTTTTCACAACATTCATCTTAGAATAAGTGTCCCATCATCCGTGGTTATTATTTTGCCTTTATTAACTTTTATTACATGGAATTTTCACCAGGGTTGTTACAAAACCCTCCCCCTTGGGGGAACACCATCCCTAGTGTTCAACAACACCTATAACCACAAAATTGTTGTAAGAAAAACATATTGTCAGTGGAGCTTTATAACTTAATTTGATGCATTATTTACAATGATCAACCTGCTGAAAAGCAAACCATCATGAAAAGATAACATCATAACATCATAATGACATGACACCCATACCGCTTACTGGAGCTTTATAACATAGCTCATGGCATTGTTTACATCCATATACATATGTACATAAACCAACATCATCAAAACATATACCATAACATATGCCAAAAAGCACACCAAAACACTAAGCCAAAACTTCTTTGCCTCAAACGGAAAACAAGGAAGGATACATAGCCCGCATCTGATCCATCATTTCCCATGTAGCTTCATTGGGCCCAAATTTCTTCCACTACACCTTAACTTGCTCGATTGCTCGGTTCTAGAGCATGAGCACCTTTTTCTGCAATATGCACTAAGGCTCTAACTATAACTCTCCATCTGGTTCCACCTACAATACAAACCATTCAATCACATGATCAACATCTTTAACATACTTCTTAAGCAATGACACGTGAAAAACATCATGGAATTTCACTGTCGGAGGCAGTGCAAGTTGATAGGCTACTTGACCAATCCTCTCAATGACACTGAAGGGTCCACAAAACCGTGGTGCTAGCTTGGCACATGATCCAATCTGCAAGGAGCTCTTCTTCGGCTTGACGCCCAAGTACACCTATTCCCCAACATGGAACTCCTTGAACAACCTATTCTGATATGCATAACTCTTCTGCCTATCCTATGTTGCTTTTAGATTTTTCTTGATCACCTACATTTCCTATTCCATGTCTGCCAACATATCTGGTCCAATCAATACCCTATTAACCGGATCACTCCAACTAATGGGAGTGTTACAACTTCATCCATACAATGCCTCAAAAGGGCTCAGCCTCAAAGATTCATGATAATCATTGTTGTACGCAAACTCTACCAGTGGAAGGTACTTTTCCCACTTTCGTTGCTGATGCATCACATACATCCTCAACATGTCCTCCAATATCATGTTTACCCTCTCTATATGTCCATCTATCTACAGATGATAAGCTGTATTGAAGGCTAACTCTATGCCCAAACCTGCAAACAACTCCTTCCAAAATTTGGAAGTGAACTTTGCATCCCTGTCTAACACGATCCTCTTCGGAACACCATGCAATATGACCACATCTCGAATGAATACCTGTGCTACATCGCTAGCTGAGATTGTAGACTTCACTAGAATGAAGTGCACAACCTTTGTCAACCTATCCATAATAACCATGATGGAATCATGTTGTCTCATCGTCTTCGGAAACCCTGTGATGAAGTCCATGGAAATGACTTCCCATTTCCACTCTACAATCACAATCGACTGTAGCAGTCCACCTGGATGTTTACACTTTGCCTTCAGATGCTGACAATCAAAACATCTAGCCACAAACTCTGCTACATCCCTCTTCAAATTTAGCTAATAATAAAATTTCTTCACTACAGTTAATGTCTTCTAATAACTTGGGTGACCTGAATAACATTTCACATGAAACTCTCTCAAGATTACCTTCTTGAGCTCATTGTTATCTGACACATATATTCTATCTCAAGTCCTGACCAATCCATCTGCTGTAAGACAATAATCCACATCCTGTGCACCTGCGCCTGTACCTGTACTTGTACCATGACATATACCTGTACCATCACATGTACCTATACTATGCTGCAACCTGTGCAAAATCTCCATATATCTGACATCCTGTTGACCTACCCGCAAGATCTTGTCCTGTAAGTCTGTCCCATAGGAGCTCATAGTTGCTAAGTGATTTACCTATATCTGCCTACTAAGAGCATCTGCCACTATGTTCTCTTTACCTTTGATATATCTGATCTCAAAATCAAACTCACTGATTATAGCCAACCACTGAGCCTACCTACCATTCAGATTTAGTTGGTCAAATAGATATCACAAACCACTGTGATCACTCCTCAATGTGAACCTCCTGCCCAGAAGATAGTGTCTCCACATATTCAATGTATGTATAATCACTGCTAGCTCAAGATCATGCATGGGATAGTTCTGCTCGTGCTCATTCAACTTTCGCAACTCATAGCATACCACCTGTCCATCCTGCATAAGGACTCCACCAAGTCCTTTCTTGCAAGCGTATGTGCATACTACAAAGTCTTTGTCTGGATCCGCAATCTTTAACATTGTTGCATGTGTCAATAACTGCTTAAGCTGCTCAAAAATAGCCTCACACTCCTTTGTCCATTCAAAATTCTTACCTTTCCTCTGCAAAGATGTAATATGCTAAGAAATCTATGAGAAGTTCCTGATGAACCTCCTATAGTAGCCTGCCAAACCCATGAAATATCTCACCTCATCCATATTTTTAGGAGCTACCCACTCCATGGTGGCTCCTATCCTTTCTGGATCTAATGCAATGCCCTCCTTGGAGACAACATGGCCCAAGTAATGTACCTCAGTCTGAAAGAAACTACACTTGTTGAGCTTAGCATAAAACTGATTCTCTCTCAACAACCTCAACACTACTGCTAATGCTCTTCCTCATTTTTAGAATATACCAATATATCATCAATGAACACAATAACAAACTTATCCAAATATGTATGCAACACACTATTCATCAAGCACATAAACGTAGCTGGAGCATTAGTCAAACCGAATGGAACTACAACAAACTCATAATGCCCATATCTGGTCCTAAATGCGGTCTTGTAAATGTCCTCTTCTTTGATGTGTACTTGATGACATCTAGATCTCAGATCAATCTTCGAGAACACTGTTTCTCCCTTCAATTGATCGAACAAATCATTATTCTTCAGTAAAATATATCTGTTCTTGATGGTTACTTTATTCCACTGCGTGTAGTCAATGCGTAATCTGAGAGTACCATCTTTCTTCTTTACGAACAACACTGGTGTGCTCCAAAGTGATACACTTGGCCTAACATATCCCTTGTCCAACATTTCCTTCAACTGTAGCTTTAACTCAACCAACTCAGGTGTGCTCATCCTGTAAGGTGCTTTTGATGCTGGAGCTACCCCTGACACTAACTCAATAGAAAAGTCTACATCCCTGTGAGATGGAAACTCTGTAATGTCCTAAGGAAATACATCCTTGAACTGATACAAAATTGGGTACTTGCTCAACACAACTATATCCTCAGCTTCCTTACCCTTATCACTAGAAATGTGCACTGCAAATAGCTTACACCTTTTTCTGCGACTACGTTTTGCTTGTATATCTGTCACCATCCTAACTGATGTGGCTTTCTTCTTTCTCTGTAAGACTCTTGGTTTCGCAATGTCATCAACACACTCAGTTGTCATAATAATCCACCTTGGTTCTATGAAGATATAACCAATCCATGCCCAACAACATACTGTATCAACCCAATGGTAATACATTCAAATGCTACGATAGGCATACCATTCAAATCAAATGCACAAGCTCTTACCCAACGGTGAACTCGCTTCTTCATACATGTAGCCAATTGCACTAACCAAGATTCTGCATCCAATTCCTTACTCAAACCATACTTATCCACCAAGTCAAAACTAACATAGCTATAATTAGATCTAAGATCAATCAAATTAGAAATAACTTGATCACAAAGCTTACCGTCCATCTCAATGATAAATGTCTGATGCTCTGCCTGTTTCCTATCCATTGCATAAATACGTGAAATACTCTGACCAACATCCCCAACAGTTTGTGCCTCCTGCACACTGTATATATGAGGTATACCATCTTGATTCTATAGACAATCTCTCTTACGATGATCTTTCCCACAAGTCCAACACTCTATAGGCTTCCACGAAATCTCCTTGCCCTGTTCTCCTAATCGAAATCCCTGTCCTCTATCTGATGCATTAAACTTCGTAGATGGTGCAACATTCTCCTTGTTATCTGTACCTTGAGGCATTTCTTACTTTCTGTCCCATTTTCTTTTGTTCTTTTCATTACCTCTCTTGTCTAGCTCAGTCTCAGACCTGGCTTCTATTGTTCGTAGCAATGCCTTAGCTTCCGAATGGCCTCCTCTAATGATCTAGGCTCATCGAACTCGATCCTGAAATCTTTGAATGCAACAGGTAATCCACTAATGAATCTCTGAATCTTGGCATTTTCCTTTATGAGATAAGGCACATACCTCAATAACTCCAAGAACCTACTAGTGTACTCATTATCTTTCATGGAACCCATATTTAGCTCATAAAATTGTAGAAAATCCTGTAGATTCACAAGCTCATGCAATTTACTAAAGAAAAAGACAAGAATATACTTCTACTCTTTACAACAGAAGCCCATAAATATCGATGAAAACAATAATAACAAGATGAAGAACATCAATGGTACATAACACAATAAGTTTTCCTAGGGAATTGAGCCAAACCCCTACTATCTCTATTGCATTAATCAGAAATCCAAGATGAGAATACAATTCTTGTTCTCACAAGAACAATCCTAGTATTCAATATGATCAATCTCCCAGCTCTCCAATCCCCTCTTGTATATTGTTCTCAACTCCGATACCATGTAGAAAATCCTGTAGATTCACAAGCTCATGCAATTTACTAAAGAAAAAGACAAGAATATACTTCTACTCTTTACAACGGAAGCCCATAAATATCGATGAAAACAATAATAGCAAGAGGAAGAACATCAATGGCATATAACACAATAAGTTTTCCTGAGGCAAAGCCACAACTCAAAACCCCTACTATCTCTATTGCATTAATCAGAAATCCAAGATGAGAATACAATGCTTGTTCTCACAAGAACAATCCCAGCACTCAGTATGATCAATCTCCCAACTCTCTAATCCCCTCTTGTATATTGTTCTCAACTCCGATACCATGTAGAAAATCCTGTAGATTCAAAAGCTCATGTAATATACTAAAACAAGAGACAAGAATCTACTTCTACTCTTTACAACAGAAGCCCATAAATATTTATGAAAACAATAATCAACAAGAGGAAGAACATGAAAGACACTTAACACAATAAGTATCTAGGGAAAGGCATGACTCAAAACCCACTATCTTTATTGCATTAATTAGAAATCCAAGATGATAATACAATGCTTTTTCTCACAAGAACAATCATAGCACTCAGTAAAATCAATCTCCAACTCACAAGCAAACTCTTAGCCAACACTTAGCCAATTCTCCTACTCTCCAAGTCCCTATTTCCTTGCGCAATTGCTATGGCCGAATAGCCCACATTAATGGGAATCCAGTGCATCCAAAATTGTGCAATCCCTTCAAGGTTTAGTTCCTGATTGCATGCATGATCTATACAACTCAGTAAATCATACAACTTATAGTACACTGTCCCTGCACTCTAGTCTCAACTGGGTCTTTCTCAAAATCAAGATGCATGAGTTTCTGATGAGGGAATCTTTAGTTAACTGGAGAGGCACTAGTTAATGCATTAGTGCACCAATTGACTGGTAACTCACTATTAGTTCCTAAAACAGTTTGGAACTAATTTAACTGGACTTAACTCAGTAAACTGAGTTATCTAATTACAACTCATACTTAACTCATCCTGGACCCCTATAATATAGGGAGAACATATACATGACTTCAGAAAGACTTCCAACTCGAAATTCCTAAGCTAATTAAGTTAATTAAACTTAATTAACTATTTACAAGTTGCTATGAGAAAAGAATTTGAGGACCTTTTCTAGAACAACAATGACCAAAGGAAGTTGGAATTGAAAGATAAACTTCAAAAAATCAAGATGGAGGTAGGCGACTCAATTCCAAATTACTTGACCAAGTCCACTTAATGTCATGATGAACCTGGAAGTGTTGGAATCATGTGATATGGTGAGTCTTACTCTTCTAGGACTCCCAAAGAGTTGGCATAGTTATCAGGACTCTGTCAATGGTCAGGAGAAGATGCTAGATTGGGAACAACTGTGGTAAAATTTGATGCAGGAGGAGATCAGGAGGAACACCAGAGATGGGACCTCTTCCACTTCGGAGGAGATCAGGAGGAATACCAGAGATGGGACCTCTTCCAAGGAAGGGAAGAGGATTTTTCCTTAGCGAGTAAGGAAAAGAATGCCAAGGGAAAGAAGTCCCAAGGTGAGGAGGGCGGAAAGAAGATGGAATTAATGAAAGTCAAGTGTTTTCATTGTGACGAGCACAGGCACTATGCCAAGAACTGCCCACAGAAGAAAGCAAGCAAGAAGGAGCTGACAATAACGACAACAGGTGAAGCTCTAGCTTAACAATTTGAACTTGATTTCACCCTCATTGCATGCATGGACGACACTGCCATGGGAGGCGTGTGGTTTCTTGACAGTGGTGCCTCAGTCCATATGACGGGGAATAGAGATCTCTTTAGTGATTTTGAGGAGAAAGATCTCAAGCATAGCATAGACTTTGGAGATGACGAGAGGTATAGAGCTTTTGGATCGGTACGGTTACCTTTCAGAGGGAGTCTGGCTCCCCTCTCAGGATCACAAATGTGATGTATGTTCAAGGAATAAAGAAGAATCTTGTTTCAGTCGCGGTATTGGAAGACCGTGGCTATGATGTGGTTTTTAGTAAGGGAAAGGTTTTCCTTATACACATCACCACGAGACAGGTGAAACAGACTGGTGCACAAGTCAAGAACCTGTATGCTCTTGAGGTTCAAGATGCATGAAAAGCTTTGAGGAGCAAGGAAAAGGTGAGACTTGGTGGTTGAGAGGGAGAGTAAATTACCTCTCAACATGCAGCCCCAGAAGAAGCCTCTAAAGTAGCATAAGGAAATTGTGGAGCAGCCACAATTGGAGAAGCCGAGAGGAGACTGAGTGGAGGTGTCCACTCATGCAGAGACCTCCAATAAGGGGACATTTCAGGCCAAGTGGGAAAAGGGAGCACATGCAGCCATACCTCCAGGTGTGAGGTGGGGCGATGTGAAGTGCTTGTCCCAAGAGGGCTGAAATTGGGCAGGGTCCATTGAGTGGTTTTATCTCATGGATCGTACCTTGCTACGGGAGCCCAAAGTACATAGTAGCGGGAAGAATCAGTGGGATTGATGCAGTCAGAGATAAAAGTGATAGAGGCTAGAGCAGTCAAATATTGAAGAAATGTAGAGAAGGATTGACAACAATGCAGAAAGGTAGAGTCAATAGAAGCGCAGAGTTTTCAGTCGACAGAGGCAATAACAGTGAAATACTTTGATGACAGAGGCATCATTATGATTTACGTTGGATTTTTTTTTTGTTTCTGGAGTTGCTGGAGAAACAACACTAGAGAGAAGTGTTACATGTAGAACATTCCAAAGGTTCAGGATCGGGATCGAGTTGAATTCCTTTCTCGTTGAGAGGGAGTGTTGAAAATAGCAACAAGAAATGATAAAAATAGAATCCAAAAATTCGAGTTTAATTTGTCCTTGAATTAAACTGAGAATTAAAATCATTTTCTTTTCTCATAGCAACTTGTAAATAGTTAATTAAGTTTAATTTACTTAATTAGCTTAGGAATTTTGAGTTGGAAGTCTTTCTGAAGTCATGTATATGTTCTCTCTATATTATAGGGGTCCAAGATGAGTTTAGTATGAGTTGTAATTAGATAACTTAGTTTATTTAGTTAAGTCCAGTTAAATTAGCTCCAAACTGTTTGAGGAACTAATAGTGAGTTAACAGTCAGTTGGGGCACTAATGCACTAACTAGTGCTACTCCAATTAACTGCAGATTCCCTCATTAGAAACTCATGAATGTCGATTCTGAGAAAGACCCAATTGATACTAGAGTGCAGGGACAGTGTACTATCAGTTGTAAGATTTACTGAGTTGTATAGAACATGCATGCAATCAAGAACTGAACCTTGAAGGGATTGCATAGTTTTGGATGTACTGGATTCCCATTAATATGGCCTATTCAACCATAGGAATTTCGCAGGGAAATAGGGACTTGGAGAGCAGGAGAAATGGCTAAGTATTGGCCAAGAGTTTGCTTGTGAGTTGGAGATTGATTTTACTGAGTGTTGGGATTGTTCTTGTGAGAACAAGCATTGTATTATCATCTTGGATTTCTGATTAATGCAATGCAAATAATGGGGTTTTGTGCTGTGGCTTTCCCTGGATACTTATTGTGTTATGTGCCTTTGATGTTCTTCCTCTTGTCGATTATTGTTTTCATCGATCTTTATGGGTTTCCATTGTAAAGAGTAGAAGTATATTCTTGCCTCTTGTTTTAGTAGATAGCATGAGCTTGTGAATCTACAAGATTTTCTACAAAAATTCTTTCACCCTGTCATCAAAGTATCTCTCTGACAAGTAATTCTTCTTGAAAAGCTACTCAAACTCACTCCAAGTCAAATCCTCCTCATGTATACCTCTGACATTCTTCACATATTCCCACCAAATGTCTGCTTTACCTTTGAGACTGAATGTAGCCACTCTAGCTTTCATGTTCTTGAATAGTCATGCAATCTGAAGAATTTCCTCATTCCAAACAACCTTGCCTTTGCATAATGTGGTTTCTTCATCTCTCTGTCAAATGTTGGTGGCCTTGCTTTCTTAAACTCATGTGACAAATATCCCCTATCACTCGTCCTTTAAGGATGATAATGATAATGATGATGATTATGATGCCTATTTGAATCAGAACTAGAATAATACTTGTGTCTATCCCCTCTCTTATCCAGAGTGTCCAACAATCTACCATATTTGACTGTGTCATCTCTATCTAACCTGTGACCACCATACGACTTACTGCCATATGCCTCGTTAGTTATATCCTCTTGCTCATAGTTGATCCGAGTCACGTGGTCCTTGTCGCTACAAATCTGACAAACTCTAAAGTATCACTGCATTTACCTCTGCTTGTTTCTCCTGTGCCTGCATGATTCTATCATTATCTACCTTACAACTCCTTATCTCTTCCTTTAAACTTCTCAGTATAACTACCAAATCAGAAGAGTTCCCAACACCATACTACTCTTCAGATTCATAGGGAGAGTCTTTGTAGTCAACCATTTTGCTAGCAATTTGATATTTCTTCCTGCAAGGTATATCATGTTAGCTAAACCAAATCACAATGAACCAACGTACCTTAGTATAGCTCGGGGATGATACCTTGTCTGCAAGATCAAAAAATCAACGTGATACATCTATAGCATAATCATGAAAACATATAGAAACTTAATAAGAAAGCATATGACCATGCAACCGTCATTCTAGCTAGGTTCCAGTCATCAATGCATTACCTTAACAAAAACACATACCATGACCTCATGCATGAAAACAACCACTACATCATTGTACACTTGACCACATGCAAACATGAACATGCATAAGCAATATGTAACCAACTACACATATGCATAAGCACATATGATCAAGCATGAATGAACGATACTTGAACCAAACCTACAAGAATGATACATGCAACCAAGCATACAAGAATGTAACCAAACATACTACAACAATACATGTAAGTGACATAAGTTGACATGTAACTAGTCATACACTCACGACGCTGCATTCCACAACAACAACCTTAAGTTTCACAAGAAGACATCACTACCACCATGATCAACATCATACATATGCAACAAGCACATGGAATGGAAGTGTGAGAGACACACATGCAAATGACATGCATGCATGACCAACACATAGCCCATCTAGTTGGAGGGGTGAACCATGCTCTGATACCAGTCTGTAAAAACCTCCTCCACATCTACCCAAGCAATCGGTCAGTCGGGGTAAACATGCGACGAGAGGCCGCTATGATATGATTCGACCTCCTAAGTCACGTTAAGGAAGTGGAATCGACGTAAACACACCATATAGACATTCAACATCATGTTTAAGACCCCTAAGAACCAATCCAACACTTTAGACAACTTTCCCTTGGGTCCCACTGAGCTTTTGGATAACTTAAGCCTTAATCGCTCTTATGCTGTAGGCATGACATCGTCCAGAAACCCAAAGTTTCTCTCACAGGCTTGCCTGCTAGCATCCAGAGAATCATTTAGTCAGTATAATGCCGGTGTCCCCGAGATTTGAGCCACTTTTGTCAGGCCCAGAGCCCAGGTCACTGCCCAGAATTGAACCATCTCTTCAGATCAATAAAATAACATGGAAATGACAGTACTAAAAGTAAATACTTGTTTAAGACCTTGACTAGACCCCTACTGACCACGATAGACATTTCGTCAAACATATCATGAATATGTAATCTACAGGTGTAAAGAAAAATTTTGAGCATAGGGGTCTCATACTTAGCTGAGATTCACTAAGAACCATTGATGCCTCAACACATCAACTACAATTCCATCCATTAGGTCATAGAGACATTGATCATTCAATTACAAGTAAAAGCATGATGAAAGCCATACATGGTTGCTGTCATAAAACACATACATGACCAGCATAATAACAACAGAAATACTCATGAAAATACAACCATATGGACCACATATAATCCACCAAAATTCTCATAGAAATATAAGGAGAAATAACCTTTCATTAATGATGCAAAATCCAAAACCGAGATGGGACTTCCACGTTCCACCCAACCGTACAAGGGTTGAGCCAAATCTCTCTTCAACCATTCACCCTCGTGCCATATTCCAAGCATGAATGTGGGATCTCATAGAACACATCAATCAAAACTCATCAATGGCTTCCAGAGGCCATCCACCTTAACCCATCAAACATTGGTTCCACCTCACAGTCGGAAATCAGAAAACCATCAACAGATTGGTCTCCATCCAAGCCTTTCAGGGCTTCTAGAGTGTTTGTTCCAACCAAGGCTTCCAGGACTAGTAACTCAACCCACAACTGCTGCTGGGCTTCTAGAGAGTTTGTCCAACCAAGGCTTCCAGGACTAGTAACTCAACCCACCAAGGGCTTCCAGAGCGTTTGTCCAACCAAGGCTTCTAGGACTAGTAACTCAATCCAAGTTGTTACAGGGCTTCTAGAGTGTTTGCCCAACCAGGGCTTCCAGAAACTAATAACTCAACCCAAGCTAAAAAAACATGAGAACCAACCAAAACAAAACAATGAAAGTAAACCCACAATCACCATGGCTATCCAAGAAATGACAAGGCTATGCCACTGCCAATCCAGGCAATCCTCCATGCCAATGACAGATCATGACCAAGAATCCACATGCATATGTCATGCATGCCAAAACTAGTGAAAAAATCATACATGCAACTCAGTACCTACAAGCAAATCTGATGTAGTTGTTGATCCTGATGCCCTCTTACACTTTCCTGCCCTTCCTTTGCCTTCTTGCTCCAAAAATCCAAGTATGCCACACCCTCCAAGAGTGATTCAAGAAAAATCTAAGTCTCCAAGAGTATGTGAGAGAGAGAATAATGAGAGAGCTCCAACATTGAATTGACAAAAGGTTACCAACTGATCCTCAAAAGCCTTTTTTTTTTATTAATGAGGCCTCTATTTTCTCCATTTTCCATTATTTTCTTTCATTTTCGTCCTCAAATGCAACCTGTGACCTTTCACCTCTCTTTTCTTCTAATTTCCATTATTTTCATAAATAAATGTGCCAAAAATGTCATTTTTCCTTTCCAAAGCCTTAGCCATTGCCTTTGTCAATTTCCTTAGCCATAAACAATCACAAGTGATCCCCATCATTAAGATTTTGTCCAACATTCAGCTTGGAATAAGTGTCCCATCATCTTTGGTTATTAGTTTTCCTTTATTAACTTTTATTACATGGAATTTTCACTAGTGCTGTTATAAAATCTAAGGGAAATTTAATAGTAAATCTTTTAGTAGTATTATTAGATCTGTTGTGACAAACTATTCTAGTAGAATATCCACGATATTTTACAGATCATCTTGTTATGTAGATAATGTGATGCTAAAATCTAGGACAATACATAGTTTGCATGATCACCTTGAGGTCTTAGAGTCATTTTTTTTAAAGGTGGGAATGAATGTGAACACCAAAAAAAAACTAAAATAATAACATTCACACATAAAAAATAAATAAAACAACAATGAATCAACTTTGGAGGCAAGCTGACAAAAAATAACCCAAACTTTTAAATATTTGGGACTAGATATCAATCAGAAGCTAAGGCGGGATTCATGCACAAGGGAAATGATGCAAGTAGGGTGTACGACGTTCTTTCACTTGTGAAATAAACGTAGGACAAAGTTTTGGGACTAGCCAATATTGTGATCCTTCTTTCAAACATTCTTTACCCAAATACTTTATGCAAAGTATGGGGATCAAATATATCAGAAACATATGAAACCAATTGAGTGAGTACAAAAATACATGATAGCAAGTTGGTTAAGAGTAAAAGACATTACCTATGAGATTCTACTAACCATAGATTATGCACAATAGAATTAGAGGCACTAAGAAAACTAATTCTATACAAATAGACAATGGTAGACATGCACAACATGATTCTAGTTAAAATCAACCAAGAACTTAAAAGGAGGTTGAAAACATGGGTTTCATAGTGTAGGGAAAGGTTTGAAGAATGCAATATAGAATAAAAGAGACACCCATTGGATAAAATTGTGTTGAATAGACATGTACAAAAATGACACAAGAAGGGGGAAATGAAGAGAAAACATCAAAAGCAAACAACAGTAATACATAAACAACTTCAATAGACATGAAGAGACTAAAGTGAAAAACTACTTGGAGCTTAACATTACATGGCATGAAAAACATGGTTGAGATGTCACTTGTGAAATAGGAAGATGGGAACAACCAAAAAAGCTATGAAAAGAAAGGTTATGTTAAGTATGTGAAAGTGAAGAGATTGAAACTAAGCAACACCTTTTTCTATATTATGAAACATTATGACAAATAAGGGAGAGATATAATGCATATCCAAATAAAAAACCAATAATATAGAAATGTTCTAATGAAAATTAGAATAATTCTGACTAAAAAACTAAAGCAATTAAAAGGCAAATAGTTGAAAGTAAAATTAATGATGCACCCAGCTTCTCATGTACAATAGAGATGACATGATTTAGGTCATGCAAATACATTACTTGATTTAATCATTATGCGCTGGTTCAATTATCATGTTCTAAGAGGCACTCTAGAGCCCAATATGGAAGACATGTAATGTCTTTAAACATTTTGATTGGTCAAATTAGATAAATAATAATAATAATAATAATAATAAAAATTTAAAAAATGTAATAATTATAATTATAATTAATAACTAAACCAATTTAGATCCATCTTAATTCTACATTTACTCAATGCTTAGAAAAAAAATAAGTTAAAATGCAAACTAATTTTTAAACAAAAATAAATTTATACTTTAAAAATGAATTTTCATAAATTCTAAATAAATGATGAATATAAAGGAGTAATAATTCCTTTATTTTCTTAGAAATTAATCCACAAAACTTGAACTTTGTTGCTCCTTATAGCTCTTTGGTCTCGTTGAAAATTATGAAGTTTGAAGGAAAGTTTGAAACCTTTGCTCTTTCCAATTTTATCGCTTGAGGAAGTCTGAATCGCATTCATACCTTGGCTCAATTCCGAAAGCTTACCCAAAATACGAGTGTCTGCACCTATCAGCATCCAATGCTTCGGCGATTTTGACTCTAGGCGCGGTACGCACGGTGCTCCACGCTGTTGCTGTTTGCTGGCTACTGCACAGTTTCTCAGAACGCTTCAGCGATTTTGACTCTCGGCGCTATCCAAATGGTGCTACACACTGTTGTTTGCTGGCTACTGCACAGTTTCTTAGTGTTCAAGATTGAAAGTAAACTACCCTCATCAATGTAATGATCAAAATGTGGTATTTGACACACCCGTAAACAAATACTTTCATGAAATCTTCAGTCGAACACAATCTGTTTTTGTTCCCACTGTAAAGGTATGAAACCCTCATCTGATCTTCGCTTCGGATACGCGCCAGCTCTAGCGGGCGCATATAATTTTCACTCAGCATCTATGAACATTACAAACAGCGCGCTTGAAAACAAACCAGTCTCTTATTAGTTAGTCGGCAGTTGAAAGTGATGAATCCTTTCATTTTTCCGAGGACAGTAGCATCCCTGGAACACATTGCAATTACTCGCGTTCGGTTTCTCAATAAAATCGATTCTTTTGTTGTCCAAATCCAATCTTGGAAAAGCATTTCCTTCGGTACCTGTAGCATCTCCAATGTTCTGGAAGAAGATGTGCAAGAATGCTGGAGAGAAAAACATAATGGTGTCAGAGTTGTGAACCACGAAGAGACTTGGCCTGGTTCAGGATTTTTTTATAGTCTTCTGCAAGAATGCATCAAACTGAGAGACTTAGCAAGAGGTAAACAAGTTCATGCCCGCATATTAAAATCTGGTTATGGGTTAATTGTTTACACAGGCAACAATCTCATCAATATGTATGTTAAATGCGGGAATATGGAGAATGCACGCCAAGTGTTTGACAGAATGTATGGAAGAAACGTGATTTCATGGACTACCGTGATTGCGGGATATTGCCAGACGGGAAATCCTCATGAGGCTTTAAAACTCTTTATGAAAATAAGAAGGGAAGGAATTGTGCCTAATCAGTTCACATATTCCAGCATTCTCCCTGTTTGCGCAGGCCTTCAGCTCTACGAACTTGGAAAGCAGGTTCATTCCCATATCTGCAAAGCTAATTTCGAATCCGATGTCTTCGTTGATAGTGCTTTGATTGATATGTATGCCAAGTCAAAGAGTATAGAGGATGCACGACAAGTGTTTGACAAAATGTCTACGAGAAATCGAGTTTCGTGGAATTCAATGATTGTTGGATATGCCCAAAACACACGCTATGAGGAGGCTGTTAAGATTTTTACAGGATTTCCTCATGAAAGCATTGCGCCGGACGAAACCACCTTTTCCAGTGTTCTTAGTGCTTGCGCAAACTTGGCAGCACTTGAGCAGGGTAGGCAGCTTCATGGCCAGATGATCAAAGCGAATGCTGAGTCGGAAGGATGTGTGGGGAATGCCCTTATTGACATGTATGCAAAATGTAAGACTATTGGAGATGCACGGAAAGTATTTGAGAAAGTGCCGATAAAAGATGCAATCACATGGAATGTGATGATTGTGGGATGTGCTCAAAATGCTTATTATATAGATGCATATAGGATATTTTGTGAAATGCAACATCATGGCATTAAGTTAGATGAGATTTCCTTTTCCAGTGTTCTTAGTGCTTGCTCAAGCTTAGCCGCTTTGGAACAAGGCAAGCTGGTCCATGTTCACATCATCAAAACTGGATTCGGGTTTTACACATGTACTGGTAATGGCCTTGTTGACATGTATTCAAAATGTGGAAACATAGATGAAGCATTCCTAGCGTTCAATGAAATTCGTGAACGAAATGTAGTCTCCTGGACTGCCATGATGACAGGATGTGCACAGCACGGGCATGCCAAGGAGGTCATTGAGCTCTTTGAACAAATGCAACTAGCAGAGATAAAACCAGACTACATAACCTTTGTCTGTGTTCTCTCTGCATGCAGCCATGCAGGCCTAGTGGATGAAGGTTGTCGTTACTTTGAATCAATGACCAGAGATCATGGTATCACACCAAGAGAAGAGCACTATGCATGTATAGTTGACCTTTATGGCCGAGCTGGCTTTGTGAAAGAGGCAGAGAGTGTCATCAATACAATGCCAGTTAGACCTACTGCTTCTGTGTGGGGGGCCTTGCTTAGTGCTTGCAGAATTCATGGTAATTTGGAGATAGGAACACGAGCAGCTGAACGACTATTCAAATTGGAACCCAATAACTCTGGAAACTATGTGCTGCTGTCAAACATCTATGCTGCTGCAGGCAGATGGCAAGATGTGTCAAAGGTGAGAAGAATGATGGATGATAATGGGGTTAAAAAGGAGCCAGGATGTAGCTGGGTTGAGGTTAGGAATAGAGTGCATACATTCACTGTAGCAGACAGTTCACACCCACAAGCAGCTGAGATCTATGCAATGTTGGACAGATTGACAAGGCAGATGAAGAAAGCAGGTTATGTGCCTGATACACACGGTGTGTTGTATGATGTGGAGGAGCGGCAGAAGGAGCAAATTCTCAATTACCATAGCGAGAAGCTGGCACTGGCTTTTGGTCTTATTAGCACACCATCTGGTGCACCAATACAAATCAAGAAAAACCTCCGTGTGTGTATTGATTGCCATACTGCCATCAAATTCATATCAAAGATAGTCCATAGAGAAATTATTGTCAGGGATATCACCCGCTTTCATCGTTTCAAAGATGGATTATGTTCATGCAGGGATTATTGGTGATCATAGGCGGCTAAACAATATACAAGCTTCTATGACTGGTAACCATGGGTGCTTAGCATTATCTATTTCTAACTTATCTCCAACACAAATATTACTAGTACTCATGGATCACATTTGTCGTGTGTCCCAGTGAAATTTGACACTCTCTATTGCGATCAGGTTTCAGCTAAGAGTATTCAATTAAGTTATATTCTTCTTCCCAATTACATCTTCCCTTGGCTTTACATGAAATGAGATAAATATGAAGTCTGATTTGGATTCTTTGTATACACTT
Source organism: Pinus tabuliformis (assembly GCA_031772625.1). Taxonomy (NCBI): domain Eukaryota; kingdom Viridiplantae; phylum Streptophyta; class Pinopsida; order Pinales; family Pinaceae; genus Pinus; species Pinus tabuliformis. The sequence continues at coordinate 776,435,654 of CM062808.1, read as the reverse complement.
CGTTTCGTTGTTCATCACATTTTTGGTGTTCAGTCATGGTTCTGTTTCTTTGCCCTGAATCAGGACAAAGTCTATCATGCCCCTAGTGATTTCTGGAATTTATTCCAAGTCTTTTATCATTCCCTAAGGAATGTCTATCTTTTGAACTCTTGAAAACTTCAAAACTTCTATGTCGGCAGCAAATCATTCTCTTCCATCTTATTCATCACATTTTCCATAGGGGATATTGTAATGTCTTTCACTGAACATTTTCACGACAACAAAAGATGAGATCTTTTCGTTACCATGTAGAACAATTGACAAAATCTCCCTGTTCTTTGTATCATCGATTTCCATCAGAAGGAAATGTGATCCAATGGCTCTCAGTGAAACAAAGATAGAAGTACAAACATAAAATCAATCCACAGAAAGGCACGAGTGAAATTAACTTTCATGGTTGTCTTATTATAGAATGGTTTTCAGTGCTTTCCACTACATGATAGCTCATGGACAAGCTTATAAGGTTTGAAGAACACGGCAAGAGTTACTTATTCCTACTTAAGGGTAGACAAGTTATTTGATATCAAGCTATTCTAATATTTTATTATTGACCTCTTTGGGTTCGCTGGCTTCATGAATTAGCTAGAGGGCATAGTCAATGCAACGGCAAACTGTTTATTTATATCACCAATGCAATGCCAGTACTACTTCCGTGTTGGGATTTTGCTTGGCGCTTCAAGAATTCACGGTAACGTAGAGGTTGGATGACATGTAGCTGAATGCCTCTTCAAATAATAACCATATAACTCAGGAGATTTTTATGTTGTTGTCCAACGCTTCTGCTGCCACAGCCAGATGGGAAGATGTATCAAAAGTGAGGAAAATGATGAATAATAATGGGGCTAGAAAGGAGCAAGGATGCGGCTGGATTGAGGTGAAGGGACTGGATATATTTATTGCGGGGAACTAGTGGATATATTTATTGTGGAGAACTAAACTAGTCACACCCACATACAGATAAGATCTATGCAATGTTGGACAGATTGCCGAAGCAGACGAAGGAAGCAGGGTTTGTGCCAGATACATACTGTGTTTATGATCTGGAATGGCTGAAGGAACATATTCTCCATCCCAATAGTGAGAAGTTGGCCTTGGCTTATGGCCTTATTAGCACACCCTTTGGGATGCCTACACAAGTTAGGCAGAACCTTAATGTGTTATGATTGCCACATCACCACCACACTGCTATCAAATCATTTCAAATTGCTAACATGGAAATCATTGTGAGGGATGTCATTGCTTTTATTATTTCAATGGTATGCTACATTCATGTATGGACATTGGTGATAATCATAGACGCAAACAATAGACAAGATTCTAGGATCACTTTCTTTGGATTTACAGTTGTCCACCATTGACTTGTCTGTAATGATGATGAGTTTGCATTAAACATTTCTCGTTTTCCTTCAACATACATGCATTAGGACAGGTGTCACCAACTTCTGACTGCTCTTCATACTGTTGAGATAACTTGAGTTTTCAAAAACTTGCTTCACCTTTATTCTATGTTCCGATGAACATGACATTCTTCATAGATATGAGCTATAAGAGTATTCATTGAGTTCTATTATTGCTGCTATTTATATCATCAATTGCCTGTCCTGATATGTCTAGTTTGGATGATATAACTTTGAATGCAATTGTCGAAATGCTAAGTTACAATATTAAATGTTCGGGTGATGGATATATTCAGTTATTTTTTCCCTTCATTTTGAAAATTGTTATATCTTTCCGACATTTAAACCAATTTGCAAGGTATCTAACAACAAGGTTCAAGCTGAATTTAGGTGCAAAAGAGGCCAGGAGGATGTTAGGGTTTCTAGGTATATCCTAGCATAAGTAGGTAGACTATGGCAGTGTCACCAAGTTAGAGTGCTACATTACTATGTTAGCAATGGTAGGGCACATAATTAATGTGGAATGTACTTAACCAGAAAAAGCAATATTTTTTGAGTAATTATTAAAGGAACACAAGCAATAGAAGAGTAAATAAGAGGGAATTGATATACAGCCTATTGATTACAATACTTGTATTCATAATCTAGAAATAGAGAGCAACATTCATGATTGTAAGGCCTGTAACATACCCAACTCATAGCCGAGCCACGTTACAATAATTCTCATTTTGTATATATTGTAAATTCAAATTTTCTTTAATCTTAGTTTGTATTTACAATAATTTAATAACTCGGATACCATTTATTATACATCCGAGGCACCTTACAAAGTATACAAAACCATTTCACAACACTTATCTTGTGTAAATGGCACCAACTAGATGTACACTAAGACATTCCCCCTAGCTGTAGACTTTGTTGTTCAAGCTCTCTCAATAGTAGCTCACCCTCGAGTTGGGGATATGACCCTATTAGGGAAAAGGCACTCTTCCTAGGCCAAACTAAGGTCTCACCAACAATGCAAGTGTTCTTTAGCCAAGGTACCAAACTCTAACAACAATTTCAACCTACAACCTCTCATCTATCAACCTACACAATCCAAGCAAATGTACCCCCTTCTTTGCACCAAAGTCCCCCCCGTTGTCCAAGTTCCCTTCCAAGGCTCCAAGATAGATAGACTCTATCACTCTAGGAACTCCGATTGCACTCAAGAGTCTTTAGGAACCCTCTAGGTTTCACATCTTGGGCATTAACTCGAATAATTCTCGCTCTAGGGCTCTAGCTTTCTTTAAGGCAACCAAATGAAAATTGTGCATTGAGTCCTCAATAGAATTCACCTAGAATTTAAAGGATTTACAGAGAAAATAGGATTACAAAGCTTCCCTTGATCAACCTCTAGCATGAATTCCATGGGCATTGGTCACAATGGCAAAGAATGACAAAGTATATAATCAGAATGGCTCACACTAGCTTGATTTCCATTGAAAACAAGGTTTAAGTATGCATGCCCTTAAGTTGCCACGTGGCACTCAAAAGAAGCAACCCTTAGGAACCTTTTCACAAACTTATAACTTAAGCTAATACGTTCATATGATTCTATCTTGGAATATTCTATTACTTTTGAAATAAGTGCATTTTTGGGCCTCTTGTCCCCCTCACCTTTCCCTCTCAAGCCTTAACCCCCCATACTTGTTTGTCTAGCTTGGTTTGCAACTATGACACATTTTATTAATCAATGTTTATGTACAAATTACAATATAGGCCCTCCAACCTTTGATTGTTATAGGGACTCCAACCCAAAACATACATACATAGGAACTTTGATCCAAAATATTTTGACTCACCAACCTAAAAGATCATATACACATACAATTACAACTCGAGGGTCGAATTGGGGTATTACATTCCCCTTCCTTTTATGTTTGCGCTGTCCTTAGTGCATTATATACAAAATGTTGCAGATACTACTCCCGCATGGCCTCCTCATCCTCCCATGTATCATCATCAAGAGTATAGCAGGCCCATTAAACCTTTACTAGGATGATGCCTTGATTCCTAAGCACTTTGATCTACTTATCCAATATGTTCGTTAATTGGACTTGGAACTCAACCTCATGCTCCATTTAGAACACTGCCCAATCAATTATGTGGTTAGAATCAAGTATGTACTTTTTAAGCAAAGACACACAAAACACATTACACACATGCATGGATGCAGGGAACACTAGTATTGTCCCACCAATTTTGAGTAGCTTCCCGATTTTAGTAAACTCTTCTATTCCTTCGCTTTCAAAAATACATTGCCATCCCCTTGAAATTCTCTATGTTTTTTCTTTGTCCAACAAACTTTTCTTCCTATCCTATTCAGCCTTTAAGTTTTGTTTTCGTTGTACCATCTGCTCTTTCATTTCTTTGGGTAATTAAAGGTTCTACTTTATTGTTTCCATCTTCTCTTCCATTTCCTTAGCAACTATAGTCCATTAGTGACTATATCTACTAGGTTATCTGAGCGCACTGGTGCATTACACTTTTTTCCATATAGCACTTCAATTGGGTTCATCCCTAAAGATACGTAATGCCCATTATCATATGCAAACTCAACCAAATGCGGATAATCATCCCACGTGGAAAGCTTGTCCATACCATACATCCTCAACATATCTTCAATCACCTAAGTGATTCTCTCATTCTACCCATCTGACTCTGGATCATATGATGAAATTTAAATTGATCACAAGCCCTTTAAACAACCATTTCCAAAAATTAGAAGTAAACTTGGGATCTCTGTCAAACATTATTTCCGTAGGAACTCCATGTAGCTTGGAAACTTCCTTCATGTAGATCTTTGTAATTTTTACTACCTTATGTGTCAACTTCACTGGAATAACATGTGTACCCTTTGTGATCTTGTCCACCATTGCCATGATGGAATCATGTTATTTCATTGTTCTTGACAACTTTGTAATATAGTATATTGTGACAACCCCCTATTTCCGCTCATGAATGGGCAATGGCTATAACAATCTAGATGGATGTCTATGCTTAGCCTTTACTTTCTAACATTCCATGCACTTGGTGATGTAATTACTCACATCTTTCTCCATTCCAGGGAAAAAATATTAGCCTCCTACCATTACAATATCTTTTTTATATTCAAGGTCTCCCATGTAAGGCACATTATGCATTTCTTTCAACACCAACTTTCTCAAATCTCGAGAATTAGGAACACACATTTTTCTCCTATACAAGAGAATCCCATCTTCTTCCAACATGTAGTCTTTATATTACTATTATAAATTAGCTTGTTGTAAGCTTGATTTGATTTACAAATAATGTTGGTTGATATTCCAATGTTTAAAATTCTGATTTTTTTAATCTGAATTGTACATGCTTATGGTTGTTACATGCATCTTATGCACCCTCTTATTGAGAGCATGAACCATTTTGTTTTCTTCGTCTTTAATATTTTTTTATTTTAAAGTCATATTCACTGAGAAATGGCACCTATGTAACTTGTTTAACATTAGTGTTGGCTATTCAAACAAATATCTCAAACCACTATAGTCTATTTTCAACTCAAGTATTTTGTCCATGAGACAATGGCTCCACATTTTCGATGTATGAACAATAGCTACCAATTTTGAGTTGTGAGTGGTATATTTCCTTTCATGCTCATTGAGCTCCCTGAAATCATAAAAATTAACATGTCCATTTTCAGTAACAACTCCACCAAGTCCTTTGCATGCAACTATGCACACCACAAGCCTTCATTTGGATTAACGATATTTAGTATTGGTGCACTAATAAGCAATTCTTCAAGCATTGAAAATTCTCTTCATATTTTGATGTCAATTCAAACTTCACTCCTTTCTTTTGTAGTTAAGTGATTCAATGTGCAATCCCTTCCATAAATTTCTTGTAATAGTAATAACCAATCAACTGCAATGAATATCTTTCCTTCAAAATGTTTTTTTGATGTTGGCCAATATTTGACTACCTTAATATTTTTTTGGGTTCACTGTTGTGCCATCCTCTTAGATAATGTGGTCCAAATAGCGGATTTGTTTTTGATAAAATGAGCACTTGCTCAACTTTGCATATATTTTATGTTCACTCAATACATGTAATACTAATATCAAGTGTTGCTAATGCTCCTTTTCTTTCTTGGAGTAGATGATAATATCATCCAAGAAAACAATCACAAACTTGTCCAGATTCTCTTTGAACACTCCATTCATAAAGCACATAAACATAGATGATGCCTTTGATAACCAAAATAGCACCACTAAAAGCTCATAATGGAAATTTCTTGTTTGGAATATTGTCATGTAGATATCTTCCTCTTTGATTCTCACCTTATAATAGCCTAACCTCAGGTCAATTTTGGAAAATACCCTTGCACCTTTTAGCTAATAAAATATATAATTAATTCTTAGAAAATGATATTTGTTCTTTATGGTAACCTTATTCAATTGTTTGAAATCAATGCACATGTTTAAGGTTCCATCCTTCTTCACAAAGAGTGTTGCGGTACCCTAGGGTGGGACACTTGGGTGTATGTACCCCTTCTTCAAGAGTTGCTCAAGCTACATTTGTAACTCCTTTAACTATGATGTGCTCGTCTACTAAGGAGTTTTGGAAGACAGAGAAGCTTTGGACATTAAATCGATGGAGAAATCAATCTCTCTTTGTGGTGGTAAACATGGTATCTCACTAAACACAGCTTCAAATTCAACTCAAAATTGCATGATCTTCAAGATTTGGCACCTTATCTCTGACTACCTCTTTCATATGAGCCGCATATATTTGACATCCATTCATGAATCTTATTTTTAGTTGCAAGGTTGAAATTTATCTAATTGATACTATCATTGGAATACCGTGAACTTTTCTCAAGTTCCCCTCATCAAGGCATGTGAAAATCTTGTTTTAGCAATCTAGAACATCATGATGCTTGTTCAACTAATCCATATCAATCAAACAATGATATAAACCAAGTGGTATGATGTTCAAATCCACATTAATGTTGACTCCATTCATGTCCATTGGGAAATCCCTAATAAGCTCATTAACTCTTGGTTCTATTAACTAGTTGAACCAATCAATAATTTTCATGCTTGCATCTCTTCAAGGCCACATAGATTTTTGGCATGCTCTGACCCATGTCTTCCATTGTGTTAGCTTCTTGGATGTTGTGAACAAGAATCATCCTTTCTCCCTTGTAAGAGCAATCCTTGTACATATGATCTCCTCCATAGCCCCAACACTTTATGGGCTGCTACCTTGGCTTTCTCCCCAAAGAATATAACATCTTTGGTTCACTTTAACATTGTTTCCTTTGCTAATATGATTGTGAGTTGTTCTTGGAAGATGTTGGTTTGAATCCTTTCTTCCTCTACTCCATCTCATATTTCTTCTTATCCTCCCAAGTCTTCTAAAAAGATAGCCTTCCTTTGTTTTATTTATACAAATGTTTAGCTTTGCTTATGGCTTCCTCCAAGACCTTGGACTCATCAAATTGAATTTTATCCATGTAAAAAGATGGCATTCCACATATGAATCTCTGAAATTTCACCTTCCCATTGTTGATGAAACCCACATATCTTAAAAGTTTCAACAATCTCCTTTCATACTCTTCCATGATCTTGTTTCCAAGCTTGAGTTCAAAGAACTCTTGTATCCTCTTACCATTGTGATGTTTTGACAAGTATTTATGTTGAATGTACTTCTTAAATTGTTTCCGAGAGACTATTTTCTCATCCAAATTCTTAACTTGCTTCAAACGATCCAACCATATATGCTTTCCTCTAAAGATGGTAAATAGCAATTCTTGCTTCAAGGTTTGAGGAGTAATTATGAAGCTTACAATATTTTCACATGCCCAACAACCATGTTTTAACATCCTCACCCTTCCTGTGCTCTCCATCAAATGTCGGTAGCTTGAGCTTCTTGAGCTCTCCTTGTAAATAATCCAACTCAAACTTTCTCCTTAAATGCTTGATAAGAGATATACTTGGGCTACTTTCTAACTCTAAGAATACATGCGCTCTCCTAAATGAATTTCTAGGTGAATGATAATGGCTACTAGAACTTCTTCAATGCCTTGATACTCAATGATCATCCCCACTATCATGGGGTCTCTACTCTATTTCCTGCTTTGTATTGGATACCTTATTGATTTTTAACTGTGAATTATTTAGACTCTATAATAGTTGAGTGTTGATATGGTTTTGCTCTTCTTAGGCTCTTATCAACATTTCATGGTTAATCCTATAGCTCTCCACTTTGATGGGCCTCCAAAATAGTAAATTATAAGGCCCGTCAATCCACTCCTATGTGCATAAAAACTATGTTGAACCTACCTTTTTTCACTTAATGATATATTTTCCTAGCTTAATGGGCTCTTAGAAGAGTTCAACGTGGTTTTCATATTTTATGCTCCTTAACATGTTTATTGTGTATGATTTGAAGATATATTGAATAGATTCCAAGAGATCCGGTGCTATTGATATTTTTGGGACTTGTTCCCTGTAGTAGGAGGGCCTCAACTTGTTTGGTTGAGGGCATTTAATGCCCCTTCCTATTGCTTAGAGGTGGACTAGAAGCAAGATCCCCTTTTATACGAATTTTTGTAGGGAAATGCATCCCTCCTATAAAGGAGCTTCTCCCCACTCTATGTATAAATAAGAGGCTCGAGTAGCTCAGTAGGGACATAGAAAAAAGAGGGAAAGGATAGGAAGAAAAATTAGTTTTTTTTTTTTTTTCCCAAGCAAGTCCTGCAGTCCTGCAATGTGAATACAATTTCTTAATGAAAGCAGTGTTTTACTTCAACTATTAGCTTGGTTTTCCTTTAAAGACTCTGAGCATCCTTGGGTTGGACCTACCTTAGGACCTTCACAACCCTCTTGTACTTTAGTTAGTGTTATGCTTTTATTCCTTTTTCCAACATTTTCAAAGGTTATCTTTTCATAGTTCTTGTTCATGGTTAAATAGAAGATTTTATGAACAACACCTTGGTCCTTCTTATAGGTTATTTGGGAAATTGTTGGTAGTATTAACACATATTAATGCAATTGCAGGTCTTCATTCATTTTATTTCTCCTGCTATCACATATTTTATTGTTCACTTTTTGTTGTGTAACCATTTTTACAACTACAGGAAACATACAAAGTTTGAGTTCACTAGGATAAACTTGCACTAGATTTCCTTATAGCCTTGATCAATTCATGGTTATCTTTTTCTAACATTTCCAAAAATTTTCCTCATCTCAGACCTAAATTCTGCCTAGTTTACATGCTTCTTGGACTGTCTCCTATAGTAAAACATAAACTCCTTTAGCAACATGTAACCTACCCTACTTTATCGCTTAGCTTCACAATAAACTAATGCTTTGATCTCTTTTAACATATTAAAACACCTTGGGACATTGATATTGAAACTTGGAAGTATAGAGACCTCATAAATGCCTTTTTCAATTTCTTTATGAATACTTCTTTTTCCTGCAAGTTAGTGTTTTGATTCTCAATCCTTCATTTCAGCAAGTGTGCTTTTCCATTTGTTGCAAATAACACATAAGTGTGTGTAATTCAATAAGTTATTTCTCTCATTGCAGTTAGCATAGATTTGTGTCCCATTTCATTTTTTGCAAGTCATTTTATGCAAATGTACTTTTTCTAGTAGCATAACTTACTTAGCTTGGTCTTTGTGCATCTAAACTTTATTTCAATACTTTCACTTGCATAAATATCAAACAAGAGAAGAAGATAGTGCCTTTGCACATACAACGCTGACCCCTCTTAAGTTTTTACGAACCCCGAGTTAATAATTAAGCCTGATACCTTGGGAGTTGCACCATTGTTGCTGCAACACCGATGGGAATTATTGTTAGGTAAACTTGACTCGGGGAAAGAGTCAAAGTTGAATGGGTCAATAGTAGTGGTTTTGATCAGAATTGGATCATTATATTATTTTTCATCCATCTCGATGCATTCAAAGTGGAAAAAGTGGAGGAATCAGCTCACGGGACCATTTTCACTGGCAGGACCCAGTTTGGAGAAACAAGGTTTGAAACCTTCCAGGAGCATTTTGAGGCATCAAACGACGTTTTTTGGGGGTAAAACTTTGTCTCTTAACTGTAGAACCTTTTCTTGCAATATTCTACACAAAGATATTTCCAATGACGTAAAAATCGCGTCAATCGAAGTCCATATGCAAAAGCTATGCCACTCAGAAGTAGACCTTCTTGTTTTCACACCTATAGTTCGGGAGGATGCTGCATCAGCCCCCATTATTCATGGAAAAGTGGCTAGCCATGTGTTTGTGATGTAAAATACTCTAGAAGAGTCTATTTTGTAACTCTAATTAAGAGTTGATGTAGTCAAACTTAACCACTAGTAGGCTATCGGGTTGTGTTATAACCAAGCCACTAGGAGGAAGAGGCATTCCATTCTTTTGAGAGCATTTTGTTCCAGAGTTGAGCAAAGATAGTTATGAGAGATAGGAGGCAAAACACACAGAGAGGATCTGTGCACTATAGCAGCCCACATACCACAGACATTACTTCTTTGTATCTGCAGCCATATTTCCAGACAAAGAAAGAGAGTGAAGCGACCTCACCTTCCAGCTGGGTTTTCTCCCGAAAGGGTTTCCCAAAGAGCATATATTGTGTATTATGTGTGTGTGATATTATTTTGTCATTCTCTACTTTCCTGCTTGATTTACTTTTACATGCATGCACTAATTACAGTTAATTTTACAGATCTAGAAATTAAATAAAACTGTAATAGGGTAGAATCTCAGGTTTTTAATATAATATTATCATATCTGTTGTGATGAACTATCCAGTGGAATATCCACGACAGTTTACAGATCAGAGTTTGAGCCCATGGTTTTTTTATTTCCCATGGTTTAGTGCCCATGCAATTCATGTAATGGAGTCTTTAAAAGGTTGGGAGGAACTCTATTGTAACGGGCTAGGGGATGTGAGTCAGTGAAGGCTCACTTGGATAGCTTGGCCAAGGATTTGGCAAAGGATCTAATGGAATTTTGTTAGCTAAGATTTTCCCCAGAGTTGGGGATTCCCCAAGGTAAACATGGTGTTATGTTTTAATGTTTGAGTTTTGTTGTCGTGCTAATGTTTCACTAAGTAAATATTTTACATCTGTCAAGTAATTAAATTTCTACATTTGGTATTAGAGCCTTGGTCCAGGTTTTGGCATCAGAGGAATGCATTTTATGCCAAGGTTAACCTGGAACCTTTTACGAGAATGGGTCAATAATGGCTATGAGGTTGGAGTTGTGGACATGGTACAAGGATTTGCGAGTTCGACTTGTTTAACTTCTGCACAAACGCTGAGAAATCAGAGCTGCCCTCATGGATGGAACAACCTCAAAATCAAAAAATCCCGACAAAGAAATTATAGCCAAGGATGGGCCAAACTTACACTTCAATGGAATGGATGGGTGGTGGTGCATTAATTTATTTGGAAATGGTGGTAAAGTATCTGGTGAGCGAATCCATTGTGGGACAGTCGCGGGGCAAGCTCTTCCCAAACTAATGGAAAATATTCTAGTTGGATAAATCAAGTCTGTTGAGATGATGTTGAAATGGGTGCTCTGTAGAAATTCTCACTGTCGATTACCCTGATAATGCAATATACTAAAGCAAAATACTTAATCTACTTCTACAATCAAACTTGCGGAAGCTTAATCGATTTGAGCAAGATCAAACAGAACACATATAACAAAGAAGAAGAATCAATACACATGAAACACAGAAGAATACTCTGGGGAAAGCCTTACCTAAAAACCCCGCTATCTATATTATCATACAAGTGGAAATATCTCAGGGTTACACAAAGATTTAGCTCTCACAGCTATCTAGCTCTCAGTACAATCCCTCACTGCTGCTCATAGATAGAATAGACAGCTCATATGCCTTTTCCTTTGCCCTCCAAGCCCCCTATTTCCTTGTGCAGTTTTCCGTGGGTGTTCTTGCTGTACCCTTGTGTGACACTAATCCCACACACTGCTCCAACACACTGTAAAACTGCGCAAATCTCAAGGAATGAATTCCTTCTGCATGCAAGAGATTTTCTTATAGGAAAATTCTTGCAACTGATAGTACACTGTCCCTGCGTTTAATCTCAAATGGGTCTTTGTCTGAACTGACATGCATGAGTTATTGATGAGATAATATTCAGTTATCTGGAGTACACTAGTTTCATGCATGCACACATTAACTGATTGAACTCACAATTAGTTCCTCCAACAGTTTGGAACTAATTTAACTAGACTTAACTCAGTTAACTGAGCTAACTAATTACAACTCAAATACAACTCATCCTTATCTCCTTAATTAAGGGATACTCTCCTCAATCAAAGGAATAACTGTTGCATGACTTCACAAAGACTTCTAGCTTGAATTTATCCAACTAATTATCTCAAGATGAATTAATTAATTATTTTTTTCAAGCAACTGGTGAGACTAAATTCAAATTTTAGTTCTCAATTTTAATTCAAGGACAAATTAAAATTGGAATATTCTTGTTGCCACATTTCAACACTCCCTCTCAACAAGAAAGGGATTATCTGCCACCCCGATCCTGTCTCTATGGAACTCGAATTTACACTTTGACAATGCCTTAGTCAAAATGTCAACATCTTGCTCCTCGGTTGAAATATACTATAACAACATGATCCTCCTCGCCACACATTCCCTGAGATGATGATACCAAATGTCGATATGCTTGGACCTATCATGAAATATTGGATTCTCAAAGAGTTTGATACAACTCTGGTTATCACAATAGATCACAATTGGATCCATCCTCTGATCAAACAAACCAACTAGAATTTTCCGCATCCAGATGGCCTCACATGCTGCCTAACTTGCAACCATGTATTCAACCTTTGTCGAGCTGAGTGCAACTGACCTCTGTTTCCTGCTGTACCAAGAAACTATTGCTGACTCAAGGTTGAAAATTCCTCCTGATGTGCTCTTCCGATCTAATGGACTCCCTGCCCAATCTGCATCAGTGAAGCCCTGTAGCTTCACTCCCTCTGTCCATCTGTACCATAATTCATACTGAGATGTGCCTCTGAGGTATCTCAAAACATGCTTCGCTGCCTTCCAAAACAGCTTGGTAGGCTGAACCATAGCTTGACTCAGCTGGTTCACCGCATAGCACAAATCTGGTCGTGTGTTCACTAAGTACATTAGTGAACCCACAAGCTACCTGTACACAGTAGCTTCTACTACTTCTCCTGAAGTAGCATCCTCCTTCCTCCAGTTACCTACTAGAGGAGTCTACATGGGCTTACACTTCTCCATGTGGAATATCCTGAGTATCTCATTGGCATACTTGCCCTGAGACACAAACAACTCCACATCCTTCTGCCACACTTCCATGCCAAGGAAGTAGTGCATGAGACCCATGTCTTTCATCTCGAATTCTCTTGCAAGGTTTTCCTTGCAAGACATGATCAACTGATCATCACCTGTCAATATGAGATCATCAACATAAAGAACAATGATCAATTGCTTACCTTCCACCATGATGTGGTATAGGTTCGCATCTGCTTCACTCTTTGTGAAGCCCAACCCAGTGAAGTAGTTGTCGATCATGGTGTACCAAGCACGAGGTGCTTGCTTCAACCCGTACAAAGCTCTCTTGAGTCAGCACACATGCGACTCACAATCGAAGGTCTCAAAACCTTCCGGCTGCTCTATCTACACCTCCTCCTCAATCTTGCTATTAAGGAATGCAGTCTTCACATCCATTTGATGGATCTTCCAACCCATCTATGCTGATAGTGCCAACATCGATCTGATAAATGAGTACCTTGCGACAGGTGCAAAAGTCTCATCATAGTCAATCCCCTCGACTTGTGAGAAACCACAGGCAACAAATCTTGCCTTATGTTTCTCCACACTACCATCAACAGCTTTCTTTACCTTGTAAAGTCAACGAGAACTCACAACTAACTTGTTCTCTAGTCTTGGAACCACATCCCAAACACTATTCCAAACTATGGAGTCATACTCCTCCACCATAGCGTCAACACAAATCGGCTGCTGCACTACTTCCTCAAAGGAAGATGGCTCAGTCTCAATACATTCTCCAACAAAGGCCATGTATCCAGTGTACCTATCAAGTGACCTCCTCTGTCTGTGCTGAGAAGATGGTTCTCCCAAATTCTCTCTCGCATCCGAAAAAAATTTGTCAGCTTCCCTTGAGCACTTTCGCTCATCTCTGGAAGACTCTGCTTGAGTGGATGCCTCCACTCTTGGAACCTCTGCATGCGGATGTTCCACATCAATCTGAGGCTCCTCCTCCTTAGGAACCAAAAGTTCCTCCACAGCCTGTAGTTGGAGCTCCCTCTCAAGGGAAACTTGCATGGCCTTCTGCTCTTCAAACTTTAGATCTCTGCATACCACTGTCCTTCGACTGGTAGGCAAGTACACCTGATAGTTGTGAGGTGTATCAGTTTACCCCACAAGTATCCCCAACTCAGCTGTCAGCTCAAGTTTCTTCCAAGCATCCTTGGTCACATGGAAAAATACCGATGAGCCAAAGATCCTGAAGTGACTCATATCTGGTCTCTTCCCGGAGAAAGCTTCTTCTGGTGTCTTCATCCAAAGTATGAAATGCGAGCTTCTATTCTACAAATAGACCGTTGTGTTGCATGCCTCAGCTCACAAATGAAGTGGTAGGTCTTGATCATGCAGCATCGCCTGAGCTGCCCCCACAATCATTTTGTTCTTCCTCTCGACCACCCCATTTTGCTGTGGGTTATGAGGTGCCTTCAATTCTCGTTTAATTCCTTTTGCTGCACAGAAGTCCTTAAACTCTTGAGAGACATACTCTCCACCATTGTCGCTTCTCAAGGCCCTGATCTTCTTCCCTGATTCTTTCTCAACCAAAGCTTTGAACTCACAAAATTTTGAGAAGGTTTGATCCTTCTTCTGCATGAAATAAATACAGCATTTATGAGAAAAATCATCAATGAAAATCACAAAATACCTTTGCTTCACGATGGATGCTGTCGAGAATGGTCCACACACATCTATATGAACTCGCTCTAAGATCGCTTCAGCTCGACTATCTCGGTCATGAAAGGAAGACTTGGTGTACTTTCCCAAGGTACAATCTTTGCATGTATCCACTTTCTCAAGTTTACCTTTGGGAAGTCCGGTAGAGATCTGCTGCATTATCTTCAAGGCCCCATGATGCAAGTGGCCCAACCGTCTATGCCATAACTTGCCAATGTCTTGGATTTGCACCAATTCTGCTTTCGAACTCAATGCAGCACAGTCATCTACCTCTAGTTTGTAGAGATTCTTCACTCGAATCCCAATCCTCTTGGTTTGACCTGTGGCTATGTGTCTCAGGAACGCCTTTCCTTTACTGAAGACAACATCGTAGCCTTTGTCTTCCAACATCGCGACCGATACCAAGTTCTTCATCAATCCAGGCACATACTTCACATCTGTCAAGGTGAGAGGAGCTCCATGCTCCCTTTGAAAAGTAACTGTGCCCACTCCTGAAACACTGTACTTCCTATCATCACCCATCTCTATGCACATCTTGAGGTCTTTCTTCTCCAAGGTACTGAAAAAACCCTTATCGCCAGTCATGTGGAATGAGGCTTCACTGTCAAGGTACCAAACACAACCCACCATCGATGAAACCATACATGCGATGAGGGTAAAATCTAATTCAAACTGAGAGGCCAGTTCCTCACCTTCTGATCCTTTCGAGGATCCCTTCTTGGATTTCTTCAATGGACAATTAGTTGCATAATGTCCCACCTCATGAAAATTAAAGCATCTCACTTTAGATTTGTCAATCTTCCTCCCACCATGAGAAGAAACCGATTTGGAATGGGACGCCTTCCCTTTCCCTTTCCTTGCCTTACTTGATAAGGCTAGATTTTCTTCATCATCATGCTTAGATGAAGAACCATCTCTGGTTCTCCTCCTGATCTCCTCCTGCATCAGATCCGACCACAGTCATTCCTAATCCGGCAGTTTCTCTCTTCCATTCACAGAGTCCTCGTAGCTATGCCAACTCTTACGAAGACCGAGGAGAGCAAGACTCACCATATCATTATCGGCTGTAGTTATTCCTACACTACCAAGCTCATATTTGCAGGTGGTGAGCTTGTTCAGATATGTAGAAATAGTGTCGCCCTTTTCACACTTGATTTTCCGAAGCTTGTCCTTGAGTGCCAGTTTTCTTTGGTCGCTACTGTTCTGATAGAGATCCATCCATGTCTTCCACATTGAAAACGGAGTCTCCTTCCCATGGAGACTCGAGACAATATGGTCTTGAACTCCCTCTAGAAGAATCCGCCTCGCCTTCGCCACACACTTCTTCCATTCAGCCAATTCTTGGGCATTAGCTGCAGCTGGCTTGGGGATTTCTTGATCAATGAAATCCTTCAAACCATTGTCTTCTAATACCACTTCCATGTGATCCTTCCATGCTATGTAATTCGAGCTGCCATCTAGTGCATACTTGAGTCTCAAGCCATTGAACGCCATTGGTGAACTTAGAGGTATGATAAGAATTCGATTTAACTTCTCCAACCAAGAACTTCAAACTTCGAATTTTCCCTTCTTCAGTATACTGTTTACTGCTTCGATCACCTTTGCTCTGATACCATGTAGAAATTCTCATTGTAGATTAACCTGATAATGCAATATACTAAAGCACAATACTTAATCTACTTCTATAATCAAACTTGCGGAAGCTTAATCGATTTGAGCAGGATCAAATAGAACACATATAACAGAGAAGAAGAATCAATACACATGAAACACAAAAGAATACTTTGGGGAAAGCCTCAGCTAAAAACCCCACTATTTGTATTATCATACAAGTGGAAATATCTCAGGATTACACAAAGCTTTAGCTCTCACAGATATACAGCTCTCAGGACAATCCCTCATTGTTGCTCATAGACAAAATAGACAACTCATATTCCTTTTCCTCTGCCCTCCAAACCTCCTATTTCCTTGCGCAGTTTTCCCTGGGTGTTCCTGCCGTAACATCTTGTGACACTGATCTAACACATTGCTCCAACACACTGTAAAACTGCACAAATCTCAAGGAATGAATTCCTTCTACATGAAAAATATTTTCTTATAGGAAACTTCTTGCCACTGATAGTACACTGTCCCTGCCTTTAATCTCAACTGAGTCTTTGTCTGAACTAACATGCATGAGTTATTTATGAGAGAATATTCAGTTATCTGGAGTACATTAGTTTCATGCATGCATACATTAACTGACTGAACTCGCAAATAATTCCTCCAACAGTTTGGAACTAATTTAATTGGACTTAACTCAGTTAACTGAGCTAACTAATTACAACTCAAATACAACTCATCCTTATCTCCTTAATTAAGGGATAATCTCCTCAATCAAAGGAATAATTGTTGTATGACTTCACAAAGACTTCTAGCTTGAATTTCTCCAACTAATTAACTCAAGATGAATTAATTAATTATTTTTTTCAAGTAGCTGGTGAGACTAAATTCGAATTTCAATTTTAATTCAAGGACAAATTAAAATTGGAATATTCTTGTTGCGACATTTCAACATGCTCAATACTTGAAATTACTATGTACAAGATCTGCGACGGGTACTAAGGGTCTAAGAGAGTACCGATAGGAGTGGTTCCAATGGGATGTCTAGATGAAGATGCATAGTGATCAATGTCATTCAACCAACTACAGTAGGAGTCTGGGGATATTTTTGGCGAAAATAGCTATCACTCTCATACTAGTCATCACAACCAAGAAGATTATTGTCCAATGTAAGTGGATGAAGCCAGGGTATATTTTTAAAACCCCCAGATCCCCTAACACAGAAGTTGCGTTTCCATTGTCGAATTTTGTAGCATTACATTGGGTTACATCGAAAGCCCCCACAATAGTCAAGAGACAAATAGTGGGAGGACTTCCTTATATTAGAGTGGAGGTGAAGGTAGTGCTGAAGTTGAGCAGTGGGGATCAATAGGTTGACGTAGGGGATGAATTCCTTGCAAGGGGGAATGCCATCATCCAAATCCCACCCACTCAATGCCCCTTGCCCACCATGATGTTGTTTAGTTGCGTGCCCATCTCGACCTGACAGACTTGTGATGTGGAGGTCAATGTTTTATATTTTGAAACGAGGATCATCCATGGGTTCATCTCCAGGTCCATGGATCAATAGTTTGTGGTGGGATCATATGGTTGTGAGGGTTTTCACTTGTTAAACATGAAGCAACCAAAGGAGTTGGAGGAGAAAAGAGTGGTAAAATGGGTGACGTGTAGAAGAAATGTTGGTTTTGTAAACAACAACATAAGTGATAAATACAAAAAATTATTATAATGGAGTTCAATTATTTTATTGCAAGTAAATGTGCATATTATTGTAAAACTTGGTAAGGCATGCATACCACTGAGAAATTGCAGGTAAAGTTTGGTGTTAGACCTAGGTAATAGGGGGACATGAGGATACCCTAGGTATAAAATTTGAAGGGGGTAAGGGCTAGATTGAGCAAGGTTGACTCACTTCACCAGTTTGACTGGATTTGGTCAAGGAAACTCCAAGTCAAGGTTTAAGGGGGGATTGTTAGGTAAACTTGACTCAGGGAAAGAGCCAAAATTCACTAGGTCAATAGTAGTGGTTTTGTGCCCATGGTTTTTCAGTTTCCCATGGTTTTGTGCCCATGGAATTCATGTAATATAACCTTTAAAATGTTGAGAGGAACTCTATTGTAATGGTCCATGTGATGTGAGCGATGAAGGCTCACTTGGCCAGTTTGGCTAGGGATTTGGCCAATGATCTAATGGAATTTCGTTAGCTAGGGTTTTACCCAGAGTTAGGATTTTCCCGAGGTAAACATGGTGTTATGTTTTCATGTTTGAGTTTTGTTGCCATGTTAATGTTTCTCTCGGTAAATATTTTGTCTCTCTAGTAATTAAATTTCTACAATCACTTTTTGGCATTGTTGTCGAGGAGGTATCAAAGTATGTACTTCCTTTTCCTTTAGTTTATTTTCTCTTTCTTTCATTTTCATCTAGGATACAAAAAGAAAAAACACATTAACATCTTTTCATAAAATATAGAAAAAACCTATTTTTTATTCAATTTTTCTCCTTTTATACCTTGAAGAATTAGGGATAAGATGGGAAAATTTCTATCAAAAATCCCCACTTCCACTAGCACCCTACCCTTTTCAATTGAATGTGAGCCTCCTGCCCTATCCATAGGAACATTTGAGGCCATTTTTGGTGAGAAAGAGAGGATCTTTGAGGAGCTTGCAAAAGAAGAAAAACCTTCACAACCCACCAAAACTATGGATGCAGATAGATAATATTAAGTGTTTACATTTCCCATTAGAGAAACAGGTGGAGAAGAAAGAATGAAAAACATTAACCCATCTGTGCTCCCAAACTTCTACGGTTTGATCACAAAAGATCCTGACACTTTCATGTTTGAGTTTTTTGTTGTATGTGAGACTTATGATTACACCACCAACGAGAAAAAGCTCAAATTGTTTCCTTCCACCCTGAAGGGTGCAACCCTCTGATGGTTCATGAGTCTGGAAGGAAATAACATCACCACATGGGATCAAATGCAACAAGATTTCAACAATAAATATTGAGATTACTCTAGAGAAAGGGATATCATAGATGAAACATTCAAAATTATTCAACGAGAAAATGAGACTCTAGAATAATTTGAGGAGAGATTCCAAAGAAGTTATAAAGGGGCACATACTTGCAATCTGGAACCCAACTCCTTAAAACTAATACTATTGAGGGGATTCAAAGAAGATCTAATGGAGAACCTCAACTTATTTGCCAATGGAGATATCTACCAATTCACTTATGATGACATTAACCATGTATTCAAAAATCATTCAAGAGGCACTTGAAAAAGAGGTAAAGCAAGCAAAAGCTCAACAAGTCCTTCCTCCTCCTCCTTGATTACTAAGAATGAAATAGGAGGTATGTTAGAATACATGAAGACTGATATATTACACAAATTTTCTATGCATATGGATACTTTGAAAATCAAAAGAACACAAGAGGAAACAGAAAAGGCATTAGCCATATTTTCCCCCGAATGCACTAAATACACCCTAGGAATGATTGTCCTTTGAATGTCATAGAAATCTACTCTATATGCAAAGAAAACCATTCCACTGATAAGTGCCCATATTTTCCAAGTTTGAAGGTTGTGTACCAAGGAGAAGAAGGGAGCATGAATAAATTGTGCTTTGTCAACCAAAAGATACCACAAGCTACAAGGCAAGTCCAACAAGGTATGAACATCCCTTCACATTTCAATACTAATTATAATTCTCACTATCAGGTTTGGTTCCCTCCTAATCCTTCACCCTAGCCTATGCCCACTCTGAGATCATGATATCACTAGGTGAGAATCAAGGAAGAAGACATCAATAAGGAAATTTTTAGTGTTAGATACCAAACCCTTAAGATATGGTATTGTAAAATATTGAAAATATTTTATTGAGGAAAATGAATAGTCATAGGTGAATAGGAACAACCATCCAATCTATGAGAAGATGAAACCAAAGCTTACTTTTACATGTATGTGTGTGTGTTTCTTTGACTCTCATTAATAAAAATACATATAAATCATGGAGTTATTCAACACAAGCCCAACAATGGTATCAAAGCTTGATATATTTTCTAATAACTCTTAGATCTCTTCGTAGATCATTTCATCTCACCCCAAGCATTGCTTCAATGCCTTGATCATTCCTTGCTTGTCAAAACATATGTTTATTTGCCTTTGTGAATGTCTTAGTGGATTCTTTCAGTACCAATGCTAAAAAAATCATAAACATAATGGTCCCTATGTAGTGAATCATTTCTTGCTCTTCAAGGAATCATAATTGTTGATAAATGCATCAAATTTGCTGAGATAGAGACTATTGGCAAAATCTCTTAACATTTGGATTTTTTTTGGTAGAGAATTGATCATGTCCTCTTATTTCTTATGCATGACCTATCATTTTTTGTATTTACCCAAAGTTGAACCTATAATATACTCACTCGACAACTGGACATGGGTAGCACCAAGGGGTTGCAAAAGGCGAAAATTTGGTGATAATTCTACCACAAACATCACAAGTAGACCCTTATAATAGGTGAAAATTTTCAAATTCTTTGATTCTTGTATCTTAGCTTGCTTGGATCTCAACAACATCATTTGAATGATTTAGTTGAAAGTATCATTGTTTCAAGAATTATTTTCTTAGAAGTTATTGGAGGTTAGAGTGTGGGTTTTTCCATTGCACTCTACACCATCATTTATATATTTGATTGATTCTTTCAGTTAAAGGAATGATAGTTTGGTTTCATTTTTGGAACCACATTCATGACCCATTACAATTGCCATTTTCATATCCCTAATAACAAATATGAAAAATATCTATGACTCTGGTTCAAATATGGCCACAAATTGACAATTGATGAGCACAATAGAAATAATTTTGGTAGTAGAGAACATACTTGAAGTAGTCTTTGTTGTGTTCATGGGCACCAAAAGAAGTATATCTAAAGACTCATGGTGGAGTTGAATACAAATTCTAAAAAAAAGGGAAGCACATGGTGCATGCCATCATTGTCACCTTTGTTGAGGCTTCTTTGGCAATAAATTAATTACTTGATGCTTGTCAATATTATTTAGTAATTTATAAAAAAAAGCACAATTCCATAGTTAGATGACTTCAAAATGTTGAAATTGTATACATATATAAAAGAAAAAAATTCAATATTGAACCTAATAGCAGACATAGAATATTAAATCAAATTTGTGTATGGATGCTTAGCTAGTTCTTCTATATTGCTATCATTCTATCCTTACATTTTTTTTTAATTGATTTTTAGTTAAAATTTATTCTTTGTCTCAAATGTGGATGTGGTGCTTAGTGGAAAAGATAATATCTAAAATTGTCAAAGAATATTGAGCATACCTTGATCTTGAATGATATTTGGATGAAATTTGTGATGATGATACCAAACCAACAACCAATAAAGAGCTTGACATATGGATGAATAAACACAATAAAACACATGCCTTATTGCTACTTATGTTAAGGATTATTATTATTCTTTTACATTAAGCCTTATATAAGTGCCAATTTAACACTAAAATCATTTATTAAGCCCTGAATATTGAGTGATTAGATTTCTATTTTTATATTGATATGTAAGCTAGAACCTTTCATGATCCAATTTTATCATAATTGTACCCTTTGTCTCCTATATATATATATATATATACTAAGAAGACCTAGTATTAGGATCATAAAATCTTGTCTTGTACATTGTAATAATTGTGAAAGAAGATTCCACCCCTGAAGAGGATGATAATTATTGATTTATTATCATTTGTAAGGCACTAGGTTAAACACATTTGGTATTAGAGCTTATGATCCTAGGGTTTTGATGCTTCAAACAAGTCATCTTGGAAATTTTCCCTAACTTTTTTTTTGAATGTTTCAGATGCTTAAAATTGGAGACTATTGGGAGAATCTCTTGAAACATTTGGTTCACATTTCATATCTTTTTCTCTATACTTTTAGAGGTATTCTCTAAGGAATTTAGGATTCTTGAATGCTCCTAAAACCAATTTCAAACAAGTGAGTGTGGAATTTTTGCTATAACATTTTTCCTAGGAGGTTTCAGATTGTGAAACTTGAATAATATTCAAAGATATTAGGGAATGTTTGATTCAAATTTCATATATATGTTCTCTATACTTTCAAATATATGCTCTAAGGAATTTAGGGTTCTTGAATACTCCTGAAATAAGTTTCAAACAAATCAATTTTGAATTTTCACTATAATATTTTTTAAAGGATGTTTTAGATAGTGAAACTTGGATTATATTGAGGTGAGAATTTGGGGAACATCTATTTAAAATTTCATAGTTTGCTTCACTATAATTTCAAAGATTTACTTTCTAGAAGTTAGGTTTTGTGAAGGATCTTAAAATTAATTTTAAATAGGTCAACTTTGTATTTTTTCTATAACTTCTTTTTTGGAACTCTTTAGACCAGGAAATATTCATAGATGTTAGAGACATATAGAAGTATCTTAGGTAATAATTTCGTAATTACATTTGAAGAATCAAGCATGTGGCACACTATACCATTTTTTTCATAAGAAGAGGCCAAAAATCAGCAAGGTTAAGGAAAGTTACTGTAACTTTCACTTGGCACATCAAATTCTAGTCAAACATGTGGTAATGTAGACAAGACATATGACAATATTATAGACCAAAGTTTCATATTCATAAATTTTCAAATACTATAGATATAACAAGAAAAGTGTTAGCCATTTAGATATCCTCTAAATCAAGGTTTTATAGGTCTGTTACTTACAAATAACATAATGTTTTACTAGAAGATCCATATTTTTGGGTGACTAGAAATATTGATAAAGAGGAGTAGTGTTATTATTTTATCACATGACTACAAATAAAGATCAAAAAGTTACTAATAAGGCTCATTTAAGACTTATGAAGAAAGTGAAGACTAACAATTTAGATTCTCCCAATTAGAGAGAAAAGTTAATGAAATGGATAGTTTTATGTTGAAAAATGTAGGTTTATCAAATTCTCAAGAAAACCTTAAGAGAGAAATGAGGGATTAAATGGAAAATAAGATGAATGAAAATAAGGAAAATATAAAAAAATCCATCAAGTAAGAGATAAAAGAATTACAAACCATTCTATAAAAATATTTCCCTAAAAGGGACGTGGAAATCCAAGGAAATCATGAACATAAGGAGAAGCATTGTGTTGAGACTAAATCACATATGGGGAGTATGTTATCACAATTTGAGAGAAAAAAATATTGAATCATATAACCATAATCATGAAGTTTTAATTCAATATCCACATCATTATGTATTCAAGTCAATACCAAGGAACTACTACATTCCAAAGATTGATACAAGGAAGTTTGATGGTAACCATCTTATAACATGGATATTCTAGATGGAACAATACTTTGATCTACACTAGGTGGAATCATTATGAAAGGTAAATATCACATCCATGTTTTTATAACAAGACCAACATTTATGGTATCAATGGCTTTATGAAAGGGAAAATGATTTTTTATATCTTGGTCCATTTTTATAGAGGAATTGATAGCACATTATGGGGATATTAAGAGTGATACATTCTTTACTCAATTGGTAAATATTTGACAAAAAGGTCCATTCATAAAGTATATTCAACAATTTCAAAAGTTGAGTCTCAGGGTAAAGAACATTTCAGAGGATAAGTTGTTAGACCTCTTTATTGAGAATTTAAAGGAAAGCATCCAACATGAGGTGTATATATTTGAACCTAAATCTCTAGATCATGCTTTCACTCTAGCGACAAAAGTTGAAATAAAAAGCATGTTAATGAAAAAATATAGAAAACATGCTCCCTCTCCTGACCTCACTCAACCAACAAGGTTGACACCTTAAAAAATGGATGAACAAAGAGCAAAAGGAAAATGTTTGAATTGTGGAAAAAACACAGTAAAGGGCTAAATGTGTTGAAAATAAATTATTCTACATAGACTTTGAAGAGGAAGAAGATCAATAATTGGAACCATCACAAGATCTATATGTAAAAGAGACTACTCCAACAATATCTATCATGCATTGGCTGGAACCAATACTCCACAAACCATCAATATGTAAGGATATATAAAAAAGAAAAAGGTAATAGTGTTTATTGATTATGGTTGTACTCATAATGTTATGCAGCCAACTCACAAAAATATAGAAAAGATAGAACAACGACTTAAAAATCAGCCTCTTGGAGGGGGCAACCTCCTTTACGTTACACAAATGAACAATTCTTGGATGATTCAAATGAAAAAACTTCCTTTCTATATATAGGAGTCTAAGGGGTCACAATATAATCAAAGCTGTCATAACAATAATAATGTAAGGGCACAACTATAACAATAGTGGGCTTCTACGGGCACAATAATAACAATATGGGGACATCATGTGCACAACAATAAAAATAAGAGCTACAATGACAATAATAATGGGGGAATACACTAGTATTATAGGGACCTAACATGCCCCTCTCCTTCAAAAAAGTGTTGTCTTCAACGCTTGAGTAGTTATGGATCTTTCTGTATAAATTTTTCATCCTCCCATGTGGAATCTTCATCGGGTAAGTTCTTCCACTTGATGAGACTCTGAAATTAATCGATTTTGTAGCTGTCGAGTTCTTGTTTCTATGACTGCTTCAGGTTCTAATATGATTTTTCCTTCCTCGTCAAGTTCTGGCAATATTGCTTGAACTGGGAGCTTGTTATCTATAACCTTCTTTAAGCATGAAACATGGAAAACTGGGTGCACTTGGGAAGACACAAAAAACTCCAATTTGTATGCCATAGTACCAATCTTTTGCAACACCTTGTACGGACCATAATACTTTGGTGATAATTTATTATCCTTCTTAGCTTTCTTGAGGGACATTTGTTTGTATGGTTGTAGTCGTAGAAATACTCAGTCACCTACATCAAAAATTCTTTCGTTGTGATGTTAATCTGCCTATTGTTTCATTCTATTCTGCGCCAAAGTGAGGCTATCCTTTAAGAGTTGAAGAACTTGTTGTTGATGCTCGATGTGATATTCCACTGCTTGAACCTTAGAATTTTCTCTTAAAGATGATGTGATGGAAAGTTGATGATATCCATAAAGTGCCATAAATGGGGTCATTTTTTTTTGCAGTATGGAAGAAAGTGTTATACCACCATTCAGCCAGAGGCAACCACTAGACCCATTGTGTCTATTTATCATTTACAAAGAAACAAAGATATCCTTCCAAACATTTGTTCACTATCTTAGTTTTCCCATCAGGTTGAGGATGATAAGATGAGCTATGAGCTAACTGAGTACACAAACAAGAAAATAATTCCATCCAAAAATTTCCAGTGAAAATGGGATCTTTGTCACTTACAATAATCTTTGGGTTTCCATGTAGCTTTCGTATTGTTTCCGTAAATGTAGTAGCAATTGTACTGGCTTTAAATGGATGAGATAATTCACAAAAGTGTGCATACTTGGTAAGTCTATCAAGTACCACCATGATGACTCTCTTTCCTTCAAACTTGGGTAGAACTGTGATAAAATCCACCATCGTTGACTTGGAATGGATAAAGGTTGTAACAGACTCGGGGTCTTAATTGTTCAACCTTATTTTGTTGGAAAACCAAACTTTTGAATATCATATTTAAGGCCATTCCAAAAAAATTCCTTCTTAACCATGTGATAAGTTTTTAAAAATCCCAAGTGCCCTCCTAACGGAGAGGTGTGCAATTTGAGACGAATATTTTGTTTGAGTTGGGAATTCTTACAGAGGTATAAGCGATCTTTGTACCATAACAAATCATTTTTCCAGCTAAATGTGTCAGATGTACTGGGATCTTTCTACAACTTTTGAATGAGTGCCCACACTCTTCATCATTTTTCCATTCATCCCTTGCTTCATTTATCCAATCTCGTTAGATAATAGAAATGGCACAAAACAATGCGTACACATCCTCATCCTTTCTTGAGAGTGCATCTGCCACAACATTTTGCTTCCCTTTTTTGTAGATGGTTTCAAAGTCATAACCCAACATCTTTGCGACCCATTTTTTTTTCTCTTTTGAAGATAATATCTGTTCTAAAAAGTATTTAAGACTATTATGATCTTTTTTTACCTTGAAGTGTCTTCCCATTAGGTAAGGTCACCATTTCTTAAGTGCATTTAGTATTGCCAACATTTCCTTCTCATAAATAACTTTTTTCTAAATATTTTCCTTTGATTGGACAACTTTCAAAAGCAATGTGTTTTCCTTCTTGCATTAAAACATCACCAATTCCATTTCCCAAGGCATCACATTCCATAATAAAGGTTTTTGTGAAGTCTGGTGTAGCTAATACCGGTGCTTGGCACATTGCCTCTTTAAGATGTTCAAAGGCCATCGTTGCTTCTGGAGTCCAAGAAAATGCATCTTTCTTAAGTAATGTTGTTAGAGGTGCTGCTATTCTCCTATAATTCCTAACAAACTTGCGACAATACCCTGTCAACCAGAGGAATCCTTGTAGATGCTTTATGGATGTGGGAATTTTCCATTCCTTAATGGATTTAATTTTGTTAGGGTCTACCTTAACACCTTCATGAGATATAATATGACCCAGATATTCCACCTCCTATACTCCAAAGAAACATTTGGAGGTTTTTGTATATAATTTTTTCTTCTCTAATAGTTTGAGCACCTTGTCAACATGTTGAACATGATCATTCCAAGGCTTGTTGTAAACTAGTATATCATCAAAAAATACTAACACAAATTTTCTAAGGAAGGGTTTGAAAACGGAATTCATCAAAACTTGGAATGTAGAAGGTGCATTGGTAAGGCCAAAAGGCATGACAAAGAATTCATAATGACCTTCATGAGTTCTGAATACTATTTTCAGAATGTCTTCATTCTGATTTGATGATATCTTGAACGAATATCCAACTTGGTGAAGTAAATTGCTCCATGTAACTCATCCAATAATTCATCAATGACTGGAATGGGAAATTTATCTTTAATAGTGAGCTTGTTGAGCTCCTTATAATTTGGACACATGCGCCATGATCCATCCTTCTTGTGCACCAATACTAATGGAGTAGAGAAATAACTTTGACTAGGCTGAATTATACCAGCCTCTAGCATTTCTACAACCATATGTTCAATTTCACTTTTTTGGGCATAGGGATATCTGTAAGGCTTGAAGTTTGGAGGAACAATTCCTGGAATCAGACGAATAGCATGGTCATGATAAAAAATAGGTGGGAGGCCCAGGGAAAATTTTAAGAACCACCCTAAATTTATATGTATAATAAATGGGCGAATCCCCATGATACATAGGAAAAATGGGAGGCGATTTTATCAATAATACAATATGTATGTATAATTTTTTTGGCGAATCTCTCACCAGATTATATTATCTTGTAAAGTCATGGTGAATATTTCACTGAATTATAAAATCTTGTAAGATCTTGGCAAATCTTTCACTGAATAATAAAACATTGTGAAGTCTTGGTGAATGTTTTGTTAAAGTATGAAACCATATATGATAATAGGAAAACATATTCATTAAACTGTAATATACTAACATACATGTTTGGAAAAAAGAAACA
This sequence comes from Pinus tabuliformis, assembly GCA_031772625.1. Taxonomy (NCBI): domain Eukaryota; kingdom Viridiplantae; phylum Streptophyta; class Pinopsida; order Pinales; family Pinaceae; genus Pinus; species Pinus tabuliformis. The sequence goes on along the minus strand of CM062808.1, from coordinate 776,407,986 downwards.
TAATTTTCTCTTCCTACAAACAATGTTGCAAGTTTCAGTGGCCATGTTTGTCAAGGTTCTTAGTATACACTCTTTCATATCATTCTATTAGTTTTGATAATATTCCACAACAAAGTTCTTGTAGGTGTTGATCTTGACCACCAGTTCTGTCAAGGTAGGAGAGATTAATCTTTTCTCTACCACTTTTGTCAAGCTATCAAATTTCTTTCTTATTCCATAGACTCCAACTATGAGATAAAAAAAAACACATCAAGTTTGTTTACCCAACACGCCAACAAGTAGCAAGCCCCAACTATATAATATAAGAAAGTAGTAGGTATCCCAAAGGCCTGAAGGGGATCTAATGGAAAGAAGTGACCATTGTCAAAAGCCTTCCAATCAATATATACATATATAAATGTATATTTATTATTATTTTAATTGGAAATATTCAATTAAATAATAAAATTTAATTACCTCTCTGCCAATCTAAATTGCTTATTAGCATAATTCACTACCTTCAAATGTCTTGCATTTTTTAACAACGTTGTAACATGTGGATTAATTTCCTTTTTGGTGCACAATCTCCGCCTTTTAGGACAATATGGTGTAGTGCCCCAACCCCTACATATCATTACGACAAACTAAGAATAACAGAGAAGGTGAAAGGTTGTACAAACCAACATATTTTTGAAACAACTAATCCAACATTAGTACCTTAACTTTTTCATGAAGATACCATATTGAGAACGTTTAAAAAATGGTGGGAAATCTAGGCAAGGACTATCTTTCTTCTGCGAGGGTGATGCGGAAAGAGTGATAAGATTTCACTATTTTGATATTTTTTTTTGGTTAAATCAGAAAAAACCAAAATTAATGGAGATATTGGTATTTTTTCCTAAATTTTGTGAAGTGACTAAATGTAGCTTTAACCATTCACCTTAAGATGTTTTTTACAATATAATTTCCCAAGTCTATTTAATATCTTCATTATCATAAAATCCAACTTATATCCGTCTTATATCGACATCTACCACTCTTAGAGGGATGAAATCTATTTATCCCTCTCAGCACTTGGTAGACTCGAAATTAAGATGGATATAAGCTGATAGAATTTCCCCTTTAAATAGTCTATGTTCACATGAATACCATGGTATTACCATGGGTCAATACCATGGGTTATCATAAACCTGGAGCTTAAAAACTACTATTAGTAATTTATAAAAATTAATAAAATTAATAATTGATTTTTATTTTTATTTATTTTTAACCAAGTTAAAATGTTTAAGTGACATTAAATTACAAGATCCATTTTTACTCTTGATCTACCAAGTCCCGAGAGGGATCAAATATTTTTTCACTCTATCCTAGTTTGCATATTACAATATTTGATCCCTCTCCGCGCTTAGTAGATCCAAAGTAAAGATGGATCTATGCTGGTTTAATTCCCCCCTTTAAATAGGCTACATTCCATGTGAATACCATGGGTCAATACCATGTGCCATATTTATTTTTATTAATACTAATATTAGGGTTAATAATGTTTTTTTGCATGGTATTAATAATAATTTGGCTCATAGGCTTCACCTAAATATAACACATTTTCCGAGAGTTTGTAAATATAAGGTGACTTACAGAGTAAATATAAAAAAAATGTTTTATTTATTTACCATACCTCTCATTTATTTATATTTTTATTAATTTACCATACCTCTTTTATAAATATGTTATTTGGCCCATAGAATTCACTTAAATAAAACCTCTTTTTTGAGCCTTCTTAAATACGAAGAGGGTTATGGACTAAATATAAAAAGAGGTCCTATTTATTTACCATACCTCTAGTTTATTTATATTTTTGTTTATTTACCATACTTTTGGAGTAAGTATAAAAAGAGGTTTTATATATTTACCATACCTCCACTTTATTTATATTTTTATTTATTTACACCCTTGCATGTTCGTAAATATAAGGTGACTTATGGAGTAAATATAAAAAAAAGTTTTATTTATTTACCATTCCTCTCTTTTATTTATATTTTTATTAATTTACCATACCTCTTTTATAAATATGGTATGTGGCCCATAGGATTCACTTAAATAAAACCTCTTTTTTGAGCCTTCTTAAATAGAAAGAGGGTTATGAACTAAATATAAAAAGAGGTTTTATTTATTTACCATACCTCTAGTTTATTTAGATTTTTATTTATTTACCATACCTCTAGTTTATTTATATTTTTATTTATTTACCATACCTTTGGAGTAAGTATAAAAAAAGGTTTTATTTATTTACCATACCTCCACTTTATTTTTATTTTTATATATTGGGACCAAATACAACCTCCCAAACCAGAAAATGGGTGATTGCAAACGAATTTAACATTGCAAATCTGAAAATCAGGCGATTGTAATGGAATATAACCTCCCAAGCCAGGCGAGTCGGGTCAAATGAGTCTTTTCATAGTTTATCTGCACCTTTTTCTTGGGCTAAAATGAAAAAAATAATTTTTTTAAAAATAAAAGTTGGGCCAAATATATGAAATGGGTGTTATATAAAAATTTCGCCCCTCTAAAATGAAAAACACCTTAAATTTCGCCCTTGGGCTAAAATTTGCCCCTAAAATTTACCATGGGAGGCCTTTGGGAGTCTCAAATACCTTGCAATGATTGGCCAAGACTTTTTGGAGATTTGGAGAAATAGATGATTTGATGTGGGAACCTCTAGTGAACATAATTGTGCAATTATGCCATGTTGTTCTTTATTTAGAAGCATTGTCATGCCGTTAGAGTTGATTATATTTCCTAGTTTCCCTGTAATAACCCTTAATTCAACCTCCTTTCTTTCCCAAAAAAATTTCAAGAAAAGTTCTTGAAAATTAAAAGTTATTGTACCCAAAGATTGTAGCCGTTGGAATCCTAGTATAACATCAATACCACCCATTGGAATGGAAATCATTGGAATATTCAATATATATTCTCCCATGGATAACTTGATATTATGGAACTTTCTAGAGAAATTTATGGTTCCTCCATTTTCAACCATCACTCGACACTCTGGTATTGGACATAGGAATCAATTCAATTCCTTGTCTATCTTACATTGAATTAAATTATGGGTACTACCCGAATCAATCAACACTATTACTTTTTTCTTCTTGATATGTCCTATCTTGAGAGTTTGAGGAGTGGTAATTCCTGCCAATGCATTACAAGATATGGCCAGATTCATTTCTTCTTTCTCTAGGGTTGGTTCCTAGTGTATCTACTCTTCTTTTGACTTTTCTTGGTCCTTTTCTTCCTCCTCTTCACAATCTATGTAAAATAATTTCTTCTCAGCACACTTATGACCTTTAGTTTATTTTCTATCACAACTATAACAAAGTCCTTTTACTCTTTTTTCTTCCAATTGTCGTGTTGTCAACCTTGTAGGTTGTGGAAGGCTAGGGGTAGAAACACTTCCATGTTTATGGTTATGAGTGGCAGGCTTCCTTGTTGCCATAATTTTGTTTTCAATTTTTCTTGAGAACCTGAATGCCTTTTCCAATGAATTAGGTTCCCAAAGGCACCTCATGTTGGATGTTATCCTTTAAGGTCCCTATGAAAACGTCAATCTTATGCTCCTCTAGAATATCATTTACCCTTATATTCAATTTTTGGAAGCCCTCAATGTGCTCCACCATTGAACCCTTTTTCTCGAGATTTATCAATTGACTAAAGAAGGTGTTGCTCTTAGTATCCTCATAATGTGCCATCATTTCCTCCATAAAAAATACCAAGTGACAATTTTTTAACGAGACAAAAGCCATCGATACCATACAAACTAATTGGGTTCCAAATATAAAGTTGCAATGCATATGTTTTGTGTGTTTTGAACATTATGGAGATCAAAATATTGTTGTATCTGTAGTATCCATGTTACAGGATCCTTGCCATCAAACTTCTTCATATCGATCTTTGGAACATGGTGGGTCTTTGATCCATTGTTAGAGTCTATGAAATCATGATTAACATTTTTTTTGTTCTCATCATGAGTTTCATCTAATACCTTTTCTCCATTAGGAGCCATTTCGTGTAGCAACCTTGTCAAACCTTCCTTGAAACCTTCCATGCCTACTTTTAAACCATTCTTAAAATCTTCCATATTATCTTTCATGCCATTATTCAATCCTTCCATATATCTTAGCTTCCATTTCATTTTTAGTTACTGTTTGTGAGAGAGAAAATTGTTGCACTTGGTCTCGTAATTTTGATATATCATGTTGCATTTCTTCTTCTTATTCATGTGTCATAGTAGAAATTTCGGGTTGCTTACTAGGTGTTTCCATTTTATTTCTTTGGGGCATCAATTAATGAGTATTATGCTTCACTATGCCCTTTGAATCACTTCATTTTTTTTTTGAAACAAAACTTATGCAATTTTAAAAAAAATACACACCTTTTTTTTTCTTTCTAGGAATTCGATATTGAATATGTTGTATCTCTGTAATGACATATATTCAAGGTCTTAGGTTTTGTATTGTGGTATCCCTTTGAGTCATTTTTCCAATCCCATAATTCTGATTGAGATTGGATTCTCCAAGAAAGCGTTATGCCCAATCTCCACAATGATTTGATTATAGACTGATTCAGTAGAGCGAACTTCTACGAAGTGCTGCATGTCATTGTTTCAACTTTCAGACCTGAAAATGATACCCAACCAAAAGTATTTCCTTTTTCTGTCACTTCTTATGATATTTAAATCCGATGCTTAGAGAGAAAGTTATGGTGATTTTCCCAAGGTCACCTGTTTGAGATGGAATTCAGGAGCCTGCAAAAACCCTAACTTCCTTGGATCATATCTCCAAAAATATAGCGAGACAAGATTTGAAATTATGACACGACGTTCATCATGCTTTCCTCTAAAATGTTTTTTTTTTTTTTTAGCTTTTGAATCAGCGTAGAAAAATAATTATAGAAAAAATTCCACGAGGACCTATTTGAAGCAGTGAAACCCCAAAATCCAAAGCTTTGATAACAACTGTTATGCAACCAACTCACAAAAAGATAGAAAATATAGATCAGTGACTTCAAAATCAACCTCTTTGAGGGGGAAACCTCCTTTACATTACACAAATGAACAATTATTGGATGATTCAAATGACAAAAACTCCTTTCTATATATAGGAGTCTAAGGGGCCACAATATAATGAGAGTTGACTTAACAATAATAATGTAAGGGCACAACAATAGCAATAGTGGGCTTCTATGGGAACAATAATAACAATATGCGGACAAAAATAACAATAAGGGCTACAATGACAATAATAATGGGGGAATACACTAGTATTATAGGGACCTAACACATAACTTCATTAATTACAAGCTAGAAAAACTTCTCATCTGTTTTTTATACATAGCACCACAGTTTCAAATTATGAGTGTATACATTAGGAGAAATTTCAGCCTAAAAGTTCCCATGAAATTTTCTTGTAATAATATGTAAACCAATTAAAATCCTTAAAATTTAAAAAGATTTACATGTAAATATTTTGGAGGAAAAATAAGACAAACTACTTTTTTAATTTTATTTTTGCCTTATCTCCTTATAGGTTTATTCAAATTTCAAGTGTAGACACTTGTTGGATGTGGAATTTCAACGAGTACCCATTATGCATACTTTTGATAAGACCCACATTGAGAAAAATTGAAGATACATTAAAAAATCGTGTTGAATTGAAGATACATTAAAAAAAAACGTGTTCAACACATTTTTTTAATGTATCTTCAATTTTTATTAATGTGGTGTTGAAAAATGTAACTAGGTTCAGTCTTCATAATCGTACTTGAAGTAAAAAATGTAATATATTTGTCAAAATAAAAGCAAAAGGAATTTTTATTATTAAACTGAATTGACTTGTTAAAGCATGGGTTTCATGCTTGGGTCAATTGTCATAGGTCAAGCTCCCATTGTAGGCTTTAGGATTGTTTACTTGAGTCAAAAGTCAAAGTTGGTTTGGTCAAAGAATCTTCCATAAAAGTCTCCTTGCTGTCAAATAAGTCTCCATCAAGTCGGCTTCCCTCAAAAGAACTCATGGCGGCCTACACAAAGGCACATCTCTTCATGATGATCATATCGACTCAGTTATGATGGATGAACCACTATATATACAAGCCTAAGATATTTGCATTACAATATCACAGAAGTTTGAATTTTAGAGAGGAAGTTTCAGTGCTATAACAGAGATAATAAGTTCGGATAGGAAATTGTTTTAGTGTCATTACTGGGAGCTCAGATAGGGTATAAATATGACCTCTATGCTTTCACAGTTCATTGTTATTCTCCCACAGTTCGGTATTATGCTCCAACAGTTCGGTATTATTCTCCCACAGTTTTATGTTATGCTTCAATATTTCGGTGCTATTATGCTCCCACAGTTAGGTGCTACCTAAGTCAAGGATTTGATGTCATCACAAGTAAGAAGGTCTTACAATTTCGATACCTTTACTATTTGGTGTTACCACAATGAGAAGGTCTCAATGCTATCACATGGATAAGGTCACTGTGCAACTACTGTGATGAGGTCTCGATGTAATTATGTTAGGAAACCAGCTCACAAAAAGATAGAAAAGATAGATCAATGCTTTAGAATTCAACCTCTTCGAGGGGGCAACCTCCTTTATATTACACAAATGAAAAATTCTTGGATGATACAAATGAATAAACCTCTTTTCTATATATAGGAGTCTAAGGGGTCACAATATAATCAAGCCGACATAACAGTAATAACATAAGGGCACAAAAATAACAATAGTGAGTTTCTATGGTGCATACTAATAACAATATGGGGACAACAGGGACACAATAATAACAATAAGGGATACAATGACAATAGTAATGGGGGAATCACTAGTATTATAGCAGCCTAATGTGCCCCTCTCCTTCAAAAAAGCTTTGTACTCAACGCTTGAGTAGTTCTGGATGCTTCTGTATAAAATTCTCATCCTCCCATGTGGAATCTTCAGCGGATAAGTTCTTCCACTCGATGAGATACTTCGAAATTGATCGATTTCGTAGCTGTAGAGTTCTTGTTTCTGTGACTGCTTCCAGTTCCAATATTATTTTTCCTTCCTCATCAAGTTCTGGAAATATTATTTGAACTGGGAGCTTGTCACCTATAACCTTATTTAAACATGAAACATGGAAAACTAGGTGCACTTGGGAAGCTGCAGGAAGCTCCAATTTGTATGCCATAATACCAATCTTTTGCAACACCTTGTACGAACCATAATACTTTGGTGATAATTTATTATCCTTCTTAGCTTGCTTGAGGGACATTTGTTTATATGGTTGTAGATGTAGGAATACCTAGTCACCTACATCAAAACTTCTTTCGATGTGATGTTCCTGTTGTTTCATTCTATTCGGCGCCAACGTGAGGTTATCCTTTAAGAGTTGGAGAACTTGTTGTTTATGCTCGATGTGATGTTCCACTTCTTGAACCTTAGAATTTTCTCTTAAATATGATGTGATGGATGGTGGATGATATCCATAAAGTGCCATAAATGGGTCATTTTTGCTGCAATATGGAAGGAAGTGTTATACCACCATTCAGCCAGAGGAAACCATTTGACCCATTGTGTTTGTTTATTAGATACAAAGAAACGAAGATATCCTTCCAAACGTTTGTTTACTATCTTAGTTTGCCCATCAAATTGAGGATGATAAGATGAGCTGTGAGCTAACTGAGTACCGAGACAAGAAAATAATTTTGTCCAAAAATTTCCAGTGAAAATGGGATCTCTGTCGCTTACAATAATCTTTAGGTTTCCATGTAGCTTTTGAATTGTTTCCATAAATGCAGTAAAAACTGTACTGGATTTAAATGGATGTGATAATGCACAAAAGTGTGCATACTTGGTAAGTTTGTCAACTACCACCATGATGTCACTCTTTCCCTCGAACTTGGGTAAACCTGTGATAAAATCCATTGAAACCTCCTCCCAACATTGGCTTGGAATGGATAAAGGTTGTAATAGACCTGGGGTCTTAATTGTTTCAAATTTATTTTGTTGGAAAACCAAACATTCTGCCATAAACTTTTGAATATCCGATTTAAGGCCATCCTAAAAAATTCCTTCTTAACCCTATGGTAAGTTTTTAAAAATCCTAAGTGCCCTCCTAAGGGAGAAGTGTGCAATTCGATAAGAATCTTTTGTTTGAGTTGGGAATTCTTACATAGGTATAAGTGATATTTGTACCATAACGAGTCATTTTCCAGCTAAATGTATCAGATGTACTGGGATCTTGTTGTATCTTTCGAATCAGTGCCCACACTTCTTTTTCATTCTTCAATTCCTCCCTTGCTTTGTTTATCCAATCTAGTTGGATAATAGATATGGTGCACAACAATGCTTCCACATCCTCATCCTTTCTTGAGAGTGCATCTGACACAACATTTTGCTTCCCCTTTTTGTAGATGATTACAAAGTCATAACCCAACATCTTTGTGACCCTTTTTTGTTGCTCTTCAAGGGAGAATCTTTGTTCTAAAAAGTATTTAAGACTATCATGATCCTTTTTTGCCTTGAAGTGTCTTCCCATTAGGTAGGGTCACCATTTCTTAAGTGCATGTAGTATTGCCAACATTTTCTTCTCATAAATAGCTTTGTGTAAATACTTTCCCTTGATTGGTCGACTTTCGAAAGCAATGGGTCTTTCATCTTACATTAAAACATCACCAATTCCATTTCTTGAAGCATCACATTCTACAATAAAGGTTTTTGTGAAGTCTAGTGTAGCTAAGACCGGTGCTTGGCACATTGCCTCTTTAAGATGTTCGAAGGCCTTCGTTGCTTTTGGAGTCCATGAAAATGCATCTTTATTCAATAATTTTGTTAGAGGTGATGCTATTCTCCCATAATTCTTAACAAACTTGCGATAATACCCTGTCAACCCGAGAAATCCTCGCAGATGCTTTATGGATGTGGGGATTTTCCACACCTTAATGGCATTAATTTTGCTAGGGTCTACCTTAACACCTTCATGAGATACAATATGACCCATATATTCCACCTCTTGTACTCCAAAGAAACATTTGGAGCTTTTTGCATATAATTGTTTCTCTTACAATAGTTAGAGCACCCTGTCAACATGTTCAACATGATCCTTCCAAGACTTGCTATAGATTAGTATATCGTCAAAAAATACTAACACAAATTTTCTAAGGAAGGGTTTGAAAATGGAATTCAACAAACCTTGAAATGTAGAAGGTGCATTGGTAAGGCCAAAAGGCATGACCAAAAATTCATAATGACCCTCATGAGTTCTAAATGTTGTTTTTGGAATGTCTTCAATATTCATTCTGATTTGATGATATCCTAAAGGAAGATCCAACTTGGTGAATAAATAATTCATCAATGATAGGAATGGGAAATTTATCTTTAATAGTGAGCTTGTTGAGCTCCCTATAATCCGGACACATGCGCCATGATCTATCCTTCTTGTGCACCAATACTACTGGAGCAGAGAAAGAACTTTCACTAGGTTGACTTATACCAGCCTCTAGCATTTCTGTAACCATATGTTCAATTACATTCTTTTGGGCATAGGGATATCTGTATGGCCTGATGTTTGGAGGAACACTTTCTGGAATCAAATGAGTAGCATGATCATGATCACAAATAGGTGGGATACCTTTGGGAGTCTCAAATACCTTGGAATGATTGTCCACGACTTTTTGGAGATCGGGAGAAATAGATGATTTCAATGTGGGAACCTCTAGCAAACATAATTATGAAATTACACCTCGTTGTTCCTTCTTTGGAAGATTTTTCATACCGTTAGAGCTGATTATCTTTCCCAGTTTCCCTTCAATTCCCCTTAATTTAACTTCCTTTCCTTCCGCACAAAATTCCATGAAAAGTTCTTGAAAATTAAAAGCTATTGTACCCAAGGATTGTAGCCATTGGACTCTTAGTACAACATTAGCAACACCCATTGGAATGGAAAGAATTGGGCTATTCAATACATATTCTGCCATGGATAGCTTGATATTATGGCACTTTCCAGAGAAATTTATGGTTCCTACACTTGCAACCATCACTTGACACTCTGGTGCTGGATATAGGAAGCAATTCAATTCCTTTTCTATCTTACAATGAATAAAATTATGGGTACTTCCTTAATCAATCAACACTATTACCTTTTTCTTCTTGATATGTCCTTCTATCTTGATAGTTTGGGGAGTGGTAACTCCAGCCAATGCATTATAAGATATAGTCAGATCATTTCTTCTTTATCTAGGGTTTGTTCTTGGAGTATATCCTCTTCTTTTGACATTTCTTGTTCCTTTTCTTCCTCCTCTTCACAATCTATGTAGAATAATTTCTTCTGAGCACACTTATGGCCTTTAGTGTATTTTCTATCACAACTATAACAAAGCCCTTTTTTTTTTTTTCTTCCAATTGTTGTGGTGTCAAACTTGTAGGTTGTGTAAGGCTATGGGCAACAACACTTCCATCTTTATAGTTGTGAGTGGTAGGCTTCTTGGTTGCCACAATTTTTCTTTCCATTTTTCTTGCTAACCTGAATGGCTTCTCCAATGAATCAGGTTCCCAAAGATGAACCTCATGTTGGATATTATCCTTTAAAGTCCCTATGAAAACATCAATCCTATGCTCCTCAGGAATATCTTTTACCCTTATGTTCAATTTTTGGAAGTCCTCAATGTGCTCCAACATTGAACCCTTTTGTTTTAGATTTATCAATTGGCTAAAAAAGGTGTTGCTTTTTGTATCCTCATAATGTGCTATCATTTCTTCTGTAAAAATTGCCCAAGTGACAATTTTTTTACGAGAGCAAAGCCATCGATACCATACAAACTGATTTGGTTCCAAATATAAAGTTGCAATACGTACCTTTTGTGTGTTTTTCACATTATGGAGATTGAAAAATTGCTCCATCTATAGTATCCATGTTCCGAGATCCTTGCCATCAAACTTCCTCATATCGATTTTTGGAACATGGTGGGTCTTCAATCCAACATTAGAGTCTATGAAATCATGATTAACATTTCTTTTGTTCTCATCATGAGTTTCCTTTACTACCCTTTCACCATTAGTGACCATTTCTTGTAGCAACTTATTCAAATTTATCTTCAATTCTTCCATCTTATCGTCCATGCCATTCATCTTAGCGTCCATGCCATTCATCTTAGCTTCTATGCCATCGATCTTAGCTTCCACGCCATCCATATTAGCTTCCATATTGACTTTCATGCCATTCATATTATCTTCCATGCCATTCATCTTGACTTCATTTACCTTTAGTGAGAGTGAAATTTTTTGTACTTGGTCTTGTAATTTTGATATATCATGTTACATTTCTTCCTCTTCTTCACGAGTCATGCCAGAGATTTCAGGTTGCTTACTAGGTGTTTCCATTTTCTTTCTTCGGGGCATTAATTAATGCTAATAATTCTTCACTATTCCCTTTGAATTCCTTCAAACTAATTTTTCAAACCAATCTTATGCAAAATTTAAAAAAACTACACACCTTTTTTTTCACTTTGTAAGAGCTCGATATTGAATTTGTTTTATCTCTATAAATGCGGATCTCGAATATCTGAAATCTTGTCCTGTGGTATCCCTTTGAGTCCTCTTTCTAACCCACAAGTCTGATCAAGATTGGATTCTCCAAGGAAGAGTTATGCCAAATCTCCCACGGTGACCTGATTATAAACTAGTTCATTAGAGTGAACTTGTACAACGTGCCATGTGTCACTGTTTCAACCTTAGTACCTGAAACTGATACAAATAAAACTACAAGCCATCTTATTTTTGAAAATGCTTATGAAATTTCAATCTGATGCTCAAAACAAAAGTTATGATGATTTTCCCCAGGTCACCTGTTTGGAATGTAATTCGAGAGTCTGCAAAAACCCTAACTTCCTCAGACCATATCTCCGCAAATATAATGAGACAAGCTCGAAAATTCGGACCCAAATTTCAGAATGATTTTGGCTCAAATGGTTTTTTTTCTAGCTTCTGAAATGTTGTAGAAAAAAATTTATAGCGAAAATGCCACGATGACCTGTTTGGAGTAGTGAAACCCTAGAATCAAAGCTCTGATACCAAATGTTAGGAAACCATCTCACAAAAAGATAGAAAAGATAGATCAATGCCTTAGAATTTAGCCTCTTCAAGGGGGCAACCTCCTTTATATTACACAAATGAACAATTCTTGGATGATACAAATGACTAAACCTCCTTTCTATATATAGGAGTCTAAGGGGTCACAATATAATCGAGCCGACATAATAGTTATAACATAAGGGCACAAAAATAACAATAGTGGGTTTCTATGGGGCATACTAATAACAATATGGGGACAATTGGGGAACAATAATAACAATAAAGGATACAATGACAATAGTAATGGGGTAATCACTAGTATTATAGGGGCCTAACAAATTATAGTGTTAAAATCTTCGTGCTATTAAGTGATGAGGTATCGATGCAACAAAGTGACAAGAATTTGGTGCTAACACAGTGAAAGGAAGAATAAATAAGGATGACTTGATGGAGGTAGTCTTGAGTCTAAGTTGTAAGGGTCTTGGTCATCTCATCTTGAATCTATTGAAGGAAGAATTTTGACTAGGTTTTCCCCTAGAGTGGGTTTTTTCCCTGGTAGCATGCCTACATCTTGTGTTCTCTTCTATTTGTTTCTTGGCATTGATCTTGATGATAATAAAACATAATTCGAAAGAAAAAATAATAATAATGAAAAACATCACAAGATAATGTCATAATAAGAGAAGCCGTTTAACTGTCACCCTTTGGATTTCTCAACATGGTATTAGAGCTATGGTAAAGGTCAAAGGTAGTTTGAAGACCACTTATACATCTTGAAGCATTATTAGTGAAAGGTTATGTTTGCATCTATCCTAAATAACATGTCAGTTAGATCAAAATCAAAATAGACATTTCTAAGCTAATGGAATTAAATTTACAATGAGATAGTTCAAGGCACATTGAAGAAGAAGGAGAAGTTTCAGATGTCTCAATGATAAGATCCAGTATGTCACAGTAAAGAAGTTCAGTCAATCTTAGAGAAGAGAATGGTAGTGATGAGTTTGTGTAATCTCATAAACAAGTGCAGCATAAGTTAGGTGCAAATCTCAACAGGAAGTTTGATATAACAATGATACATTTTGGTGTATCTTGATAAGACAAGTTCAAATCAATTTGCAAAATCAAAATTCAGTGGAGAGGAAAAAATATAAATAAAATGGCATACCTCAGTCCACTGTACAATGACACAGTTCATAGAAATTTCATAAGAAGATGAATTCATACCATCATTAGATTGGTAAAGTAGCATGTTCAGTCTACAACTCGTTAAGGAAAAGGATCTCAGAATAGCTACCTACGGAAAGCTTCCAATGATATGAGATATCTATGACTACAAGAAGTATTTAGCTTGAAGGGAACCATAAGTTTGTCCTATGAGAAGCACAAGGTACTGGCTCAAGGAAATCAAGTAAGTATTGTCACGTAAGAAAATACACTTGAAACAAGTCTAATGAAATCAAAGGTGTGTAAACTCAAGGTACGCATGTTCATAAATTTTCAAAGTATCTAATATTAAATGGTTCATATGATCCTCGTTTATAGCTAGACTAGGATAAAGATAGTACTCCCTAGATATCATACAAAAAAACTTCATATTAGAACCTTAATACAAGTTTTCTATAATTTACAAATAGCTTATGATGTCAAGTAAAAAGTCCTACTGTTGATTGAAAGAATGAACAACTTATCATAGGATTCCATCCTCCATGATTATGTAGAAGATCTAACTTGAGAAATTAAATTATGTCCTTGGTATCAAATGTTGTGCTTATAAGTATGTACTACAGGTATAAAAGATGATGGCTTAATACAAAGAAAAAACTTCAAGGAATCCTTACACGGTTTGCCAAGGAACATCTCCAAGAATGTCTTAAACTATACACCTTACAATATTCTCTTAAAAGTATGATCATCTTATTTTTTAAGTTTTCATTACATTACTAACATCGTTATGTCTAGCTGTCTTGAATCATAAATATTATTTTTTAGGGTGATTCATCACTTGATAAATCTACCTTCCCTACATCCTTGATTGCTCTTATAGAACCCTAGACTAGTTCTTTGGAAAACCCTAACCTAAGGGTATGTTAACAGTGTGTGAAAACCCTAGACCGCTTAGGGTTATTGGAAAATTGCTATTATGTTTGATATATTGATGATGTCATGTTTGGGATTCTTGTACGTTCATGAAAACCATAACCTGTTAGGGTTGAATAATGTTTCCTGAAATCCCAAACCTTTAAAGTTATGGTAAAGTAGGGTTTACTATGTTGTGAATTGAAAACCTATATCTTTAGGGTTTAGTTGAGTCTATAAGAAAAACCCTTGTTATGTGTTTAAAGTCCTAGGAATGAAACCCTAGGTATATGTTGAATTGGTTGAAATCCTAGCTTGGTCTAGGTCGGTATATGTCTAATATGTTAATATTTCTTGACATATGTTAAACTTATGATTGATGATGAATTCCTAGATATATGTGTTGACATAATTATTAATGGTCATAAGTCAAACAAGACCTAGTCAAAGTTTGAAGTTCTAGGATGACATTGCTTGAAAAATATAGGGTTTTGTAGTTAGACTCTAGTAGTAATTAAATTATCTAGGTATGTGTGATATGAAAGCATGGAATATATGAATCTATATAGTGATTTTTGAGATTGTGTAAATGAGAAAATATAGGGTTGTTGTTAATTAAGCTGTGATCGGTTTTGATTGTTGAATCTCTTGTATAAAATCTAGGATATGTATGAAATCCTAGTGAGGAGTCTAACATATGAATTCCAAAAGTTGTTAGATTCATTGATCTGATTTGGTTCTAGGGTTTTCTATATGGAAGAAATTGTCATGTCATTGAAAGAATATTTAAACCCTAGATATAATGAGTTTGATATCTTGATGAGTTGTGGAAAGAAGTTGAAATATTAAAGTATAGTCTCTTGCTTATTATGTTTGTAAAGTCTAATGCTTCCTTTATTATAAGATTTTGATATGTATAACTTCATGCTTCTATAGTTTTGGCTATACTTTCTATCTAATTTGTGCAGGTATACAATCTTCAAGATGGTGAAGATGATCAAAATAAAGGTTAATGTGATAAATATGATGTGAATGGTAGTGATAACTCTGATGAGAATGACAGAAGCCACGAAAGACTCTCCGATGTTGAAAAGAAGAATTTGATCTCCCTGGGTTAAGAGGAAGTCTGGATAGAGGAAATCTTCTGGTTAAGAGGAAGGGAATAGCATAATTTTTCTAGAATGAATTTTGAAGGATATGTTGTTGCATGTAAAGTAGAAAAGGAAAAATATTCGGTTGATAGTCCTACCGTGTTGAGAAGAAACATCAGGAAAAACCCTAAAGGTTTGTGTTTATTTATGAATATGTGAAAGTATATTTTTTAATTGGGGTTTTGTTTGTATAGGTACATCTCTTGAAGGTTTTGATAGCATGCTGGTTACCGATCAGTTTTATCGGGAGAGATTTGTTGTCCTTGATATACTGGATCAAGGAGTCTTGAGGCTTTGTGAGTGAAGCATTGTCTGGGAGGACATCTGGTTGGCACTTTGTGTTGATGACTAGGTCTTGAAGTTGGAAAGGTGGTTTTGGACATAGAGCTCTGATTTCAGATACACACCTAGATCCTTGGGTTCATGATTAGCAAGTAAGCCTGATGGTACCTATAGAGGCTAAAATGTTGAGTCCATCTTAGTCCCACCCGAATAGATTTCTCTAGTCAGGAATCTAGTTCGTGGAATTGCAGTGCCTAAATTGTTGAGAGATGAATGGATAGATTTCCCTATTAGGAATCTAGTCCATGGCATTGCAGTGATTAAACTTCTTCGTAGATGACGTGTTTTGAGATCTTCCATGTACCTCTTTGGTTATATGTAAATTTAAATACCTCCCTAGTTAAGAGGGAGTGTTAAAAAATGTAAATAGGTTAGGTCTTCATAATTGTACTTGAAGTAAAAAATGTAATATATTTGTCAAAAGAAAAGAAAAAAATAATTTTTATTATTAAACTAAATTTACCTGTTAAAGTATGGGTTTCATGCTTGGGTCAATTTTCATAGGTCAAGCCTCCATTGTAGGTTTTAGGATTGTTTACTTGAGTCAAAAGTCAAAGCATGTTTGGTCAAAGACTCCTTCATAAAAGTGTTGTCAAATAAGTCTCATCAAGTCAACTTCCCTCAAAAGAACTCATGTCAGACTACACAGAGACACATCTCTTCATGATGATCATGTCAGATCATTTATGATGGATGGACCACTATATATGCATGCCTAAGATCTTCACATTACACTATCACACAAGTTCAAATTTTAGAGAGTAAGTTTCGGTGCTATAACAGAGATAACAAATTCGGATAAAGAAAATGTTTCAGTGTCATTACAGGGAGCTAAGATTGTTTACTTGAGTTAAAAGTCAAAGTTTTTTTGGTCAAAGACTCCTTCATAAAAGTCTCCTTGTTGTCGAATAAGTCTCCATCAAGTCAACTTCCCTCAAAAGAAATCATGTCGAACTACACAGAGACACATCTCTTCATGATGATCATGTCAGATCATTTATGATGGACGAACCACTATATATGCACGCTTAAGATCTTCAAATTACACTATGACACGAGTTCAAATTTCATAGTGTAAGTTTCGGTGCTATAAAAGAGATAACAAATTCATATAAAGAAAATGTTTCAATGTCATTACAGGGAGCTCAGATAGGGTATAAATATGATATCTATGCTTTCACAGTTTGTTGTTATGTTCCCACATTTCGATATTATGCTCCCATAGTTCGGTATTATGGTCCCATAGTTCGGTGTTATGCTTCACAATTCGTTTCTATTATGCTCCCACAGTTCGGTGCTACCTCAGTGAAGGGTTTGAGATCATCACAAGTAAGAAGGTATCACAATTTTGGTACCATTATTGTTCAATGTTACCATAGTGAGAAGGTCTCAATGCTATCACAGGGATAAGGTCACAGTGCAACTATTGTGATGAGGTATCAATGTAATTACAATGTTAAAATCTTGGTGCTATTTCAGTGATGAGGTATCGGTGCAACAAAGTAACAAGAATTCGGTGCTAACACAATGACATGGATCTTGGTATGCAAACACAATGAAAGGAAGAATAAACAAGGATGACTTGATGGAGGTAGTCTTGAGTCTAAGTTATAAGGGTCTTGTTTGTCTCATCTTGAATGTACTAAAAGAAGAATTTTGACTGGGTTTTCCCCTACAATGGGGTTTTTCCCTGGCAGCATGCCTACATCTTGTGTTCTCTTCTATTTGTTGCTTAGCATTGATCTTGATGTTAAGAAAACATAATTTGAAAGAACAATAATAATAATGAAAAACATCACAAGATAATGTCATAATAAGAGAAATCTTTTAACTACCACCCTTTGGATTTATCAACATGTGGGTATTCTCAAAGGTATCCATAATGGGTACTCATTGGATGTGGAATTTAATTATGCATCCAACGAGTGTCTACTCATGAAATTTGAGTAACCTATAAGGAGATAAGCCAAACATACAATTAAAAAAAGTATTTTTGTTCTTTTCCCTCAAAATTTCATCTCTTATTTTGTTATTTTAACTACTATTTTATTATTTTTCCTTAGGAGGCCACTTTTAGGCTGAAATTTCCTCTACTGTGGGGGCACCATAAATTGTTCAAAGAAGTGCCACCTTATTAAGATCAATATGGGGAATATTTATTGGATAGTCCCATGAGTGTAATGCAAATGGGTGGTGCTAATGTTGTATTAGGTGTTCAATGTTTACAATCATTAAGAATAGTGGCCTTTAATTTTTAAGATCTTTTCATAAGATTACCACAAAATTTAAGGAAATTGAGCTTAGAGATATCCATGGGAAACCCTCTAAAGTGATAAGCTCTGATGGAATGACAAAACTACTCAAAAAGGGGCACCAAGGTGTAATTGCACAATTGCATTCATTGAATGTTTACATGTCAATATAATATATTTCAACGGATATACATAAATTTATAATCAATTATTCCAAGGTATTTGTATTAGTGCCTAAGGGTCTTCCTGTTGAACTTTTATAGCTATGGTCGGTCTTCATAATTTATATTTTAGCCCTTGAAATATATACTGTAATTGTAAGACATGTTCTTCATGTCATTTTCATTGTTAAACCCTTGAAAGAATTATTATAAGACATGTTATTCATGTCAGTATCAAAAGAGAAAATTTTGAAATTTGAATTTTTGGTTCCAAACTCATCAAGTCAGTACTCCCTTAAGTCAAGTCAGCCCCATTGAAGAGACACACCCATTCAGATAGGAAGAACACTATATATAAAGCATTTGACCTCCTCCACAAGGCACCATTTGGCCTCGCAAAAGATAAGTAATATTTTGAGAATCTCAACAAATAAGAAGAAGGAAAAAGTAGGATGAAGAAGGACAAGTTCATCTCTAACATTTATCTCTCTCTCTCTTGACTTTTCACGTGTTACTTTCTAGGTAGTAGGTCAAACTTTTGGGTAGACTGTTCTAGGCAGTAGGGTTGAGTTTTTGGGCATATTCTAGGAGGAAAAAATTTGGCATAGGAAGATCAGAGAGGGCCGAAGCTGAAGGGAAAATTTTTGACATGAGAAGAGGGTTGCTTTACCAAGTTTTACCTCATAGTTGACTACTTGTATTAGGTTTATCTCTTGTTAGACTGAAGAATTTCTATAAGGAAAATGTTGTTGGGTTTTCCCCCAAGTGAGTTTTCCCAAGGTAAATCTTGTGTTCTTTTTGCACATTATGATCTCTATTGTCCTTGTGCCTTTATGGTTGAATTTTTGAAGTGTAATTGCTTAATGGTAAACTGGAATTTCTAAAAGAAGATATATACAATTAGAAGTAATTAGAAGTATTTCAGAAGATAGTGATTGTATCTATTGCATTTGAAAAATCAACATGGTATTAGAGCTTTGGTGAAGGAAAGGACATTGAGACCAATCTTGAATATCTTTGTAAAGAGAAGAGAATTAAATAAAACCGTACATCTGAAATCAAATTATTTATCTATGACTATGGGTTCCTCTATGAATTCTGAGAAAAACTTGGAAGGAACTGCAAATTTTAGGGTTTTTAAAACAAGGATTGATGTCATCCTTACAAAGAATGATATTTTGGGTATTTTAAAAGGAAAGGTCATTGAACCCTTAGATAATGAAGGAAAAATAAAATATGAGAAGGATGACATCAGAAATAGAAGCATCATTGTGGAATATATTAGAGATGACTTGATTCCTTATGTCATAAATCTTGAATCTTCAAAGCATATGTATGATGCCCTAGTTGGATTATACACTATCAACAACATTGGTAAAAAAATTAGCTTTAAGAATGATATTTGTGATATTAGAATGATAAGAAATGATACTATAACCTCATATTTCACGTGGATTTCTCAATTAAGAGATCAAGTTCAAGCAATTGGTGAAATAATTTTTGAAAGGGAACTCGTAAATACAACACTTAATGGTTTACCTAACTCATGGGATTCATTTTCATCTAGTATATGTGGTAGAAAGGAAGCTCCAAAGTTTGAAGAGCTATGGACTGCATGCATTGAAGAAGAATGTAGGCTCATATCAAAAGGAAAGATTCAGAGATTTGAAGAAGGTGACTCTCAAGCATATGCAACAAATTTCAAGAAGTTTGGAGGAAGAAATAAGTTTGGGTTTCAAAGAAGAAATGAAGGAAGAAGACTTGAAGGAAGAAGATCTATTCCTCAAGGAAAGAGAGATATGTCAAAAGTTCAATTCCATCATTGTCAAAAATTTAATCACTATAGACATGATTTTCCTAAAATATTGAATGATATAAAGAGAAAGGGAAATCATCATGCAACCAAAAAATACATTGATGAACTTCCAAAGAATTCCAAGAATGAAGATTCAGGTAATAGAGACTTCTTCTATTTTTCTTCTCTTATAAATTTTATTGTAGATAGTGATGATTTATGGCTAGTAAATAATGGTGCATCAAGACACATGATGGGAGACCGTGACAACCTCACAAGTATAATGGAATGGATACTATCTCAAAAGGTATAACTTGGAGACAATAAAAATTATATAGTAAAAGGCATTGGAAGACTTCCATTGAGCTTGAATTAAGTGAAAACATTCATCTTAGCAACATATTGTATGTACCAGGTTTGAAAAAGAATTTAGTTTCTATTTCATGTTTGGAAGATAGAGTAACATTTATTGATGGTAAAGTACTTGTGTGGCCAAATGGATCAAATATAGATTCTTCTAGATTAATTGGAGTTCGTGAAGGAAGGTTATATAGACACTTGAAACAAACTACTCAAGCATTAGTAAACAATGAAATTAATCCATGTGAACTTTGGTTAGAAGATATGTTCACCTTCATTATAGAGGTTTTCCATATTTAAAACTGATGGTTTTAGGTGTTCTAGGTTGGAAAGTAGAGCATGAATAAGTATGTAAAGGATGGGCACTTGGGAATAATGTCAAGAAGACATTTCCAAGCAGTGAAAGTAGCTCTAAGGAAATTCTGGATCTAGTTCATTCTAATGTATGTGGTCTAATTTCAGTGAACTTGGAGGCCCTTTGTACCATGTAACATTTATTGATGACTTCTATCGCAAGACATGGATTTACTTCATGAAGTGATGCAAGCCAATATATTAGGCCTCCTAAAATTCCTGGTTTAATCTCCCACAATGCCAAAATTGATCTCGAAAAGGCACTTCCCTCAATCCTGCTTTATAAATAATTCTTGGTATTTTAAATTCCCTTTATATAAAATAAAATGGGAGGATACTGAAGGGGATAATCCTTTATGTGTATTTATCCATAGTCTCGTGGCCTTGGCCCTTACCTATTAAAATAGGCACACATACCTATGTCTAAGCCCTTTTACAAAACTCACCCTTTCTCGTTCAATACTTCCTTATTGAAGCTTCTCTCTTCATGCATTGTTTATGTGCTCAAACTCTTTCAAATGCCACTCTTGGTTAGCTCCCCCATCTAATTAGAAACCATGCCCTATAACCTTGTGCTCCATCATCCTGGCTTGATTGATTTGATACCTAACGCACTATTAAAATAAGTATCAGGATTACTCATCTTTGTTCTGCCCTATCAACGATTTTGCAAGTTGTGACACAACCCCACTCACAAATAACCCAAATTGCTAGGATGAGGGACTACCAAAGGCTGCCGAGGTAGATAATTATAGGTGGGACCCACGTATATTGTCTCGTTGTAATACTCCACACAATCTTGACCTTTCGTTGATTGGTTGGGCTAGCATGTCACCCCAGTCCCAATCAACCCGCCTATTTTTTAGGTGCTCTCCTCTTGTTCTTTTGGGATAATGCCTCTGGCCTAGCATTGTCACATTCTATCTCCCGATGTTTCCAAGTTCTATCTCCTGACACTGTCAAGTGATGAACTTCTTAAAATAGGGAAAATTACTAAGTGTCTTTTTTCACCGTGTACTCATTTGTACTCTATCAATGACTTAGGCTTGCGTCCACCTCTGTATTATCTCTTCGGCCTTCTAGCTTAGGTTTATATATTTCTTGGCCTTTGGATTTTGTGCTTTCCTTTCAGCTTTCTGACAGCTAAACTCCTTTGTTATTTATAAATACTAACTCATTTGATTCTGTTGCAACTCTGATAGAACAATCAATCAACCTTCCTCTATGCTTTCTCTTCCACTGTATTTGATCAGGATCTGTGCTCCTCTTTCGAATATCGGCTCCTAATGCCGCACACTCTAATTCTCTATAATAATTATATTCTATACATAAGTGTAGTTCCCTCCTGAGCTTTGGTCATACTTGCAACATCCAAACTTCTACTGTACTCGATATATTATACAAGTTTTAGTTCCATACAGAGACTGAGAATATATATAGGCACCAAAAACAATTGAATGAAATGATTCCTATATTAATATACACACTTAATTTATAAAGGCCCTTTAAACCTAATTTACATTCAAATCCCTTTCGATCTTGTGGCCCTTTTTGGCCCTCAAATCCTCTTGATTCTCTCTTTTCTCACATACACCTATCCTCCTATTTTAGCTACACATTTGTACACAAGGATTCTAAACTATATTCTGGTTTAGATCCAAAAGATCCTCACCTAAATCCTTATTATAGGAATCCTAGATCAATAAATATTTCAATGATCTGACTTCCCTCATTTCTCTCTAACTCTCACAAATATTCCCGAGATCTATCTTCTAAAAGAGAGATCTAGTTACAATATTATTCATTCTCATCACTTACATTTCTCATGAAAACATAGGAAAATACAATTAAACAAATAATTACACTCAATTAGGGAACCAACTCCCTTGGTAAATGAAAACCCCTAAGTATAGTAAAAATGAATTTTGAGATGAAAGTGGGATGCTTCTACATCAGACTCCCAAGGAAAAAAAATATCATGGTCTCTTGACCAAGTGTATGTTGATGAAGTCCTCCTAGATAAAAAAGTTCTAGTTTGTAGTTGGTTTCTTTCATTGTTGTGTTGATGTTGTTTCGCTGCTTCTTGTTCTCCAAGTTTCCATATTTTGGGTTGTTTTTTTCCACTTTCTCTGTTGATGCACACATTTTCATTCAGTTGTGTCTCTTTGATAGTTGTCCTCCTATTTATGGTGTGTCTCCTCTTGAATATCTTCCTCATCAGTATCCACACTTCTTCTATCAATTCATCAATATATGCTTTTGGCTGAAATCCTTTCTTGTTATTGTCCTTGGGCTACTGCATATCCTCCTCTTCCACAAAACTCATTTTTCAGTTCTGGTCCACATTCCTCCTTATCAGTTTGTTGTCCACACTTTATAGTGTGTTGTTCATTGTTTTTGAACATAATTTCTCCTTCATTTATCTTTTTTCTTGCAAACTGAATTTGAAATTTCTAATTTTCTATCCTATGTTCTAAAGAATTCAGTTCCTCATACAATTCAAAATCATTTTGAATTATATCCTCATCCTCTATGCAACATGCATCGCTCAGTTATTCTACCAACGATTCCTCTAAAATTTCGACTCGAATTTCACTAGTGCTTTCTTCTATAGGCATGAAACTTCCCTTGAATAGGTATTCATATGTTGTTCCACTTTCTGTACCTACACAATATTCATGAGATGATGTTGTTGGGAATAATATTGAGGGGGGGGGGGGGGGGTGTTGAATTAGTATTTATCAAATCAATAACTTTTTCTTTTCATACTCAAATTTATATACGCTACTTCAATGAAGGTAACTCGCATGTACACGCAACTGTCTTTAAGGCAAGCAACGTATATCCAGTGAACTTATGATTAAGCTAATATTTTAATCTTTAATCAGTGCATCAATAATTTATTAACCATATAAATAGTAACCATGTGCAGTAATAACATAATAAACCATCACACATAAGCAACACACATGAACACCAATATTTAAGGTGGAAACCCAATGCGGGACAAAAACCACTTGTTGTTGTCGTCTCTGTCTTCTTTTAATATAAGAAAAACCTGTTTACAATCTTGTACTGGTGTAGACTCATACCAGTACGTAGGCACCCACCTACAGAAGGCTACAACCTTCTCTCGTTATCCAGCTTCTACTGGAAGGGAGCTACAACCCCCTAGCTCTTGTACTAGCTGATTTGTTTACTAGTACGTAGGCGCCGACCTACAGAAGGCTCCAACCTTCACTCGTTCTCCAGCTTCTACTGGAAGGGAATTCTAATGCCATGGCTCTTTTACTGGCTGATATGTTTACCAGTATGTAGGCGCTGACCTACAGAAATTTCCAACCTTCACTCGTTCTCCAGCTGCTACTGGAAGGAAGCTCCAACCCCTTGGCTCTTGTATTGGCAGATATGTTTACTAGTACGTAGGCACTAGCCTACAGAAGGCTCCAACCTTCACTCATTCTCCAACTGCTACTGGAAGGGAGCTCCAACCCCCTAACTCTTGTACTGGCTGATATGTTTACCAGTACGTAGGCTCCGGCCTACAGAAGGCTACGACCTTCTCTTATTCCTCCTGGGACCATGTTTCATAAATTTTTAGACTGGATACTCCTGGAACACAACACCACAATCTGAAGGCCACGTTTCATCCAATTTTCATACTGGACCCATCAACAATATTGAAGCTCAAAATCAATCACCACTGTAATACAACTAATCACTGAAAACGCATCATCACTGAAGCAAATCACAATCAATCAATCTGAACATTCAAAACACTGTCACCAGAACACAGTCACCAGAACACAGAGAAAAATCCAGAACTCTGCAACAACAACTAGAACCAACTGCAACTTCAAACATCATATTTCATAATTTATACACTACTTTGATGTGCTGAACCAACGTGTATACATTCTTTTAACAAAGCGAACCAGTGTATAGATCTACAAATACTAACTTAAAACCGCAATGCTATTCCAGACTTCAGTCATACCCAGATCATAACATTACAAAATAAAACATATGTTAGTATTTAGATCTAGACTATCCATGATCAAACCACATAATGATAATTCATTTTAGGCCTTATGATCTCGATCCATCATCAATCATCAACCACTTAGGTGCATCCTTAGTTCAGATCAAGAAAAGCATTAGAAACCTATAACCTGCATATTTGATCTAACTCTTCAAAAGATATTCAATACTTGCACACCTCTAGCCGTTTGATCTTCTCCTCCTTATATACTTAGATCCTTTGTCAATACCTCGGACAAAAACCACTTAGTACCCATGGTATTCTTGGATGGGATCAAATAGTCGTTACTCCGCTCAATATTGTGGGCTAATACCATGGTATTTACCCTTGGTATTCTTTTCTCTTGAATTTCCTTGTTTTTCCAACCTGTATGCGCTTTTCCTCTTATAAGAGTTCATGTATACGTATACCCTCTTTTTGTTTTGTGGACCCACGTGTATGTACCACTTTGACAAAGTGAACTAGTGTATACTTCTTAAAACATTCTCTTTCTTCAATCTTTGGAGTCTTATCTATAATCCTTTGCTGTTAACCTGTTGCACTGTGAATTGTCATCTAAGTGAGTTGCCATTCATAATGCCAACAGATGTATATAATCTTCCTTTAATATAGGAATTAACATTGGCTCTCCTTTAATTTCTTCTGTCATAACAACTTCAATATATCTCAAGTCAACAAACATATGTGCACAAAACTCTTATATTTAAACCATATCCTCTATACATATTATTTCTTCATCTGCCTGCATAAACAAATTATTGAAAGGTTGGTCATCGACTCTCAAACCTGTGAACACACACCAAGAGTCATATTCAAAAATATAAGGCTCTTCTTTTGATGCCGTGGTTTCCTCATATTCAAGCTGATATGAACCATTCTCATAGTCCATTAGGCTACCAATAAACCTCTCTTCAATATCTATGATTTCTTCCTCACCAAGGAACCAACTTTGTCCAAAAACATCTATTCCATACACAGTTTAATGTATGTCTTGTTCTTTCTGATCATTCTTAGCCAATGCACAAGTCTCTATCACCTCACACAAATGTGTTCCTTTGTCCTCATTTGTTATACTTCTATTTCTTTGACTTGCATGAGATACTAAGACCTCCTCTACTTCCCAATTGTTTTCTTCCACTGAGTTATTTACAACTCCTTGAGCTGGGTTATTCTGACCAATTGTTTTCCCATCATATGCACTCTACCATTTCTTCTTTCCTAAGCTCCAAAGACTTCCAATTCCTTAAAAAAAATGAGGTATATACTTATAAAAAAGGAACAAAACCAACTAATCATACCTCTGAGTTTCATCTTATACCATCGAAGAGCTTCATAATCAATTCTCCCATAACTGCTTCTTCTTATGACAGTTTCCTCGAAATTTTTTTCTTCCTGATCTCTATAATTATGGTTTTTACTTTGTAGAACTTCTACCATCTCTTCTACGCCTGAAAATATACCACTAAACAAATAATTAAAACCAAAAACATGAGATTGTTTAGTCTCAAGGGATGCTTCTGGCATCAATCCATGATCATCTTCCTCTCCAAGGATTGGTTCCTTCTCTGGTTCACAAATAACTTCATTCACTCTACACTCAACTGCTTTGATTGCTTTTTCTTCCTCTACTCTCTACATTAACTTCTCAGCAAAAAATTCTCTGACAAGACACCTTACTCCTTTCCCTACATAAATTCCTTTCCTCAATTCTATGAACAATTCTTTCTTCCATTGCTTTGCTTTTTCTTGCAGCCACTGCTTCATTTCACCGAGTTCTGGTTTCATATCAGTCAACTCTTTCTCTCTTTCTTCACCACTCATATTTTTCTTTGTAAACTTTGTTATGGTATCCTTTTTCCTGTTGTTGTGGCTTCCTTCTGGACTTCCTCTTTGACTATCTACCATTTTCATCAGCCTTTCTTTTGTGAGATTTTCCATGCCCATTATGAGCTGCAATCAACCTCCGCAGTAACAAGATTCTCCTCTTCTTGCCAAACAATACCTCCCCAAGCTTCTTCTCCTTTGAGCTTAGTCTTTTGATACCTTTATAGTTATTTCCTCTAGAACCAATTGCGCACTCCTTGCTCTAGGTTGTTGCATACTATTCACTATGTTCTCTTCATCTTCTGAGAACTTCCATTGTTCCCTTTATTTCAGTCTTCATTTGGATTCTTTTTATAACACCCCTGCTGCAATATTTATGCCACACACTTCCTTTTAGAACCTTGTATGTCCTTTTTTTTTTCCTTCATTACAGTCCTCTGTTGCAACTTGTCACTGTATTTTCCTTCCTTGGCTACCTATATTCAATTTATGTTATGTTGTAACTAATTATATCTACAAAAATCCATTCACTCAACTACATCAAAATATATTCAAAAAATTAAATATAAGAATTCTTCAGCAAACCTGCAATATCACTTGAACCCCTCCATTTCTTATCCTTATTTTGAAGCTTATTGTCTACTACTTATGTCAAGATCTCTTTTGATTGGTTCTAATAAATTTTTTCTTCCTGCTTTTTCACCTCCTTTCAACATATCTATTTTGAGATTCACAGAGCATTCTTGCTCTGATACCACATGATGTAATCCCACATATCAGGCCTACTAAAAATCTTGGTTTAATCTCCCACAATGCTCAAATTAATCCCTTCAATCCCTTCTACAAAACTCACCCTTTTTCATTCAATACTTCCTTATCAAAGCTTCTCTCTTCATGCCTTTTCTATGTGATTGCACTCTTTCCAATGCCACTCTTGGTTAGTGCCCCCATATCATTAGAAACCATGCCTTATAACCTTGCACTCCATCATCTTGGCCCAAACCCTTTGATACCCGATGCACCATTAAAAAAAGTCCCAAGATTTTCCATCCGAGATGACTCATGTTTGTTCTACCCTATCAATGATTATGCAAGTTGTGACACAAACCCGCTCAAAAATCACCCAACTTGTTGAGATGAGTGACTACCAAAGTCTTTCAAGGTAGATAAGTTTGGGTGGGACCCACTCGTATTGTATCGTCATAATACACCACACAATCCCAACCTTCCTTTTAATGGTTGGGCTTGCACATCATCCCTGTCCTGATCACCCCACTTATTCCATAAGTGCTCTCCCCTTGTTCCTTTCGGATAATGCCTTCAGCCTGATATTGTCAAATTCCGCCTCCCAGTGTTGCGAGGTTCTGTCTCCTAGCACTTTCAAGTGACAAACTTCTTAAAAGAGGGAAAATGACTTAGTGTCTTTTTTCACTATGTACTCTTGTGTACTCTGTCAATGAATCAGGTTTGATTCTACCTCTGTATTATGTCTTCATCCTTCTGGCTCAGGTTTATAGATTTCTTGGCCCTTGGCATTTTTTCTTTCCTTTCAGATTTTTGTCAGCTAAAATCTGTTATTTATAACTACTGACTCATTTTCTTCCACTATGACTCTGATACAACAATTAGTCAGCCTTCCTCCGTGGTTTCTCTTCCACTATATTTGGTCAGGCTTTGTGCTCCTCTTTCGAATATCGGATGCTACTGTCACATAGTCTAATTATTTGCAACAATTTTATTATGTACATAAGTATAGGTTCCTATTAAGCTTTGATCATACCTGCAATGTCCAAACTTCTACTGTATTTGATATATTATACAAGATTTAGTTCCATAAAGAGATTGAGAATCTACACAGATACCAAAAACACCCGAATGAAATGCTTCCTCTATTAATATACACACTTAATTTATAAAGTCCCTTTAAACTTGATTTACATTCAATACCCTTTTAGTCTTGTGGCCCTTTTCGGCCCTCAAATCCTCTTTATTCTCTCCTTTATCACACACACCTTTGATCCTATTTTATCCACATATTTGTACACAATGATTCTAAACTATATTATGGTTTAGATCCACAAAATTCTCACCTAAACCCCTATTCTTATATTCCTAGATCCATAAATCTTTCAACAATCTAACTTCCCTCATTTCTCTCTAACTCTCACAAATATTCTCGAGATATTTATTCTAAAAGAGAGATCTAGTTACAATATTCTTCATTCTCATCACTTATGTACATTTCTCATGAAAAATTAGGAAAATACAATTAAATAAATAATTACACTCAATTAGGGAACCAACTCCCTTGGTAAATCAAAACCCCTAGGTTTAGACAAAATGAAATTTTACTTGGAAGTGGGATGCTCCTACATCATGAATACAAAGGGTGAAGTCTTCAACAAGTTTTAAGAATGTAAGGATGAAGTGGAAATCTTGAAGGAAAAGAAAATCAAGATTCTGAGACCAGATAATGAAGGAGAATATACTTCTAAGGAGCTCATTTCCTTTTTTAAACAAGTCGATATTAAGAGGGAGTTGATAGTCCCTTAAAATCCACAACAAAATGGAGTTGCTGAAAGAAATAATAGAACCATTGAAGAATTTGTTAAGTCAATGATTCATGATCAAGAATTTCCTATGTTTCTATGGAGTGAATAATCTATGATAGTTGTCTATCTTCAAAATAGAAGTCCTCATCGAGTTTTGGAAAACAATACTCTTAAAGAAGCATTCACTGGAAAAAACCACAGGTTGGAAATTTGAGATTATTTGGTTGTCCAGTCTATATCCATGTACCTAAAGATAAGATAAAGAAGCTAAATCCTTTAGGCAAGAAATGGATATTTGCTGGATATAGTGAGTCATCAAATGCTTATTTAATATATGTTCCAGGACAACAACAGGTTGAAGTTAATAGGGACATCACCTTTGATGAGAATGTTTCCTATTAGAAATATAAAAATTCTCCCTTTGGATTCTGATGATGATGATGAAGAACATGAAGCTCCCAAGGAAGAAGGTTTAGGTCCATATAATTCTTTAGAACATCCCATAGATCATCAAGAAGAGCTAGAAGGGCCTAGCGATCCAGTGGACACAATTGTTATTATTGAAATCAGGAAAAGGCCAACTTGGCTTAGATCTACTTTGCAAGAAGTAGGAGGACATGCAACACCATGTGAAACCTTCAGGGAAAACAAGAGACCGAAGAATTATTTTGGATATGCAACATTGATGTCTAATCTCATTGATTCTGAACCTTCCACCTTTGAAGAAGTAGTTAGCCAACAAGTATGGAAGGATTCAATGTTGGAAGAATACAATCTATTATGAAGAATGATGTATGGGATTGTGTCAATACCTGAAGGGAAGTCAGTGGTAACCTCCAAATGGGTTTACAAGATTAAGAATGTAGTGGATGGTAGTACTAACAAATACAAGGTGATATTTGTGGCCAAAGGGTTTCCTAGAAAGAGGGAGAGGACTGAAATGAGACTTTTACTCCAGTTTCTACGTACACTACCATTATATCTATATTATTTATGGGTTATAATTTACATCAAATGGACGTAAATAATGCATTCATCAATGGTTTGATTGAGGAAGACATGTACATAGAACAACCTTAAGTTTTTTAGGTTCATGGAAGAGAGTCTCACGTTTGCAAATTAAAGAAAGCCTTGTATGGTCTTAAGCAAGAACCTAGAGATTGGTACTCTATAATTTTCAACTACCCAACAAGACTCGATTTCTCCAAAATTGATGCTAATCCAAATCTATATATCAAGTTTGAGAAGAATGAAAATGTGATTCTATTATTGTACATTAGGTTAGGAGCATCTCATTATTTGGTGTAAGAGGGAGTTTGCATATGATTTAAATATGAAGGATATTGGTTTGATGTGCTACTATTTGGGACTAGA
Source organism: Pinus tabuliformis (assembly GCA_031772625.1). Classification (NCBI taxonomy): domain Eukaryota; kingdom Viridiplantae; phylum Streptophyta; class Pinopsida; order Pinales; family Pinaceae; genus Pinus; species Pinus tabuliformis. Next base: position 776,377,616 of record CM062808.1, on the reverse strand, counting down.
AGTTTGGTAGAAACCTGGTGAAATCTTCCTTGGTCAAGGAAAGTATATTATTAAGATCATGTAGAAGTTTGGGATGATGGAATGTAAGTTGATGGAAACTCCCATGGTGAAAAATATGAGAAATTTGAGAAAATCTGAGTCAGATTTGGTATATCCATCCATGTGATGAAAGCTAATTGGCTCACTGATTTATTTGGCTTGCAGTGAATATTCTATGCCAGTTCCAAGTGGAACCAAGACATGATCATTGGATTGCAGCAAAGCATGTATTGAGATTTTTGTGTGGTAGAATTTATTATGATTTGATATATGTCGCAAATGATGATATATAGTTGTACATTTAGAGGTTTCTTTAGTTTGGGATCTTCTATGACTTCGTGGATGAGAAGGAAGCAAAAATTTGTTGCACTTAGCACTGCCGAGGCAGAGTGTATTGCAACTAGTTTAGCAAGTTGTGAAGCGATGTGGATTTGAAAGTTACTCATAAGACTATTTTATTAGGTGATACAATTTACCATGATGTATTGTGACAATTAAATATATGTGAAGCTTACAAAAAATCCAGTTTTCCATGACATGTCGAAGCACATCAAGATCAAGTACCACTTCATCCATGACATGGTGCAAAAGGGAGCAGTGAATCTCTAGTATGTCTTTATTGATGAGTAGATAGTTGATCTTCTTACAAATCCTCTGTCTAGCATGAAGTTTGTATACTTCAAGGAAAATCTTGGACTTGTTGAGACTCTGTCTCTCTCAGTGAGAGGGAGTGTTGATGATATAGCATCATGGAATAACATTCTCCCTGTCTTAAGTATGTTGACCCAAATCAGGGAGAATGGTCCAATAGAGTAAAATCATTCTTCCTGTGTCTAGTATGTAGACCTGAATTAGGAAGAATGGTCCTAGTGCATTACACTCATTTAGCATCAAGACCCGAATTACTCAAATAGAGTGTGGCCTTGGAGATTCAGCATGTGTCAAAGATATTGACCTAAATGATGGTGAACCAAGACTATTTTGTATACTATGTGTCATATATACTCAAATTATGGTGACTTGTTGATGTTAAATGATGCACCATGTTTTAGGAGTATTTAACAAGATTATGGTAAGGATATACCATAGGTTTGAGGTACCGACCAAAATTACGATAACTTGTTGATTTTGTTGACTTAACTTGTGTCAATTTTTTTTGAAATATTATGGTAATTAGTTTATGTTATTGGTTTACCATGTGTCACATTTGTTGACTCAATTATGGTAATTATGATTTTTTATAACATTTTCTTAGATAAATTTGTCAACAAAAGAACATTTGTCTAGTCAATGAATACCTCCCTAGTTAAGAGGGAGTGTTGAATTTTTGTCGCTATGGTTGGTCTTCATAATTTATATTTTAGCCCTTGAAATATGTAATGTATTTGTAAGACATGTTATTCATGTCATTTTCATTGTTCAACCCTTGAAATAATTATTATAAGACATGTTCTTCATGTTAGTATCAAAAGATAAAATTTTAAAGTTTTAATTTTGAATTTTTGGCCCCAAACTTTTCAAGCCGGCCATCCCTCAAGTAAAATCGACCCCAACGAAGAGACACACCCATTTAGATAGGCACAACACTATATATAGAGCATTCAACCTCCTCCACAATGCACCATTCAATCTCATCAAAGAAGAAGAAGGATGAAGAAGGATGAGTTCATCTCTATAATTTATCTCTCTCTCTCTTGACTTCACACTTGTCACTTTCTGGGTAGTTTATGGTTAGTAGGTTGAACTTTTGGTAAGTAGTTTCAGGGCAGCAGGGCTGAGAAGATTATTCTAGGCAAAAAGGCCGAGTTTCTGGGCATATTATGGGAGGTCAAAATTTAGCCTAGGTAGATCAGAGAGGGAAACGGTTGAAGGGATGAAATTTGACTTGATAAGAGGTTTGTTTGACTAGGTTTGACCATAGCATTGTTGGTATGTTTGACCTCATAGTTGACTAGTTGTATTAGGTGTATCTCTTGTTGAACTGAACAACTTCTCTAAGGAAAAGGTTGCTTGGATTTTCCCCCAATTCTAGTTTCCCAGGTAAATCTTGTGTTCTCTTTGTGCATTGTGATCTTGTTGATGGTTTTGGACCTGCCAACATTCAAGGGATCTCCCTGATATGAATTCCCAATCAAACCTCCCACCGTTTAGTGTAGGATTCAAATTTGGTATAATGGTCTGGTTTCCAAATACTTAAAGATTTTCCTTGGCTCTAGCTGTCAACACATGAGAGTGATGAAATGGTATATTCAAAAAGAAAGGTGAGTGTGAAACACAATTGTGTCTAGGTTCTCTTACTGAAAAAAGTGGGGAAAAAATGAGCCTCCAAGTGAGAGGTAATAGTACCACTCAAGATGAGACACACAAGAACCAAAAAGACCTATCCAACATCCAACGAAATAGTCCATAGTGAATGCGAAAGTTGCTACAACCAATGAACAAGGGAAGATATGTCTGCCATCCAATGTATTAGTCCACAATGTATGTGATAGTTGTTATAACCAACAAGAAAGGAAAGGTCTATCTAGTATCTTGCATAATAGTCCACAAGGATTAGACAACAGTGAAAACCATTACAACACGTTCCCAACAAGATAAGCCTTAAAACATCTGAAATAGTTCAACAATCTTAGTACATGTGAAAGAAAACATGAAATACAATCATTCACAAAATAGTCTTACAACAATCCATAAGTCATTCATGGAAATGTGCTAGCCTAAAAAGGCTTTTTTAATTAAGAAAAAGTTCCAAGATACATATTTACATTATACATCACTAGCCCCAGTAGTGGGACATTGGAGTCACTCCTTTCTCTTCAAAGAACTAACTAAACTCTCTAATTATTTGTGGGAGGAGCCAAGGCGAAAAGTCCTTTGATCATACAATGAAGGGGTATATATAACCAAGGGGTGATGCTTACCCCTTGTGACTCTTTGATTACCCTCATGATTGTTCAACTTCTTATGAATTTTCAACTGACATGAATCTTCATATTCATCTATGACCATTCGACTTCCACTTTACAATACGTTTGATATACAATATACATGGCCCACTGTTATGAAACTAGCTCACAAAAATATAGAAAATATAGATCAACACCTTAGAAATAAGCCTCTTTGAGGGGGCAACCTCCTTTACATTACACAAATGAAAAATTCTTCGATGATACAAATGACTAAACCTCCCTTCTATATATAGGAGTCTAAGGGGTCACAATATAATCAAGCTAACATAATAGTAATAACATAAGGGCACAAAAATAACAATAGCGGGTTTCTATAGGGCATACTAATGACAATATGGGGACAATAGGGGCACAATAATAACAATAAAGGATACAATGACAATAGTAATGGGGGAATAACTAGTATTATAGGGGCCTAACATGCCCCTCTCCTTCCTAAAAGCGTTGTCCTCAACGCTTGAGTAGTTCTGGATGCTTCTGTATAAAATTCTCATCCTCCCATGTGGAATATTCAGCGGACAAGTTCTCCCACTTGATGAGATACTCCGAAATTGATCGATTTTGTAGCTGTCGAATTCTTGTTTCTGTGACTACTTCTGGTTCCAATATAATTTTTCCTTCCTCGTCAAGTTCTGGCAATATTGTTTGAACTGGGAGCTTGTCACCTATAACCTTATTTAAACATGAAATATGGAAAACTGGGTGCACTCGAGAAGCTGCAGGAAGCTCCAATTTGTATGCCATAGTACCAATCTTTTGCAACACCTTGTATGGACCATAATACTTTGGTGATAATTTATTATCCTTCTTAGCTTGCTTGAGGGGCATTTGTTTATATGGTTGTATTCATAGGAATACCCAGTCACCTACATCAAAACTTCTTTCGTTGCGATGTTGATCTGCCGGTTATTTCATTCTATTCTCCGCCAATGTGAGGTTATCCTTTAAGAGTTGGAGAACTTGTTGTTTATGCTCGATGTGATGTTCCACTGCTTGAACCTTAGAATTTTCTCTTAAATATGATCTGATGGATGGTGGATGATATCCATAAAGTGCCATAAATGGGGTCATTTTTGCTGTAGTATGGAAGGAAGTGTTATACCACCATTCTATCAGAGGAAACCATTTGACCCATTGTGTCTGTTTATCAGATACAAAGCAACAAAGATATCCTTCCAAACATTTATTTACTATCTTAGTTTTCCCATTAGATTGAGGATGATAAGATGAGTTATGAGCTAACTGAGTACCGAGACAAGAAAATAATTTTGTCCAAAAATTTCCAATGAAAATGGGATCTTTGCCGCTTACAATAATCGTTGGGTTTCCATGTAGCTTTTGAATTGTTTCCATAAATGCAGTAGAAATTGTATTGGCTTTAAATGGATGTGATAATGCACAAAAGTGTGCATACTTGGTAAGTCTGTCAACTACCACCATGATGACACTCTTTCCTTCGGACTTGGGTAAACCTGTGATAAAATCCATTGAAACCTCCTCCCAACGTTGGCTTGGAATGGTTAAAAGTTGTAATAGACCCAAGGTATTAATTGTTTCAACTTTATTTTTTTGGCAAACCAAACATTCTGCCACAAAATTTTGAATATCCGATTTAAGGCCATCCCAAAAAAATTCCTTCTTAACCATGTGGTAAGTTTTTAAAAATCCTGAGTGCCCTCCTAAGGGAGAAGTGTGCAATTCCATAAGAATCTTTTGTTTGAGTTGGGAATTCTTACATAGGTATAAGCGATCTTTGCACCATAACGAATCATTTTTCCAACTAAATGTATCAAATGTACTGGGATCTTGTTGTAAAATTCGAATGAGTGCCCACACTTCTTCGTCATTCTTCCATTCCTACCTCGCTTCGTTTATCCAATCTAGTTGGATAATAGAAATGGCACACAACAATGCTTCCACATCCTCATCCTTTCCTGATAGTGCATCTGCCACAACATTTGCTTCCCTTTTTTGTAGATGATTACAAAGTCATAACCCAACATCTTTGTGATCCATTTTTGTTGCTCTTCAGAGGATAATCTTTGTTCTAAAAAGCACTTAAGACTATCATGATTCGTTTTTACCTTGAAGTGTCTTCCCATTAGGTAGGGTCACCATTTCTTAAGTGCATGTAGTATTGCCAATATTTCCTTCTCATAAATAGCTTTGTGTAAATACTTTCCCTTGATTGGATGACTTTCGAAAGTAATGGGTCCTTCATCTTGCATTAAAAAAACACCAATTCCATTTCTTGAAGCATCACATTCCACAATAAAGGTTTTTGTGAGGTCCAGCGTAGCTAAGACCGGTGTTTGGCACATTGCCTCTTTAAGATGTTCGAAGTCATTTGTTGCTTTTAGAGTCCATGAAAATGCATCTTTCTTCAATAATGTTGTTAGAGGTGTTGCTATTCTCCCATAATTCTTAACAAACTTGAGGTAATACCCTATCAACCTGAGAAATCCTTGCAGATGCTTTATGGATGTGGGGATTTTCCATTCCTTAATGGATTTAATTTTGCTAGGGTCTACCTTAACACCTTCATGAGATACAATATGACCCAGATATTCCACCTCTTGTACTCCAAAGAAACATTTGGATCCTTTTGCATATAATTGTTTCTCCTCCAATAGTTTGAGCACCCTGTCAACATGTTCAACATGATCCTTCCAAGACTTGCTGTAGATTAGTATATCATGAAAAAATACTAACGCAAATTTTCTAAGGAAGGGTTTGAAAATGGAATTGATCAAACCTTGAAATGTAGAAGGTGCATTAGTAAGGCCAAAATGCATGACCAAAAATTCATAATGACCCTCATGAGTTCTAAATGTTGTTTTCGTAATGTCTTCGGTCTTCATTCTGATTTTATGATATCCTGAATGAAGATCTAACTTGGTGAAGTAAATTTATCCATGCAATTCATCCAATAATTCATCAATGATAGGAATGGGAAATTTATCTTTAATAGTGAGCTTGTTGAGCTCCCTATAATCTCGACACATGCGCCATGATCCATCCTTCTTGTGCACCAATACTACTGGAGAAAAAGAAAGAACTTTGACTAGGTTGAATTATACCAGCCTCTAGCATTTCTACAACCATATGTTCAATTTCACTCTTTTGGGCTTAGGGATATCTGTATGGCCTCAGGTTTGGAGGAACACTTCCTGGAATCAAATGAATAGCATGATCTTGATCTTGAATAGGTGGGAGACCTTCGGGAGTCTCAAATACCTTGAAATGATTGTCCAAGACTTTTTGGAGATCTGGAGAAATAGATGATTTCTATGTGGGAACCTCTAGCGAACATAATTGTGCAATTACACCTTGTTGTTCCTTCTTTAGAAGTTTTGTCATACCGTTAGATTTGATTATCTTTCTCAATTTCCCTGCAATACCCCTTAATTCAACTTCCTTTCCTTCCACACAAAATTTCATGAAAAGTTCTTGAAAATTAAAAGCTATTGTACCCAAGGATTGTAGCCATTGGACTCCTAGTACAACATCAGCACCACCCATTGGAATGGAAAGCATTGGGCTATTCAATACATATTCTCCCATGGATAGCTTGATATTATGGCACTTTCCAGAGAAATTTATGGTTCCTCCACTTGTAACCATCACTTGAAACTTTGGTGCTGGATATAGGAAGTAATTCAATTCCTTTGCTATCTTACAATGAATAAAATTATGGGTATTTCCCGAATCAATCAACACTATTACCTTTTTCTTCTTGATATGTCCTTCTATCTTGATAGTTTGAGGAGTGGTAATTCTAGCCAATGCATTACAAGATATGGTCGGATTCATTTCTTCTTTATCTAGGGTTTGTTCCTGGAGTATATCCTCTTCTTTTGACATTTCTTGTTCCTTTTCTTCCTCCTCTTCACAATCTATGTAGAATAATTTCTTCTCAGCACACTTATGACCTTTAGTGTATTTTCTATCACAACTGTAACAAAGCCCTTTTGATCTTTTTTCTTCCAATTGTTGTGGTTTCAACCTTGTAGGTTGTGGAAGGCTAGGGGCAACAACACTTCCATCTTTATAGTTGTGAGTGGTAGGCTTCCTGGTTGCCATAATTTTTCTTTCCATTTTTCTTGCTAACCTGAATGCCTTCTCCAATGAATCAGGTTCCCAAAGGCGAACCTCATGTTGGATATTATCCTTTAAAGTCCCTATGAACACATCAATCCTATGCTCCTCTGGAATATCTTTTACCCTTATGTTCAATTTTTGGAAGTCCTCAATGTGCTCCATCATTGAACCCTTTTGTTTGAGATTTATCAATTGGCTAAAAAGAGTGTTGCTTTTTGTATCCTCATAATGTGCTATCATTTCTTCCGTAAAAATTGCCCAAGTGACAATTTGTTTATGAGAGCAAAGCCATCGATACCATACAAATTGATTTGGTTCCAAATATAAAGTTGCAATACGTACCTTTTGTGTGTTTTTCACATTATGGAGATCGAAAAATTACTCCACCTGTAGTATCCATGTTCCGAGATCCTTGCCATCAAACTTCCTCATATCGATTTTTGGAACATGGTGTGTCTTCAATCCAACATTAGAGTCTATGAAATCATGATTAACATTTCTTTTGTTCTCATCATGAATTTCCTTCACTACCCTTTCACCATTATTGACCATTTCTTGTAGCAACTTATTCAAATTTATGTTCAATTCTTCCATCTTATCATCCATGCCATTCATCTTAGCGTCCATGCCATTCATCTTAGCTTCCATCTTAGCATCCATGCCATTCATCTTAGCTTCCATGCCATCCATCTTAGCATCCATGCCATTCATCTTAACTTGCATGCCATTCATATTAGCTTCCACGCCATTCATCTTGGCTTCATTTACCTTTAGTGAGAGTGAAATTTGTTGTACTTGGTCTTGTAATTTTGATATATCATGTTGCATTTCTTCCTCTTCTTCACGAGTCATGCTAGAGATTTCAGGTTGCTTACTAGGTGTTTCCATTTTCTTTCTTTGGGGCATTAATTAATGCTAATAATTCTTCACTATTCCCTTTGAATTCCTTCAAACTTATTTTTCAAATCAATCTTATGCAAAATTAAAAAACTACACAACTTTTTTTCACTTTGTAAGAGCTCGATATTGAATCTGTTGTATCTTTGTAACTGCAGATCTCAACTATCTAAAATATCATCCTGCGGTAGACCTTTGAGTCCTCTTTCTAACCCCGCAAGTCTGATCAAGATTGGATTCTACAAGGAAAAGTTATGCCAAATCTCCCACGGTGACATGAGTATAGAATATTTCAGTATAGCAAACTTGTATGACATGCCACGTGTCACTGTTTTGACCTTAGTACTTGAAACTGATACAAAGAAAATTAAAGCCCATCTTCTTTCTAAAACTTTTTACGAAATTTTAATCTGATGCTCAAAACAAAAGTTATGACAATTTTTCCCAGGTCACCTTTTTGGAATGTAATTCTGGAGTCTACAAAAACCCTAACTTCCTCAGATCATATCTCCACAAATATAGCGAGACAAGCTCTTAAATTCAGACCCAAAGTTTAGAACGATTTCAGCTCAAATGGGTTTTTTTTAGCTTCTGAAATGTCTTAGAAAAAAAGTTATAGTGAAAATACCACGATGACCTATTTGGAACAACGAAACCCTAGAATCCAAAGCTCTGATACCAAATGTTATGAAACAAACTCACAAAAATATAGAAAATATAGATCAATGCCTTAGAAATAAGCCTCTTCGAGGGGGCAACCTCCTTTACATTACACAAATGAAAAATTCTTTGATGATACAAATGACTAAACCTCCCTTCTATATATAGGAGTCTAAGGGGTCACAATATAATCAAGCAGACATAACAGTAATAACATAAGGGCACAAAAATAACAATATGGGGACAATAGGGGCACAATAATAACAATAAAGGATACAATGACAATAGTAATGGGGGAATCACTAGTAGTATAGGGGCTTAACACCCACAATAGTGATGTGGCATATGAAAACTCATGACACGAATTGACATGACACTTTTGACATGGACTGCCTTGATGATGTGGAAATTCCAATTCATTGTTGTAGATGAGTGATGGATGTGTTCTTGGATATACTTTCTTTCCTCCTCTGCATAGCTTGATGATGTGGGGTCTTCAATGATCTTTGGTCTTGAGGGGTTTTTTCATACATGTGTTCTTTTTGCTTGCTCTTGATAGGTTTATTTGTCCGTCCATCTACAAGTGAGTCTTCAGACATGCTTCCTCCTTCTTCTCCTTCTTCATCATCTCACCATGATTTCACAGTGTACTTGTTCCTACAATTCACTCATGACGGGACCACATCAATCTAAAAAATTCCTAATCTAAGATGATGCATTACTATCCATGAATTGAGCCAAGGACATGTGACAGGATGGGTGACAGGGCCCAATAACTATGCATTGCATATTTCCAGGTGACAGGGAGAGAGGATGATAACTGAGATTGCACAAAGTGCATATCAAGCTTGACTAAGGAACTTTTGAGAACAGTCCTCAATAACGAGAAAAAATGTGCATTGGACACTGGGAGTTAGGATTGTGTAGTTTAGGTAATCAGTGGTTGATGTGGGATGGGACCCTGGGAGGCATATTTGCATAGTTTTAGGGGCAAGGGGGACCGGGTAGCAAAGAGACCTAGAGGACAAATTGACCTAGTTCTTGAGGTTAGTGAGCTCCGACTGAGGGAGGAAAATGGAGGAAAATGTTGCACAATTCTAGAGGCCAAGGGAGGCTGAATTCTCTGCACATTATAGCATTCCAACAGGCAAGGGGAGAATTTTGAGGATTGAAAGTGCAAAGTGCGTAGTTTAGGTTAGACTGGGAGGAAGTAATGCATAATTTTGGGGGTGAAGGAAGGCTACTGAGGTCCAGAATTGCACAGTGAAACTACGCTGGGGGGAAGAATTGTGTAGTTCCAAGTATCAAGGACACATCACTGAGGGTTGATACTGTGCAGTGCATAGTTCAGTCGAGTTTCGGTGTAGCTGAGTTTCCCGATTGGGGAAGATTTTTCTGAAAAATGGCTAAGTGCGGGTGGAAGATGGACTCATGAAGAACTTGAACTTGTGATTGCACACTTAGGATACTTCGACGACACAAAAGCATAGGCCACTAGAACAACAAGACAAAGCATAACCCTCTCTATGACTATCTCATAACAAGAAGTGACAAGTGCGACACTTGAGATAGACTTTAGGATGACCGTGATGACACTTATGATACAATTCTCAAAACTTTGTGTATGAGTGCGATGGGTGTTTACATAGCTAGGGAAACTTTTATACACAAAGACCGACCTTCGAAACTACCAAAAAAGGTCCGCATGCATGGAAAAAAAATCAAACATGCCAAAAGATGACAACTTATCCAACAAGAACAAGGGGTCAAAGGACCCTAGGAAAGCTTATGAAATGAGATTAAGCGTTTGCAACAATCAAAGGAAATACCAAGGAAGGCTCTAAAATTTGAGTGAAAGCCAAAATTTTGGAGGGTGTTGCAGTCACTACAACACTTGGTGACACATTGGTTGAATTATAGCTTCTTTGTCTTGGTTAGCTTCTTTTGTGCAGGGCCTTGGTCCTTCAGGGAGTATTGATTCATCGTGCAGATTAATTTGGCTTCCCCACTTACCCCATGGGTAGACACAATCCCATTTGTACCTTCTCAGTTGAAAACAACATAAGATTCAACATAATCACAATGTTTCAGATTGGGAAGGGTAGTTGAACTCGTGAGCTTAAGATTTTTAGAGTATAGTTTCTCCCCTTTGTTGTTGCTCCACTGCCAACAGACCTAGACAGTACCCCGATAGAGTCACATAGGAACACAAGAATTTCTCCATTTCTAGCGAGCTTGGACAGTACCCCGATGGAGTTGCTTGCTTCACTTCCCCGCGCAAGAAGCCTTTCTTTTTTTTCCTTTATTTATTTATTTAAAGAGAATTGTGCATTGACACTTATTTATTTTGGGGTGATAGGGGGATCCCGACTTATTGAGAGAAAGAGAGGTTGTTCCTTTAGAGAAGCATATAAATACCTCTAACATAGGTTTTATCATTTAGATTTCCCCTTCTCCATTTATACTAGTTGGATAAGAATGAAAACACCAAAGCCAAAAACTGAGTATAGGCAAGAGGTTCCCAGACTGGACACAAATTCATGGTTGGACCAAAACTCTCCTTACAGATGGATCATATTTTCCATCAAAACTTCATCAGCAAAATATGAAATCAATAGAAGGAAGACAGACAAACAACTAGCCAAGAGCTGCAGTGTCAGAAGACTCTTTGAACTTTAGCCACACACTCACTTGGAAACCACAACGCAGTAAGGCACAACACTTATTTACATGAGAAAAACAACACAAAACTGAATAAAACAAAACAACAAACAATGAAAGACTATGTACATAGTGCAGGGCGCAACCCTAGATCTTCATTGAAAATATTGTTTTAAGTCTTCGCCATTGATAGAGAGAGAGGCAATCTTCCCGTCAAGTAATTGAAGACGATACATGTGTTGGCCAAACTTTCCGTGGACTGTGTAAGGACCAATCCACAGGGATTGAAACTAGCTGTGTTTGTCTTTGTCCTCGTGGGCTTTGTCCCACTTCAAGACTAAGTGACACACACTAAAGTTGTTCTTCCTTGCATAATTTCTATCAAACCATCTCTTGATACCACTATGGTGAAGTGAAAATTTTTCTTTTTCTTTCAACCTTTCTTCTTGTAGCTTGTGCAAAATGTCCATCCTACGTTGAACTAAAAGGCATGGCTTGCTTTGGGATCCTTGGGACAATTGGAGAGTAGGCAAGTATATGTTTGGGGGGAGTATGGATTCTTTTACGTACACCAGGAAGTAAGGGGAAGTGTTCAGAGAAGGTTTAGGTGTGACTCGATCAACCCATAAGGCATTCACCAAAGTGGTGTGCCAGTTTCATTGTTCATAAAATATGGTATTTTTGATGATATGAATGAGATTCTTATTCGTGGATTCAACAAGACCATTTCCCTGTGGATAATAATTAGTAGAATGTTTCAAGATAATACCATTTTCCAATGAAAAATCATAAATATTTAATGAGGAAAAGTATGTTGCATTGTCAAAAACAAGTGACGTAGGAACGCCAGACATGGATATGATATTTTGCTGCAAAAAGCTGATGAATTCCTGACTGTTCACTTGTTTCAATGGGACTGCTTCCATCCAGCGCGTAAAATAATCTGTAGCAATTACGATATAGCAGTGCTACTTCGATGAGAGGGAAAATTTACCTAATGATATCTAAGCCCCACTGTTGAAATGGTTCTTCCACTGCAACAGGCTATAACGAGGCTGCTGACCTTTGATTTTTGTTGGCACAACTTTGATAGATCGAACACTTGTGGGCATAGGCATGAGCATCCTTGAATAATGTAGGCCAATAGAAACTTGCTCGCATGACATTGTATGGTGTAGTGTTTCCTGCGAAGTATCCCCCAACAGTTCCATCGTGGAGATCACGTAACACCTTGTCTCAATCATGTGCCTCCAGACACCTAATAAATATCCCATTGCGGTGGTAGATAAACAACACCCCATGCACCAACTGATATGATAGTGCTTTGAGTCAGAGTGTCCTCTTCTGATGCATAGAGAAGTAAGAGGGCATGGTGTCATGTTCAAGGTATTGGCCCACATATGCATACCAACAGTTTCTTTCTAAAATGTGGGAGGCTCACTAAACGTTTTACATTTCGATCTCTTTCTCCCATCCCGTGAGATCTTATTCTTCCTCTTTTGTGTTGACTACTTCTACTTCTAACTTGCAGAGACCATGACCCTTGATGGTGCTTTGAGTCAGAGTGTCCTCTTCTGATGCATAGAGAAGTGAGAGGGCATGGTGTCATGTTCAAGGTATTGGCCCACATATGCATACCAACAGTTTCTTTCTAAAATGTGGGAGGTTCACTCAACGTTTTACATTTCGATCTTTTTCTCCCATCCCGTGAGATCTTATTCTTCCTCTTTTGTGTTGACTACTTCTACTTCTAACTTGCATAGACCATGACCCTTGATGGTGTGAACTAGTTTGATGTCAAGATCATATTCCTATAATCTTGTTGTCTAGTTTTCCCTTATTTCACCCAGCTCTTGCTGAACAAGTAACGATCTGACCACTGGGTGTGGAACAAAGATAATACATTGGTTTTCAATAAATAGGGTCTAAAGTGATTTACCACCTTGTATACTGCATAAGCGTGTTTATCCATGGTGGGGTAATTGAGATTTTTTCCTTATAGGATTGCACTCATGAAGGAGATAGGTCGTTCATTGTTCAACTCATCCTTATGAGTGAGCACAACAATGAGAGAGGTGTCAGAAGTGAAAGTGTAGAGCAATAAGTCTTTGATGAAGCCTGAGCTATCTTCTGCTATAGATTGCTTAATACGGGTGAACGCGTCCTTTTCCCCTTTATCCCATTTATAGACCATGTCTTTCTTGATCATTTCCTATATTGGTTTAACGATCTGAGCAAATCGGAGATGAAATTTCTGAGGAAGTTTATATTCCCCAAGAAAAATGCATAACTTTCTTGTTCACTAAGTGGGGAATCTATGTGATGGTCCGAACCCTGTCTAGATCTACCTTGATCCCACTTTTAGTAATAATATGTCCAAGAAGGTTACTCTCAAAAACTATCAAGATACTCTTCTTGGGGTTCAAGGATATCCCGTATTTTCGACATCACTCAAAAATTTTCTGAAGGTGGCGCAGGTGGTCCGAATGTTGTTTGGAAAATATTGCCACATCATCAAGGTAGACCACAACGCTATGTCCAATAAGCCCATGGAAGGCAATGTCCATTGCACATTTGAATGTTGCAGCAACATTGACCAACCCAGATGACATTCGTCAAAATGCGAATGTGCCCCACTTAGTATGGAATGTAGCTTTTAATTATTAGGCTCTACTACCAGAACCTAATTGTAACCCAAGAATCCATCTAGCAAATAAAACATTTCAGGCCCAAACATTTTTTTCAATATATGCTCCATGGACAACACCGGGTAATTATCTTTGTTTGAGGCGTGGTTGAGATTGTGGAAATCTACACAAGTGGATCTCCCTGGACTTCTTTCTCATAGGGACTAATTTGGATACCCACTTTGAAGGTCACACTTTGCAAATAATAAAGAATCCAACAATTTTCTTAATTCCTTCTATATGAGGGGCTCAAGACTTAGATGAACTTTTATTAATTTCTGCTGAAAAGGATTGGCCCATTCCATGATTAGTATCACATGCTAAATTATTCGCGTGTCATATGTCTTGAGATCATTGTACGTCCATGCGAAGACATCACAGTATTGATTTAATAGGTGGATAAAGGCCTGCTGCTCTTGTGGTGTGCAACAAGTACCGAGATTAACATGCTTAAGATAGTTCTCCGTTCCCAAATTGATTTGTTCATGCGACAATGTAGAATTTTCGATCTTGGCATTCACAGGTCCCTGGAAATAGTTTTGAAGATCATACAAGTTTTCTAGTGATACCACACCCTTAGGGATGAGGTTTCCTTTGCTTGTGCTGGCTATGTCTTGCAGTGTCTACTCGTGATCGTCCTCATCAATCGTTGAATCTTTAAATACATCAGCGTTGGTGATAAAGTACAGTATATGTTGGTCATCATAAAAAATGCATAATTTAGTTATGTTATCTAGGACAGAAGCTTTATACAAAATTTCAATAGTCAAGCCATCCCTTCATAGTAACATCCTAGCAGTTGTGTTTTCCAAGGCATTCGCAGATGCGTTACACATTTTTGGTACTGAAATAATATTGAAAACTTGGAAGTGAGAGATGAATCGCCATACCTCTTGTTGATAAATCTTAAGATGAGGTGACACAAAATGTATAGTGTTATGTACCTGACGCACCACGATTTTAGAGTCACCTACCACTTTCCGGACAAAAACATTGAGGTCAATGGCCTTCTGTAAGCCCAAGACGAGTGCTTCATACTTTGTAGTGTTGTTCGTGCACTCGAATTCCAAGCGATTAGAGATTATGTGTTTTATCTATGGTAGGTCTATTAAAACACAACCTGCTGCAGATCACTCTTGTGTCTTAGATCCGTCAAAGTACATTGTCCACATATCATCTGTACAAGGACTGCTTACGGCACTAGTACTACTACTACTGCTAATTGTACAAAGTTATTTATCACCAGTTGGACATGGAAGGAGGTCCAACTATGTGTCTGGTGGAATTGGGGATGGCTCTGCAAGATATTATCCCAACTGTGTTTCCAGAAAACAATTGCTGAAAACAAGTTCTATGAAAGCCAATGGATTCTTATGCCCATTCAAGGGAGTCACGATGTGATTCATGTATCTCTCTAAATCTACTCGGATATGATTGTTCCTACCTCTATATGGAAGCCATAAGTGTGACAAGTCAGTGGAAAAGTATCCTTGCAGCTTGCTTGACTAGTCTCTGCTCAGTAATACCCCATATGCTTCCAGAATGTCCACAATTACAATGTTGATGCATTGATGAACTCGTCTATCAGATGATAACCAGATGATGACATCCTTGAGTTCACTAATTGATAGAACACAAGTGTTGTCCAACTGGATGAACTGTGCATCTGTCTTGTTCCATTGAGCATTGATCTTCTTGCCCACGAAGAGTGGCGTGACATTAATCGATGCACCAGAATCAACCAATTAATTGTGTGCATTAAAGTTAAATATTTCAAATGTTAACAAGAATCGTGGGTAGAGTGTGTTTTCCTCCAGGATTAGTGCATTAAGCATAGATGTGAGAGTGTCAGGAGACATGCTAGATATCTTCTCTGAAGAGGTAGCAATATGGGTAGAAGTTTTCCCAAGTGCTCGTAAAAGGATGTCCCAGTGGCTCGTGATCTTTGTGAGTTTGAACAAGGAGATGTTCACATGAACCTTATTCATATATTCTACAATGTTTTAATATACTTCAGGAAGAATAACCGAGGTGTTTGAGGATGGAACTGGGTTTATGGTTTTTGGTGGAATGGTCCTGTCTTTATTGCTGGTGGAAACACTTTTCGTTGGAACTATTTTTCCAGACTTGCACTGAGTGTTCTGCGTTGAGTTAGCCGGAGGACTAAACTTTCTTAACAAATTTTCTTTGAATTTATGTTTCGACACCTCAATCACAGTGGTCAACCCTTGACTTCTCAAGTTGTATCAATTAATTTGCTTCTAGGCTAGACCATCACTCAGATGTTCCTTATCCACACTACTTTTATGGGCTGCAAGAACACACTGATACATGTTTACTGCATGCCCAGTGCTTGGAGCTTCATCAGCTGACACAACTTCTTCTTCTTCTTCATCAGGCTTAGCCTGTTCCTCAACCATGACTGAGTCAATAAACTGCGTAGCCACACTACTCATGCCTTGATTCCATTGTGGGCACGACTTCTTTGAATGATGCTCATTATGGAACCTCCAGTATGAATTCGTGCCAATTCTATCAATGTTGAGAACCATATTGGAACTCTGCGCAAATTTCGCAGGTTGATTGTTGCTGTTGTCGAAAGTTGCATTCCTTTGAGGAAGTACTTGGGGGGATTACTGCTCATGGTAGTCTCACTTGTCCTCTATTTGAGTTCAACTATTTCGGTGGTTAGGGACTTGACGAGATGACTAAGGCTTTCCAGATCATTCAGTTACTTTTCCTTAACCCTGCTTACATAGGCCTGAGACCTCTTACTTGTGTCCTTGGATTCCTTGGTGGATTCATCGTCTATGATGACTCCAATAGCATGCAAGTAATTCTCTACAGAAATAGCCTCTTCATATTTTTCTGTTAATGTTGGTTTTGCAATTCTCTTGACAAACTGCACAATACTGGTTAGCAGGGCAGAAGTGTATTAGTATATGGTGATGGAGTCATGAGGTTTTGTGTCATACGAAAACTTGTTTAAGATGCAGTTGAACCTCTGATTGAAATATTTAACCTTTTCCTTCTGGTCCATCTTAAGACTACCCAACTCCTTCAATAACATGGCAGGCGCCTTATCTTTAGAAAAATTCTCAAGAAAGATCCTTTTGAATGCCCTTCAATTATGGATGGAGTTTGGAGGAAGGATGTGGTACTATATGACTTCTCTACCATCCAAGGTACATGGAAACAATCTACATCCAACATCATCATAACGTACCTCAAGTGTTTGCAGATGTAGGTAAAAATTATCTAAGTGATCTTCAACCTTCAATGTCTTGTTAGCGTCATATTTGTCAAGAGCTTCTCCACGTGTCTTGACATCTTGTGCAGGAAACTCGAAAGTGTCAGTGGCCCTAAGTCATCTAATCCATATTTTGTTCTACCATGTTGTCTTCTTTGTTGTTCTCCTCTTCCTCTTCTGAATCTGTTGGTTCCTCTTCCTCTTCTTCTCCTTCGTTTCCTTCCTCTTTTCCTCCCTTGCCAAAATTTTGAGCCAAGAGTAAGGGATTACCTCCTCCTCGTCCGTGAAATATTGGAGGCTCCTCTTCCCTTTCCACAGACTCTGATAATTCTTCAAGAGTGGCGAGGATCACTTATTCAATAGAGAAGACCACTACTCCTGTGGGGCTGGTCTTATTCTTCTTTTGATAATATGGAAGAGTGATTACTCCCGAAATCAGTCCAACAACTTTTGCAAACAACGGGTGATGGGGCGGGCAACCCAAAGTTGATGTTATGGGATTTCACGTTCAGGCCTGGGTGGTGAAAAGTTACGAACTTCAGAGTCACAAGTAGGGGAGAGGGAGTGAATGTTACTACCTTGAACAAAAGATGGATGAGTGGGGTCGGTGGGACAAACATCCATATAATACTGGTTTCCCTCCTTCTAGTGCCAGAAATGTTGATGGTCCTGGACCCGCGAACATTAAGGGGATCTCCCTGATATGAATTCCCAATTAGATCTCACATAGTTTGGTGTAGGCATCCCATCAGTATAATGGACTAGTTTTCAAATACCTAAAGATTTGCCTCGAATCTAACTATCAGCACAAGAGAGTGAAGCAATGGTATCTTCGAAGTGTGCCTGGTGACTGTGCAACAAAAATGTGTCTGGGTTATCTTATGCAAAAGGGGGGAGAAAAGTGAGCCTCTAAGTGAGAGGTAATAGTACCATCCAAGAAGAGAATAACATGAACCATAAAGACTTGTCCAACATCCAATGGAATAGTCCACAACAGATGCGACAGTTGTTACAACCAATGAACAAGGGAAGATTTTCCTACCATCTAGTAGAGTAGTCCACAATGAATGTGACAGTCATTATAACCGATGAGCAAGGGAATGTATGTCTAGTAACCTGCAGAATAGTCCATAATGATGAGACAATAGTGACAACCATTACAACACATTCCCAACCAGATAAGCACTAAAACAACCAAAATAGTTCAATTATCTTAGTACATGTGAAAGCAAACATGAAATATAAACGTTCACAAAATAGTCTTACATGCTAAATTATTCACGTGTCATATGTCTTGAGATTATCGTACGTCCACGTGAAGACATCACTGTACTGATTGAATAGGTGTATAAAGGCTTGCTGCTCTTGTGGTGTGCAAGAAGTACCGAGATTAACATGCTTCGGATCTTTCTCCGTTCCTAAATTGATTTGTTCATGCAACAATGTAGAATTGTGGGTCTTGGCATTCACAGGTCCTTGAAAGCAGATCTGCAGATCATACAATTTTTCTAGTGATACCACACCCTTAGGGATGAGGTTTCCTTTGCTTTTGCTGGCTGTGTCCTACAATGTCTTCTCATGATCGTCCCCATCAATTGTTGCATCTTTAAATACGTCAGCGTTGGTGATAAAGTATAGTATCTATTGGTCATCATAAAAAATGCATAATTTAGTTATGTTATCTGGGATAGAAGATTTATACAAAATTTCAACAATCAAGCCATCCCTTAATGGTAACATCCTAGCAACTGCATTTTCCAAGGCATCCGTAGATGCGTTACACATTCTTGGTACTGAAATAATATTGAAAACTTAGAAGTGAGAGATGAATTGCCATACCTCTTATTGATAACTCTTAAGATGAGGTGACACAGAATGTATAGTGTTATGTACCTGACGCACCACGATTTCAGAGTCACCTACCACTTTCAAGACAAAAACATCGATGTCAATGGCCTTCTATAAGCCCAAGATGAGTGCTTCATACTCTGCAGTGTCCTTCATGCACTCGAATTCCAAGCGATTATAGATTACGTTTTTTATCTACAGTAGGTCTATCAAAACACAACCTGCTGTAGATCGCTCTTGTGTCTTGGATCCGTCAAAGTACATTGTCCACATATCATCTGTACAAGCACTGCTTGCCACACTAGTACTACTACTCCCACTACTACTACTATTAATTGTACAAAGTTCATTATCACCAGTTGGACATGGAAGGAGGTCCAACTACGTGTCTTGTGGAACTGGGGATGGCTATGCAAGATATTACCCCAACTGTGTTTCCATTTTTTTTTTCCAAAAACAAGTTCTGTGGAAGCCAATGGCTCCTTATGCCCATTTAAGGGAGTCGCGATGTGCTTCATGTATCTCTCTGAATCTACCAGGATATGATTGTTCCTACCTCTGTACGGAAGCCATAAGTGTGACAAGTCAATGGAAAAGTATCCTTGCAGCTTGCTTGACAAGTCTCTGCTCAGTAATACCCCATATGCTTCCAGAATGTCTAAAATTACAATGTTGATGCATTGATGAACTCGTCTGTCAGCTAATAACTGGATGATGACATCCTTGAGTTCACTAATTTTTGGAACACAAGTTTTGTCCAACTGGATGATCTGTGCATCTGTCTTGTTCCATTGAGCATTGATCTTCCTAGCCACAAAGAGTGGCATGACATTAACCGATGCACCAGAATCAACCAATTAATTGTGTACATTGAAGTTAAATATTTCAAATGTTAACAAGAATCATGGGTAGAGTGTGTTTTCCTCCAGGCTTAGTGCATTAAGCATAGATGTGAGAGTGTCAGGAGACATGCTAGATCCCTTGTCTGAAGAGGTAGCAATATGGGTAGACATTTTCCCAAGTGCTCGTAAAAGGATGTCCCAGTGGCTTGTGATCTTTGTGAGTTCAAACAAGGAGATGTTCACATGAACCTTATTCATATATTCTACAATGTTTTAATATACCGTGGGAAGAATAACTGAGGTGTTCGGGGATGGAACTGGGTTTATGGTTTCCAGTGGAATGGTCCTGTCTTTATTGCTAGTGGAAACAATTTTCGTTGGAACTGTTTTTCTAGACTTGCACTGAGTTTTCTACGTTGAGTTAGTCAGAGGACTCAACTTTCTTAACAAATTTTCTTTGAATTTATGTTTCGACACCTCAATCACAGTGGTCAACCCTTGACTTCTCAAGTTGTATCAATTACTCTACTTCTAGGCTGGACCATCACTCGGATGTTTGTTATCGAGAATACTTTTATGGGCTACAAGAACACACTGATACATTTTTACTACATGCCCAGTGCTTGGAGCTTCATCATATGCAACAACTTCTTCTTCTTCATCAGGCTCAGCCTATTCCTCAACCATGATTGAGTCAATAAACTGTGTAGCCACACTGCTCATGCCTTCATTCCATTGTGGGAACGTCTTCTCCAAATGATTCTCATTGTGGAACCTGCAATATGAATTCGTGCCAATTCTATCAATGTTCAAAACCATATTGGAACTCTGCGCAGATTTCGCAGGTTGATTTTTGCTACTGTCAAAAGTTGCATTCCTTTTGAGGAAGTACTTGGGGGGATTACTGCTCATGGTAGTCTCGCTTTCCCTCTATTTGATTTCAGCTATTTCAATGGTTAGGGACTCAATGAGATGAGTAAGGCTTTCTGATGAGCCCCACAAATGGACAATTATTTGGGCTCATTCAACCTCCTAATTTGACTTAATCCACCATTCTCATTAGTTTATTGCATGTTTTTGAATATATTTATGTTAATAGAGTGAATTTGGTTAGTCATTATGCCAACAAGTCTAATGGGTGCTTTGTGTAGCCTTTTTGGTCAACTTGGAGACAAAATTGAAGGTCTTAATGAGCACTTGGCAGCGAAATTCGTGGGAGAACAAGCTAGAGGATTTGTAGGAAGGTGTCCCCTTCATTTATGGGCCCTTACCTCGAATTCTCCACCATCAGCTCGAAGTTCAAGGGCCACCGAATCAATCAGCACAAGGGCAGCCAAGCAAGTCAAGTAGGACTGCTGTTAACTCCAAGTTTTGGGCAACCGAGTCCCTAAAGTTTAGGAGGACTGTTGGGTCCTCAATTTGTATAAATAAGAAGGCTTAGGGCCTCATTTTGGTTAGCCAGTGGATGTTAGCTAGTTAGCCAGTAGATAGTATCTAGTAGTTAGTCATTTCATAGCCTTGTTGTAGTCATTTTGTAATTCGATTTGTAGGCAATAGATTAGCTTTGCTTTCAGCTCATTCTCAAGCTCTCCTTGTGGACAGTTTTGATGTAACTCTTCATTCTTGATTAATAAAGATGAATCCAACTTTGCACCAGCTCTAAATCTCTCTTGGGAGGCTGTAGCTCTTGGGGTTGGGCCCATCTCAAGCGCCCAGTACCTCCCTTGTTTATCTTTATGTGTGTTCGCTGCATTCTTAAAATAAAATCTGCTCTTTAGATTTAATTCGTGCTTTGTTACTTAGGTTGCTTTTGATGGTTGAAGTAGCTTTTCATGTTTAGGATGGATTGGTAGGAGTTAGTCATGCGTTTATATCTCTTTGATAATGTTTTTTTCACATGCTGTACGTGATTCTTGTCATGAATAAGGTTGCTGTTCACTGATCTCATTAAACTGTTAGATAGATCATCTAATATTTTGATTATATGCAAGACGTAGTTGGTTTGATCAGGTAAACACTATGCAGGGCACCTTCATCACCTCCTCATTCATCTGAGCCTCGTCCATATCAGCTCCTCCATCACCAAGTCTGTTTCCTCATCTCTCATCTGCTCTTTTGCCACGTAACCCTACCTTCTTGCCTTTCCATTGCCTAAACCTTCTTTGATGCAAGCTAGACTTCCACACCCTCTCATCACCTCATCCCTCAGTCATTGGGTCATTCCAGGCCCCTACCCTACCTCCCTACCCATTCATGCATTCTCTCCCACTCACCTATCAGTCAAAAACCCAATCACGAAACATCCTGTAGAAGAATAACAGAACTTCCTGTAGAAACCCCTGCAGACTTCCTGTAGAAGTCCATAAACACGGTTGCATGGCATCCTGACTTTGTGAAACTCTCTGAAAGGATGATAGGGATCCCTTAGACCCTCTCCGAGTCTTCCCAACCTTTTCCAAGCATTTCTCCTCCTTGATCCACCCCTGCACATTGAAAAGCCCGTTAAAAGCACATGCATGATAATTCTAATAACTTAATCAAAAATACAAAAAGATATTTTCTTCAGATAGTGATAACTTAGACACATGAATTTTACCTTCCTAGAAGTAATGGCACCTCTTCTCGTAGTTTGCATTCTCATTTTTGCATCAGTAGGACTAGTTGGTAGAATTAGGGTTTGCTAGGGTTTGTATTTCTTTTTGGCTTTCAGTTTCTTTCCGCAAGTAGATTAGCCTCCTTTGAGTTAGCTTTCATCCATCAGTTAAAAAGCTTCTTCTAAGAGCTCATAGAAGTTGGCTTGAGCCCCTAGCAGACTTGTGCCAGCTGACCAAGTGACAGCTGCGGCAAGAGCTAGTACTTGTGCATACAGCACCGTCGCTTCCAAGTTTGTTACGAACTACCGGGTTGATAAAATTAAAGAAGGGAGTTCCAGGAGTTGTAGCATTATTGCTACAATACTGGAGCCCACCACTTTCCAGATCATTCAGTTCCTTTTCCTTGACCCTGCTTACATAGGCCTAAGACCTCTTACTCATGTCCTTGGAGTCCTTGGTGGATTTATCATCTGTGATGACTCCAATAGCATGTAAGTAATTCTCTATGGAAATAGCCTCTTCATATTTTTCTGTTAATGTTGGTTTTGTAGTTCCCTTGACAAACTACACAATACTGGTTACCAGGGAAAAAGTGTAGTAGTCTATGGTGATGGAGTCGTGAGGTTATGTGTCATACGAAAACTTGTTTAAGATGTGGTTGAACCTTTGATTGAAATACTTAACCTTTTCCTTTTGCTCCATCTTAAGACTACCCAACTCCTTCAATAACATGGCAGGGGTCTTATCTTCAGAAAAATTCTCAAGAAAGATCCTTTTGAATGCCCTTCAATTTTGGATGGTGTTTGGACGAAGGATGTGGTATTATATGACTTCTCTACCATCCAAGGTACATGGAAACAATCTACATCCAACATCATTATAACATACCTCAATTGTTTGTAGATGTAGGTAAAAGTTGTCTAAGTGATCTTCAACCTTCAATGTCTTGTCAGGGTCATATTTTGTCAAGAAATTCTCTGCGTGTCTTGACATCTTGTGCAGGAAACTCGAAAGTGTCAGTGGCCCTAAGTCATCCAATCCATATTTTGGTCTACCATGTTGTCTTCTTCATTGTCCTACTCTTCCTCTTTTGAATCTATTGGTTCCTCTTCCTCTTCTTCTCCTTCGTTTCCTTCCTCTTTTCCTCCCTCGCCAAAATTTTGAGCCGAGAGTAAGGGATTACCTCCTCCTCCTCCGTGAAAGATTGGAGGCTCCTCTTCTCTTTCCAAAACCTCTGATAATTCTTAAAGAGTGGCGAGGATCACTTCTTCAATATAGGAGACCACTACTCTTGTGGGGTTGGTCTTGTTCTTCTTTTGATAATATATAAGAGGGATTACTCCTAAAATCAGTCCAACAACATTTGAAAAGTGACAGGTGATGGGGCGGACAACCTGAAGTTGATGGTAACGGATTTCACGTTCAGGCCTGGGTGATGAAGAGTTACGCACATCAGAGTTACGAGTAGGGGAGAGGGAGTGAATTTTACTACCTTAACCAGAAGATGGATGAGTGGGGTCGGTGGGACAATCATCCATATAATACTGGTTTCCCTCCTTCTAGTGCCAGAAATGTTGATGGTGCTAGACCCACGAACATTAAGGGGATCTCCCCAATATGAAGTCCCAGTTAGAACTCACACCATTTGGTGTAGGCGTCCCATCAGTATAATGGATCAGTTTTCAAATACGTAAATATTTGCCTTGGCTCTAGCTGTCAGCACAAGAGAGTGATGCAATGGTATCTTCAAAGTGTGTTTAGTGAGTGTGAAACACAAATGTGTCTGGGTTCTCTTAATGCAAAAGGGGGGAGAAAAGTGAGTCTCTAAGTGAGATGTAATAGTACCATCTAGGAAGAGACACACATTAACTAGAAATACTTGTCCAACATCCAATAGAATAGTCCACAGTGGATGCGACAGTTGTTACAACCAATGAACAAGGGAAGATTTGTCTACCATCTAGTAGAGTAGTCCACAAAGGATGTGACGGTCATTATAACCGATGAGCCAGGAAATGTATGTCTAGTATCCTGCAGTATAGTCCACAAGGATAAGACAACAGTGACAACCATTACAACACATTCACAACAAGATAAGCACTAAAACAACCAAAATAGTTCAACTATCTTAGTACAAGTGAAACTAAACATGAAATATAAACATTCACAAAATAATCTTATATGCTAAATTATTCACGTGTCATATGTCTTGAGATGATCATACATCCACGTGGAGACATCACAGTACTGATTGAATAGGTGGATAAAGGCTTGTCGCTCTTGTGGTGTGCAACAAGTACCAAGATTAACATGCTTCATATATTTCTCCATTCCTAAATTGATTTGTTCATGCGACAATGTAGAATTGTGGGTCTTGGCATTCACAGGTCCCTGGAAACAGTTCTGCAGATCATACAAATTTTCTAGTGATACCACACCCTTAGGGATGAGGTTTCCTTTGCTTGTGCTGGCTGTGTCCTGCAGTGTCTTCTCGTGATCGTCCTCATTAATCGTTGCATATTTAAATACATCAACTTTGGCGATAAAGTACAGTATCTGTTGGTCATCATAAAAAACACTTAATTTAGTTATGTTATCTGGGACAGAAGCTTTATACAAAATTTCAATAGTCAAGCCATCCCTTAATGGTAACATCCTATCAACTATGTTTTCCAAGGGATCCGTAGATGCATTACACATTCTTGGTACTGAAATAATATTGAAAACTTAGAAGTGAGAGATGAATCGCCATACCTCTTGTTGATAACTCTTAAGATGAGGTGACACACAATGTATAGTGTTATGTACCTGACACACCACGATTTTAGAGTCACCTACCACTTTCAGGACAAAAACATTGATGTCAATGGCCTTCTATAAGCCCAAGACGAGTGCTTCATACTCTGTAGTGTTGTTCGTGCACTCAAATTCCAAGAGATTAGAGATTACGTGTTTTATCTACAGTAGGTCTATTAAAACACAACCTGCTGCAGATCGCTCCTGTGTCTTGGATCCATCAAAGTACATTGTCCACATATCTTCTGTAAAAGGACTACTTACTGGACTAGTACTACTACTACCACTACTACTACTTCTAACTGTACAAAGTTCATTATCACCGGTTGGACATGGAAGGAGGTCCAACTGTGTGTCTTGTGGAACTGGGGATGGCTCTGCAATATATCACCCCAACTGTGTTTCCAGAAAAAAAATTCCGAAAACAAGTTCTGTGAAAGCCAATGGCTCCTTATGCCCATTTAAGGGAGTCATAATGTGCTTCATGTATCTCTCTGAATCTATGCAGATATGATTGTTCCTACCTCTGCACGGAAGCCATAAGTGTGACAAGTCAGTGGAAAAGTATCCTTGCAGCTTGCTTGACTAATCTCTGCTCAGTAATACCCCATATGCTTCCAGAATGTCCATAATTACAATGTTGATGCATTGATGAACTCGTTTGTCAGATGATAACTGGATGATGACATCCTTGAGTTCACTAATTGCTGGAACACAAGTTCTATCCAACTGGATGATCTATGCATCTATTTTGTTCCATTGAGCATTGATCTTCTTGGCCACGAAGAGTGGCATGACATTAACGGATGCAATAGAATCAACCAATTAATTGTGTACATTGAAGTTAAATATTTCAAATGTTAACAAGAATCGTGGGTAGAGTGTGTTTTTCTCTAGGCTTAGTGAATTAAGCATAGATGTGAGAGTGTTAGGAGACATGCTAGATCCCTTGTCTGAAGAGGTAGCAATACGGGTAGAAGTTTTCCCAAGTGCTCTTAAAAGGATGTCCTAGTGGCTCGTAATCTTTGTGAGTTCGAACAAGGAGATGTTCAGATGAACCTTATTCATATATTCTGCAATGTTTTAATATATTACAGGAAGAATAACGAGGTGTTCGGGGATGGAACTAGGTTTATGGTTTCCGGTGGAATGGTCCTGTCTTTATTGCTGGTGGAAACACTTTTTGTTGGAACTATTTTTCCAGGCTTGCACTGAGTGTTCTGCGTTGAGTTAGCCGGAGGACTCAACTTTCTTAACAAATTTTCTTTGAATTTATGTTTCGACACCTCAATCACAGTGGTCAACCCTTGACTTCTCAAGCTGTATCAATTACTCTGCTTCTGGGTCAGACCATCACTCAGATGTTCCTTATCGACAATACTTTTCTGGGCTGCAAGAACACACTGATACATGTTTACTACATGCCCAGTGCTTGGAGCTTCATCAACTGCAACAACTTCTTCTTCTTCTTCATCAGGCTCAACCTGTTCCTCAACCATGAATGAGTTAATAAACTGTGTATCCACACTTCTCATGCCTTGATTCCATTGTGGGCATGTCTTCTCCAAATGATGCTCATTTTGGAACCTGCAGTATGAATTCGTGCCAATTCTATCAATGTTCAGAACCATATTGGAACTCTGCGCAGATTTCGCAGGTTGATTGCTGCTGCTGTCAAAAGTTGCATTCCTTTTGAGGAAGTACTTGGGGGGATTACTGCTCATGGTAGTCTCACTTGTCCTCTATTTGAGTTTAGTTATTTTAGTGGTTAGGGACTTGACGAGATGAGTAAGGATTTCCAGATCATTCAGTTCCTTTTCCTTAACCCTGCTTACATAGGCCTGAGACCTCTTACTTGTGTCCTTGGAGTCCTTGGTGGATTCATCATCTGTGATGACTCCAATAGCATGCAAGTAATTATCTATAGAAATAGCCTCTTCATATTTTTCTGTTAATGTTGGTTTTGCAATTCCCTTGACAAACTGTACAATACTGGTTAGTAGGGCAGAAGTGTAGTAGTCTATGGTGATGGAGTCATGAGGTTTTGTGTCATAGGAAAACTTGTTTAAGATGCAGTTGAACCTATGATTGAAATATTTGACCTTTTCCTTCTACTCCATCTTAAGACTACCCAAATCCTTCAATAACATGGTAGGGGTCTTATCTTCAAAAAAATTCTCAAGAAAGATCCTTTTGAATGCCCTTCAATTCTGGATGGAGTTTGGAGGAAGGATGTGGTACTATATGACTTCTCTACCATCCAAGGTACATGGAAACAATCTACATCGAACATCATCATAACGTACCTCAAGTGTTTGCAGATGTAGGTAAAAATTGTCTAACTGATCTTCAACATTCAATGTCTTGTCAAGGTCATATTTTGTCAAGAGCTTCTCCACGTGTCTTGACATCTTGTGCAAGAAACTTGAAAGTATCAGTGGCCCTAATTCATCCAGTCCATATTTTGGTCTACCATGTTGTCTTCTTCATTGTCCTCCTCTTCCTCTTCTTCTCCTTCAGTTCCTTCCTCTTTGCCTCCCTTGCCAAAATTTTGAGCCAAGAGTAAGGGATTACCTCCTCCTCCTCCATGAAAGATTGGAGGCTCCTCTTCCCTTTCCACAACCTCTGATAATTCTTCAAGAGTGGCAAGGATCACTTCTTAAATAGAGGAGACCACTACTCCTGTGGGGGTGGTCTTGTTCTTCTTTTGATAATATGGAAGAGCGATTACTCCCGAAATCAGTCCAACAACTTTTGCAAAGTGACGGGTGATGGGGTGGACAACCTGAAGTTGATGGTACGGGTTTTCACATTTAGGCCTGGGTGGTGAAGAGTTACGAACTTCAGAGTTACGAGTAGGGGAGAGGGAGTGAATGTTACTGCCTTGACCAGAAGATGGATGAGTGGGGTCGGTGGGACAATCATCCATATTATACTAGTTTCCATCCTTCTAGTGCCAAAAATGTTGATGGTGCTGGACCCACCAACATTAAGGGGATCTCCCCGATATGAAGTCCCAATATGACCTCACACCATTTGGTGTAGGCGTCCCATCAGTATATTGTACCAGTTTTTAAATACCTAAATATTTGCCTCGACTCTAGCTGTCAACACAAGAGAGTGATGCAATGGTATCTTCGAAGTGTGCCTGTTGAGTGTGCATCAAAAATGTGTCTGGGTTCTCTTAATGCAAAAGGGGGGAGAAAAGTGAGCCTCTAAGTGAGAGGTAATAGTACCACCCAAGAAGAGACACACATGAAATAGAAAGACTTGTCCAACATCCATCAAAATAGTCCACAGTGGATGCGACAGACATTACAACCAATGAACAAAGGAAGATTTGTCTACCATCTAGCAGAGTAGTCCACAACAGATGTGACGGTCATTATAACTGATGAGAAAGGAAATGTATGTCTAGTATCTTGAAGAATAGTCCACAAGGATGAGACAACAGTGACAATCAATACAATACATTCCCAACAAGATAAGCACTAAAACAACCAAAATAGTTCAACTATCTTAGTACATGTGAAAGCAAACATGAAATATAAACATTCACAAAATACTCTTACAAACATCCATAAGCCATGCATGGAAACATGCTGACCTGAAATGGATTTTGTAATTAAGTAAAATTTCCAAGACACATATTTACATTATACATCATTAGCCCCAGTAGTATGACATTGGAGCCACTTCTCACTCCTCAAATAACTAACTAAATGCTCTAATGCTTTGCAGAAGGAGCCAAGGTGAAAAGTCATTTTCTCATACAATGAGGGGGTATATATAACCAAGGGGTGATTCTTACCCCTTGTGACTCTTTGGCTACCCTCATGACTTTTCAATTGACATGACTCTTCATATTCATGTGTGCCCATTGGACTTCCACTTTACAATACATTTGATTTACAATATACATGGCCCATAATAGTGATGTGGCAAATGACAATTCATAACACGACTTGACATGACACTGCTGACATGGACTAGCTTGATGATGTGGCAATGTCAACATGTTGTTTCTTTTGAGTGATAGATGTGTTCTTGGATATGATTTCTTTCCTCCTCTGCATAGCTTGATGATGTAGGGTCTTCAATAATATTTAGTCTTGAGGGGTGTTTTCATATATGTGTTCCTTTTTCTTGCTCTGGATAGGTTCATTTTTCTGCCTAGCTGTTAGGCCCCTATAATACTAGTGATTCCCCCATTACTATTGTCATTGTATCCTTTATTGTTATTATTTTTCCCCTATTGTCCCCATATTGTTATTAGTATGCCCCATAGAAACCGACTATTGTTATTTTTGTGCCCTTATGTTATTACTATTATGTCGGATTTATTATATTGTGACCCCTTAGACTCCTATATATAGAAGGGGGGTTTAGTCATTTGTATAATCTAAGAATTGTTCATTTGTGTAATGGAAAGTAGGTTGCCCCCTCGAAGAGCCTTATTTCTAAGGTGTTGATCTATATTTTCTATCTTTTTGTGAGCTGGTTTCATAACATTTGGTATCAAAGCTTTTGGATTCTAGGGTTTTGCTACTCCAAACAGGTCATCATGGAATTCTCGCTATAACTTTTTTCCTGCAACGTTTCAGAAGCTACAAAACAAACCCATTGGAGTCGAAATCGTTTTGAACTTCGGGTCCGCAATTCAGAGCTTGTCTTGCTATATTTACGGAGATATGGTCTGAGGAAGTTAGGGTTTTTGCAGACTCCCGAATTACATTCCAAATAGATGACCTGGGGAAAATCGTCATAACGTTTGTTTTGAGCATCAGATTGAAATTTCGTAAGAAGTTTCATAAAGAGGATGGCCTGTAGTTTTTTGTGTATCATTTTTAGGTACTAAGGTTGAAACAGTGACACGTGGCACGCCATACAATTTCACTCTACTAAACTAGTCTATAATCAGGTCACTCCTTGGAGAATCCAATCTTGATCAGACTTGCGGGGTTAGAAAGAGGACTCAAAGGGTTACCGCAAGACGATATTTTAGATATTCAAGATCCACAGTTACAGAGATAAAACAGATTCAATATCGAGCTCTTAAAAAGTAAAAAAAAAGGTGTGTAGTTTGTTTTTAATTTTGCATAAGATTAGTTTGAAAAAATAGTTTGGAGGAATTCAAACTATTAGCATTAATTAATGCCTCGAAGAAAGAAAATGGAAACACCTAGTAAGCAACCTAAAATCTATAGTATGACTCGTGAAGAAGAGGAAGAAATGAACATGATATATCAAAATTACAAGACCAAGTACAACAAATCTCACTCTCACTAAAGGTAAATGAAGCCAAGATGAATGGCATGGAAGCTAATATGAATGGCATGCAAGTTAAGATGAATGGTTTGGAAGCTAAGATGGATGGCATGGAAGCTAAGATGAATGTCATGGACACTAAGATGGAAGCTAAGATGAATGGCATGGATGATAAGATGGAAGAAATGAAAATAATTTTGAATAAGTTGCTACAAGAAATGGTCACTAATGGTGAAAGGGTAGTAAAGGAAACTCATGATGAGAACAAAATAAATGTTAATCATGATTTCATAGACTCTAATGTTGGATTGAAGACCCACCATGTTCCAAAAATCAATATGAGGAAGTTTGATGGCAAGAATCTTGGAACATGGATACTACAGATGGAGCAATTTTTCGATCTCCATAATGTGAAAAACACACAAAAGGCACGTATTGCAACTTTATATTTGGAACCAAATCAGTTTTTATGGTATCGATGACTTTGCTCTCGTAAACAAATTGTCACTTGGACAATTTTTACGGAAGAAATGATAGCACATTATGAGGATACAAAAAGAAACACCTTTTTTAGCCAATTGATAAATCTCAAACAAAAGGGTTCAATGATGGAGCACATTTAGGATTTCCAAAAATTGAATATAAGGGTAAAAGATATTCCATAGGAGCATAGGATTGATGTGTTCATAGGGACTTTAAAGGATAATATCAAACATGAGGTTCGCCTTTGGGAACCTGATTCATTAGAGAAGGCATTCAGGTTAGCAATAAAAATGGAAAGAAAAATTATGGCAACCAGGAAGCCTACCACTCACAACTATAAAGATGGAAGTGTTGTTGCCCCTAGCCTTCCACAATCTACAAGGTTAATGCCACAACAATTGGAAGAAAAAATAGCAAAAGGGCTTTGTTATAGTTGTGGTAGCAAATACACTAAAGGTCATAAGTGTGCTGAGAAGAAATTATTCTACATAGATTGTAAAGAGGAGGAAGACAAGGAACAAGAAATGTCAAAAGAAGAGGCTATACTCCAGGAACAAACCCTAGATAAGGAAGAAATGAATCTGACCATATCTTGTAATGCATTGGCTAGAATTACCACTCTTTAAACTATCAATATAGAAGTACATATCAAGAAGAAAAAGGTAATAGTGTTGATTGATTCGGGAAGTACCCATAATTTTATTCATTGTAAGATATCAAAGGAATTGAATTGCTTCCTATATCCAACACCAGAGTGTCAAGTGATGGTTGCAAGTGGACGAACCATAAATTTCTCTCAAAAGTGCCATAATATCAATCTATCCATGGGAGAATATGTATTGAATATCCCAATGCTTTCCATTCCAATGGGTGGTGCTGATGTTGTACTAGGAGTCCAATGGCTGCAATCCTTGGGTACAATAGCTTTTAATTTTCATGAAATTTTCATGAAATTTTCTGTGGAAGGAAAGGAGGTTGAATTAAGGGTTATTGCAGGGAAACCAGGAAAGATAATCATCTCTAATGGTATGACAAAGCTTCTAAAGAAGGAACAACGAGGTGTAATTTCACAATTATGTTCGCTAGAGGTTTCCACATCGAAATCATCTATTTCTCCAGATCTCCAAAAAGTCTTGGACAATCATTCCAAGGTATTTGATATTCCCAAAGGTCTCCCACCTATTCGTGATCATGATCATGCTATTCATTTGATTCCAGGAAGTGTTCCTCCAAACATCAGGCTGTACAGATATCCCTATGCCCAAAAGAGTGAAATTGAACGTATGGTTGTATAAATGTTAGAGGGTGGTATAATTCAACCTAGTGAGGCTGGTATAATTCAACCTAGTCAAAGTTCTTTCTCTGCTCCAGTAGTATTGGTGCACAAGAAGGATGGATCATGGCGCATGTGTCCGGATTATAGGGAGCTCAACAAGCTCACTATTAAAGATAAATTTTCCATTCCTGTCATTTATGAATTATTGGATGAATTGCATGGATCAATTTACTTCACCAAGTTGGATCTTCATTCAGGATATCATCAAATTAGAATGAACACTGAAGACATTCCGAAAACAACATTTATAACTCACGAGGGTCATTATGAATTTTTGGTCATGCCTTTTGGCCTTACCAATGCACCTTCTACATTTCAAGGTTTGATGAATTCCATTTTCAAACCCACCCTTAGAAAATTTGTGTTAGTATTTTTTGATGATATACTAATCTACAACAAGTCTTGGAAGGATCATGTTGACAGGGTGCTCAAACTATTGGAGGAGAAACAATTATATGCAAAAAGCTTCAAATGTTTCTTTGGAGTACAAGAGGTGGAATATTTGGGTCATATTTTATCTCATGAAGGTGTTAAGGTAGACCCTAGCAAAATTAAATCCATTAAGGACTGGAAAATCCCCACATCCATAAAGCATCTGCGAGGATTTCTTGGGTTGACAGGGTATTATCGCAATTTTGTTAAGAATTATGGGAAAATATTAGCACCTCTAACAACGTTATTGAAGAAAGATGCATTTTCATGGACTCCAGAAGCAACAAAGGCCTTTGAACATCTTAAAGAGGCAATGTGTCAAGCACCGGTATTAGCTATGCTGGACTTCACAAAAACCTTTATTGTGGAATGTGATGCTTCAGGAAATGGAATTGGTGTTGTTTTAATGCAAGATGAAAGACCCATTTCTTTCGAAAGTCATCCAATCAAGGGAAAATATTTACACAAAGCTACTTATGAGAAGGAAATGTTGGCAATACTACATGCACTTAAGAAATGGCGACCCTACCTAATGGGAAGACACTTCAAGGTAAAAACGGATCATGATAGTCTTAAATACTTTTTAGAATAAAGATTATCCTCTGAAGAAAAACAAAAATGGGTCACAAAGATGTTGGGTTATGACTTTGAAATAATCTACAAAAAAGGGAAGCAAAATGTTGTGGCAGATGCACTCTCAAGAAATGATGAGGATGTGGAAGCATTGTTGTGCGCCATTTCTATTATCCAACTAGATTGGATAAACGAAGCAAGGGAGGAATGGAAGAATGACGAAGAAGTGTGGGCACTCATTCGAAAGTTACAACAAGATCCTAGTAAATCTGATACATTTAGCTGGAAAAATGATTCGTTATGTACAAATATCGCTTATACCTATGTAAGAATGTCCAACTCAAACAAAAGATTCTTATGGAATTGCACACTTCTCCCTTAGGAGGGCACTCAGGATTTTTTAAAACTTACCACAGGGTTAAGAAGGAATTTTTTTTGGAAGGCCTTAAATCAGATATTCAAAAGTTTGTGGCGGAATGTTTGGTTTGCCAACAAAATAAAGTTGAAACAATTAAGACCCCAGGTCTATTACAACCTTTATCCATTCCACACCAATGTTGGGAGGAGGTTTCAATGGATTTTATCACAGGTTTACTCAAGTCCGAAGGAAAGAGTGTCATCATGGTGGTAGTTGACAGACTTACCAAGTATGCACACTTTTGTGCATTATCACATCCATTTAAAGCCAGTACAGTTTCTACTGCATTTATGGAAACAATTCAAAAGCTACATGGAAACCCAAAGATTATTATAAGTGACAGAGATCCCATTGTCACTGGAAATTTTTGGACAAAATTATTTTCTTGTCTCAATACCTAGTTATCTCATAGCTCATCTTATCATCCTCAATCTGATGGGAAAACTGAGATAGTAAACAAATGTTTGGAAGGATATCTTCGTTGCTTTGTATCTAATAAACAGACACAATGGGTCAAATGGTTGCCTCTGGCTGAATGGTGGTATAACACTTCCTTCCACACTGCAGCAAAAATGACCCCATTTATGGCATTTTATGGATATCATCCAGCATCCATCACATCATATTTAAGAGAAAATTATAAGGTTCAAGTAGTGGAACATCACATCGAGCATCAACAACAAGTTCTCCAACTCTTAAAGGATAGCCTCACGTCAGCGCAGAATAGAATGAAACAACATGCAGATCAACATCGTAGAAAAAGATGTTTTGATGTAGGTGACTGCGTATTCCTATTGTTACAACCATATAAACAAATGTTCCTCAAGCAAGCTAAGAAGGATAATAAATTATCACCAAAGTATTATGGTTCGTACAAGGTGTTGCAAAAGATTGGTACTATGGAATACAAATTGGAGCTCCCTGCAGCTTCTCGAGTGCACCCAGTTTTCCATGTTTCATGTTTAAAGAAGGTTATAGGCAACAAGCTCCCAGTTCAAACAATATTGCCAGAACTTGACGAGTAAGGAAAAAATTTATTGGAACCGGAAGCAGTTACAAAAAAAAGAACTTGATAGCTACGAAATCGATCAATTTCGGAGTATCTCATCAAGTTGAAGAACTTATCCGCTGAAGATTCCACATGGGAGGATGAGAATTTTATACAAAAGCATCCAGAACTACTCAAGCATTGAGGACAACTCTTTTCAGAAGGAGAGGGGCATGTTAGGCCCCTATAATACTAGTGATTCTCCCATTACTATTGTCATTGTATCCTTTATTGTTATTATTGTGCCCCTATTGTCCCCATATTGTTATTAGTATGCCCCATAGAAACCCACTATTGTTATTTTTGTGCCCTTATGTTATTAGTGTTATGTCGGTTTGATTATATTGTGACCCCTTAGACTCCTATATATAGAAGGGAGGTTTAGTCATTTGTATCATCTAAGAATTGTTCATTCGTGTAATGTAAAGGAGGTTGTCCCCTCGAAGAGGGTTATTTCTAAGGCATTGATCTATCTTTTCTATCTTTTTGTGAGCTAGTTTCATAACACCAGCTACAAGTGAGTCTTCAATCATGCTTCCTCATTCTTATCCTTTTCATCATCTCACCATGTTTTCATAGTGTACCTTGTAATATCCCTCCCCTAAATAATAAATAATAAAAATAATACAAGAATAATAATTAATAATAAAAATAATGAATAATAATAAATAAATCACTTAATAATAAATAATAGAAATAATAAATCATAAATGTTAAATAATAAATGATATTAAAAATATATACAAAGAAATAAATAAAAAATAATAAAAATAAAAAATAGTAATAACCATATTAAAGCTCTAAATAAGAATAAATAGAAATAAAACAAGAAAACTATCAAAAAGAAGGAAATAAAACAAGAAAGCTAAAAATCAAAAGAAAAGTAAAGAAATAAAACAAGAAAAAAAGTTGCATGCAGACACATGGAGTGTGTGCATGTGGTTCCCCTTCCAATGTTTGTTCTATTTAATAGATGGTGAGGAGGATGGGAGGTATTCTATCATTCCGAGATTCTATCTTTCATTCTCTTGGGAGAATGGTATACTAAGACTTAGGAGTCACTGGCAGTAGTACGTTGATTGAGGGCTCGGGGGTGGCCAGTTGTAGCAGAATCCTTGCACAATTGAGCCTACGGTTGGGTGGAGAGTCGTCCCCAAAACCTTGTTGTGGTATGCCTACTTCTACCACAGGTAAGCACTATTCATAGTTGAATTTAGTTTTATTAATCACATGTTTATTTGGCTAGGTAAGGGCCATTTTGATTTAAGTTAATGTTAATAAGTTAATTAGATATTTATTTGGGCTGTTACATATGGTATCAGAGCTTAAGTTTAACCCTTAGGGCCTATGGGCATTCGAAAAATTTATTTTGTTGGAATTTTTAACTTGACTTGTTTTAAAGTTACAGGATGATTACTTCCAGAAGGCCGCATATTTTTCTACAAACCCTCACTCTGCACGTAATTTTTTTTTATTCAATGTATACTTACTGCATAGTTATATTTTGATTGGTTTTTGGTTATTCCTTTTCTTTATATATTTTAAACTTAGAATACAAATGGAATACTATAACATGCTGATCGCACCTTTTAGAATACCGTGATTTTTTCCTCATTTGCTGTGGAGATTTTGATTGATAGAAATTTTAGTGTTGTTTTCTATATTGATGGTTAAGATTCACCAGGGTTGTATTAGGGTTTTGGATGTTGTGTTACCACCATTCTTTAATGGCTAGTGATTCACTTCAGCTAACGTTCGTTGCATGATTCATTTTAATTTTTGCAGTATCTTTTATGGCTCTGCATTTTTCATCATGCTTCATGTCATTAACGTGATTACTAATAGGCTACCATATTCCCATTTTCTATAGAGTTGCTGATCACCTCTTTTAAAGGTTTTGCCTTTCAGTACCGGAATTGATTTATTTGAAAATATCTAGGACAATATACTTCGATATTTAACTATTAAAAGTGGTAGGTAAGTTTTGGAATACCCTAGGTTATCTTATCTGAATACATTCGCAGTGAAAAATTCTGTGTAAATAACATAAATATAACCGAGAATTTTTGCCATCTTGCTTATTTCGTAAAATACATGATCATCTCTTTAACGATTCCACATTTACTTCATAGCGGCAAATTCTATTCAAATAATTAAATACAACTACTGGTTTTGGTATTTTCTAAAAGCATCTGATCACCTTCTTTAAAGATTCCGCAATTCAACAATGGCCGTCGACTGAAGAACAGATCCAAACTTTGCCTTTAGTCCTGTTAACGCTTTTCTTAATTCTATATCAAATATGCACAAATCATTCAATATCGTCGTGTTGGTACCTTGGTATTCATTGAGGATTTACAATATAGTGTTTTCCTCATACATATATCTACCTTGGTATTCATTATCGATTTAATATATATAATCATTCGTACCTTTATCTGATAAAGGTTATTTGATAGATTAATATTTCATCTATATTTAATAGCAGCTACATCCATGGCTCATCGCATATATGGTGGGTCTATAGGACTTTGTCATTTCGATCCTAT
This sequence comes from Pinus tabuliformis, assembly GCA_031772625.1. NCBI lineage: Eukaryota > Viridiplantae > Streptophyta > Pinopsida > Pinales > Pinaceae > Pinus > Pinus tabuliformis. The sequence continues at coordinate 776,340,165 of CM062808.1, read as the reverse complement.
GATCCTATGTGCCGAATTATTCGTGTCATGTAATTAGGGCCTATAGAGATTTTAAAGTAGAAAACTTCGATTTTATGATAAATTTGTTTTTTTGTTGTTCGTTATTTGCTTTACGAGTCTTTTTTTAACTTCAAGCTCTGTTAGACGGTCCTTAATTTTTAGTTTTAACTTCTGTGCTGTAATTTATTGTAGACAAGAAATTCCTCCCTCTCGTTTCGGTGTGTACATAAAAAAATGTCCAAGCTGATATCTCAAAACTTCTATAGCATTTCCTTTGTCTTTTGGCCTTTTACCAGGTCCAAAGGCTAATTTTCATGGCCGGTTTATCTATGGTATAGTAGCTTCATGGCTGGTTTATTCTATGAATTCTTCTTTTTGTTTTTTTAACCGTTTGCTCTCTCATTTGAATTTTTCAATATCAAAAGTATTCAGGGCAACTTCTTTATTGTTCCAAGAATGTAAAGAAAGCAACTTGTTAAATTTTAGGTTCCAATATTCAAGAGAGTTCAAACCGATATATTACATTAGTGTTTGTTTTATCCTCGATGGCAAGGAAACTATGAATGTGTTTATTGCATAAAAATTGTGGAAATAGTGTGTTTGTAATAGGGTTTAGTCGTTCTATTCATAGGAGGGTTTCTACCTGGTTTGGAAGGCAATTTCTGCATGGTTTTCAGACGTGTTTCTGCCCAGTTTGGAAGGCGGTTTCTACATGATTCTTATTCTCTTGCAAAATAATTCAAATCTGATTTATTTAAAAAAAAACAAAAAAAAAAAATTATGAACATTGTATCAATTACATAATCATTGAAAGATGAAAAAATAAAATACATAATCATTGAAAAATGAAAAAGTAAAATACAGGGATCTTTTCTTTGAATCAGTTTTTCGTTCTTTTGACCAGCGTTTTACAAGGTGACTTATGTAGCCTACTTTGAACTAGAAACTGCAGAGTCATTAAATCATGTCAAAAATAAGTGTAAGGCCTATGTAAAAGAGAGTACAACTACAGCAAAATAGTCTGTGTAAAAGAGAGTACAACCACAACAATACAGCCTGTTGTGTTTCTGTCTTTCCTGAACAGATTTCAAGTCTGTCTCCTGAACAGATCAAAGTGATCCTTCTCCCCTCTCAACACGGAAGCATGCTTAAGAAATATATGGTACAACTAGATCTGAGGGTTTATAGCCAAATCTGAGGGTGAACGGTCCGTGCATGAAGAAAACATTGTTACAACGGTGGTAGGGGTAAGTGACATGTTCCTCTTCTCCTCCTTGAATGCAATGTCTTCTTGAATTCACGATATTTTTGGAGCTTTTGGGCTCCCTTCTCGCATCTAAAATCAACTTCTCCTATTTTTTCCTTTATGTTTCTAAATTGATAACTAATCTTTTCAATCCAAGCAACTAATCTTCTCAATTTTAGCTGCAATCTATCTCAATTATAGGATGTGCAATTAAAATTAAATTTTAATCAAGTCATTAATGTTCTAAAACTTCCAAACATAATTGACTCTTTGCTTAAAATTACAAGACCAAAGTTTTTCCCACGTCCCCAAGACAACCACTGGTCTTGCAAGTTCACATTGAACCTCAACAATCTATTGATAAATTATAAAATCTAAAAAATATAATTCTTAACTAATCCATTCTTGATTTCTCCTTTTTTATTGTTATATATATATATATATATATATATATATATATATATATATATATATAAAGCTAACTTCACATCTTTACTACCCTATGAAGGAGATTACTGAAGAACTAACTGAAATTTCCAAGAGAACTACACTCTTAGTGATTGTGTTGTAACATAATATTTATTCGAAAGCCTTTTTGCAAACTATATATAACTGAACTGTGTGCTTACTATACCTTTTGAAAACTGATAACAGAGACTATGATGAAATACCATATATTCGGCTCATTTTGGTAAGGCTATGCATATTTCTTGGTATAGAACCAATCAGGAGAGACACGTGAATGTTAAAGAAATTGCATTGATTTTTGTATCATACGAAGCCATTTGGCTCTTGGAACCCAAGCTTCCATTCGGATTTTGCCATGATTGATTCATACAGAGCATGAAAGTCTTAAAACAGTTTGTCAGGAAATCATATTAAATCCCTCTAGACTTGTTCTTCGCTATATAAGTGGCGCCAACTACTTTAACATATAGACTGTAAGCTCTGGTGGACAGCTTACAAACTCACAAAAATATTTTCTGTTGGCTGTAATTTGATTTTTGAGATTTCCATTTCTTTACTGTGCAAAGTTTGTTGGATAGGTCTTCCAAAATGTATATTTTCTTGTTCACCAAATTTTGTTTTCCAAACTTCATCGTCAAACCATACCACGAGTCAAGAGTCAGAGGTATATTGAAAATTTGTTTTTGTCGGATATTGTGCGGGCTTCTTCAAGCGGAAGTCTAAAGTAATGATGGATACACACTTAAAATATTTTATTCGAAGGGAATATGATAAATTATATCTGTGCTGCATGTGTGCATGTTTTTCGGGACCCCGAGCTCTGCTAATAACTTCTATCCTGAATTGGCCTTTCTATCATTATTAAAGTTTATGATTGTTGTTTTAAATATTTTGGGATATGCTTGCACACAATGAGCTTAGGGGGTATTTGTCACTGTTGGTAATCATTTTAATTCTAGCCATCACGTAGGTAACAGTTATTACAATCGAATTACGGACCTTTAGTTTACCCAAAAATCTTAAAAGGGAATATTAAGGTAAGGATGATCATCTTTTAAACCGTCGGCATGTGCACCGTAGTCCATGACATTGAATATCAGGAAGCACTGGAATCACTTTTGCTCAGCACCTTTCTGTGAGTAGCCCAACTTGAATCCACCATTAACAGAGCCATAATAGCAACAACTGAAGCGAATGTAGTCTGCACATAATTTATTTGTTCAAAACGACTCGTAATTTTTTCACGCACAGAAAATTAGAAATCACAAACATTGTTTGCAAGGAATTACCACCAATTTGAAATCCATCGCGATAGTTTGGAGGTCAAACCCTCGTTGTAGTTGCTCGAAACTTGTTTCATGGAAGGTAGAAGAGCGGGGATTTTATAGTGCCAGAAACTTCTTTTTGGTTTGCTTTTTCTTCTTTCTACCTAAACCTTGATAGACTCGGGTTGGTCCATTTTATTTTTTCAAAACGCACTGTGGCCATAAAAATTGACTTAACTGTCAGTGGGCATTGAGGAAACTCGTGCTGCTGTAACATATTCAAATTCCATAGTTTCAATATTCCACTCAATAATCCGTTTGGTAAATTTAAGTTTATTTTTAAAGTCGGAAATCTAGCATCGTTCCTGGAATTTGCCTTAGCATAAAACCTGCCGATGGGTATCAGTTTAAATTTAGGGCGTTTCTCTACCCTTCATTTGACTCGCGTGTGAATATTTTGTTGCACTTGGCTTTGTCAATTATTTTCCGTTTGAATTGATGCCTCTTTGGACCAATGATTTGTTGAACAAGCAGCATCTTGCAGAGCACAGAAATACGGGCGTAATAGAAATTATTTTATGGTCATCATGGGTGAGGAAAATTTGTGATTTAGATTCTTTTGGAGGTCAACACTGTATATTGTATTGTGCTAACAAAAGTACAATACAACACAAGAATTTTGAATTGCTTATCGTTGCTTCCTCTCAATTCTAGTACTTTACCTTTTATTTTATTTGGCATTATGGCATGGTGTAAGACGAGAAAAATTCATTTCTTACGACTTGACTGAGTGTCTCTGCATGGCTATCCTATGTTACCAGAAACGGGACGATAGCGAGGGTTTCTCGAAAAAAACCTAGAAGAAACGGAATGGGACGGAAAACGTCGTTTTCTACGTCCGTTCTGGTCTTCATGGTCAGCGCTCAGAATTTGTTTTTCATTACCTGTTTGGGAGGTGGTTTGGGGTGTGTATCTTCACCAATGCACATCGAAGAATGTATAACAACAATGTGAGGAGTTACACTACTATTCCCAGACAAGGAATCTACAATTCAATTGAAAGTTCATTGCAAATGTCGCTTCAATTGCCAATTTGGACCAAAGCTTATTTACAATCAGGATTTGTGGCATTTCCCATTACATTTAATATATTTTCCACTATCTTCCATTTTTCCGATGAAGCTATAGTTTTTATAACGTAAATAGCATAAATCAAGCCAAACTCTACACCCAACATCAATCCCACAAAGATTTTTAATGTTAGAAGTTACCAATTTGGAGCAGGCTATAAGGGTCCACTGTTATATCTCCCTGCATTGGAGCAGGTCATAAGGGTCCACTGTTGTATCTCCCTAGCATTGGAGCAGGATCATATATTCGGCCCGGGGTCTAGCCATACACACTAATCCATTATGGGTAAATCATAAATGGGATTATTACTCTATGTAAATGAATGTTTTGTTTTATGTTTTCTTTATATTTTTTTTATTTTCTCTCTCCTCGTTTCTTGAATGCGAAACTTCTATATTCCGTTTCTTGTCTTGTTCTCGTTTCTCGTTTCGCTTCCCGTTTCCGTTTCTGGTAACATAGTGGCTATCATTATTCATTGAATAATACCTTTAAAACATTTAAAAATCTTAAAACTTTCAGAGATAATTTTGTAAAAGCATTTAGATTATAAAGCGCTTTTCCCATAAAACATTTAAAATTGATAAACTTAAGAAACAGAATTTTATCAAATATCTTATTGATGGTTCGAGTATGTAATTCTTACTTATTTATATTATTTGATGGTTAAAAGTATTGATTTTATATATAGACAGTTTTTTACTATATCCAGGAGATCGCTATTCCTAGTTATATGTGAAAACCATTCCATTAACTTCATAAATTAGTGTGTTGTTATATTCTTTTCACTGTTAAAGGTTATATATATTTATATTACTGTGTTATTATGTTTAACGCTGAAAATAAATATTTACTAACATTTAAGTAAGTTACAACTTGAAAGCCTTAATATTGCATCATTCGCAGGATGTAATGCTTTGTGAATAACTATTTAATTGATTTTCTGTCATAATTTATAGATTCAATTATAATATTTATACCATGATGTTTAAACATTTCATTAGTGGTTTTTTGGTTAACTTTTTCAAAAAACTCTTAAAATTAAAATTCACAAAAATAACTCATATCAGAGAAATGGCATATTTCGTAGCCAACCCAGCATTATGTGTATAAACAATGGATTACCAAAAGTCATCAACTGCCATTATTTATGAGTTCCTGAACACTTTAATGGGCGGTAAGTACCAAAACTTTTAGTCCTTGGGCTATCATTTCAATGAATTTGTATGTTGAGAATATTTTAGCATTGACTAATATTAATATAAATTATATTAGTTAGCTTTCAAAAATATAATATTAATATTATATTAATATTTCACTTGTGAGGGAAAACTATATTTAAGTGTGACATATCTTATGGAGAGCATATAAAAGACCACGAATACAATAGAAGATAAATTAAAGTCCATGTCCTACTTACTCTTATACGTATTGATGTGATTGAACAACCATGATAAGGGAAGATTAAAGAAGATGTATTATATAAATTTAATTAGATCGTAAAGAATTATTATTATAGTGTTTGTTGAATGCTTAAGATGTGTGATGGTTATAAATGAATTTTTATTATTAATTTGTTTCTAAAGAGGATAATTTTTGAATTGTAAGATATCCACCATGAATATTTATAATAGTTTTTCCCTCTAATGGGAGGGCCACATTGTAAAGTTTTCCATAGGTGACTAATTATATGGATGAATTATGGATAACAAGATGTATGATCAGACGATTTTATTATGTTGATGTCTTAAAACGGGAAATGATAAGTGGATTACATTTGGTAGCCATTTTAATGAATTTATTTATAGGGTATTACCCAAGTTGGAAAATAGTAACAACATTTCCAAAGTGTATCAATGCTATGCTTCTAAGAGAGGAGGAAAAGAAACCACAATGATTGGAGGTGAGAAATTAAAGTCAATTTAATAAAATAGAATGAAGAGAAGAAGTTTCCATTTTTGAAGCTAGTAACATTAGGAAATTAAGACTAGGAGAAAAATAAAATATATCTATGAATATTGGGTAGGAAGAAATGAAGGGATGTTCTATCAAGAAGAAAGTTCTTTTAAGGGTATTGATGAGTGGATGTAAAACCAAGGGATTTTAGCTAGTAATATCTTAACAATGAATTTCACCAGAATTTCCTTGGGGAAGGAAGAATATATGACGAGAGATTAAGACTCAAGATGATGAGGCTCATGTGAAATTTAACGATGCACTTAGATTATTATACCTATGGTGTAAATGGTAAACTTCCTAGTTGAAAAAATGTGGAAATGATTATTGAAAAAGTAGTTGGTATCTTGATGAAAACATAACACTAATAACACTGATGAGATAACATAGATCCTAGATGGATGTTGAATAATCGTAGTTCATAGTTGAATGTTTTTAAAGTAAATGAAATTGATTTTTTTGAGGAGCCATGATAAGAATGCTTATAGAGTATTATTCTAAAGTATTGAGATGTTCTCATATTGATGATGTTTCATGATATGATGGTATGAGGGTGATCATGCACATGTGGTTCATTTATTATGTGAAGCCATGATATGTCTTTGATGCCAATATGTTGATGTTATAACTTATAATGGTGTTTCATGAGGTGAAGCATGTGATATGCATACAAATTTATGACATGCATGAGCATGCAGTTCGTCATTATTCATAATGTTGCGATTAACAAGGATGAATGTTCTTATGATGACATGCAAGACTTGGCATGTCGATTATTTTTTTATGATACTATGATGGTATAGCTAATGCATTAGTTGCATGTTGAGGTGTGATGATTGACAGGACTCCACAAATGGGCCGAGAGGGCAGGTTTATTTGATGATCTCGTGCGAGCCCATACACATGAGGGAGAATAAGTAACACCATATGGGCTGGGGACAAACTCAATCAACACTACATATGCCAGTGGTTCCTTTGTCTTGTGTATAGCTCTTGATGGATAGCTCTAGATGAGCTATGGGACCATCTTGAGGAGGCCAAGTGCCTGATGTTCTAGGCTAGGTGCCTAGTATTGGATTGGGATGTCGAAGTCTGGAAGGGATGTAAAGGAATTCAATGCCTGGGGCTGTGCGCCTTAGTAGTTGTGGAGGGAGTGGGCCAGCCTTGCGAGATGCCTGGGATCATTGAGTACCGGACCGGATGCCTGCCTTGGGGCAGATGAGGTCTGAGTCAGGTGCGAGCCTTGGGGCCAGCCTTGGACTAGGATACAGACTGGGTCAGGCTTATGCCTGGTGCCGAAAGTGGGAAAAAGGACAGAGATTCCTTGAGATTTCCCAGGGTGTTGGGGACTTTCGATGCCTGCTGGTTATACTAGTTCAGCAGAGGGTGTTGGCAACATGAAGCAAATAAAATAATAAATAATAAATAATAAAAACTTAACTTCGGGACGAAGTTCCTTAAAGTGGGAGAGTATGTAATATCCCTCCCCTTAATAATAAATAATAAAAATAAATAAATAATAAAAATAATACAAGAATAATAATTAATAATAAAAATAATGAATAATAATAAATAAATCACTTAATAATAAATAATAAAAATAATAAATCATAAATGTTAAATAATAAATGATATTAAAAATATATACAAAGAAATAAATAAAAAATAATAAAAATAAAAAATAGTAATAACCATATTAAAGCTCTAAATAAGAATAAATAGAAAAAAAACAAGAAAAAAAAGTTGCATGCAGACACATGGAGTGTGTGCATGTGGTTCCCCTTCCAATGTTTATTCTATTTAATAGATGGTGAGGAGGATGGGAGATATTCTATCATTCTGAGATTCTATCTTTCATTCTCTTGGGAGAATGGTATACTAAGACTTAGGAGTCACTGGCAGTAGTACGTTGATTGAGGACTCGGGGGTGGCCAGTTGTAGTAGAATCCTTGCACAATTGAGCCTACGGTTGGGTGGAGAGTCGTCCCCAAAACCTTGTTGCGGTAAGCCTACTTCTACCACAGGTAAGCACTATTCATAGTTGAATTTAGTTTTATTAATCACATGTTTATTTGGCTAGGTAAGGGCCACTCTGATTTAAGTTAATGTTAATAAGTTAATTAGATATTTATTTTGGACTGTTACATACCTATTCCTGCAATTCACTCATGACGCGACGAAATCAATCCAAAAACTCCCTAGCCTAAGATGATGAATTATTATCCATGAACTGAGCCCGAGACAAGTGAAAGGCTAGGAGAGAGGTCCTAGTAACTGTGGATTGCGTAGTTCTAGGTGTCAAGGAGAGAGGATGATAACTGAGACTATGCAGAACGCATCTCAGGCTTTACTGAGGAAATTTTGAGCATAGTCCTCACTAAGGAGAAAATTTTCACAATGTCCACTGGGAGTCAATATCACGTAGTTCAAGAAATCAATGTATGATGCAGGATGGAACCCTAGGAAGCATATCTGCGCAGTTTTCAGGGGCAAGGGGGACTGGGTGGTAGAGAGACCTAGAGGATAGATCTGCATAGTTCTTGAGGTCAGTGAACTTTGGATGAGAAAGGACACTAGGGGAAAATTCTGTGTGGTTCTAGAGGCTAAGGGAGGCTGGCTTCTCTACTCATTTTGAGGTTCTAGTAGGAAAGGGGAGAAGCTTAAGGACTGAAATTTCCAAGTGCGTAGTTCAAGTCAGACTGGGAGGAACTGTTGTGCAATTCTGGGGGTGAAGGAAGGTTGTTGAACTCTGGAATTGTGTAGTGCAATTGCCTTGGGAAGAAGTGAATGTGTATTGCACAGTTTCAGGTAGTAAGGTCACATCACTAAGAGATGAGACTACACATTGCATAGTTCAGTTGAGGTCCGATGAAGCTGAGTTGCCCGATCGGGAAGATTTTCGGAAAAATGGCTAAGTGCAGGAGGAATATGAACTCATGAAGAACTTAAAATTGTGATCACACACTTAGCATACTCCAACGACAAAACAACATAGGCGAACAGAACAACAAGACAAAGTATAACCCTCTATGTGACTGTCTCATAACAAGAAGCGACAAGTGCGACACTTGAGATAGACTTTAGGATGACTGTGACGACACTTGTGCGACAATGCTCAAAACTTTGTGTATGAGTGCGACGGGAGTTTACATAGCTAGGACAACTCATATACACAACTTCCAACCTTCGAAACCACCAAAAAAGGTCCGCAAGCATGGAAAAATAGTCAAACATGCCAAAAGATGACAATTGATCCAACAAGCAAAAGGGGTCAAAGGACCCTATGAAATCTCATAAATGAGCTTAAGGGTTTGCAACAATCAAAGGAAAGACCAAGGAAGGCTCCGATATTTGAGTGCAAGCCAAACTTTTGGAGGGTTTTGCAGTCGCTACAATAGATCTCTGCTGTCCTTGTGCATTTATGTTTGAATTTCTAAAGTGTAATTGCTTAATGATAAACTATAATTACTAAAAGAATATCTACATCATTAGAAGTAATTATCGGTATTTCAAAAGTTAGTGCTTGTATCTATTGCATTGGAAAAATCAACACTTCCACCTACTCAATATCATGACTATGCTATTCATTTACAATCAGGAAGTGTAGTAGTGGAGAAGGGAAAATCATACTAGAAGTAGAAGCAATCCTTGAAACAAGGATTAAGAAACTGAATAATCTAGTGATTATGGAGTTCCCTACCAAATCAAAGAACCAACAAGTGGAATAAATGACATGGGAAGATGACTCATTCATGCAAAACCATTAGTATTTAGTTAAGTGTTGAGGAAAAAAAATGTTTGAATTATAGGGGAATGTTAAGCCCTATAAAATCCTCATGTTAAATCTAAAACCCATTATTAAGCCTTAATTATTGAGTGATTACATTTCTATTGTTATATTATTATGTAGGCTAGAAACTTTCATTATCCCATTTTATTAAAATTGTACCCTTTGTATCCTACACACACACACAGACTAAGGAGACCTAGTCTTAGGATCATAAAATATTGTGTTGTGCATTGTATTCATTGTAAAAGTAGGTTTCCCCCATGAAGATGACCATAATAATTATTGGTTTCTTATCAATTTTAAGGCGCAAGTTTTATAAAATTTTGTTATGTAAAATCAAATCTATTAAGGATTATTATAATGGTTTGAATAATATGAAATATTTGTATGACTCATACTTATAACTTGAGCTAATTCAATTATTGTTTAATCTCTTCAATCTTGAATGAACGATAATGATCCTCTAGCTTTGGCTTCTAAAGTTAAATCCATCATGCACGATGTTGATGCTACTAGTGTGAAGTTAAAAATTTCTCTCACAACCTTCATCAAGCCCCTCCATTCCAAATATTATCACTGCATTGAATCACTTCAAGCTAGTAGGAAACTAAATACCCTCAATTTTGACTCTTTAGAGGAAAAAAATGCAAAATGTAAGAAGAAGTTTTGGAAGAATACAATGCAATGCACTAGATAGATTAAGTGTTTTGCTAAAAAATGGAAGAATCAATCACGTGATTCTTATAGAGGAAAAGGAATTAAGAGAAGATGCAGAAAGAAGAATTTTAGAGGCAAGGGGGTATGCAAAATCAAGGTCAAACATCTAGTATTCATTATGTTCAATTTGATAAGAATGAACATGAAGCAAAGGCACACAAAATCCAATGACAGAAAAATAAAAAAACAAGTAGGAGTAAAAGGAAGACAAAGGTAAAGCGTCTATATCAACTCAATTGGTTATTTCTCATTGCAATATTATCATAAACGAAGATTTGTTCAAATCTTCATTTGATTCTTGGAGAAATGCTTGGTTACTTGATAGTAGCACTACTTTCCACATGACATTTCAGAAAGATTTTATGGATGAATTGAATGAAAATGTAGAGGGTGTAGTGTACTTTGTAGATAGGTATAATCTCAAACTTGTAGGAGTCAGTACCATTGGGCTTAAGTTTCCTAGACTCCCATATCTTATTTTGAATGATTTCTTTATCTTTTGGAGTTTTGGAGGAGCTTACGGTATCTTGTACACATTCAAATGTTTAGTGGAATAGTTGAAATAAGGATCTCATTTGAAAACATCATCATCATGATAGGAAAAGAGGATGACAAATTGTTGAAGAAAAAAGGAAATCTACACATGCACAAAATTATACATGTCTTTTTCACTTTAATGAAGGTACATTTTCTTCCAATTTTTTGTGACATGCTAGTTTTGGGCACATCAACTATGAAAGTCCTTAGTATGCTAAATAACAATTTTGTTTTTGTCTTGCCTAACATTCTGAGGAAGTTGAAGCAATGTGAGGCTTTTATCCTTAATAAACACAATAAGTAACCTTTTCATGATTCCATTTCGAAAGCATGTAGAAATTTAGAATTGATACTTCAATTTGTGTGGCCCATGCCTATTCCATCTAAGTTTCATAATAAACATATCATGAATTTTATTGATGACTAGAAAAGATCTTGTTGGGTTTATATATTAATACAAAAGTCTTAAGCTTTTGAATCATTTAAAAATTTTCATGTGAGGATTGAAAATGAAGCAAAATATAGTATTAGCACTCTTTATATTGATAGTGGAGGGGAATATACCTAGAATGAGTTTGAAATATATCTTCACCAACATGGAATTAAACATAAAATCATAGTTTCATACAATCCTTAGAAAATGAGTGTAGCAGAAAGAATGAACATGACACTCTTGAATATGGTACATTCAATGTAAATTTTCAAGAATGTGAAGTTGATGTTTTGGGTTGATGCAGTTCTATGTGTAGTATATGTGAAAAACATAAGTTCGTCTCATGGTCTTTAGAAAAATACCCCTTATGAATTGCGATGTGGTCATGTTCCCTTGGTGAGGCATCTCAGGGTCTTTAGTTCCACCTATTATGCCTTACTTCATAAGGAGAAAGAAACAAACTAGGTGTAAGAAGTTGAAAATGGATCCTCTTAGGGTACTTAGATACCATAAAGAAATACCACATTTACAATGAGGTGAACAAGAAATGTATTATTTTTAGATATGTGAGTTTTCTTGAATCCACTAAGAATGACAAGATTGTAAAGTGGCAACTTGATTACTTGGATAGATTCACCAATGTAAATACGAGTTTGATGGTGAGATTATCATCATCCAAATCTTGAAGGGGGGAATCCATATCTTGGACCAATATTTGGAATGTTGCTTTGAAGTGACATATCCCACTCATGAAGAAGATCCAACCCCTTCACCAGAAAAGAAAGTTTAGTTGAATAATGTGATTAATAGGATTGAAAGGTTGAACCTTGATGGGAATGAAACATCATCCCAATAAATGGAGTAACATGGACCATCAAAAAAATATCTGAAGTGGCTCATAAAGATACTTAAATGTGTTTATATTAACAAAGTTAGAGAGATAGGAACCAAAGGTTCTACAAGACAATATGGAAGTGATATAGATAATTTGTATTCAGGTGATGTAAATGTTATGAATATTTCATTTGATTGTGAATTGAATTGATCTAACAACAGTGAACCAAATTCCTTTAGAGAAGATACTTCTCATGATGAGTGGAATGAATCCATGAAAAAGGAGTATGTTTCTCTCATCAATAATGGGACTTGGGAGCTAGTGGAGCCTCCATTTGGAACCAACTCAATTGGTTGTAAGTAGGTATATAGGAACAAGTGTAAACTATATGGATCATTTGACAAGCATAAGATGAGGCTCGTGGTGAATGGATTTGCATGGAAATAAGGCATAGACTATGAGGATACTTTTCCACCCATAGTGAAAGAAGATATAATTCATGCATTGTTTGTTTTGGCATCATAGAATAGGTGGAAAATAGATCACATTGATGTGAAGATGGCCTTATTTAATGGAGACTTGACAGATAATGTCTACATGTCTCAATAATGGGGATTTTATATGAAAAGTAAAGAACATAGGGTATGAAATTTCATAAAGTCCTTGTATGGCCTAAATAAAGCACCTTGCACATGGTAGGAAAAGCTAACTAAGCATGTTTTGAAGTTCAATTTCAAGCATTTTAATCTCGACAATGAAACTTTATTTGTCAAGAAATTTGGAAAAATCATTATATATCTTGTGGTGTATGTAAATATTATTTTGATAACATGGAACAATGAAGCATATATTGCATCCATAAAGAAAGAATTTAAGAAGGGTTATGAGATGACATGCATTGGATATCTTCATTTCTACTTGGGTATTGAAGTGACTCAAAATCCAAAGCATGTGTTAATTTCCCCAAAGAAGTACATTCGAGAATTGTTGAACAATTTTTGCATGTTGGATTAAAATCCGCTTTCTAATCCAATGGGGAAAAATATGAATCTTACATCAATGGAAGGGAATGAATTTTAGCATGTAACTAAATATAGATAGCTTATGGGGAGTCTTGTCCATATTACTACTAACATACTAGATATTTCAATTCCAATTGGGATTCTTTCCAAGTTCATACAAAAACCTAATGAATGACATTGGCATGTTGCAAATATAGTTCTAAGGTATTTGAAGGAACTAACTTTGGGCTTAAATACTTTAAGGTGGATGAATTAAAACTAGTTGGACATATATATTTTGACTTTGATGGGGATAAGGAGAATATATTTTCTACTTTATGATACCTCATTAGGCTTGGATGAATAACTATCTCTTGGAGATCTTGCAAGAAATCCATTATAGTATATTCCACTACTAAGATGAAGTATGTGGATATTATAGAGGAAACAAAGAATATTCTATAACTTAGGAAGATACTAGAGTTTTTGTAGGATAAGAAAGGGAATCGTACTCCACTTTTGATTCATAGCACTTTTGCAACCAAGTTGGCCAAGAATCCTATATTTCATGTTTGAATCAAGCATATTAGCATGAAGTAACATTTGATTCATCATCATGTATAAGACCATTTATTTGATACAATATTCTAGAAGTAACCAACTTGTAGATATCTTTACCAAAGAATTTGGAAGATAAAATTTTGAAAATTTCATAAAGATGCTTGGACTTTCCAACACCCCTTGGTATTAATTGGGGGGTGTTAGATACCTAGTCCTTGGGATTGTGGTTTTATAAATTACTATAAAATATTTAATTAATGAAAATGAATAGTTATATGGGATTAGGAAGGACCATCCAACCTACGGGAAGATGAAATAGAAGGCCCCACACACACACACATGTTTCTCTCTTTAATAAAATTACATATAAAGCATGGTAGTATTCAACATAGGCCTAATTTTGGAACAAGGTATGTGCATTACGAAAGTATAGTGGTTCCATTTGGATTGATCGATGCACCAACTGTCTTTATGTGCTTAATGAATGAAACATTCATAATTTTTTTTGATAAGTTTGTCACTATGCTCTTGGATGAAATAATTATCTATTCTAACCTATATGAGGAACATGAATTCCATTTGAAATTGGTGATACAAGTATTAAGGGAGCATGCCAGGCTAAATATGTGTTATTTCTACCAAGTGTAGATCCAATATTTTGGGCGCATAATTTTAGAGGAAGGCATAAAAATGGATCCAAAGAATATCAAAGCTGCCAGATGATGGCCAACACCAAAGCATGTTTCATCATTTATATATTTTTTGGTATTATTTGGATATTACGAGTTTTACTACATACTTTTCGAGTTTTTCTAATCCCATCACTTCTTTGCAAAAGAAAGGAACTAAGTTTTAATGGACAATAAAATATGCAAAAAACATTTATTTGTTGATGAATTTACTTACTATTCCACCTATTCTAAAGATAGTGTATCCAAATGAAAATTGTGCTATGAACATAGGCAAGAAAAGAGGGGCTTGGTGAAGTCCATAATCAAAATGTGCATGTCATTAGTTATGGGTCCATAAATCTTAAGGAATTATGCCACATATAACATGGAATTTGTTTTCATAGCACATGCATTGGAGATGTGGAAGAATTACTTAATGGGGAATAAATTTGAATTGAGGACATACCACATTGGTTTTAAATATTTGTTTGAACAATCGATTTTAAATGCTAAACAATCAATATGGCTATAATTTTTAAGTGATTATGATTATAAAACTAACCAAACTGAAGGAAAAGAGAATAAAGTTTCTAATGCACTCAACAGAAGGGTACATATCATGCATGCTAAAATCATTAGTATGCATACATTATATTTAAAGGGCATAATTTTAGAAGCTACTATTATAGATTAGCATTATCTGTAGGTAAAAAAGGACCACAACAAGTGTTTCTACAACATAAATTTAAAAAGTATAAGCTAGGGGAAGATAGAAAAAGTTGCATAAAAATAGAGTGCATGTTCCTAATTATAAAGAATTAAGGAAACTAGTATTGAAGGAAATGCATAATCATTCCATATGTAGGGTATCATGGTTTCTAGAAAATAATTGTAGCAATAAGAGGCAAATAATTTTGGAAAAGGATGAAAAGGAATGTGATTGATTACATATCTAGGTGCATAGAATGTCAAAGTGTGAAAAATTATCATAAACATGTGGTAGGTTTGATACAATTGTTTCCAGTCCCAGAGCGGAAATGGGAAGTGGTAATCATTGATTTTATAACTAAGTTTCCTAGGAAAATAAGGCAACACAATTCAATAATAGTGGTAGTGGATAAATTGAAAAAGGCTTCCCATTTATTCTTCTTAAATTAATTCATGAGAAAACAAATATTGTAGAAATATACATTAAGGAAATTGATAGATTGCGTGGGGTACCTAAGGATATTGTTTTAGACAGAGATGCAAAGTTTACTTCAAAATTTTGGCGAGGACTATTTAAAGGATATAGTACAAATATGAATTTTACCACATCATATATATTCATCTAAGTCATTGAACACATGTTAAGAATGTATGTGATGGATAATCCATTTGAATGGGGGGATTATTTAATTTTGGTTGAGTGCACATATGAAAAATAGTGTCAATGTTCACTAAACATGAGCCCATTTGAAGCTATTTATGGAAAAAAAATGCAATATTTTAGTAAGTTTGGGTAACCTAACAAATAGAATAATACTTGGTATAGATTTCCTCAAGGAAATGGAAGAGATGATAGTTAAAATTATGTAAAATTTTGTACATTTTGTTGTCATTGATGACAACAATCAGTCATTGATGTCAAAGGGAATGTCTGAGACAAGAGATGTATCACTCATGAATCCTACGAAGCAGTATGACAGATGGAAATCATGCATACTCTCATAAGGTCAAGCTAAAAGGATTTTGAATTTATTGATTTATGATGCTTTAGGTCTCGTTAATAACTTTCCAAGGGTATATATTGCTTAGAAAAATTCCTCCCAGATGAGAAGTTATGGCCAATTGAAGTTTTAGTATTAATTAAGAGATCAAAACTTTAGGATAAAACCCAAAATATCAAATGTATTAACAAGTGAGCATGTTCAAGGAGGATCCACCATTGACATAGAAATCCATTACCTCGGGTGCAAAAACATATGCATTGTTTAATGCCATTAAGTGGTGTGCAACTCTTGGGCTAATTAATGAAACCCATATAAAAACTTCAATAGTTGGATGATTCAAATATACACGATGTTTAACCAAGCCTATTGGCCCAACCGAATGATGACACATTGTATCATCTTGTCTGATGATGACATAGACCTATTGGATGAATGAAACGTGGAAATTTCACACAATTAGCAACATAGTGAGCATGGCATATCAGGAGATGACATCATTGCAGTGACGTGGTGCCACTAGGGGCTGGAATGTGGGATGGAGATTTGACACACTTTTATTGGTGGAAAGTATGAAAAGAGGTGACACATGGTGTTATTAGCCTAATTTTCTCCATATAGTCAGTACTCTTGAGTTCTTTTATTGTGACCATTTTCTAAGCTTTGACTTCTCTTTTGTCCTAGTTTTGTCCACAATCATTGGGACCTAGTGTTTGACAAAGCAGTTCTAGCCCTCCAGTCGAATAGAGCACCCTTATTCATAGTGGTTGGAGTCGATATTCCTCTGTTGAGTCCATGCGACCCTAGGATATGTTCTAAGCACTTACTTTCCATAGGAGATCAATTCAAAGACACATCTTATATTGTCTCTTCAAATTGGATTGGGTGCATTATTAGAGAGCTTCCTAACTTATCTTCACCCCAAGTGTATACATTCATCCTCCTTGGAAGCCCTCTAGTTCTTTATATACTTGTACATTCATCCTCCTTGGAATCCCTCTGATTCTTTATATACTTGTCCATCCTTTAGGGTCAAGCTAGAGAGTTTTGGAGAATCATAGATTCATGTTGCTATTTTGATTCTATGAGAGATTGTGAGCCATTTTGTTTTCAAGGTCATATTTCTTGGAGAAGGGGAGACTCTCCTAGAATATGGAGGAGAAGATCCATGTGTGAAGGTATAATACTCTTTATATTCATTTTATTTCATGATTAATAGAAGTAGATGTTCCCTTCCATTAAATCTGAATGTATAATCTATTGTTCATGTTGACATTTTTAGGTTGATGGTCCTCCGTGTAAGGATATTTTTATGCATTGTTTGGTGGTGCTTGTGTGCAATATTTAGATCTATTTTAGAGGATGGGATCTCTTAATTGGAGCAAGAATTCGCTGCATCAGATCTAACACTCACCATCAATTTGCATGGTCTTGGGTACTAAGCTCAAACCCTAGATAGAGAAATCTATGCATTAATAATTGATTTGATTGCATGATTTGGGGATCTGTTTATTTTCTCACTTATTTCCATATACTCCTTGATCTCGCAGTCTTGTCATGACCAAAACTATGGAGAAATAACTCGTAGTAGCTATGTATAAATTGTCATAACATGTGACACCCCTCACGGGCTATCACGTGGCATAATTATGTCATATTGATGTCATCATGTGGATGAATAATGACCCCTAGGTCACATGGGGTAGTCATGTGGTCATATGGAGCCAAAATCAAAAGGTGCTAATGTCAGTCCAATTCTTGGTCATATGGAACATTGAGAAGGCTCACATGGTTTTCCTTGTTAGCTTTTCAATGGGTAAACTTCTGAATTGTAAGCCAAAAATAACGTAGCATGTGGTTAGTTTCACTTAACCCCTGGGACCACTCAAACAATATAAATATGAGGACTCATCCATCACTCAACAAGACACACAAAAATTCGAACTAGAATACACAAAGATCCATTTTGTGGAAGACTCCAAGAGTTTCATTGCAAAAGAGTTTGTTTTGGTTACTAGTTATGGTTATGGTCTTGTGAGGTTGAAAATCCAAAGTCTGGTGAAGGTTGGGTTGCAAGTGATGACTATATTATGTTGGAAGAACCTATAGCCATAATAATGGCTATGGTGACATGGTATCAGTCCATTTACCTATATATTCAGGTGACATTAACCCAACCACAAGGAGCCGCAGAGGACGATCTACATAGAAAGTTTCCATATTGATCAATGTGGAACCTGTGGGTGAAGATTGAAGTGGTTATGGTCTTACTGGGTTTGGAGGCAATTCCATCATAAAAAAATGATTGGAAAAACATATCATTCAAAGTGACACCAAGGAGGCTGAGTTGGTAAGGCGTGTGCACTATACACCCGAAGTCGCGGGTTCAACCCCTGTAAGGTGACAGGTCAGTTCATATTTTATTTCTAAAATAAGTTTGCAATTTTGTCACATGGATAACATATCGAAAATGTAGAA
This sequence comes from Pinus tabuliformis, assembly GCA_031772625.1. Classification (NCBI taxonomy): domain Eukaryota; kingdom Viridiplantae; phylum Streptophyta; class Pinopsida; order Pinales; family Pinaceae; genus Pinus; species Pinus tabuliformis. The sequence continues at coordinate 776,321,370 of CM062808.1, read as the reverse complement.
ATTTTAGCATCAATGTTGGATTTTGGGATTCTGTCTAGTGTGTCCAGAAATGGGAGAAATTTATCTCATTTCATTTAATATACAGTTTTTATATGGTTCTTTTGGATTTTTGAGGCCATTATTTTTCAAAATTTTGTTTCGGAAGAAGTTGGGCAATCAGAGCTTAGAGATGAATCTAAACATATGTATCTTATTCCATTTTGAAACTTATTTTATTACCATCATGTATGTTTTGAGGGGCTATGATTAAAGTGCCACAGTTTTGGATGCATTGTGAAAACATGTTCTGAGAAGGGGATTAAGTGACCAGATTGATGAATTGGTAGAAGCAGAGTATGGGAAAAATCATGACAACTAGTGACAATTGTTTATATGACAGTCTATGGTAGTATTTATTATAGTGGTTTCAATAACAATGGTTGTAGGTTATGAAAATTATTACAATGACAAGTTATTTCAATGGAAGTGGGTGTAGGTTGTGGAAGTGATCATGGATTATGTAGTGACATATATTACATGTTATAGATTGTGAAATTACATATGATTCAATCATATATGATGAAAATGGATATAGTTTGAAAATGATATGAAATATAGGTACACAAGGAAGTTGAAGAAGGAGGTGGTTGCCTCCACTGAGGTTGGAGCCTACTCATTTTCAAGGTTGGAGCCCACTCATCATTGAGGTTGGAGACTTGATCAATTTGTAGCCTATAGTGAGCATCTACTTGCATTATTTTGAGGTTGGTGCCTAAATCAAGTTGTAGTCTACCTATTGTAGCGGCTACAACCACCCTCCAAAATTTTTCCTTTGCTTCGTTTTGGAGCCTCCCTCCTTAAAGCTCAGGAGCTTGTCTTTCAATGCCTAGGTACTTGTGCTTTCATTTGAGTTTATCTTTTGCTTTACAGCTTGTGTCACTTACTTGCTTTGTTGTCTAACCATAAGCAGACACCCTGTGACTGCCTTGGCAAACTGCACAGTCCTAGAGGGCAGCCAACCTTGCTCTTAAGAATTTCAAGTGTAGCCTAGCAGTGAGCCTTACTCTCAATAATTGCACAGATCAACCCAATAATGAGCTTCAGCTCTAGAAATGTGCAGACCCAACTGACAACTTGTCTTCAGCTAGGAAATTGCATAGAGCATGAGAGGTAGCCAGAACCACTCAGCCCAGGAATTGCGCAGAAGCATTCCCTCAACTGCTGCCTGATGCATGTGCCGGCAGGTTTCTCGGTTCCCTCCAGAACTGTGCAATTTCTCCATGCATGCATGACAACCCTTCCCAAAAAAGTAAAAATAAAAAATCATCCCTAAAAAATAGGGATCTATTTTTAGCACTGGGAGTTACACTTGAGTCAATCTTAGAAACTGCCACCACTTGTCGCTTTTTCCTAGATTTTTGGCATGCACGTCATAAACCCTAAATCGATCAAATATATTTAATGGATGCTGCCAAAGCTCATTTTCACATTCGATCTTGGAGCTCTGACATTTCTGAAGCATCTAGGAACCTTCGGTACGATTGACACAAATTTTCCAGGTAAGTTTTGCTTTTCAAGTATTTTGCTGTTTTTTGTTGCTTTTGTTTCCTTGGCTTGTGTGTGTGTTGTTTTGCATGTTTTATTGAAAAAACGCTGGTGTTTTAGTTTTTTTTTTAACTTGTAGAAGTGTTGTTTCAAGTTTTTCATTGCCTTTCTTAAGCGTCACATGCATAACCCAGCTTTTGCACTAACGATCGTCGTTGTGGCGACTCTCCCCACAAGCTTCGTTGTTCGTCTATTTCACTGATTCTTGCATTTGGTTTGATTGTATGCATGACCATTCACTCAGATATTCACCATCCTTCACTCATGCATTCAGATCTACTTGTTTTCAAGTTGCCCTTCGGCAGATCTGGGCTGCCATGGCTCAGATCTAGCTCTTCCTGACATGCACTGCACATTTTTGGAACTCAAGGCTCTGCCTTGGCTCCTGGAATTGCACAAAGGCTGCCAATCACTGGCTCTAGCTGCGCTATATGTAGTTCTAGGAGATAGTCCTGGAGTCTTTCCCACTAAGATTCCACAATGCACAGTCCCAACGAGCATCAAGCTAGACTAAACTACGCATTGTGCAGTTCCAGTCCGCAGCAAGCCACACTAGACTACACTCCGCGCAGTTCCAGTCATTAGTACCTGTCATTGGTAGATGGGACAGTGCAACACGTAGATCCGACTGATAATCCCTCACGTCTGAGAGTCACAATTACGCAATCTTGCCCAGAAGTTGCCCAGTTTGTTACATGATAGATCCTTGAAGTGATTTGTGTTTTTAAGCTGACATTTTCTTGCCATGAGTGTCCACTCTATATCCATATACATCAGTTGTTAAGCAGCTTCTCAACAGTATAGGTAGCATGGTTTCCTATAGAGATGGATCAAAGGATATTGTAGAGAGCAACACTAGAGATGTAGTTGAATAGGTGCCAATGAACCTACCCATCTATGCAGACACACAATTGTTCGTAGAGAAGGACATGAAGATTACATGGCAAGAAATAAAGGAAATATTTGCATGTAGCTTCAAGGAAGAATATCGACAAGTCTATGTCAACATCCACATGTCAAGCTTATAGAGGGTTGCATGCAGGTACCCTGCCTTCCCACGCACGAATATCATTCATTGGATTGTCTCACATACCGATCCCGAGATGATGACATTGAGCAGTATAAATGGAACACATCTTGCCACCTTCAAGTCATAAAACTACCATCAGATGTATCAATTTCCACAGCTGGTGAAACACATGGATGCACTATTCTACACTCCCAACAACAATGTGAACACTAGATACATCATGAAGTGTTGGGTAAAGGAGCCATCGAAGTTCAAAGTGACACCCAACCAGGTCTACAAGACGAAGTCACTCAAGCAGGCCTACCAACTCTTAGTCATCTTTTCATGCCACTTGTATGGTCAAGAGAGCATGAAGACCTTTTTGTAGAGTTGGGTGGTTATGTTGGATCAGTTGGCAAGTGAAAGAAGGCCATTAAACTGGTCTGGCATGTTGGCTCTTCAGCTGAAAGTGCATGTGTCTAATGCCTAGAGTCTGCCTAAGGATGAGCAAGAAAGATTCTTTATGTCTGCATACCTTCTTGATACAATCTATGACCAACAACAATTCCCTGGCATGGGTTGTACATGGACACCATCAACAATGTTTTGAACATCTATTGCAAGTTTCTCCCTGAGTGTAGCTACTGAGGAGTCATGACGAGGCTATTTGACCATTTCATCACCCTGCTATACAGGATGATCTTTGAACAAGATCCACCTTGCATGTCCCAAGAAGCAATGTAGGCATTTCTTAACATTGCATATTGGTATGCCTCACCCGGTGGAACCTTCATTAGGATGTTTGGCGGAGAGAAGCCTCCGCATGTGCTACCATGGTTTGCCACAAATAAGTTGGTCATGCAAGAGGTTGCATATCACATCTCCACAGCATTATCAGCAGGACTGCACAAGAGGAATAAGGAACCATGGCCTTCTCTTCATTTGTAGATTTGATTGTACAAGATCTGTACCTTGAAGGATGCAGATGCCAAGGCCAAGGACATGAAGAATTTTGGGTTCGGCACCAAGAGTTTCAATCTGTATGATCCCCACATCATATGCAAGAACCATTGTACGAAGGTGTATTACCCATGGATCCACGAGGCATGTCATTGGACAGAGGAAGATCCTTGGAGGTATTGCTACAAGTCCTCTAAGATTAATGAACCGGTCAACATAGTTGTAGAATGGAAAGCAACACTACAGGTAGCAACACCATAGGAGGCAACAACAACAATAGTGGTGAGCAGAAAACCAATGCAACACAAAGGCAAAAGGAATATTTTCGAGAGTGTAGAAGGCTGAGAAAAGCTGCAAGTTCAGAGAAGATCCTCTTGATGAGAAAGTAGCTTTGGAGATAGAGGTGAAGAGGTGAAAACATGAAAGGAGAGTAGAACAAAGGAAGAGAGAGAAGCAAAGGTTGGAATATATAGAGAGGAAGTTGCAGGAGATAGAGAAGAAGCTGAAAGCACAGTAAGAGGTCAGGAGGAGAGAAAGGGAAGAAAATAAGAAATAGGAATAAGAGGAAAGACAAGGTGCACTGACAATGAAAACTACACCTATATAGGTTGAGGTAGCAGAGCAACCAGCAGATGAAGAAGAGGGTGAGAAGGTGCAGGTTCGAGAATTTTCTCAGTAGGTTAAGCAGATGGTTGAGGGGATGGATATGGAGACAGAGTACGAGCCACAGGATCAAGACACCAATCTCATGCCAAGAACATTCGAGGTCTCACCACAGTCTCTGCCACCTCTAGAATCACAACTGGTCCCGAGCAAGCAAGGATAGGTTGTTCTCCTTGATGATGATCGAGAGATGGAAGTGTATAATCTGTCATTCGAAAAGTCACAACATAGGATTGTACATGCATGAAGAAAGAAGCTCCTGGATGATCACACATCACTTACGCACATAGAGGAAAGGGTGATTGTGTCAGATGTCAAAAGATATCCAACTATCATGGCTGAGGCTTCTAAGGCTTATACAGAAGCCACAAGTTTGACGGTCAAGTTATTCATAGAAGAGAATGATCGGATGGCGAAGCACTTGCAAGAGGCAAAGCAGAGAACAGAGTAGTTTGCAGAATCCGCTATGGTAGAAATAAAGAAAGAAATACTTGTGGAGATATCAACTTTGGAGACCACCATGTAGACGATGTATAACAGATTTGTCATTGTTCACAAAGCAGTTGTCCATATATATACAGTTTTCAGCAGCAGTGCACGAAGACAACCCAAACTCTCAAAGACATCCATGCTGCTATTGCACCTGTACAGGAATGGACAATGAGGTACAAAGGGGCTCCGCTTTACTTGCACAAGATGATGAAGCCACAGGCAGAGATAGACAAAGCACATATTTGGATTCTGATCCGGAACTATGAGTAGCTCCCTCCACTCATCACCTGCATTGAGGTTTCCTATGCACGGTTGTACACGATTTTGGATGTCAGAGTGAGGACACACAAGATCCCTTCGATCGGAACCCTCACTCAAGCCATGAGGAAGAACCAAGTCATGTTGGAGGTCGACAGGTACATAGAGTAGTTGATGTGCAAAGCCACCAGTTATGACTTGCAAACACTCAGGACAATGTTGCGCATGCTTTAGGATGAGCTAGATAGAGGTTTCAGAACCATATACCCGGAAGCCATGGAGGCAAGAGTCTACTTCGATAAAGAAATCACAAAATAGTATGGGGACACAATAGCACAGTACCAAGCTTGGTATCAGTTTGTCACTAAGGACCACCACAAGGAGCTTACCGAGTTGGTCTTTCCCCAAGACCCTGAGTGATGTTGTTTGTCTTGTTAGGTTGACTCAAGCCTATTTTGGCCCACATGGGTATATGTGAAAATTGTATTATTGTAAATATGTTGTAAATGAAATTCCAAGTGTCACTAGTGGAATGTGAACAATCACTATGTAATGTGAAGAGTCATGAGGGTAGTCGAAGAGTCAAAGGGGAATTTCAAGGGTCACCCCACCCTTTTCTATATATGGAACCTCATAACTCATAGTACATGATTTTGGGAGCCAAGATTTTGACTAGGCATTTCTTAGAGAAGGCTTGCAAAGTATTGTGACAATCCTTGACTTATCCACAACGTAGAGCGAGTACATCTCTTTGGAGGAAAAGGTGGTGTTGATTGTAACGTTCCACAATTTGGGCTAGTGGCTTTCAATGGTGTATGTATGGATGGAACTTTCACTTAATAATATATAACATATCCAACATGTTTTCATGCATATGTTGTTATTGTAGTTGGACTATTCTGGTTGCTTTAGCAATGTATGTTATTTAACTTATGCATTTGTGTATGAACTATATTATATGCAATTATATGAATCTCGTTGCAGACGCGTTGTTGGTTTAACCCGTCACTTTGGTTTGTGGACTATTTCTCTTTCCAACTTGTGATGTCATTCCGATTGTGTGTTCCTTTCAGGTTGCGTACTATTACAGGTTTCTAAGGGACACACTTCCTTTTCCCCTCCCTATGTTAGAACCCCCATGCATCTCACTTGACTCGCTACAAGGTAACACACTTGATTCTGACAAAGTTATCACACTTACATTTGCACGCTACCACAGTCAAGGAATTACTTTACTACCCACTTTTAGGACTCCTACTCCAAACAATCTGAGGTCAAGTTGGGACTTCTTACCGAGGAGATCCCCTGACATGTTGGTCGGTCCATCACTGTCAACACTACCATAAGTGGTAACTTTCATTACTTGGGGGTATTTTCCTCTAGTAGGTCACAAACTTCAAATCTTTGTAATGAATTGAAGATAAAGAAGAAGAAGGATTTGAGGGTTTATCCCATATGGGTTTCCATGGAAAAATATTATGTCTCTTATGATGTGATTATGTGTTATTGATGTGATGGTAGCTTTATGATGTGTTACTCTTTTTGAATTATTTGATGATTATGGTTATGATTCAATGCTACATGATTGATTGATTATAAAAAGTTATGATATGATAAAATTTCTCTCACATTGATTCACCCCACCTCTTAGTGTGACTTTTGGGAAAACAAGTGAAATCATAGTAGGTCATCTTTAGGAACATTTAACTATTGAAACATGGATCCAAGGAATTTTGGAAACATGGAATTAGATGCAATAAATATTATCCTTATGGAATTTAAGCTAGAAGAGGTTAAAAGAAAGAATGAAATTCTAGAAAAGCATCTTGATGAAGTTAAAACACAGCTAGGAAAAATAACAAAGAAGTTAGATGTTAAGAATGATATGATTTCCCATCTCAAGAAATATGTAGATGAAACAAGGTAGTCATCTAAGGAAATTGAGAAATATGCTCAAACAAAAACAAGTAGCAAAAGGAAAACCTTCAGGTACCACATATTCTTTTATGATTATTGTTTTATATGTTATACATTTAGTTATACATTGAATGCTTTCTTGGAAACAAGGCCAGGGATTGTAAACTAAATCAAATTAGGGAAAGGAGTTCCCTCAAAGTATGGAAAAATAAGGAAGAAAAGTGTGGCCTCATACTATATTCCTAGAAGTAAGAAAACAAATGGTATGTCGATAGTGGTTTCTCAAGGCATATGATAGGCAATGAGAGAAAATTCATCGACATCAAGGAAATAGAAAAAGTTAAAGTAAATTTTAGAAACAATGAATTTGCATGTATTATAGGAAAAGAAACAATCAACATTGACAATGGAAGAAGAAAAGCACAAGATGTGTTGTCCATAGAAGGATTGAAACCTGATTTGTTGAGTGTCAGTCAAATGTGTGATCAAGGCTTTGATGTAATATTCAACTCCAAAATATGTGAAATCAGGAATGCAAATACTAGTAAGTTGGTAGCAAGAGCTATCGGAATATATGGAAATGTATATATACTAGATCAATCAAGCATTGAAAAATGTTGTGTTGAAAAATTAGATGAAAGCTGGTTGTGGCATAAAATATTGGGACATATCTATTTCGATAACCTGGTGAGTATTACAAGAACACAATCTATTAGAGATATGCCTAGGATTTCGAAACCTCGGGATGAAGTGTGCAAAGCATGTAAACTTAGGAAGAAAAATAGAGTCTTCTTCAGAGCAAAAGAGTATTCAACATCATGGCCATCAGAAATTATTCACACAAATCTCTGAAGACTAGCCAGGACCTGCACTCTAAAAGGTGAGAGATGTTTTCCTATTTGTTGAAGCTTTTACAAGGATGAAATGGGTTAGATTTCTTAAACAAAAATTTTAATAATTTGAAAAGTTTAAGAATTTCAAAGCTCTTGTAGAAATGAAATGGACTTGAACATTAAATTCTTGAGGATATATACAGGGGGAGAATTCACCTCCCATGAATTCAATCAATTTTGCAAACATCGTGGCATTATAAGGAACTTCACTATCGCAAGAATACCTAAATAGAATGGTGCTACTAAAAGGAAAAATAGAACAATTCAAGATATGGAAGGAACTCTTCTTTTTGAAGCTCAATTTCCAGATCAATTCTTGGGAGAAGTAATAAATACAACTGTGTATACTCTAAACAGGGCTAAAACCAAAAATAAAAGATATAAAACCCATTATGAGCTATGGAAAGGAAGACCAACCATTGTTAAACATTTCAAAATATTTGAAGCCAAATATGATGAAGGTATATTTATACGATATGGCGATCGAAGCAAGGGTTGAAAATGTTATCACAAATGAACACAAGAAGTTATTGAGAATATTGATGTGAAAGTAGATGAATCACTTCCATATAATGGAGTTATTCCTTAGGATCAACCTAACCCTGATATATTTCAACAATCCCCATCGAAAGAACAAGAAGATGAAGAATTTGAAGAAGTTCAGAGAGAAGAAAATGAAACTCTGCATGAAAAGACTCCATCCAGGTATGTATGGAAAAATCATCTGGATAATCATATTTTGGGAAATAAAAATGCAGGTGTGCAAACTAGGAGAAAATTTGTAGGTACATCATCTCAAGGCAGTACCCCCAAGGCGTAGGCTGGCCAGCTGAATCTTGCTCGTCTGAGTCGATACTATGCACTCTGCAATAAACATCAATTTGTCTGATCCAATTATCCAGCTTCTCTGCATTCAACTCTCCATCATATATTGGTAAATCAAATTTAACATCTAATTTAATCAAAGATGTCTTCTTTTTATGTTCAGGGCTATTAGGAGGTGTGAGAAAGTTTTCTTCTTTCCCTTTGCCTTTTGAGTGGTCATGGAGGAAAGATTCTTCTTCTCCCTTTTTCTTTGGAGTGTGATGAATCTTCATCGTTACCTTTCTTAAACTCCCTGTACATTTCCTCTACCATGGACCTCATGGCCAAGAAACTATCTATGAATTGGGGGTCTGGTCCCAACGGACTTTCTTATGACATTTTCTTCTTAGGACAGACTCTTCCAATTTCCGGGTTAGTTTCGACCAACTCTCCTTCTCCTAATTTAAGCTTTGATCTAGTTAGCATTCAACAACAAAATCCAGCACAAGCTTGTCTAACCTTAAAAACCTAGGAGCTTTGATACCACTTGATTTGAAATCACTCATGAATGATCTCAGTTAAATAATGAAGGTATTATAGACTCAAGTGCTGGGGTGTGCCTATGTTATCTTATGCAACGGATCGATAAGATTGTGAAATACACAGACACTGAAACAATAAGAGAACACAGTAAGCAAACATATAAACACAACAAATTTAATAAGGAGTTCACCCAATCCTCCTGGGCTATGTCTCCTGATCCAGCCTTCAGTGGTGGCCTTTCTATTGCATCTTAAAAAGTATAGTTTTACAACAATGAGCTCAAATTGAGTCTCACTTAACAGATAATGATCAGTAGGACTGTACTTGGATTCCCCAAGTCTCTAGAGTGCACAGAGTCCCCTTACTGAATCTCGACCTCAATTGGTCTCAGTGGTATGAGTTCAATTTGGTATTCAATACCTAACAGGTATACACAGAGGAGTTGCTTGAACCTCTCAAGCCTTTTCTGGAGTTCACAGACTCTCGGACTCTCTGTGTCTCTGTCTGCTCGATGTTGCCTTTGCTCTGCAGGTCAGCTCGGCTTCTCTATTCTCTGCAATTTTTGCTTCTCTCTCTCTTTGCTCTCTTTTCCTGCTTCTCCTTCCCCTCCGCTTTCTCTATCTATTCATGGCTTAAAGCCAATCTGCTCCCTAACTATTCGTTTCTATTTCCCGGCTCTCTGGATCTCCTACCTCTGTTCGCTGGAATTCCTCTGCTCTGCGTCATCATCACTATAATGCTTCACAGAGAGGTGTCCACCTGTTTCCTCACGAACCAAGTGTCAGTTCTATTTGAACGGTTGTTATTTCCGTTGCTCCAAGATTGCCTGCGAAATTGATTCCTCCGCCAACTCATCGGTCATTCCGGATCTCAAATCTTATCTGCCTCAGCCTATTTCCCTGTCGAATCCGGTCACCCATCAGATTGCTTCTCCGCCGTTGATCTGGGGCCTCCAGATCCTGCGGTCTCCATCCATATCACACGGGTAAGTAGCACGACCTTTACCCATGCTATGAGAGCGGTTTTCTCTCTCATCCGCTGGACGCGTGTCACTCGTTGTATGGAATTGGACGAGACTCGGTCGAACCCGTTTACCTCTTGAGGGCCTTCTGATATCCTGCTGGTTTTAGCGGGTGGCCCGCCTTCCGACGGAATCGGCGATTTCCATATGGTTTTATGCTTTTCCCCATGACCAAGCGCTCGAGGCTTTCCTTCACTGTGGGGGACGCACTACGATAGGCGATTAGCACTAATCGTGTATCAGAAACTGCCTCTGTTTTTGGATCTGACTTCCTGTTTTGCCAATTTGTGCCAGCACACGGTTACCATGGGCCAACGGTCTGTGCGCTTTGACCGAGGGTCCTCGTTGCTCCGTGCTGACCACAAATTGCGATTGTTTAGAGGTTATTTATGATAAGCTCGACATCCATAGCACTTTGAAACTTTGGTATGAGTTTTACAGAGTTCAGGAAACTTTTAAGAGTGTTTGAGGATCCAATTCAGATCAGTTACAATTGTGATAACAAATACATTAAAGGTCATAAGTGTGCTGAGAAGAAATTATTTTACATAGATTGTGAAGAGGAGGAACAAAAGGATCAAGAAACATCAAAAGAAGAGGATATACACCAGGAACCAACCCAAGAGCAAGAAGAAATGAATCCGACCATATCTTGTAAATAATTGGAAAGAATTACCACTCCTCAAACTCTAAAGATACAAGGACATATCAGGAAGAAAAAGGTTCAAGAAGTGAAAGATTACATCGAGAAAGAAGAAATGGATCCGACCATATCTTGTAATGCATTGGCAAGAATTACCACTCCTCAAACTATCAAGATAGAAGGACATATCAAGAAGAAAAATGTTCAAGAAGTGAAACATCACATTGAGCATCAAGAAATGAATCCAACCATATCTTGTAATGCATTGGAAGAAATTACCACTCCTCAAACTCTCAAGATAGAAGGACATATCAAGAAGAAAAATATTCAAGCAGTGAAAGATCACATCGAGCATCAACAACAAGTTCTCCAACTTTTAAAGGATAACGCCACTTTGGTGCAGAATCGAATGAAACAACAGGTAGATCAACATCGCAATGAAAGAAGTTTTGATGTAGGTGATTGGGTTTTTTTACAACTACATCTCAAGCAAGATATTTATGAGAAGGAAATGTTGGCAATACTACATGCACTTAAGAAATGGCGACCTTACCTAATGGGAAGACACTTCAAGGTAAAAATGGATCATGATAGTCTTAAATACTTTTTAGAACAAAGATTATCTTTAGAAGAACAAAAAAAATGGGTCACAAATATGTTGGGTTATGACTTTGAAATCATCTACGAAAAAGGGAAGAAAAATGTTGTTGTAGATGCACTCTCAAGAAATGATGAGGATGTGGAAGCATTGTTTTATGCTATTTCTATTATCCAACCAGATTGGATAAACGAAGCAAGGGATGAATGGAAGAAGGACGAAGAAGTGTGGCCACTCATTCAAAAGTTGCAGAAGATCCCAGTTCAAACAATATTGCCAGAACTTGATGAGGAAGGAAAAATCATATTGGAACCTGGTCCAGTCACAGAAACAAGAACCCGACAGCTACAAAATCAATTAATTTCAGAGTATCTCATCAAGTGGAAGAACTTACCCGCTAAAGATTCCACATGGGAGGACAAGAATTTTATACATAAGCATCAAGAACCACTCAAGCGTTGAGGACAGCACTTTTTGAAGGAGAGGGGCATGTTAGGTCCCTATACTACTAGTGTAAACCCTTATTGTTATTAGTACAACCCCCTTATTATATTGTTGTGCCCATGTAGTCCTAATATTGTTATTATTTTGCCCCATAGAAACCCACTATTTTTATTATTTTGCCCTTACATTATTATTGTTATGTCAGCTCTGATTATATTATGACCCCCTTAAACTCCTATATATGAAAGGAGGTCTTGTCATTTGTATCATCTAAGAATTGTTCATTTGTGTAATGTAAAGGAGGTTGCCCCCTCAAAGAGGCTTATTTCTAAGGTGTTGATCTATCTTTTCTATCTATTTGTGAGTTGGTTTCACAACAGTAGTTGTTTCTTTAGCAACAAAGCGCATGCACACTGAACCATACTACTCATCTGTGAAATTCCTAGAAACTTTTGAAACATTAGGTTTTCTCTCAGCCAGAGTCTAAATTTTGGTTTCTAAAAGTGTCATTATATTTGCTTTTACTGTCCAATACCTATTCTAAATTTTTTTGAGTGATTTGATGAAGTTTCTTTGGGAATCAATTCCTTTTGCAAAATTGATTAGGGTTTTGTCTGGCTTGTTTGTTAATTGGTAAAAAAGAGGTAGGTTGTCCTGAAGATCATTATATTCTTGTCCTTTTCCGTAAAATACACCAGATCATTATCAATATTGCTCATTTGTGATGAAATTCTTTGTTTAATCGCAAATTATGGTTTGTATGAAATTGTTATGTTTTGTGAAGAATTGTTTTCATTGTTGAATGATAAAAAGGAAATTATTTCTTTTCAGATTTGAAGTCTTTCATAATTACATCCTGGCATCGTTGAGTTAAAGCATTCATTAGGAAAATTCTTTTTTTTCAAACTCTTGATTGATTTCTGAGTGTTTCAAAATTTCTAGTGATGAATGATAAAAGACATTTTGAGTTTGTTTGATCTCTTAGGAAATTTTGAAATATTAGTTTATTTCTTCATCTAGATTACATCAAAGTGAAATTGGTTGTCTTATGAAAATAATTTTGGTGAAGTTTTGGGTTTTGCATTTTATTTGAAGAAAATCAAGGAAACTCTTACTTTCCCTTAATTAGGATTTCATTGAATAATAGATTACAAATTACATGTTCGATTCTATTAGAATTTCTAGTCGAGTCATAACATCACAATTTTCACTCTCATTACCTATTGAGTTAATAATAGCTTAATAACATAGCATTAATTAAGATCAACTAGAATTTTATATTTTTTAGGGATCTTACCACCTACGGTAGATTAATTGTAGGGATTTGGAATAGGGAAGTGAGTAAACTTTCCAAAGCTACAAACAAACAGTAGAATCTTGCGATAGGGAGAGAAATCCAATTATTTCAGTTTTTCTCTGGGAAGCTCTTCTTATACATGAGTTAAGCATGAGATCATGTCAAACCTGGTGAAGTGATCGTACCCACTTCATTGACTATGATAGAGCGATTTTCACTTATTACAACGGTGATGAAAGGTACTTGGGGTCACTTGAAAGTAAACCTCCAATTAACCATGTTGAGGAGCTTTAAAGGGGATTGAGCTTTGTTACTCTGCCCTTGCATGTGTGTCTATCCCCTCAGGCATAATTGTTGTAGTTGGTAAACTTAGTGACCATAATCCTAGGGATTTTATCTAAGGTGACGACAGAGGGAAGGTATTGTTGTACCTGGAAAAGACGTTGGCTAGACTCACTTGGAATTTTTGGAAGGTAATCTTTGCTCGAGATGGCATAAGCAAAGTTACTTGCCTCATATCGTTTCATTAAGCAGGTTATTGTAACTGGTTCCAATCGCTTTTATCTATAAACTTTTCACCTTGATCTCTCAGGCGTTGGATTTCATCACCAACTAGTTGATTTCGTTGTGAAAGGTTAGTTTGCATGGTTTGAACCAATAGATTTATTAGTGTGTGTTACCTTGTTTGTTTTTTACTTTAGAGGCTTTAGGTGTGATTTTGATATTGCGTGAATTATTAATTTTAAAAATTCATCGTGGCTAAATTACCGAGACAATCACATAGAATATAGGCTAACCCCCTAAATATATGCCAAGTCAGCTAGAAAAGATTAAAACTGAAAAATCAAAGTCAAAAGGATTTGGGGTTATAGATGAACCTGAAACTTCTAGAATAACTGGAACTGAAGTGAATCAACCAAAAACATCTACTATTCTAGGACCTAAAGTAACAAAATCTGAATTTGATCAACCTCAAACACTAGAATCACACTCAGAAGTAATTGATCCAATAATTACTAAACTTGTTCGAACATAATCAAATACGGAGAGAGTTTGAATTCACAATTAACCGAACGAGATATCGAAGAACCTACGTCTAATGTTTCTAAACCTGAGTCACCTTCAGCTGCTTTAGCCCCTACCCCTAGTACACCACATTGATCATGAGTAAAAATTCTTATTACCGATAGTCTACCTCCTATGCTTATTAGTATTAAAGAAATTACCTCCAACAAAGAGGAAGAATTACAACATACACCAGTTTCTACCAGTGATCAGACAGGTATTCCAGAACTTCTCTTTTCTTATTTTCGACCTGATCCCTGGTATTTTATGCACTTGAACATTTTAGGTCAAGGCATTCCATGATACAAATTCCACTGTACCAGACTTTGATATGTCTAGAATGACTTATGGAGAGATGTCATCAAATACTTCTATGTTTTTTACTTCTTGAGAATTAATTTTATATGGTGGCCCATCAGTCCCTCGTGAATATCAATCTCTTACAAAGACTTATTGAGGAGCTTCTCCTTCAAATCAACCTTCAACTATGTCAATTGGTTTAACCAATTCTATTGTCCAAGGCTTGACATCTGATCAATATATAAATATGATTTCCAGTAATGTAGGTAATCCACAAGTTAATCCAACAAGGAGTTATTACTCGCCTAGGGGGAAACCATCGTATCATCCTCTTAGAGGACAACCTTAGTTGGATCTTACCCTACAGTTGGAGGGAAACCTCCTACTAGAAATTATCCAGATTATGGTTAGATACCTCAAGCCAGTTTAGGTCAACCTGTCGTATCTCAACTTGTTGGTGGTACTCTGTATCCCAGGATGAACACAATCTGGAATCCTTCATATAATCAACAACCAATGCAAGTTGCTACTCAAGTGCTAATTTATCAACCTATTCAACTTGTTTGGAAACCTATTCGGAAAATTCCTATTCAAGGTATTCCTATTCAAGTCCAACAACCTGTCTAGGGTAATCCATCAACACCTGTTCAACAACCACTCTAGCCTCATGTCCCCAGTTCTCCACAAACTATGGTTTAGTCTGTTGTGCAAACATCTATTCAAAATCTAGTTCTGAGTTCTCCAAAAACTCCCATCCCAAGAGTATCACAAGTAATTGTTCCAATCACTCCTCAAGTAACGATGCAACCAACTACTCAGGCCATTCCTCAAGAATCTGCTTATCAAATTGTTCTTATCATTCAGTCTATACTGCAAATGTCTGTGGTATAGCCTAGTATACCATATATACAACCATCGTTTTAGGGAAAAACTTTTCAAGGTAAACCCTAGAGTCAATTTTTTCAAGGCCAACCTTTTCAAAATCAATTCTTCCAAGGTCAACCTTTGCAAATTCAACCTTATCAAGGACAGTTTATCTAAGGTCAAATGGGTCAGGGTCCTCCTTTCCAGAACCAACCATACCCTAGTTATACTTTTTAAGTATCGATTCAACCGCAATTTGGTATGGCTCATCCTAGATACCTTGGAGGTATGAAAATTCCAACTGCTCAGGCTATTCCAGGATATCCTTGGTATCCCCCTCTAGGAACAAGACTCATCCATAAAGGTTATTAATACCCGCAACAGGATACTAACCATTAGTTACGATTTATTGTGACTTTGGATTTATCGAATCTATCTTGATTAACAAATGATCCCATTTTCTCTCTACCGTTTTGGCCGACAATCCCTAAAAAGTTGCCGAGTGAAATTCCAAAATTTTAAGGTAAATCAAGAGAGGACCCATCAAATCACGTCATGACTTATCATCTTTGCTGTGCATCAAACTCATTAGTTGATGTTTCCATTAGGTTACAACTTTTCCAACGAACCTTAACTAGTTCGGTAGCCAAGTGATATGTTGAATTACCGCAAGCTTCTTTCAATACTTTCAATGCCATTTCCACTGCTTTTTTAACACATTTTTAACTACCCATCCAATATGATAATGGTACTGAACTTTTAAATTCTCTAAAATAGCCAACATCTACCAATATTTCATATCATCTACATATCTAGAGACGAAGACATCGTTTAGTTAAATTTTATATCCCAGATCAAAATTTAGCCGAGTGATTTATAAAATCACTTTTTTTCGGTAATTACAGAAGGTATTTCCAAAGGTGCCATTGTAACTAAAGAGAAATTTATCACTCGTTCCCAGTACTTAGATCTTGTTTATACTCAGTCTGGCACTTTGTATGAAAAATTCTAGATTTACCTCGTCCAAGTCAAACCAACCTAGCTCTTACAGGATCACATGCCGCTGATGGTGTGATTGGTTCTGTTAGCCAAAAATCTAAGACTAAAAATAAAAATTCTAAGAAGAATAGGATTTTGGCCTTACCAGATTCACCCGAAAAAAGATCCTTCTCCTGAAATTAATTCCGAAATAAATGTTGTATATTCATCTACTGGAAAGAACAAGCAATCCAGAGGTAAAAAGAAAGGAAAGGGAAAAAACAAACAATGCACTGCTTCCAAGGAGAAATCAAACAAAAATGAACCATCTTATGAAAAGAAGAAACCTCACTATCCCTGTTTAATCTATGATGATGATGATTACACCAAGGAATTTCCTCATCATGCAGAAGTTTCTAAATTCATTAAGGGTTCACCTACTCCCATTGTTTTGAAGGATCCATTTCCTTAAGAAATTAATATGGTTTCCCATAACCCATCTTCCTCTTCCACATCGATGGACATAATGATGATGTCTTCACAAGTTATGGTAGCTACAAGGTCTAAATAATATGGATGTAAAAGTCCCAGTGCAGATGAAAATGATTCCAGTTCACCTGGTCATTCTTCCACATCAACTCCTCCTCTTTCTGAACCTTTACAAATTGAAAAACCTAATCCTGATATGGTAATTCTATCTCCTCCTAAAGGTGTTCTTCGAAAGTCATATTTTAATCCTCATGCTAAAGCTGCTCATAATTACAGTATTGTTGAAGATCTGGCTATGTCACCTTCAACAATGTCGACTCTCGAAGTGCTGTAGAATTTTCCAGCGTAAAGAAAATTATTGTTATCAACCATAGGATCAGTTGATCCCCAGGACTCCAATATAATAATTTTTTTATCTTGAAAATCATGTACCCAGACTCCCATATCAATTGGCCTTCCAGAAACCAGTTTTTGTTAAGACCAAACAAGTTTTTCGAATGGTAATTGACAAAGGAGCGTATACATGCATTATGTCTATCTCTTGTTGGAGAGCTTTAGGTTCTCTAGCTATCAATCAGTCTCCAATGACTTTGAAATCATTTGATGGAAGAGGTTTTCAACCTTGTGGAATTTTGAACGACCTGCCTATAGAATTAGAAGGTCAAATTCTTGTAGTTAAAGTTGAGGCCGTTCACGCTCAACTTGACTATAACCTATTACTGGGCCAAAGTTGGACTTATGCCATGTCTTTCGTGGTCTCATCATTTTTTCAAATGACTATGTTTCATCATAAAGGAAAAATTACGAAATTAGACCATCTATCCTATTATGCTTCAGACCCTAACTCTAATGGTAGCGTTCCCTTTGTTGGAAAATCGATTATTGCATATGAGGATGTTGGTGTTGGTCTTCTTAAAGACTCATATCTTGTGGGAAATTTCATGTTCCCTTCACCAAATATTCCTCATAATGTTCCCTAGGTCAATATGATTACATCAAGCACTTTTGAATCTTCTGATCCTTGGAAAGTTCCTTCAGAGTCAGAATTAGCCTTGTATGGTAGTCAGATGCCTCTTAGCCCTTTTGAATTGGCTTATGAGGTAGTTCAATCCTTTTCCAACCCATCACCATCTGAAAATGATCGAGTGAATATGATCATTGATGATTATTCTCATTTGTCACGTTTAGAACCAATATCAATACCTGATCCTTTTGATAAAGAGTTTATAACTGATGAAGGCATCATGGAGGTAATGAATTTGGATGAAATTCCATGGGACGATTACCATCATCACTCATCTTTCTTACCCTGCCTTGAAAAAGTCGAGAACAATTTTTCATCTATGTTTTCACCTAAGATTCTAAATAATCCAGAATGATCGATTTCTATCCTTCATTCTAAATCTGAAAAGAATTTAGGAAATATATTGGCAACTGTGCCAATAAACATCTTAGTGAAACCATGAATTACTGAAAATATTCATATAAGTGCTTCTTGTTATTTTGAAGAAATGAAAACATATAAAGCCCTATTCCAGGAATTTTGCGACATTTTTGCCTGGTCTTACGAAGAAATGCAAAAAATCAATCCTAGTATTGTAGTGCATCAAATTAAGACTTAAACAGACACCAAACCTATTAGACAAAGATTGTTTCCAGTGCATCCGCGAAATTTGTTGCCATAAAAGTTGAAGTTGAAAAACTATTAAAAGCAAGATTTATTTACCTCGTTCCTTTGACTGATTGGGTATCAAATATTGTACCAACTAATAAAAAACAAGGAACCATTCGAGTATGTGTTGATTACAAGGAAATTAATAAAGCTTGTCCAAAAGATAATTACCCAACCCCGTATATCAATCAAATTGTTGATGACTGTGCCGGAAACGTGATTTTTGCTTTCATGGATGAATTTTCTGGTTACAACCAAATAAACATACTCCCTACTGATCAGCATAAGACTGCATTCATCTGCCCATGGGGAAGTTTTTCTTATCGTAAACTCCCATTTGGCTTGAAGAATTTTGACACAACTTTTCAAAGAGTGATGTCTTACGTGTTTCATGATATCAAAATCATTGTCCAGACCTACCTAAATGACCTACCAGCTCACTCATGGAAATGGCAGAACCATCCATCACATTTGAAAGCAATTTTTATTAGATGTAGGCACTATAATAATCATTTGAATCCGAACAAATGTGTTCTTTGCGTACAATCCGGTCGATTTCTAGGATTTTTTTTTTCAAAGAAGGCATTCGTGTTGATCCTCCTAAGGTAGAGGTAATTCTAAACTTGCCTGCTCCTTCCAGTCTTCGTAGACTCCAAAGTTTTCATGGGAAAGCAAACTTTTTACGTAGATTCATACCTAACTATGCCAAGCAAACCAAAGGTTTTACCCAACTTTTGAAAAAGGGCATTCCTTTCACTTGGGATGAGCTTGCTAAAAAAGATTTTGATGCATTCAAATACACATTGACCCATGCACAGTTATTGCATCCACCTGATTATCATCAGGATCACTTTCTATATCTATCCATGTCAGATGCCACCTTTGGCATGGTATTATTACATGAAGATGAATCTAACAATGAACATGTGATCTATTACCTAAGTTGAAATCTCATCAAAACTAAGATCAAATATGCACATGTGGAGAAATTAGCTTTGGCAGTCGTTCAAGATGTCCAGTGTTTTTGTCACTATATTTTACGAAAAATGACAGTCATTTCAGATTGCAACCCTATGATGTATATTCTTACCAAACAATTGCTAGGGGTAAAATACTCCAAATGGATCGTCATTTTACAAGAGTTTGATTTGGAATTCGAAAGATCTAAATCAAATCAATCATTAGTTTTCGTTGAATTATTTTGTGACTTTCCCTATTCTCACACAGAAACAATGGTAGAAGATTCTCTGGCAGATGAATCTCTCTTTCTGATCAGTATGTCCGATCCTTGGTATGGAGATATCATCACATATCTTCAAACCCAAAATTTTAGGCCTGAGTTATCTCGAACTAATCGTTGTCGCATCTACTACCTATCCCAACAATATAGCATTGTTAGTGATACTCTTTATCATCGCGGTGTTGACTCTATCTTTCGACGTTGTTGAACTCTTCAAGAGGTTGAAAAAGAACTAAATTATTGCCATTCTAGAGCATGTGGTGGTCATATTTCTTGGTATGCCACTGCCCAAAAGATATTGTGTGCTGGCTATTTTTGGCCTTCCATGTTTAAATATTTCATTATTGCAGTGAAAAAATGCCATAATTTCTAGGTTTATGATTGCAAGATGTGAGCGCCTCCAACTCCTCTTCACCCTATTATAGTTGTCGGTCCTTTTTCAAAATGGGGCATAGATTTCATCACTTGTAACCCTCACTTGGCCGGGGGCATGAGTATATTATCCTTGTAGTTTATTATTTTACTAAATGGGCCTAGGCGATGCCTACATATAAGGATGGCAGTGAAACTGCAACAATTTTCATTTTCAATCATGTGATTGCTCAGTTCGGTGTCCCACAGGCCATTGTTATGGACCATGGTATCATTTTCGCAATTTTATGATGACTAAATTATCTGCACAGCTCAGCGTACGCCATAATATCTCTACCCCTTATTATCCACAAGAAAATGGTCAAGCCAAAGTTGTTAACAAAGTTTTAACAAACATGATTAAACTGATAGTTTGCATTCATAAAGGAAACTGGCATACCATGCTTTTTTTAGCCTAGCAATTTTTTTCACTTAGCATGTCTGGATGAAACTCATTGTGAAGCCGCATTGGCTAGCGAGGCTCATAAAAAACAAGTCAAAGCTCAATTTTATCAAAACATGAATCCCTGTTCTTATGCAGAAGGCGACCTAGTCTTGGTTTATGATCAAGCACATGACAAATTAGGTGCAGGTAAATTCGAGCCTATGTGGCATGGCCCTTACATTGTAAAACATGTATTAGCCAAAGGAGCCTATGAGTTGGTCGATTATGATAGTGTTTCTTTGGTAAAGCCTAGAAATGGCCTTTACGTGAAGAAATATTATGCATAAAATATTTCATTGGGTTTTTTACATTACTTGTATTATATTTTTATAGGTGTGTGTGGTAGTTTTAACATTTTTACAGTTCACTACTACTTCTCCTGCTTATCTTGTTTTACACATGATTTGTAGATGTTGACGTCCCCTCAAACTTACATTAGCTTTGTTGGTGGCGCTAGTCGTAGTACTCAGAACTTGTCTTACACAGCCTGGGTCATTTATTCATTCAGTGATGAGTTAGTTTCCATTCATGGGATATACCTTGGTTAAAAAATGAACAACATAGTAGTATATAGTGCAGTCATTGAACTATTATCTGATGCCATATCATTTGGCATTTGATGTTTTATTGTTAGGTTAGATTCACAACTCATAGTATTACATTTAAACAATGTCTACAGAGTAAGAAGTTCATCAATGTTATGAATGTTTTTATGGGTCCGTCTTTTGGAAAGGACGTTTGATTACATTGAATATCAATACATTCCAAGAAATTTAAACACATTAATCGATGCATTAACCAATCACATGTTAAATATTCATTTGCAACATTTGTAAGTAAAAGAAATATTCATCCATATATTGAACAAGATAAACAGAAATCAAAAGTAGTAGTCTCCATTAGATAAACTCTGTAGAGAGTGTGTTATACAAAAACATGGCATCCAAGGACATAAGGCCCTGTGGCCTTTATAATCCGAATATGTCGATACAAAAATCAAAATGCAGCCCTAAAAGACTAAGCAACTAAGCATGATGATGATCATGATAGCAAACTATAGCATGAGCAAACCAGCATAATAATCACCTGAGCAGTCCTGGAACCTCAACCACATGCCTCTGGTACCAGAGAGACAAATCATCAGTCCTAATCTATGTGATATCTATAGTCAACCTCTCTAGGTTGTGTTCTAGCTCGGTCAGTGCCTCTGCAGCATCTGGGTTTGGTGCTACAACTACTATAGGCTGGTCACCCCACTTGTCCAAATGTCGTAGCCCTGCCGGTAGAACTAGGCCCACATCTACATATGCATTTCGAACAATTAGTCTTGAAAAAAAAAAAAAAAACATCAAAATGAGATGTTTTTACCTAGGTCACCCCACTGCATCTCTTCTAGAAGTGGGATATCTGGTTCACCCCTATAGTCCATCCATGCATATGGGAAATCCTTAATCGAGATGATCTATTAACCCATCCATACAAAAAATTCAGGAGCATATCTCACCACCAAACCATCACCTCCATGACAAGCCATAAGCGAAACCCACCTCAACATCTGTGGATCTCGAGGCCCTCCCTCATCCACTAAAATATGTTGTGGCAGAGGAGTGGAATCCTTTCTAGAGCGAAATAAATCAGAATGGCACCCCTCAGTGTAAGTTCACCCCTTTTACGGGTTGCACTGGACTATTTACGAAAAAGGTATACGTTGACTAATTATGGTCAATATAGTTCTCTCTTGCATTATTTTATCCTTTTTCAGGCTTGAGGGACTAAATTTACAAAAAAGAACACTGCGGAGTTTACTTATGTTTTTCTCTTGAATCCCTAAAACTGAAAAACACCGAGCTTTACTTTCTTCGGGCTCGTTAAAATTTTACGATAAAAGAATTGAATGAGTTTTCTTTTTTTGTCTATTTCAAACTCTTTAAATATGAAAATTACATCAAGTTACCTCTTGACTGGTCTTGTTAAAAATTAAAAAGTTTAGGACTCATTAAGCATAACAAGACCGGACCACTCCTTCTTAGGGTTCATTAAAAATACTTTGAAGGATTCATCCAAATCATGAACTTACAGGACAAGCATATGTTATCCTCATCAAGCTTGTAAAAAATAAAGAGGTACTTGCAAGTAATGGTGGGGGGGGAATTGGGAAAATGTATTCATTTTACATTCATTATAAAGGCAGTATGTCACTCTTGAACACAACTCTCTGTAACACCTGTGTCCAGGTTGGGAAATCAATTTGTCTTACAGTTAATCGAACCCCATTGAAAGTCTTCAACTGGTTTTGAGTATAATCGTTCAGTCAAATGCTACCAAGTCAATTTCCATGTCGCCATGTGTTCAAGAGAAGTTCAACCTCAGTTCACATTCCTTTTCAAATTTTACTTTTCATTTGCGTCAGCCATACCTGAGTCACTCCTTGCAAATGTTCTTCAAAACTTGACATTGTGTTTTGCGTCATAATCCCTCTTGTGACATGTCACTTCTTATCGACATCAGCTCATTATCTAAGAAGTTGATCTAGAAACCTTCAGTACCTTGAGGCTTGCATGCCTTAATGCTAGGTTTCTCGCCTTCAACGATAGGTTATCATCATTGGCCTTCAATCAAATGATTTTATGAGTGTTCGACTTCAAAGCATCTTTTCACACTCTATAGATTTTATTGAGAATACCTTGAGATCCATTGTCATTATTGGTGGTTTCTCTCGCACTTTTTGTGACAGTTCACATCATTGAACGGTAATCAAGTGGTTTCTACCATGTTCGACTTTGAGACATTCACTCGCATGGATAGATTCGTTCTACGGATATGGAGATCAAGACCTTGAATCTAGTTTCATCAATCCAGGTTGCAAGGAGTTATATATTCATGATTATGTGGACAAATTCATAGTTAATGGCTACGTCCATACTGTGTTTACTATGGCTATGATTTTTGAGTTTGTTTGTACTTTTTCATTGAGTTAGTTTTACTCTGTGTGTGGGAATTCCTACCTCAATGATGATTACATATTGCGTTGTAATCCTTGAATGTTTCTGACCATTGTCTCTGATCCAATCTTTGGCATGATAAAGAACTTCGATATTTAAAAACTTATTTTCAGAATTCGTGCTTTAGGGGGAAATCTGTTACACGTCATTTTGTCACCATGACACTTGACCGTTAAAATGGATCTCTCGCCATCCATAAACATGTTCCATTACACTCCCTTAGAAGTTAGAAAATCAAAAACCCTTGAATAAATTGTGAATTTTGGGTAAAATGTATTTATGACTTGTTAAGTATGACATGTGTGCTTTTCCTAGTCAACTTCTGCACATTTGTAGTTTATATCCCTGAAAACTGCGTAGAACTGCACTTTATCTTCCACTATAGACCGCACACATAACTCAAAGAAAAGTAAAAATAAAAAGTGAATTCCAAAAGCATTGTTGGTCGAATATATCCCAACTGAAAGCTTCTAGGTCATATCTATTCAAGCCATACCCCTCAGATCATGGAGCTAATTCCCTTTCATCAAGGAACCCTAATCCCCCAATTAGAGGATCTCATCCTTCTCTTTTGGATCTGAAACTTCTTCCTCTTGGCCTATAAATTGACTAGAGGATAGAGGGATTAGGAGGTTCAGAAAATATACACTTATGTTGTTGGATTTAGATTGGAAGGCTTATCAGCTAAGGAGAGGTTTAGAGGCATTTGGGAGGAACCTCATGACATCAAGGCAAAGGTTGTAAGGCTCTTATTTATCCTTGAATTAATACAAATGAATCATTTTTTCCATTGTATTGTCTTATTGAAATGATGAATGATTTATGCTTCTTTTGATATTCATTAAGATAATCTCAATTTCTAATCTCCTTGATCATTAGATTAAGCTTGTTTGAATTGTTATGATTGCATATGCCTTTGATCTCTCTTATGTCTGTGATTGCAGGTCTTTTTGAGCATTGGGAAGCTTCATCGAGATAGAGCAGGGATCTCCATCAAGCATTTCACAAATAGGTAAGAGGCTTATTCTCCTACTCTTGTATTTACAATTCAAACGAAATAAGCTTAGGGAAAGAGTTATTCAATTGTCTGTTTGTTTCTAGTTTCCTTTAGGATCTAGGGAGATCACTCTTGTCAGCAAGAGGGATTTATCTGCCATAACAACAGTATATCATATATACATAGTTGACATTAAAATATTTTACATAATATGTGCATTGAAACATTTTATGGATGAACTACATTGGGCACATTCAAATGGTTTTTTTGTTGTTAATATATTTTTAAGTATACATTAATATTAGATAATCCCAGGTATTAAAGTATTTTATTGATAAGCCACATTGATTTTTTTTATTATTACAAATATTTTTAAATGTCACATATTAATTTTATATTAAAATTGAATGAATGAATTACACATATCCTTCTTATTAAGAAATATTTGATATTTTATTATTTGTTTTTTTTGGACATTGAATATTTTATATATAGAACATTAAAATATTTCTTTATCTTTGTTAATCTTGTATATTAAAATATTTTATTGAAAAGCCACATTGAACTTTTTTATTATTATAAATAATGAATTTTTTATTATTATAATATTTTTAAATGCGACATATTAATTTTATATTAAAAAATGGATGAATGAATTATACATATCTTTCTTATTATTCTTATTAAGAAGTATTTGATATTTTTTTATTAATTTTTTTTGGACATTGAATATTTTATTATATAGAACATTAAAATATTTTCTTTTAACATTTTTATTTTCTATATATAAATATATATAAAGTTGATATCAACATAGTTAGCATAGATCTTCATATAGTTTATTTAAATCCCGTGTTGAAATATTTTTGAAAAGTATAAGGTTTAAACATCTTACTCACATATTTTTTTTACTTTATCTTCTTTTAAAGTTGATATGAAAAATAGTACGTAGTGTGGACAATAACTAAATATGTATATCATATTCATTTTTGTTTTTTAATTATAGTTAACATTGCTTTTCTATTTAGAGAATATTTTATTTTTGTTTTATGAGGGACACCTATTGAGAATAGACGAACTTGCACATCACCCTCATCTAGTATAGATCCATCTTAAGCACCTATGTAACATCAGCAGAGAGAGATAAAGCTTTCTTCAAGTGTAAATCTCTTTTAGAGTGAAAAAATTGAAAACAACATTTCATCTCTCTCATCCCATGAGAGATCCCAATGAATACATGGTTCTCTTATATACAATGTGTAATTTTTCATTGTTTAAATGCTATATAAAGTACATAACTTAAACTTGTAAGTCCAAAAAATCTTCTTTGGATTTCACGGAAAATAGACAAAAAAAAACATATACCTAAAAAAGGACTAAAATGTAAAATGGTGAGACATTTTAACCATAAAAATTATTTTTCTCATTTACTAAATGATATGTACATAATTGTTTTTAACAATATATAATTTATACATAGTTGACATTAAAATATTTTACATATTATGTGCATTGGGACATTTTAACATGAACTCCATTAGGCAAATTAAAATGGTTATTTTGTTATTAATATATTTTTAAGTATGCGTCAATATTAGTTAATCGTGTATAGATAAATTACATTGAACTTTTTATTATTATATACATTTTTAAATGTCACATATTAACTTTCTATTAAAAATTGAATGAATGAATTACACATATCCTTCTTATTATTCTTATTAAAAGGTACTTGATTTTATTATTATTATTATTTTTGGGCATTGAGTATTTTATTATATAGAACATTAAAATATTTTCTTTTAAAATTGTTTATATATATCTAAAGTTGATATCAACATAGTTAACATAGATCTTCATATAGTTTAATTAAATCATGTGTTGATTGTTTTTTGAAAAGTAAAAGGTTTAAGCATCTTGCTCACACATGTTTTTTACTTTTAATTATTTTATCTCCTTTTAAAGTTGATATGAAATTATAGTACGTAATGTGGACTACTAACTAAACATATATAGCATATTCATTTTTATTTTTTTATCATAGTCAATATTGCTTTTCTATTTAGAAAATATTTTACTCCATGTTGAGCATTAATTAATTTATTATTATAAAAATATTATAAAAAAATTATAGAAAAAGTCAAAATGGTTAGCCGGTAACCAATTATATGAAATTAAAAATATAATAAAAAAGCTTTTTGATTGAAAATTTCTAAGTTTAAAATAAATGATGGTTATGGTGAAAGAACATAAAAATATTAATTTATTATTAAAAAAATGTTATAAAAAATTATTGAAAAAGTAAAAATGGTTAGAAACTTTAATAGATAAGTACACATCAAATATGTGTAAAGTAGTGGGATTGTGTAGGATAAAAATTGTGGTGACAAAAATTGTTTTAGGAATATTTAAATTTGATTGAATCTCACATAATCCAAGTGATAGCATATTATAGTTGGGTATATTAATTTTTCATCAAACATTAGGAATAGTCCTAGCCTAAGCTCAATTTCACTAGAAAAAAAAAAGTAAAAAATTATTAGAATAGTCAAATGCCCATTTGAAAAAAGAAGAAGATAATTTTAAAAGATTAATAACCACAAAGATAATGAAAGAACTAAAAGAAGAAAAACAAAAACAAAAACAAAAAAATAACATAAGAGGAAGAAAAGAAATCCAAATATAAAGAATAATAATAGACAAAATTAAATAGCTTGAAAATCATAAACTTAGATGATAAATGCTAAATGAATTACAAATTTGAAGATTTATTGAGTTTGTAGCCATATTCCCATTTGAAGATTTCCCATGTATTTTTCAATTTTTAGTGCTTCAATGAATGATTAGAGATGAGTAAAAGAGGGCATATGCCCATTATTTATTAGGTCTATAAATTCTCAACACAACAACTTTTTATATTATTATTTTTATCAAGTTAATTATGATTGTTTTATGTTTTTGTGGCAATGTATTTTTTGTGAGATTGTTATTTTTCGTTGAAATGCATATTTGAATATATAAACAGATTCAAAGCCCATAAAAACTTTTAAAAACTTAATTTATATAGGTTTAACAACTCAAATTTGTCATTCTAACAATTTTTAAATAAAGAGGCAAAATTTATCAAAAAAAAATATACCTTGCAAAAAAGTTAAAACTTAGAAGATTTAGAATAATCATTTTCCGCATTAATATTGTTTATAAATTCAAATCATAAATATTATTTTATTTTTTATTCTTTTTTTAAGTACTACTCACCATTTATTATAGGATGTAAAAAGGATAGAAAAAGGATAAAAATTTCTACATATTAAACAACTTAAACTCAAGTTTTCAAAAATCTCTACCACATTTTATTTAAAATTAACTAGAAATATGCTCTAAAAAAAGGTAATTTCCTCTACACTTTTAATTTATATAGTTGTATTATTTACCATTATAATAATTATAAAAGTATAATTTAATTAATTGTTGTTTTTTTTTTTGTATATATTTTAAAGTTTATTTATGTATTCAAATAGTATTTTAATTTTTTTTGGGTTCATGGATCTCAAAGGTGACTGTATAATATTTTTTTTTCTTATGATGTCGTTAGAATGAGTTTCTGGGTATTAAAAGTGGCTTAAATCAGTTACTTTATTAAATAAACCAGAATAGATCCATCTTAACCATGATCTAACATGAGCCTAGAGGGATCAAATTTCTTCAAGTGCAAACTTATTTTAGAGTGCAAAAAACAATGTGTATTTTTTTATTTTCTGAATTCAAACTTCTGTGATCCATGTTACATTAAGAAGAGTCTTTTCGGTAGAAATCACATATGAGAAATTTTTTTATTGTTTAAATTGTATGTTTGAATGTTATAGATATTACATAACATGTGCATTGAGTCATTTTATCAGTGTTTTTTTATTAATATATTTTTAAGTATACGTCAATATTAATTCATATTAATATATTTTATTCATAATCCACATCGGATATGTTATTCTATACAAAATTAAAATATTTTATTTTAACAATTTTTTTCTATATATAGATATATAAAAAGTATAAGGTTTAAACATCTTACTTACATATTTTTTTTACCTCTAATTACTTTACATGAAAATATATTAGGTTATATGACAAACATGCTTACACATCGCCTTCATATTGGGTCGTAGAATGAGCCTCTCCGCTAAAAAAAAAATGAGGCCAAAAAAGAGAAAAAGTGACTTAAAATAAAATAAAAGGGCCACTTAAATCAAATAAAAGGGAGAAAATTCTAAAATGGAAATAAAATTATAAAATTAAAGTGCTTTTAGAAGGTTAGAGAGAGATCCATTATATCTTTAAAAGGGGGCGAAAACAAGTCATTTGGGATCATCTTGGATTTGGATATTTTCTCCTGAAGAGGTTTTGGAGAACTTGGTTTTTAGGTTTAGAGAGCCATAGGGCGAAAAACCTTAGATTTCTTGGTGTGTTGGACAAAACCCTAACTCGCTATTGTGAAGGTTTAATTCATAAATCTCATTGAGTTTTATTGGCATCAGTTGGCAAGAGATCTGGAGAAGATCTGCGGATTGGAGTGGGGATCAATTAGATCTCCAATGTGGGCTTCATTTCTAGTGATTTGAAGAGCTATTTTTTTTTCCAAGGAAAAATCAGTGATTTTCTATTAATAAAAATAAAAGGTTACATAGAGTAGAAGCACAAGTGCATTCAGGAATTGTCCCAAGAGACTAATGTATGTGCTTGACACACACATAGTAGCAAAGCTACAAAAAAAAATACAATTTGCGAGATAAACTGGATTTTTCTTTTTTTTCCTTTTTTCTTTTGGACCTTTTGCCAAACCCCAAGTGATGGAGTAGTAGTAATAATTTCCAACTCATTATTTCTTGTAATGTTTAGGGCTTATTTATCTGAATCTGAGCTCTCAAATACGTGAGATCGCTTAGTTCCACTTGTGCCTCGATTGTTGTTCTTTCCTTCGTGTTGGTTCTCAAGGATCGAAACGACTTCTGAGTTATTTGGATTCTCTACTTGTTTGTTATCTTCCTTCTCCTTCTCTTCTCCCTCCTCTTGAGAACCTTATTGATTTTGTGTCTCCAGATGTTGTTGGGTCTCATCCATTTCTTCATCCTCATCATTTGATGATGGAGGGTCTGGGAATTTCCATCCTTTTTGCTTTTGTGGTCTCTTCTTTGTTCTTTTCTTTGCTTGTTTGCATGTGTTATGCAAGTGCCCTGTTTGATGGAAAACTTGGCATCTAAAGGCATTGTTTTCAAAATTTAACCACTATGTCCACTTGAAGTCTTGATTGTCAGGTGAATACAATCCGAGAGTCCTTTTCTTAAATCCATCTCCACATAAATATGGGAAAAAGTGAAGATCCATTTGTCCATTATTTCTCGCTCTATCTTTAGGAACCTTCCCAAAGAGTTTCCAATGACTTCTAAGACCTAGTGGTGCCAAAAAAGGAGCAGAAGGTTATGTAGCCTTACCAAACCGACATTTTTGTAACCACCTTTGAGTTTGCATCAAAACCAGGAAACCATGGGGTTACGAACATACCCGCCCTTTTCCAAAACCATGGTTCATCATTTTTTACATAATTAAAATATTTTTTAGTATCAAATTGAACCACAAAAAACTTTTGCACACAGATAAATGTTGCAATCTCTGGTTCAGTTGAGGTAGATCCACTCATTTACATCTTCATATTTGGGCCAGAAACTATTAAATCAACAAATGATAGCTTTTGCTTGCAAAATAGTGAAGTGACCACTTATTTCTGGTAATTCTATGGACAAATACGAGGCTTTTTCCATCTTCTCTACAATGTACAGACCTGGGATTGCCAGATTTGGGTTTTGTTTTTCCTGTGTGGTAGATTTCCCTCTTAATGCATCCTTGAACGAATTTGGACCCTTGTCTGTCAAAGATGATATAACTGGTGTGCTTACTCTTGGGGCACCTCCTTGTAGTCTTAAATTCAAGATAATGGTAGAGTTCTTTGAATACCATAGTCTTTCAAATGGATCTCGTACTGTAGCACTTTTCCAAAAAAAAAAAAAAAATTGTAATGAAGCAGGAATACTTGTGACATTTTGGGCATTTTTCTTCAGATCTATCACTAGATATGTTCCCCAGACCCTTAACAATATCAATTTTCTACTAATGATTTTGATAAAAACCCGAAACAAATCCTTTGAATCTAGATCTATGCCTCTGCCGCCGCCCCTGGAATTTAGTCCCCAATTTAACTTAGCGTTGATTTTCTCTTTGTTTGATGGTCGGGAACAAAACCGAAAATTACATGGGACGTTGCACTTCTTGACCTTTGCTTTGCCAATACCATTAGTCACAGCAACGAAGATGTTGATCGATGCACCTCCAACCCTAATTTCAATTCCTTCAGCCTCAGATCCAAGCGCCATGAGATTGGAGGGTTCCATTGAACTATGCTCGTAGCTGATTGATTTTTTCTTTGCGTGCAGCAAAAAACCATGTCTTAACCATGGATCCACAATTGCAGGGACGTAATCTGTCCCAAAGGAAAAAATAACGCATTGTCTACAACCCATCTCTCTACACATATATGGATCTGGGGATTTGGGCAAGAACAAGGGGTTTACGCGGACTCTGAAACCAATATCTCTGCACATAAACAGATCTGGGGTTTTTTCCGAGAACAAGGGGTGTACGCAGACTATGAGGTGTCGAAAAAACTAGTGCTGAAGAACCTATCGCTTCTTCCCTCCATCATATCATTTCATGATTTGAAGAGCTATTATCAACCATTTGCAGTTGTTTTTTAATGATTCTTAGAACATTATATAATATAATAAGGTTGGATTCAGTCAAGTTTGTGACTTTTTGAGTATTTTTGTTGTAGCATTTCTAGGTTGATATTTGCAATTTCATTGGTGCCCATATTTGTTGTATGAATTTGTGTTATTTCCTTTAATAAATTTTGTGGAAAATTTTCCTAAAACATTTTCCTAAAATTATCAATTAAAAATAGAAAGGAATATTACAGTGGTATCAGAGTCAGTTTTCCTTCCATCTTAAGGAGTTTAGCAGTGAAATATTTATCTTCAGTTATGAAACATCAAATTTTAACCAGAATAAAACCCTAGCACAAGAAATCCTAAATTATTTTGCAGATTGAGCCATTAATCGGTAGGAGTCAATTCCCCATACTTGTCAAAGGAAATCCAGGGAGGATGAGTTAACTGTCCATAGTTGTTGGGCCAAGACACCCCACTAGTACGAATTTAAAAATTGGTCAAGATCACGACTCTCATATGAGTGATTTATTGATTTCTTCAATCGATTAGTTGCTACCAGAACTACGGACAATTGTGGATTGAATATTGTGGCAGATGAGTTCTGTAAATTTTGTGGGAAAAATACTAGGGACAATCCAATAAATTCCTGAGCATGAGGAGCATGAGATCGCAAATTGTTGTGGGTGATTTCAGAAAAATTCATAATCACCAAATTTGGGTCAAGCGATCACTATTAAATCACCAAATTTTATTTTCCTTGTTAGGACAATCTTTTGGCGAAGTTGAGAAGATAAGAGTTGTCGAATTTGGGATTTAAGCCATCTGCCTGGCCGATTTGAGAATTAGTGATTAGATGCAGAGGCAAAGGATCGAGGAGCTACTCGTATCAATATGCAGAAGGGATCCTCACTCGATTTTCCACGTCACGTAGTCACCAGGAGGGATTATCTCATACTTGAGGATGCATACTAACTTAAAATATGTGAGGTACCAACTTATGGTGTGTGCACTTTGTTTGATAAAGCTATCATTGATGTCAATATGATGATGTCATTGTTGAAGATAATGACAACATGAAACTCTAAAAGGTTGGTTATCTTGGTTGGCAAGTGAAACCCTAAGCATATGTAGCTGTAAGTAAATGATGGTAATTAAAGCAAAGCTTTAGCATTCCCCATGATTTGAGTAACATCATGTATCATTGGAATTTTCCTCAAAGCTTACATACTATAAGATCAATTCATTTGTTTCCAACTATATTGAGAGTCATTATTGTAGGTTTTAACCCTGTATAGAAATTACCTGCATACGAATTCTAAAAACAGAAAATAAACAATGGCGAGACCATAAAACATATATTCATAGAGATTTTCCCTTGGATCCCAAAACCAGGACTACCAGATTGATTTTTCATTATATTCCTTTCAATGTTACAATACATATATATAAATGATGAAGCATCCATAAGCCCCAATCCATTAACCTTGGATTAGAACATGATTGTAGGTCCCTTGATCGGATCTACAAAATACCATGGACAAAAAACCACCATGCCCAAAACCATGTGCGAAATCCATGCACAAAACCATAGGTTGGTCGCCCACCTAATATAGGGTCCCAAAAAAATTTCTCAGGGCGCTGCCCCAGACCCCGTGTAGGGGGACTACCACCCCACTACATACCACCCCCCCACACATGGGGTAGTCATGGAAAGAATATAGCATAACCCAACAATTATTTTTCCTTCATTTTGTAGTTGGGCACTGCTAGACATTCACCTTTCAAAACCCCTCAGCTAGTAGTCGTTTATGTAAATGTCATAGACAAAGTTGAGAATATCTTTGGACCCACTTATCAATCCTTCTCTATATCAGTGGAGCATGAATTTGTGGCACATCTTTAGCAAACTTTTGATATTGATTGGAACAAAATTGAAATAACCTCTAGCATATTTTGGATCCTTTGAGAGCAGACCTTTGTTGGGATTGTGTAGATCTATTGAGGACAATGGTTGGCATTTTTAAAGAAGGCATGATAGTTGGAACATTAGAGAAGTTTATGAGGTGACATGATGCACAATTGAAGCCCTCGTGGTGTGACGTTGAAAAAGGACCCCTTGAAGTCCTATTGAGGCAACTTATTCAAGGACATTGCAAAAGTGGTGTGCAAACCTATTGAATACCCTCTTGGAGCAACTTATTGAAGACACCTTGAGGCATTATTAAATACATCTAGAAGACTTGTAAAAGTTGATTTTGGAGGCATTCTTGGAGATCTTGATGCATGTTTGAAGCCCTCATGGAGTAACCTTGAAGAAAATTATTTGGGTATCATGAAGAGTCTTGGAGATACCTTCTATGGTTACTAAAGTTGTCCTTGGTGAACAAAGTGTTTTTGAAGATTAATTGAGGGCATTGTTGAAGGTGATATTGAAGGGATTATCAGGACTTGTTGTAAAAGAGATTGGAAGTCTTGAAGCACTACTTGTACATATCTTAAATAATGGAAGCATAAGGTTGGATCTCTAGAGGATTGGATTCCTCAAGCTAACCAAGTTGGTGCTTGGTAAAGTACAGGTTGGAGCCTAGTTGAATTGAATATTTAAGTCTTCATCTAGGGTTGGAGAAATCATAGGTGTGATTGTACTGATTGGAATTTGAATTATTGTAAAAGAGGATTGGAGTCCTTGTTATTGTGATTAACAAAATTATTTATTTATTGTTCATTTCATGTTTTGTTTTTACGATATCCTAACTAAAATAAAATAAAAATTGTAAAATAAATACTGATTCACCTCCCCTCTCAGTATTTCCAACAATTAGTATCAGAGCCAATACCTTTAGTCTCATCCTAACAGCTAGAAGGTATATCCTTAGAACACAAATGGCAAATCCAAGGAAGAAGGTGTCCAATCCTTCTAAAGATGTCTCTTCTTCTTCAATTGTGAAAACAAAATCAAATCAAGTTGGGAAAGCCCCCATATTCAAATGAATAAACTTTGAAATATGGATGGAAAGAATGGAGAATTTTTTAATGGCTCAAGGTTTTGAAGTCTGGGAATTGGTGGTTACTAGAATAACAATGGAAGATTATTCCAAGGAACATAATGCAATAGTAATAAAGGAAATCTTGAGTGGCCTAACAAATCCTATAAATGTCAAAGTGGAGAAATTCTCATCAACAAAATAGCTTTGGGAAAATCTTCAACATCTTCATTCAAAAGGACTTTTAATTATGACCTCTAAAAGATGGTGGAAAAGAACACAAATACAATCAAGAGTCAAAGGAGATAGATGAAAACACGAAGAGAAAAGAAGACCTAGAAGATGAAGAAAATAAAGAAGACTTTAAAAAGGATCTAAAGGAAAAACATGTGGTTGCTCTAGAAGAGATAATAACTTTGAAAAGGGAAAATGAGGAACTCAAGAAGCGAGTTAAAAATGTTGATCATGACCTTGACAAGACAAGGGAGGAATTTGTCCTTTTAAAGCATCAAGTACAAAAAAGGATGAGGATCTCACCAAGCTTAAGGATGAATTGTATCATATTGAGAAAAGGCATAATGAAGAAGTCATCTCCATGACATCTCAATTAGAAGAAGAAAATAAAAAGAAAGACATTTTAACAAGTCATCTCGATGAAATACCTGGGGACTTGAGATTATTTAAAGAAGAAACTGGTAAATATAAAGAAGAAGCACCCTCCCTAAAATATCAACTAGAAGAAGCAAAGAAACAAATTCAAGAAGATGAAGACAAGAATTTGAAGGAACTATTAGTCCTCCTCAAAAGACAAGTTGATGAATAAGAGAAGGAATGAAAGACCATGTCATGCCAATTAAAGGAAAAGGATGAAGAGATGTTTAAATTGAAATCAAATGTCATCTCTTTTAAATTCCAATCATGTGAAGCAATAAGGATAAAATAAGAAATGGAGAATCAAATAGCAAAGAAAGACGAGAACTGTGAGAATATGAAAGAAGAAATTGTTTTTCTAAGAAAAGAAGTTGATTTGTTGGACAAGAAATTGAAGAGTTCTCAAGCCTTGGATGACATGCTTAGCCATCAAAGGTCTCAATTTGACAAATTTGGTCTTGATTATGCAGGTGAGTCTTCTAAAAAAAAGGATGCAAACCCTAATGCATCAAAATACAAGAATGTGGAGAAGCTTGAAAGTTGTGTTAATGCCCCTAGTTCCAGCAAAAACAAGGAAATGAGTCAAAATAAACTTGAAAGAACCTATGCTCCAAGAAGATATGTTGATGATGTCAAAATTGCAAGTAGCAATAAATATTATCAAGGAACTTCAAGGCAAAACAAGTTTATAAGTAGTTCAATACAATTCTCATCTTCCATGTATCAACCTATATTTTTTGTCTATTGTTACTCTTGTACAAATTTTGGGCATATGGAAAAGGATTGCATGGCATATAATAAAGACATTTATGAGGACTCCTATAAGTTCCCCAGAAGTAAAATTGCAAGGATGTAACACCCCCTCGAGTTCTACCCAAGGTAACCATGCCAATCAGGGTAAACATGAGAAGAGAGGCTACTATGATCAAATTTGAACTCCTATGTCACCTTAAGGAAGTGGAATCGATGGAACATCATTTATAGTTATCCAAAATCATCAATAGACCCCTTAGTTGAAAACTCAGCCACTTAGACAGCCCGTCCTTGGGTCCCACTGCTATTCTGCATCCCCTTAGGCCACAGTCGCTCTCACAAGCCTGCCTACCAGTGATTTTGGTCCATAATTTCCAGTTTTGTGCCAGTGACCCCAGGATTTGAGCCATTTTTCTAGCCCATAATCTTGGGCTCTGCTCAGAACTTGTTGTAACTTCCAGAAATCATTAAAAACATGATAACAATGATGATCAATCAAAAATCACCCTCGGGACTAAGCCTGAGCATCCCCAACCGGGACTGAAATTATGTCAAACACTTGGCATCAATGCAACCTACAGGTCTAAGATACAAGATAAAGCATAAATGATTGAAACAACTTATGAAACATAATCAAAAGGATCAACTCCTTCTCCATTGAACTTCTAGATCATCAATTAGGTCTGGCACCCATCCATTTAACAGTTACAAGTAAATACATGAAATAACCATGACATAAACTAGTCACACAACCATGCTTATAACCAGCATTAAACCATGTAAATATCAGAGATATGACAACCATTAAATCCACATATAAATCAGTGCAAAAGTAAGAGAACTTAGCTTTTATTAATCCTAGGAAATCCTACCAGTTTTGAGACTTCCATGTACCACCCAACCATAGACATAGTTGAATCAAATCTCTCTTTCAGCCAGTCACCCCCGTGCCATATTCTAAGTGTGAATGTGGGATCTCATAGAACAACCAATCCAAGAAAAACCAAGGGAATCCAGAGGTTAAACCACCTCCACCCTCATCAAACCGTGATCACACAAAAACTATTGCTCCGATCACAACCAAACATAACTTGGAATGCCATCCGGAATCCATCACTATCCTTGAGGAATTTTCTGTCTCCTTGTCTCTCAGGCTTTACCACAATCCAAACCTAGATCACTAGGCCCTAAACCGAGACTACTCCCTTAGGCTTTATCGTGTATCCCGCCAAAACCAATCAAGGGATTCCTAGGCCTTTGGGAATGAACCTTGAGACCACCTCCGCCCTGGATTCCAAAATCCATTCAGCAATTCCAAAGTTCCAAAACCGAAATAAACATCCCAACATACCATGGCATCTAGAAAAATGCTAGGCTAGGCTAAAATCCATTGTCATAACCCGACAAGACCATGCCACCGACAACAACAGAACCATACACCAACATGCAAAGCCATGCATGTCCAAACCAGCTAGGAAATCACACATGAAAAGGTTACCTACAATTATTCCTGTTGAAGCTGCTTGATCCTTCTTTCCTTACCTTGTTCCTTGCTTATTTTTCCTTTCCATGTTCCTTGTTTTCCCTTTCCTTCGCTCCAAACTAGATTGCTCCAAGAAAACTCTAAGTGACCAAGAGAGTGAGAGAGAGAGAGAGAATAATGAGAGAGCTCTAAACATGAACTTGAAAAAAGCCATGAACCGATCTTCAGAAGCCTTTTTATGCATGAGGCCTCTAATTTCTTCATTTTCCATTGTTTTCCTTCAATTTCCTCCTCACGTGCAACTTGTGGCCTTTTACCTTCCTTTTCTCATAATTTCCTTTATTTCCATAAATAAATGTGCCAAAAAATCTTTGTTGCCTTTTAATGCCTTTGTCTTAGCCTTTGCAAATTTTCCTTAGCCAAACCACACATCCAGTGATGCCCACTAGGATATCTTTGCCCAACATTCAGCTTGGAATAAGTGTCTCTTAACCGTGGTCTTATTTTTCCTTTATTAACTTTTATTACATGAACTTTTCACTAGGGTTGTTACAAAGGAGATAATCCAATAAATTATGCTCCATCATTCATGTACAAAATTGAATGCTTCAAATGCCATAATGTTGGACATATAGCTTGAGCTTGTAACTTGAATTGAATTCCTGGACAATCTGAAAAGTTATCAACCAAGCATGGAAAAGGGGTCACACAAGTTTGGAGAAGGAAGCATGTTGAACTAGAAAAAGAACATGGTGAATGTTCCTTAAATGGTCAAGGCATCAATTTTTGTTGTTGATCAAAAGTGGGCATCATAGGCAAAAATAGTATTCCACCAAGTTTTTTATAATAAAAATCTACCTATTAACAAGAAAACCATGCATACTATTTGGGGGGGCTTATAATATTGTTTGTTCTTACAATATTTCAGATGTTATCCTTGGATAAACCCCGTGAAATCCATTGATGAGTCATATGTGGAATTCTGAGATATGAAGATATATCTTCTTATGGTTATAATGAGGTTACTTAAATCTAAGGAAACTCTCTCAGGGATGTTGTGGCAATCATTTTTCTTGACAAATTGGCCTCTCTTGCAAGTAGTAATACCTTGGATTCGATATGTCTTAATCTTGAAAATTGCTTCACTTGTTTGTCATCTACTTCATTCTTTTTAGTGGCATACAAGGCTTAGGGGAGAAAGTCTATGAGTCTGAATGAAAAAATAATATATTGTCTCCACCATACATCTAATGAATCATTGTTGAAGATGTCCTCCACCCATTTCCAAAAAATGCAGTGATTTTTTGTCTTGGGTTTCACAAGCAGAAAGGCGAGCAAGAAGGGTTTATACAAGCAGGGGAGTCGCTGACAAATTACTTGAAGAAATGCAAGGTAGGGGTCATCTCTTGCATCCCATTAGAGCATATGTTTTTAAAGAAAAATAAGTATGAAGACAAGAGGAAGCAACAAAATGACAGGGAGAGTGCCATATAAAGAAGTTTCCATTGATGTCAAAGGGAGAGAATCTTGAAAGCGGGAGAATATTTCCATCAATGACAACGGGGGAGATTATTGGATAAAACTGGCATTGATGTCAATATGATGACGTCAGTGTTGAAGATTATGACTACATGAAACTCTAGAAGGTTGCTTGTTTTTGTTGGCAAGTGAAACCCTATGAATTTGTAACCCTAATTAAATGATGGAAATTAAATAAAAGCCTTATCATTCCCCATGATTTGAGTAACACCATCATGTATCACTGAAATTTTTGTCAAAGCTTATATCCTGAAAGATCAATTCATTTTTTTCTGACTCTATTGAGAGTCATTATTTTTCCTTCATTTTAGAGTTAGGCACTACTAGAGATTCACCTTTCAAAACCCCCCAACTAGTAGTATCTTATGTAAATGTCATATACTTCATGTCACTCTACACATCTTCCTTGGAATAATAATATAAACTCCAAGGTCAGTCTTTGTGACAACTGTTATGTAGGAGAAAATGGTCAACTCTTACAATATTCATGTCAAACTCATGTAAAGATGTGACTACTCATGAATCAACCAATAACATTAAAACAAATACATCAAGTTCGACTATGTTAAGTTGAATCCTATCAAAGGATGTGGTTGTTCATCCATCATGTCGACTTCCTTATAAAAAATTTCAAACATTTATATACATTGAGGTGAATACAATTCATTGGAGAACAACACAAAAGATCATATTTTAAGGATATACAATGTGAAGAAGTGAATACCCATGTGCAGATCTTGAAGTTTACATAAGAAAAATGTGTAGAACATAGTGAAGAGAAGAAAGAACATTGTGTGGTATATGAGGTAAAGAAGAGGAGGGAATTATTTGTGACAAGCAAACGAACCCCTTGTAAAAGGAACCATAAATTTTTTCATCAAAATCTTCAACAACACATCTCCAAAAATGCAGATCGAAAAACCCAAGCACTTGAGAAATTCTCACAGACCTGTGGAAATTATTGCAATTGTAGCATCTCTCTGTGGCCCGAATCTTGAATCTTTTTGAACCTGTGGGAAAATTTTGCACTTTCACTTGCACATGATTTGGGCTAAACCTCAGACCTATCACTTGGACCTACGTTGGCTACCAAATTCGGTTTTGTATCATCTAGAGAAATCTCACATCTATCACACTTGTCAAGTTCAGACCTGAGGTTGTTCAGTTTAATATTAGGCCTATACTTGTCACACTTCATTGACAGTTTTGGGCATTGATTAAGGGAAATATTTTGGGCATTTTTGGAACAACCTTGTGACATAGTTGAGAATATATTTGGAGCAACTTATCAATCCTTATTTGTAGCAGAATATCATGAATTTGTGGCACATATTTAGTAGAATTTTGATATTGGATGGAACAATATTGAAATAATGTCTAGCAAATTTTGGATCCTTTGAGAAAAGACCTTTGTTGGGATTGTGCATATCTATTGAGGACAGTGGTTGGTAGTTTTAGAATAGGCTTGATAGATGGAATATTGGAGAAGTTTGTGAGGTGACATGATGCATAATTGAAGACCTCATGATGTGATGTTGAAAAAGGACCCCTTGAAGTCGTATTGAAGCAGCTTGTTGAAGGACATTGTAAGAGTGGCGTGTAAACCTATTGAAGACCCTCTTGGAGGAACTTATTGAAGGCACCTTGAGGCATTATTAAATATATCTGGAAGACTTGTAAAAGCTTATATTAGAGGAATTCTTGGAGACCTTGATGCCTGTTTGAATCCCTCATGGAGTAAACTTGAAGAAAATTGTTTGGGTATTATGAAGAGTCTTGGAGACACCTTCTATGGTTACTAAATTTGGCATTAATGAATAAAGTGTTTTTGAAGATTAATTGAGGGAATTGTTGAAGGCGATCTTGGAGGGATTATCAGGACTTTTTGTAGAAGAGATTGGAAGTCTTGAAGCACTACTTGTACCTATCTTGAAGAATGGAAGCATAGGGTTGGAGCCCTAGAGGATTGTAGTCCTCAAGTTGACCAAGTTGGTGCTTACTGAAGTACAGGGTGGAGCCTAGTTGAATTGAAGATTGGAGTCTTCATCTAAGTTTAGAGCCCTGAATAAATCATAGGTGTGGTTGTACTGATTGGAACTTGAACTATTGTAAAAGAGGATTGGAGTCCTCATTAATCTGATTAATAAAATTATTTATTTATTTTTCATTTCGTTTTATGTTTTTAAGAGATCTTAATTGGCATAAAAATAACAATTGTAAAAGAAATATTGATTCACCCCACCTCTCAATATTTCCAACACACTTTAGGTGAATGGCATATGAGTGCGCTGAAAGTGTGAGTGGTGCATGACAAAGATATAGTCTCGTGTGTTGGAAAGTGTAACCTGAAAAGTGTTTTGTGATCATAGGCATAATACATTATTGGTTTCACAATGTTGTTATTACAGGGGATGCTATGTTGGAGCCTATAATAAAGTATACATAAGTTTTGATTGTATTTCATATAAGTCTGACAATGTCATTATTGCAGGAGCTACCATGGTAATGAGTTGTTACTGTTGTCATACATTTTATGTGCTCTGTTACGTTATAATATTATGATGTATAACTAGGGTAATGAAGTTGTCTTGATAATTTTTTAGCAGGGTTATTGATGATGAATCTATCATAGATGTATTGTGTCTTTTCATGAATGGTTGAGTGTAGTAGTTAGAGCATTGATTTGTATTTCAATTATCAGGCCTTGATATTGGAAGTGTTGTCATGGGCAGAGATTGGTTGTTATTATTGAGTAGTCATAACATTGTAGATTTTATACACATTATCATAGACTTTGTATTGTTGTCTTATGCTACACATTGTTGGGCATGTATTTGTCATAGTATTGTGATTAGTCTTAGTTGTGTGGGTTGGGTTGTACGGAGAGTTCATTGCCTGTGTTGTCATTATATGCTAGGATTTCAGGGATGAGCCTTGTATTGTCAATTTATTATTATTGAAGTACTGAAAGAGATTTTTCTACACGTTAACTAGGTAGTAGTATCGAAAAATGAAGTTTTTAAGACGCCTATTAAATGAACATGACAATACATTAGTGGAATGAAATATAGACCAGAGAAAAGGGTAGAACAACAAACCCTTTTCAAGAGGAGTCCATGCTATTCTATAGCTGGAGCAACCAAGGATTTGCAGAAGGAACAAGAGATAGGAAATTTTTTGTTTGCACTTGGGTTAGATTTTAATATCATGAAGGTGAAAATGAAAGCTCTTCTTAAATTGGAGAAGTTAGACTCACTTCTTTCCGATATGAACCAATTAGATTGGAAGAGTTAAATTCGGCCCTAAAACCAACCATGTTTTCCTTGATACAACACAAGTTCTTGTAGCACCCTTGTGAAGGGGTGATACTTATGGTTGCTTCATGTATCAGTGAGACCATAATACTAACTTCACCTATACTTATTTACAATGATGATATTATGAGGAAATTTTACCAACTAATAGTAGAAAGCTTCCAGAAATTGGACAACATTATGGCTCCTACCTTTGGAAAGAGGCTCAAGATTCTAGAAGTCATGGACGAAGTCAAATCATATCATTTCATACTTGATGTAGAGTGAAATGATTTGATTCTTCAAATGTTCCAATGCTTCTTCAACATTAAGGAACACCATCCAAACAATGTCAAAACAAACATGCAAACCATTTTGTCTTCAATTATGGGAGACTATGATTCCATTTGCAAGCAACTGCAATCCAAGTTGTTGGACCTATGGAGGAAGGAACAAATTGTTTCACTTGCTTCTTATGAACTAGAAGGAAAGTTTCTTGACCAGAACATGAGGTTGTTCAGGAGCCAATTTACCAAGGAGGAATTGATGAGGGTGCAAGTCGGTGAGAACAAGGTTGCTTCTTGTGCAAAGGTTCAAAAGGGAAACAATAATGAATTAAGGAGGAAAAATCTGTGTTTCAACTGCAAGGGACCTTGTGAGCCTAATCACTCATGCTTGGGTAAAATGGTAGAGATGAAAAGGGTAGAACAAGAGGGGATTCCTTCTAATAATTCTGATGAGAATGAGATGGATTATTCTATTATAGTTGAGTGCATTGATTTTCATGAGAATTCCCTTGAAAAGTATGAGAAATCATGTGGAGATTTTGATAATAGTTCACCTATGCATGGTGACCAGTAGATTGTTCCCATATGTGAAGAAAGCCAAGGAGAAGACACTCAAGAAGACTAGAGGGATGAGCCACTAATGATGATCCAACATGAAGAGCACTCAGAGGTGCATGAACATGAGGAGTATGATATACATAGTGTGTATTATGAGTCATCTTTGAAGAGCCAGTTGAAGGCTCAAGTTGGAGCCATGGTCGAGGGAGTTGAGCATCCATTTTTAGGGCCAACCATTGATGAGGTGCAAGTAGATGCAAAGGCATCTAGTAGGGCTATAGGACTTCCAATTGATAGCCACTAGGAGAAGGTTGAGCATCTCAAAATATATCTTATGGCGATGAAGAAGAAGACCTAGATACTCTGAGACACTATCTTGTAGCAAATTATTAAACTTGAGGAGCTTAGAGTTATGTGTGCCAAGCCAATGACCAAGCTATCTAGTGTTTGGGAACAACTAACGTCCCTAATTGGGCAGACAAATGAGAATATTATAGATTCCCAACACAACCCTCTTCAAGAGTATATAGATAGGGCTTGGAACATTATCAGCCCACCTTTGTACATTGGAGAGAGAGAGAGACAGGTTTTTCTAAAGGAATCTTATGGGTTGACCCGACAAAGCCTTCTAGATGGGTTTTACAGGTTGGCCAAGACCAAGTGATGGGACGAAAGTTTAGGAGCATACTAGTTAAAATCATAATGATGCAAGAGAGACATGGTAGGATTGTTTCTTGTGTGGATAATTACACACAAGATCTATTCCAGGAGATGGATTGGAGAGAATTGATGAGTTGGTATCCTACTCAATGGAATCGAGAAACATCCATAGCTAGGGGCAAAGAATAGTTGAAGCCATGTGACATGGGCGATGATGGATGGCAAAGGTGGCAATGGGATCTAGGTGGATCTATTGGTGGCAAGATGGGTCAAAGATTGGTTTGGGATCTAGGTATTAAGGGATCCATTCATGATTGGGTGGCACAGAGGCATGATGTAACACAATGGTTCATATGGGATCTTGGTATTGGTGTACATATGCCTTTATAGTTGAAAAAATGTGGATTGCTTGAGGGTAAGCAATTTTGGGGTGAGCGGATTTGTAATATCCCATTTTTTGATTTCCCTTATGATGTGGTTAGGATGGGTTTGTGGGTATTAAAAATGACTTTAATTAGTCACTTTATTAAATAAAAGAAGGGAAAAATGCTTAATTGGATAAAAATGGTGAAAAGGGGAAAAGTGACATAAAATAAAATAAAAGAGTCACTTAAATAAAATAAAAGGGAGAAGCTTCTAGAATGGAAATAAAATAATAAAATTGAAATGCTTCTAGAATGGAAATAGATTGATAAAATTAAAGTTCTTCTAAAAGGTTGGAGAGATAACCACTAGATCTTTAAAAGGGGGGGGGGGGGGGGGGGGGGGGGGTGTGCAGAAGTCATTTAGGATCATCTTGGATTTGGATATTTTCTCTTGGAGAGGTTTTGGAGAACTTGGTTTTTAGGTTCAGAGAGCCCTAGGATGAAAACCCTTGGGTTTCTTGGTGTGTTGGATGAAACCCCAACTCACTATTGTGGAGGTTTCATTCATAAATCTCATTGTGTTTTATCGCAATTAGTTGGTGAGAAGATCTAGAGTGGGGATCATCCAGATCTCTAATTTGGGCTTCATTTCTAGTGATTTGAGGAGCTATTATCAGTCATTTGCAATTTTTTGTAATATGTTCTCAGAAACCTATATAATATAATAAAGTTGAATTCGCTGAGTTTGTGGCTATTTCTCATGTATTTGTGTTGTAGTAATTTTGGGTTGATATATGCAATTTAAATTGAGCTAGTATTTTTTAATGAAATTGTGTTATTTCCTTTAAGAAATTTTGTGGCAAATTTTCCTAAAAATATTAATTAAAAATAAAATAAAAATATTATAGATTCCTATGTCCATGAAATATTTGTATTTTTTAAATCCACCCGAAGGGGTCACTT
Organism: Pinus tabuliformis; assembly: GCA_031772625.1. NCBI lineage: Eukaryota > Viridiplantae > Streptophyta > Pinopsida > Pinales > Pinaceae > Pinus > Pinus tabuliformis. The sequence goes on along the minus strand of CM062808.1, from coordinate 776,276,466 downwards.
CTTGTCAGCTCAACCATGGAGCCCGACCCCGAGAATGTCGAGAGAATTGAACTCATGGCCTCTCAATAGCAAAGGTGTTTTAACAATAGAGACTCGACCAATTGAGCTAACCCTAAGGACTAAATCATATTTTAAATGATGAAAATTTACTATATTGTAAAAGATTATGGTGGATTTTGATGAAAAATATAAAAATGTGAAATAGTTATTATGCCTATCATGAATGGTACTAAGTTGATATTAAGTTTAAAAATATTGTTTAATTAATAAGTGTTGAACAAAGTACTTATCATATATAATTATAACTATAAATTATAATTATAAATTTGATGATAAGAGCTTCTAGAAAACTATTATTATGTTGTGGTGTCTAACGTTCCAAGTGAACACCTCACCCATCTCTAGGGAAAAAAATCTTAGACAACTGAAGATGGGTGAAGTGTTTGTGACAACCCCAACAATGGTTCTCTCATGAAAATGCAATGTAAATATTTTTACAGAGACAAAAAGGGCACTGAGTCAAGGCACACAGATTCCAAAGCTTAGGAGGTTGCTTTCTTGGGACAATCAAGGTTTCCTTGTGCAGGGAGTCTGACCTATTTTGAAAACCATTAAAGGTTGGTTGGTGCGTTTAATGAACTGGTTTTATGAATTAAATTGGGTCACAAGAGAAGTACACAGACCATGTTACCTTGGAGAACACTCACAAGGCGGTGAGGATAAGAATTAATGAAGTGGATTGTGTTGTCATCTAGGATAGTGACAGTGAAACACTGGGAATGAGGAGACAAGAAGGCGGTTCAACTCCATTCACGGGCACACATAGAGACACTTAGACACTCATCCATTCAGGAATTTGAGAGGCATGATAACAGAGCAAAGAAGGAGGGAATGAGTTTCTGGTTAGCTGGGTCTGGAAGGAAACATTTAGGTGAGGAGGAATTACCTCTCAATCCCCCATGACCCAGAGGGTGGAGATGATCCTTCTCAGAAATCCCTGAGGGATGGGGTGGAGGAACACTCTTGGAAATAATTATGAAAGTCTTCTGAAAACTCTCTGTTGGTTATCCACTTGGTTTTTGATCCTAGAATCCCTATATTTGGGGTAGAACCATAGTGCCTCAGTTCACTGGTTGTGCTACAGTTCTGTTGTGGAAAGAGATAGAACCACCCTTGGTTCTTGGTTCATTCACTGGTAGTGTTTTATTTCCCAAGAAGGACCCCTCAGACTCTGGAATCTGGCTCAGGGGTGACAACTGCAAGTGAGCTTGGCTGCAGTTGTCTAAGGTTGGGTAGAGAGTCCTTGTCCCAAACTCAGTTTCCCATATATTTTTAAGATAAATTTTCTTGTATACCTGCTATTTTAATGAATGAATGTCTCATTCTGGTTGAATGAATGCAACAATAGTTGAGAAAATCTTGTGATCATTATATTTTCATCTTATAATAATCTGGCTTAGAAAAGAGCACCGTGGTTAAAGACACTTGTCTATGTATTGTTTGTTAAAATTAAATGTTGCATTGATTGCTTAAAACATGCATGATTTATAATGGTAATATGAAAAATAATGGAAACATTGTTGAAATGGTTTTTATGATTGAACATCCGGTCTACTACTTTGTATGTAGGGATATTTATATATATGTATATAATTGTACATGTATTAGTAACAATGTGGTGAGTATTGTGGAATTTTAAGTGGTTTGATAGTGCAGGTGAGCACTTGAGAGGACATCTTAACCTCTGCTGAGTAAATATCATCTTAACTCACTGGTTGAGCCGAAAACGGTTGTTGAAGGCACCATGCTCTTATTGTTTAATTAAAGTACCAAACTCCATTGTTGCACTAAAATAATGAAAGATCTGGACATAGTGGGTATGAGGAGGAGAACCCGCATTAATTATGCTAGACCATACCTCCTTGAACCATGGATCTATTCAAGAGTATATATATATATATATATATATACACACACATTTGCACAATGGAGCGTGTTAGGAAAATTTATGCATGGAACTTTGGTCATCGGCGTATACCGCATCGGAAGGCACCAAGAGGATGTGGAATGGCATCATGGCATGGTGGATTCAAAGGGGAGGGTCCTATGTGGTGATCAATGGTGGAGGATCACCGCCGAAGGTCGACGGTGTGTGCACCCCCCATAAGGTGACGGCAATGGAGAGGGCCCCTCCGTGCACATCGTTTATCAAGATTTTAAGATCAATGGATGAGATCTTGGCACAACCCCCTCCCCCCCTCTTTATGAAATCAGCAGGGAGAAGTACCCCCTGCACAATTCGTTGATTTTTTTCTCACGATCCTATCTGTCAAATCTGTTAATGGATGGTAGGGTCCATAGAGCGGGGCACGTGGTGAATTTCTATTGGCGCTAAAGACTAGTGGACGATGGAATTGCAAAGGCATCGCAATAGAGCGAAGTGGAAAAATGATATTGGTGTCGAGGTAATGGGGATGAGATCACATGTCCCGGTGATTCCCACCTTGGAGTTGCTAAAGGGGGATCAGTAAAAATGGTCAGGATTATTAGTTACGGGGTGACATGGTACCTCCACCTCGTGGGCCAAACGAGAGAAAAGGAGTGGAAAGGAATGGCCCACAAACTCCACATGGCTCGGAGGTTCCATCTTGGAGGTGCGCATAAAATCAATTGAGAGAACGTTGAGATAATTAAAACCCTTGTAGAGGGATTGATAAGTAAAATCAATATAAAAGAAAAAAAAATATTATTATCTCATTCTTCTGATAGTATAAGAGGAGTTGGATTAATAGTAGTAGCCACCCCATGGGATAAGTTGGGTGTGGTTTTTACAGGTGGTATTAGAGCATCCAGGTTCAACACTTGGACTGGATGGGCTCTATCATGGGTAAGTGACAACAAAAGTCTCGCAAAAAGGGGTTTCATAATGATTTTAAAAAATAAATAAAACAAACATTTAGGTGTTAAAATCTGGTTGTAAATGATTATGGCATACATGATTGATGCATTTACGTGGTGCTCTAGTTATGTGGCATGGTTGAGTGTATGATTGCCTTAGTGTATCATCACTGGTGGTCATATGGTGAGCTTTTGAATGTTTGGGAGAATGTGTGTGTGTGACTATTAAGATGATGCAGGGAACCTTAGGGAGAACTTTCAGTGTTTATTTCATTATGAATATTTATGAAAAAATGTATTTATGGGTATGCTAGCTAATTGGGATGTGGGAGTTCCATGGCATAGTGGACGTATGGCAACGACCTTGGTGGAGGTTGACAATTTATATATGATGAAATGGTTATTATGTTATTTAGAATTGTTTGGTCATCAAGGGTTAATGCCTTTATTTCCATACTAGAGTTGGATGAATTCAAAAGTAGAGGTCTTATGTGGACCTTGTGGATGCATGATCTCCAGCGTGCTAGAGAGTGATGTGCTTGATGATTTTTTTCTTATGTTGAGGGCTTACTTATGCAAGTGAATGTTAGGTGTAGCATTATGATGGAGGGAATACATGAATGCTTGCATGACCCAGTGATTGCTTGTGTTTCATAGCATAGTTTCCACTATTGACTATATATATGCTAATTGGATGGGAACATCCAATGGTCGTATATGAAATATGCCTCAAGATATTAGAGGTATGATGTTACACAAATTTTAGGGAGTCAAGTGATTGATAAATACTTGGGTGCAGATAGTTATGATAGCAACAAAGATCATGGTTAGTTATTAACTAGTTGCATGAGCAGAGTGCATGCCAATTGGGATAGTGTTATGAAATGTGTTAACTTGAGATGTATGCAAGCCCTATAATGCATTTGTGTGAAGATGACAATTCTAAGTATGATAAATGTTAATATAACATGATATTTTTCTATCTGGCCCTTTGAAGTTGCATATTCCATGGTTATTGTTGACCTTGATAAGAGGGTCGAATACTTCTTGTGTTCAAAAACCTGATTAAAACAATAGTGTGGCCTCAAAAGAGAGGATGCTATTAAATAGTGTTGATACTATGGTTCAAAGATTGAACTTTAATTTTTTCTTTGGCATGATGATGATTATGAATAATATTAATAAACATGCATTGCTAAATTTTGAAAACAAGCTTATGCATGTGATAACTGGTGCCCTGGTTTATGAGATGGGGTTGATGATGATCTTAAGGATGTGTGATAGCTACATGATTACATACTTGGCCTAACATGGTAAAAATGACAACTGGAATATGTGTTGTTAATTTATTTTATGAACTAATAGTTGAGTGTATGTGGCAACATATAGCAAGACTCAGTGGCAGTGAAAGGAAACATGTATCATAGCATTATGCATCAGGATATAGACCCAAGTCATCATGGCTGAGGAAGAGGTACATCCCTCCAAAGGAAAATAACCTTTGGGATTTTAGAGTTTGAGCTCAAAGGTTTAGAGGATGAGTTGAAGACATGTAGGGAAGAACTTAGGAAACTCACATGGAAACAACAAGAATTGGTTGAGTGGGAGGTTGTGCTGCAAGAGATGAAATACCAATTTGAATCCTTAAAAATGAAGAATGGTAATGGCAAGAAGAGACCTTATGAGGCTTAAAGGGAGAAGAATACGTTCTACTTTTGGAACTGTGGAGAAGAACATCAGAAAAAGGACTGTCCCCACAGGAAGAAAAGGAAAGAAAACAATTGTTGCGAACTGCAGCGACATGGATATGCACAGGAAAATGCCAGAAAAGGAGCGAGAAATCTCTCAAATCCCTTGAAATATGCAAATATATGTTGAAAAATATCCCATGTGAACTTTTGGGGAACCTAATACTTCAAGGTTGTTGCTAGCCTTGTAAAGAAACATTGAATTGATTTATAAATGTACAAATGCACACTTGTATGATGGCTAAAAGTGCCACTGATCCAGGTGGATGTTGGTGGCCACCCACCAATCCCACTTGGACCTCCACAACTGTCTATTTTAGTTTTTCAGTTTCCTTATTTGTAGCACAATTTACTATATTTAGCAGTTTTTCGGGTCCTGAACTTCCGGAGCCGTTTTGAGGCCCTAAACGATGTTTTTTGGGAAAACTAGGAGTAACATGGGTCCATGGACCAATTTTAATCATTCCAAAGTATTAGTCTTCGGATAGATCTTTCTAACGAGGTATTGTGCGCGTCAAACAGAGATAGTATGGCAAAGTTACGACCCCGTGAAGTTGATGTACCAATTTACCCAAAACAGGGCCCATAGTTTGGCGCTTCATCTTCTAGGGTTAGGTTTTTGGATGTTTAGGGTTTTCCATTGTTTCTCAACAATAAATAGGCCTTTGAGCCTCATTGCAAGACAATTCAGAGGCATGTAGCTGCCACATCTCTTCTTAGAGATAAGTTACCATCGCCCTAGCTAGTTTATTTCCATTTTTGTTTGTAAGCATATTTCAGTATTTTACAGTAATGAAATAAGTATTATTTCTGCTGCATCTTTGTATGAATGGTTATATATGTAATTTGTTGCGTTCCTATTTAAATCTGGATCAACCATGGATGCTAGACTTGTGGAGATTGAGTTGATTTTTGGGCGTTGTTTATTTTATGCTTATGCATTGTGGCTTTAATATTTTGAATTCATGGACTAATATCATTTCATTTTAGACTTGTGCATGGCCATGTTCGTTTTTGGTTTTGTTATCATGTAGGTTTTGGTCTTGTGTATGATGTTGATTTATTGTGGCCTTATGTATGACTGTTGTTATAAATTTCATGTCCTTTTGCAATGTTTTCCCTTGTTCTTCCTCTTGCATTTGCCATTGATTTTTGAAATTTGAATTACTTGCTTGGGGATCCTGGAATAAGGAGGGTGGAGTGGCACTAAGGCCAAAAAATCCTGAAAAAGTGCAATGTTTGATAGGCATGAAGGAGAACATGTCGAGTAAAGTTCTAGGTAAAATGGAACGCTATTGGGAAATGGACATGAGCATGACAACAAGTAAAAATAAGACAATAGTAGTGTGAAAAGGTAGTATAAGGCATGTTTGGCCTCAATCAGGGAGTCATATAAACCTTGGATTTATTTGGCACAAGATAATGGCTATTGTGGCCATGATTAAGTAATGTAACAACCTAATGGGTTGGTTGAGTCCATAAGAATAATGGGCAAAGATATGCGCAACCAGGAAAATGGAAAGAAGGGAGTTCTCTTAACCCTTGACTATACTTGCATGTGTACTTATATATTGGATATGTGATTATGTTGATGGGTACTTATATCTTACACACGTGATTATGCTGACGGATATTGTATGATGCATCCATGATTATGTTGATGGATGGTGGTATGTTGCATACATGATCATGCTAATTGATGTATATGTTTATACTATGATAATGCCATTTTGTCTAACAGGGTTTTGTTAGGGACTCTTCTTGTGGAAGAGGGACTATTTAAACTTATTTAATGCGAACATGGATGGCACAAATAGATTCCCACTGTGATGAGGAAATTTATTGGGTAGAAAGGAAATTCTGCTAAACTATAATTAGGTGAACATGACTCTTACATTCATTAGAGAACTTTTGAGGTCTAAATGGGCCTCCTAAGAAAAATATACAACAAAAATAAACTTTATAAGAACCAATAGGATTCAAGATGATGATGTCAACCATGGGGATGATACCATTTTTGGGGTAAAAAAGTAAAAATATTAAAAAAATAAAATAATAAAGCTACTTTTTCATCTTGTATTTTCAACTTATCTCCCTAAGGTTTTAATCAAATTTTGAGGGAGAGTACTCGTTGGATGTAAAATTTAATTCCTCATCCAAGGACTACCCATATTGCATACTTTTGATAGACCATGATACATGAAAAATGAGAAATACATGAGAAAACGTGGTTGCAATAATGTTTTTAATGTATTTCTCATTTTTCGTGTAGCAGGGTCCATCTAAAATATGAAACATGGGTACTCCTTGCATGAGGAATCAAATTCTACATCCAACGAGTGTTCCCACTCGAAATTTGAATAAACCCATAGGGATATAAGTTGAAAATACGAATTGAAAAAGTAGTTTTTTCTTTTTTCCCTCTAAAATTTGATGATGTAATCTAATTTTATTTTATTATTTCCACTATTATTTTATAATTTCCTTAGGAGGCCATTTTAGACCTCAAAATTCCCCTAATGGTGCCCATATCAAGGCTAATAACATGGGAAAAAAACAAATGAGGTAGAATGGCCTAGTTCACCTACATGGAGATAAGGTGGTCTATGGATTAATGGCAACATGGTTATATGTCATGGGAGACAAGGTGGTCTCCGGCATTATCATGATATTGTGTAATGTGACATGTTATGTGTGTATGTGTTTTTGTTGTACATGTGCATGTGTTGTGCATGGGAATAGGGTAAATTTGTATTATGTGTGTTGTGTTGTACCATGTGTATAAGTGTGTTTTGTGCAATGTGTTCAAGGAAGGTAGGTATGGGACTATTTGAACCTGTGTGTTTTATATGTGCAAGTGTTCAGGACAGGAATATATGGGACTATTTGGGCATGTGTGTTGTGTATGTGTAAAGTGTTTATGTGTGGGCTAGTGTGAACCTATGTTTGGGCTAGGAAGATAAGGGAATATTTGTTCTTGTTTAGGTGGAAAGGAACCTATTAAGGGTAACAAGTACACCTCTTGTCGACAAGATACTACCTGGATGGTAGTGCCCATATTCGCAAGGTAGCGAAAGGGCTTATATATATATATATATATATATATATATATATATATATATATATATATATATATATATATATATATGAATTCAAAGAGAAGAGAAGAGAAGAGAAGGCACTGAACCAATCTGGTGTGTGTACGTGGTCAAAGACCAATCTAGTGTGTGTATGTGGTGAAAGTGAAGAGAAGGCACTGGGTGCTTTCCATATGGCCTAACGACCCAGAGTGTGTAAAGGAAGTAGCAAGGATCAAATTAACATGAGTATCAATATTTAATTGATTTCTAAAATTTTAAATTACGAATCTAAATACAGTATTCTGATTTATGATGGTTTAAGTTATGAGCTAACTTGGTTTTGATGTGATAGGAATTAAAGGAAAATTCCAATTTCACCTCATAAAATAAGTTGCTAGTGAGGTATGATTTGAAATTACTGCATTTCCTTAATGATGTGACTCATGGAGACATATGTGCTGTGATGTAGAAAAGTATGAAATTGCCCAGTTGGGTGGATGGACTTGGCTACAAGATAAATAGTTGCAGCTGAAAGATATTAGAGAGTGAAATGGTACATTGATTAAATATTTCAAGAATGGGACCATTGTAATACACTAACACCAATGATGTTAATTGATTACCATGAAGCATGCTATGACCTATATAATTGTGATGAGGTGGGACTGCCTTGATTGTTGACCCTTCTGCTACAAGGAAGCCTTGCCAAGGGATGGATCGCTTGAGGGACTAAGAAGCAGAGAAGGGGATTCTTGAACTTGGAAGGTGAGTGTCTACATGAAGAGGGGGTAACTGGATTTCCCGAGGGACAGAGAAGCAGAAAAGGGAAGTTCGAAAAATAATTTGGGTTTAATGGTCATGAGAAAAGTTGATTAGGATCAAAAGCACATTGGGGTTGTATCGGGAAGCAATGAGTCAATAATTGTTCACTGATGGAACATGATTGCAAGGAAAATAAATCTTGGACATTGGAGGCATACTATGCTCCAGAACAAAAGAAAGAATCCAAGCCAGATTTGGTGCAGCAAAGGCACCAGGAAATTACAGAAGAGCAATAGAAAGTGGTTGATCTAATAAAAAAAATATATTTTAGAATTGTTTTTTTGGGCAAGCAACTATAAATGTGTGACATGTAAATACGTGTAAATGTTGTAAAGATATGTAAATATAAAGCTGCAAAAAAAAAAGTGTTTATTTTGTTCCTTGTGTTGCATATGCGGAGAAGAACACCAAGGGTGATGTTCCCTCAAGGGGGAGGGGTTTGTGACAACCCCAACCATGGTTCTCTCATGAAAATGCAATGTAAATTATTTTACAGAAATAAAAAGTTAAAAGGGGATTGAGTCAAGGGACACAAATTCTAGAGCTGAGGAGGTTGCTTGCTTGGGACAGTCAAGGTTTCCTTGTGAAGGAAGTTTGGACTGTTTTGACAACCATTAAAGGTTGGTTGGTGTGTTTAGTGAACTAGTTTCTGAATTAAATTGGGTTGCAAGAGAAGTAAACAGATCGTGCTTCCTTGGAGAACACTCACAACGCTGAGAGGACAAGAATTAATGAAGTGGATTGTGCTATCAGCTAGGAAAATGACAGTCAAATAGTGTGCAAGAGGATAAAATAAGGTAGTTTGACCCCATTTAGGGACACACACTGAGACACTTCGACACTCATCCATTCAGGCATTCGAGAGGCACGATAAAAGAGCAGAAGAGGGAACACGTTTCTGGTGAGCTGGGTCTGGAAGGAAACATTTAGGTGAGGAGGTATTACCTCATGAGCCCCCATGACCCAGAGGGTGGAAATGGTCCTTCTCATAAATCCTTGAGGGTTGGGGTGGAGGAACACTTCTAGAAATACTTTTGAAAACTCTTTGTTGGTTATCCACTTGGTCTTTTATCCTAGAATCCTTGTATTTTGGGTAGAACGATAGTGCCTCGATGCACTGGTTGTGCTACAGTGATGTTGTGGAAAGAGATAACAACGTCCCTGGTTCCTAATTCATTCACTGGCAGTGTTTGATTTCCTAAGTCGGACCCGTCAAACTCTGGAATCTAGCTCGGGGTTGACAACGACAAGTGAGCTTGGTTGTAGTTGTCTAAGTTTGGGTGGAGAGTCCTTTGTCCAAGACTTAGTTTCCCAGATCTTTTCAAGATAAGTGTTCTTGTATACCTATTATTTTAATGTTTGAATATCTCATTATGGTTGGATTGAATGCAACAATAGTTGAGAAAAACTTGTGATCACTATATTTTCATCTTATAATAATTTGGCTTGGAAAAGAGCAACCTAGTGTTATGAAACCAACTCACAAAAAGATATAAAAGATAGATCAACACCTTAGAAATAAGCCTCTTCAAGGGGGCAACCTCCTTTACACTACAAAAATGAACAATTCTTAGATGATACAAATGACAAGACCTCCTTTCTATATATAAGAGTCTAAGGGGTCATAATATAATCAGAGTCGACATAACAATAATAATGTAAGGGCACAATAATAACAATAGTGGGCTTCTATGGGGCACAATAATAACAATATGGGAACTACATGGGTACAACAATATAATAAGTGGGTTGTACTAATAACAATAAAGGGTTACACTAGTAGTATAGGCGCCTAACATGCCCCTCTCCTTCAAAAAGTGTTGTCCTCAACACTTGAGTAGTTCTTGATGCTTCTATATAAAATTCTTATCCTCCCATGTGGAATCTTCAGCAGGTAAGTTCTTCCACTTGATGAGATACTCTGAAATTAATCAATTTCGTAGATGTCGGTTTTTTGTTTTTGTGACTACTCCAGGCTCCAATATGATTTTTCCTTCCTCGTCAAGTTCTGGAAATATTGTTTGAACTAGGATCTTCTGCAACTTTTGAATGAGTGACCACACTTCTTCATCCTTCTTCCATTCATACCCTGTTTCGTTTATCCACTCTAGTTGGATAATAGAAATGGCACATAACAATGCTTCCATATCCTCATCCTTTCTTGAGAGTGCATCTGCCACAACATTTTGCTTCCTTTTTTTGTAGATGATTTCAAAGTCATAACCCAACATCTTTGTGACCCATTTTTGTTGCTCTTTAGAGGATAATCTTTGTTATAAAAAGTATTTAATACTATCATGATCTGTTTTTACCTTGAAGTGTCTTCCCATTAGGTAAGGTCGCCATTTGTCAAGTGCGTGTAGTATTGCCAACATTTCCTTCTCATAAATAGCTTTCTTGAGGTACATTTGTTTGTATGTATATAACCATAAAAATACTCGATCGCTTACATCAAAACTTCTTTCATTTCGATGTTGATCTACCTGTTGTTTCATTTGATTCTGCACCAAAGTGGCATTATCCTTTAAAAGTTGGAGAACTTGTTGTTGATGCTCGATGTGACCTTTCACTGCTTGAATCTTTTTCTTCTTGATATGTCCTTCTATCTTGAGAGTTTTAGGAGTGGTAATTTCTTCCAGTGCATTACAAGATATGGTCCGATTCATTTCTTGATGCTCTATGTGATCTTTCACTTCTTGAACATTTATCTTCTTGATATGTCCTTCTATCTTGATAGTTTGAGGAGTGGTAATTTTGTCCATTGCATTACAAGATATGGTCGGATTCATTTCTTCTTTCTTGATGTGCTCTTTCACTTCTTGAACCTTTTTCTTCTTGATATGTCCTTCTATCTTAAGAGTTTGAGGAGTAGTAATTCTTTCTAATGCTTTAAAACATATGGTTGGATTCATTTCTTCTTTCTCTGAGGTTGGTCCATGGTGTATATACTCTTCTTTTGACGTTTCTTGATCCTTTTCTTCCTCCTCTCCACAATCAATGTAAAACAATTTCTTCTCAGCACACTTATGACCTTTAATGTATTTTTTATCACAATTGTAACAAAGCCCTTTTTCTCTTTTTTCTTCCATTTGTTGTGGTGTAACCCTTGTAGGTTGTGGAAAGCTAGTAGAAGCAACACTTCCATCTTTATAGTTGTGAGGGGTAGACTTGCCATAATTTTTCTTTCCACTTTGTAACAAAGCCCTTTTGCTCTTTTTTCTTCCAATTGTTGTGGTGTTGCTCTAAAGAAGGTGTTGATCTTTGTATCCTCATAATGTGCTATAATTTCCTCTGTGAAATTGACCACGTAACAAGTGGTTTACGAGAACAAAGCCCTTTATACCATAAAAAATGATATTGTTCTAAATATGAAGATGCAATACATACCTTTTGTAACAGTGGTACACCATGTAGATCAAAATATTTCTTCATCTGTAGTATTCAATTTACCGGATCCCTGCCATCAAACTTCCTCATCTCAATTTTTCTTGATTTTAGGAGCTCGATCTTGAAATGACTGTAACTCTGTAATTTCAGATCTCCATGTTCTAAAATTTCTTTCTGCGGTAGCTCTCCGAGTTCTCTTTCTAACCCCGCAAGTCTGATTAGAATTTGATTATCCAAGAAAGAGTTATGCCAAATCTCCCACGATGACCTGAGTATAGACTTGTTTAGTAGAGCAAACTTGTACGACATGCCACAGATCACTGTTTAAACCTTAGGTTCTGAAAATGGTACCCAAAAACCTACACTCTGTCCTCTTTTTGTAACTTCTTACGAAAATTCAATCTGATGCTCAGAGAGAAAGTTATGACGATTTTCCCAAGGTGACCTGTTTAGAATGTAATTCGGGAGTCTACAAAAACCCTAACTTCCTCAGACTATATCTCCGAAAATATAGCGAGACAGGATCTGAAATTCGGAGCAGAGGTTCAGACCGATTTTTTCTCAAGTGGGTTTTTGTTTTAGCTTCTGAAACTTTGTAGCGAAAGAGTTAAAGTGAAAATCCCACGATGCCTTGTTTTAGCTTGAATTCTGGAGCTTGCAAAAACCCTAACTTCCTCGATCATATCTCCGAAAATATAGCGAGACAAGCTCTGCAATTCGAACCCGAGGATCAGCGTCATTTCGTCTCAAATGGGTTTTTTTTCGCTTCTGAAACGTCGCAGAAAAAAGTTATAGCGAAAATTCCACGACGATCTATTTAGATCAGCGAAACCGTAGAATCTAAATCTTTGATACCAAATGTTAGGAAACCAGCTCACAAAAAGATAGAAAAGATAGATCAACGCCTTAGAAATAAGCCTCTTCGAGGGGGCAACCTCCTTTACATTACACAAATGAACAATTCTTAGATGATACAAATGACAAGACCTCCTTTCTATATATAGGAGTCTAAGGGGTCATAATATAATCAAAGCCGACATAACAATAATAATGTAAGGGCACAATAATAACAATAGTGGGCTTCTATGGGGCACAATAATAACAATATGGGGACTACATGGGTACAACAATATAATAAGGGGGTTGTACTAATAACAATAAGGGGTTACACTAGTATTATAGGGGCCTAACACCTAGTTAAAGACATTGGCCTATGTTCTATCTATTAAAATTAAATGTTGCATTGATTGCTTAAAACATGCATTATTTATAGTGGTAATCTGAAAAAGAATGGAAACTTTGTTAAAATGGTTTTATGACTGAACATTTGGTCAATTGATCTGTATGCAGGGATATGTTTATATATATGTATATAATTGTACGTGTATTCGTAACAATGTGGTGGGTACTGAGGAATTTTAAGTGGGTTGATAGTGCAGGTGAGCATTGGAAAGGACATCTTAACCTCTGCTAAGTAAATATCCTCTTAACTCACTAGTTGAGCCAAAAATGGATGATGAAGGCACCATGCTCTCATTGTTTAATTAAAGTACCTAACTCCTTTGTTGCACTGAAATAACGGAAGCTCTGGCCACAGTGGGTCTGAGGAGGAGAACCCATGTTAATTATGCTAGACCAGACCTCTTGGAACAGTGGCTTTGTTCAAGAGTATATATATATATATATGCACATTGGCACAACGAAGAATGTTAGGAGAATTTATGTGTGGACCTCTAATCGTCAACGTATGCCGCATTGGAAGGCACCGAGAGGATGTGGAGAACCGGTGCAACATGGAATGGCATTGTGGCATGGTGGAGTCAACGGGGAGGGCCATGTGCGTCGATCAACGGTGGAGGATGATCGTCGGAGATCGACGGTGCGCACCCGCTGGGGTGACCTCAACAGGGAGGGGAGCGCACATAGTTGATCAAAATTTTAAGATCAACAACGGAGATCTTGGTGCACACTCTCGCCCCCCCCTCCCCCATCCAAGCCGGATTTGGTGTAGCAAAGGCACCAGGAAATTACAGAAGAGCAACAAAAAGCGGTTGATCTAATAAAAAAATATATTTTATAATTGTTTAGATTTTGGGCAAGCAACTGTAAATGTGTGACATGTAAATATGTGTAAATGTTGTAAAGACATGTAAATATAAAGCTCCAAAAAAAATATGTGCTTATTTTGTTCCCTATGTTGCATATGAGTAGAAGAACACCGAGGGCGATGTTCCCTCAAGGGGGAGGGGTTTGTGACAACCCCAACCATGGTTCTCTCATGAAAATGCAATGTAAATATTTTTACAGAGATAAAAAGTTAAAAGGGGATTGAGTCAAGGGACACAAATTCCAGAGCTGAGGAGGTTGCTTGCTTGGGACAGTCAAGGTTACCTTGTGAAGGAAGTTTGGACTGTTTTGACAACCATTAAAGGTTGGTTGGTGTGTTTAGTGAACTAGTTTATGAATTAAATTGGGCTGCAAGAGAAGTAAACAAACTGTGCTTCCTCGGAGAACACTTAAAAGGCTGAGAGGACGAGAATTAATGAAGTGGATTGTGTTATCAACTAGGAAAATGATAGTTAAACATTGGGCAAGAGGAGAAAAGAAGGTAGTTCGATTCCATTTAGGGACACACACTGAGACACTTAGACACTCATCCATTCAAGCATTCGAGAGGCACGATAACAGAGCAGAGGAGGGAACGCGTTTCTGGTGAGCTGGGTCTGGAAGGAAACATTTAGGTGAGGAGGTATTGCCTCATGAGCCCCCATGACCCAGAGGGTGGAAATGATCCTTCTCATAAATCCTTGAGGTTTGGGGTGGAGGAACACTTCTAGAAATACTTCTGAAAACTCTTTGTTGGTTATCCACTTGGTCTTTTATCCTAGAACCCCTGTATTTTGGGTAGAACGATAGTGCCTCGATGCACTAGTTGTGCTACAATGATGTTGTGGAAAGAGATAGCAACATCCCTAGTTCCTAGTTCATTCGCTGGCAGTGTTTGATTTCCTAAGTAGGACTCCTCAAACTCTGGAATCTAGCTCGGGGTTGACAGCGACAAGTGAGATTAGCTGCAGTTGTCTAAGTTAGGGTGGAGAGTCCTTCTGCAAGACTCAATTTCCCATATCTTTTTAAGATAAGTGTTCTTGTATACCTGTTATTTTAATGTTTGAATGTCTCATTCTAGTTGAATTGAATGCAACAATAGTTGAGAAAAGCTTGTGATCACTATATTTGCATCTTATAATAATTTGACTTCGAAAAGATCAGTCTGGTTAAAGACATTGGTCTATGTTCTATCTATTGAAATTAAATGCTGCATTGATTGCTTAAAACATGCATTATTTATAGTGGTAGTCCGAAAATGAATGGAAACTTTGTTAAAATGGTTTTTATGATTGAACATTTAGTCAATTGATATGTATGCAGGGATATGTTTATATATATGTATATAATTGTACATGTATTAATAATAGTGCGGTGGGTATTGTGGAATTTTAAGTAGGTTGATAGTGCAGGTGAGCATTGGAGAGGACATCTTAACCTCTACTAAGTAAATATCCTCTTAACTCATTGGTTGAGCTGAAAATGGATGATGAATGCACTGTGCTCTCATTGTTTAATTAAAGCACCTAACTCCATTGTTACACTGAAATAATGAAAGCTCTGGCCATAGTGGGTTTGAGGAGGAGAACCCATGTTAATTATGCTAGACTAGACCTCTTGGAACCGTGGATTTGTTCAAGAGTTTATATATATATATATGCACATTGGCACAACGAAGCATGTTAGGAAAATTTATGTGTGGACCTTTGGTTGTCAACGTATGCCACATTGGAAGGCACCGAGAGGATGTGGAGAACCGGTGCAACATGGAATGGCGTTGTGCCACAGTGGAGTCAACGGGGAGGGCCATGTGCGTCGATCAATGGTGGAGGATCACCGTTGGAGATCGACGATGCACACCCGCTGGGGTGACCTCAGCAAGGAGGGGAGTGCACATAGTTGATCAAAATTTTAAGATCAACAATGGAGATCTTGGCGCATTCCCCCCCCGCTTATGGCTTTAGTGGGGAGGAGTACTCCCCGTGCAAGTCGTTGATCTACCGCTGACAATCCTGGTCGTCAGATTTGTTAATGGATGGTGAGGTTTGTAAAGCGAGGTTGTGTGGCCAATTTCTATTGGCACCAGAGACTAGTGGACGGTGGGACCGCAAAGGCATTGCACCAGAGCAATGTGGTAGAATGATATTGGTGTTGGGATAATGGGGACGAGGTCACGTGCCCTGGTGATTCCCACCCCAGAGGCACGGAAGGGGGATTAATCAGAAATCGTTGGGATGATTAGGCATGGGGTGACATGGTACCACCACCTCGTGGGCTAATCGGAAGTAAGGGAGTGCAGAGGGATGGCCCACAACCTCCACATGATCAGGAGGTTCCATCTCGGAGGTGCACGAAAAAGAGAGAATGGCAAGATAATGGAACCGGGGTGACGTGGTGGATGGGGGCTAGTGGGACCCAAGTGCGGGAGTCGTGGCCGACTTCTATTGGTCGAGGGAGGAAGTCGGGAGAATGGGCCCCATTTTAGTTGTTATGCGCCACTAGAGGTTTCACCGGAACTGAAAACCGCTTCTAGGGGGTGCCTATTTTAGATTTGGGAAAAGGAGCTTGACCTGTCGAAATAATTGTGAGTCGTTGATTTGGTGATCGACGACTTCCTCTTATCGCCATTCTGGGGGGTGATCTCCCTCATAAACTCCTCGTACATTACCCTGCCAGAATCAACGTGCGATGGCTCCATTATTGAATGTGCAGGGATCCACCCAGAGCCTGCACATTTGTTATGTGATGTTGGTGAGAACCATCAAGGCAAGCGACGTGGTTGTTTTCTATTGGTGTCAGGGGTGCACATGTGGCATGGGGGCCACCGCAAGCATAACACTTGCCTATGGAATGGTCGGGAATATGTGAAGATACACACACATACACACACACAATTATAACATTTCATATAAATAATAGTAGTTGTCAAGACTTCAGTGAGGACCCCATACACTATCCTTACTGAAGTCTCGACATCTAGTATTATTTATATAAAAGGTTATAATTGTGTACACACACATGGGATAAGTTAGGTGTAGTTGTTACAATGTTCACCAAAACGAAACACGAAACTCCGATAATCATATTATGGACAACAAGAATCTTCATCCTAAAAAAATTATAAAGTTGTTTTGGTTTTTTTTTTTTATTTCTTAAATTTGTTCAAAATTTCAATGATCTTCTAAAATTTTAAGTTTATGTAATCTGCAAAATAAAATTGCCCTGGAATCAATTTATTTATTTATTAAAAACATATTTTAATCAAGAAATCACGATTTAGTCTTAAAAACTATACCTAATTATAATAGCAAATATATTTTGAATAATAATCAACTAAGTATTAGAATTAAATTTATAATAATAATGTTTTTTAGAAGATAATAAAATTTATATTAATTTAATTATTACAAGTGGTGGGCTTTCAACTCTTGCATATACATGTGATCTTGTGTGGTTATAATAGCAAATATATTTGGAATAATAATCAATTAAATATTAAAATTAAATTTATAATAATAATATTTTTTTAAGAAGATAATAAAATTTAAGTTAATTTAATTATTACACGTGGTGGGCTTTCAACTCTTGTATATACATGTGATCTTGTGTGGTTAATATTTTAGGTTTAAAATAAGCTTTTAATTATTTATGTATTTTTTAATTTTATTTTAGAATAAAAAAAAATAATTTTTAATTAAATAGTATAGATAAAGATGATATTTTTTTTTAAAGAGATTTTTTTTTTCTAATATTTGTAAAAATAAAGGAAATGATATATAGTTAATATAGTTAAGATAAATATTATATTGGAAATTTTTAATAGAATATTATAAAAGAATATCATGTGTTATGTCAATGAAATTTTAACTTTAACTTGGTGGAGTAATTATTATTAAACCTTCGCAATTACGAACATTACAAACAAGTCTTAGATATTATGTCAATGAAACTTGAACTTGGTGGAGAAGTTACCATTAAACTTTCCCAACTACTTAAACTTGGTAAAGAAGTTATCATTAAATCTTCCCAACTACTTAAACTACATTCAATTGACAATAAATAATATCACTTGTAAATATAATTAAAATAAAATCTTAGATTTTTATAATAACATTTAACATTGAAATATATTCCTGTAACCTGGAAAAATAGTTTTTAGGTTACTTCTAAAAATAAACAATTTCATAAAGCTCTCCTACCTGATTCCATCTTGGTTTTCAAAATAAAATTTCCATAAAGCTAAAAACGGAAGCAATCATAAAACTAAAGTGAAACAGATAACAGCACGGCATGATTTTTAACAGATTCCAGGTTCGAGCCACCACGCAAGTTCCTGCTTCAAAAACCCTTCTTGCTTTCAGATTGCGCTACAGTGAGGATACATCCACATAAAAAATAATGGTGGTATTATCAAAGATTATTACAAATATAAAGCATAAATTAAAAACGATTTCTGAGGTAAGTGGGACTTTATTCATTGCAACTAAAGGAAGCTACCTAATCTGTACTGATTGAGCCCAGAGTCGGATTCGATCCCGCGACCAATATCCAGTACGGCCCCTGCCATAGACTTGGAGGAGGACGACTTGATTGGAAAAGGCGGGATGGGATTAACGGTAGAATCAAGAAAATACAGTGTGGAGACCATTCCCAGTGAGCAGATAAACATGGGTATGGGGCCAAAGATCCAGAGAAGAAGCGGGAAAGCAAAGTAATAAGCCCTCAATCCCAGAGACCAGAAATTGCTGCCTCTGATCACGGAATTCTCAATGTAATCGGCCGGGACACTTGAATGCGGCGTGCTGATCAAAAAGCTTACATGAATGTAATAACGAATGCACTGTACATGTGACATGAAGGCGGTCAAGAAACAAACCAGCAGGCTCACATATTTGACAGAAGCCGTAAAGGCGCTCTTATCCCCAAAGACTATTACATTTACCAGGCCTTTGGTGCTCCCGGTGCTGCTGCTGGTTGTGCTGGCGCCCACCAAGGTGCCGATCAGAGAGCTGAGGGTTATGGAGAGACTGATGAGATAAACCGCGGCAGATATGTTGCTCGCTATGACTTGAAGAGCCAGTCCGGTATTGCTCGGCATATTCTGCAATTGTGGAATTCAAAAGTTAAAACCCTATCAAAATCAAGAAAAAGCAGAGCATGAATCCATGAAAAATAATAGGGGGTTTCCTGAGTATGCTCACCTCCATCATCTGCTGTACCCAGACTCTCCTGTTGCCGTTTTCGAATCCTATTACAGTAGTATTGGGATGCTTGATGATTCTATAGAGAAGGTAGATATGGTAGGCCACCATGAAAAGAATGCCTGTGGGAACCAGTATCAAGTCCAGATTCAGGCTCAACATCTTTGCTACTGCTGCAATTCAATGGTAGCTAAGCAAATGAAATGAAATCAAAGCCCAATTAGGCTCGAATCCTTCGTTTCAGGAGCGCGATGGCTTCATATTACGCTTGGCCAGGATTTGAAAATACAGCAAGTAGAGTACATTGAGTGTACGCTATGAAATTTGAAATTGTGTTTGACAAGCAAGGTATAAATTTTCTCACACGAAATTTCATTGCAAGAACACTTCCATCATTTGTTGCGAATTCATTTAGTCTACGCATCACCATTATGATACGCCCATGTCAGCATACCAGGGATGATTATCACCATGCAGGTTATGATGTGGATTTATTATTTATTAATTGATTAATTTTTTTTTAATTTTTCATTCAGAAGGATTATTGAAATTCTAAATAAGAAAAAAAAAATTGTTTTTAATAAAAAAATAGGCGTTAGAGTTGTAACTTAAATTTCCCAAAATTTTTGTCGGATTTTGTCAAAATCTTGCCAGAATTTTCACTATTTTGTGGGCAAAATTTTGGCCTCATTAAACTACTCTAAAAATATAATTTGAATAATAAAAAATAGTAATTTTAATAAAATTTTCATAATTAAATAATTTGAATTTAAATGATGATGGTGATGATGATGATTAACATCCACTAAGACCAATGCGGTATATCCAACTTCAAGAAAAGAAAAATAATCTAAGTGTGGTTCTTCAAAATCTTGTTTCTATTATCAAAGAGAAGGGGAAGAAGCACTCCAAGAAGTTGCGCTGGCTTAATAAGTCAAGAAGATTGGAAGTGTGGCAGATGTTAGGGAATTGAGAGCAGATGTGAGTAAGAGTCGCTCAGTCTAAAAGGAAGTGTTTTTCATCTTCCACCTTCTTAGTATCACAAATCTAAGAGATTATATCGTTCCAAGGAGTCTTGGGAGTAGACCACCGCACCGTTTCACTTCGAGATATAATTTTGGTTATCAAGGGTGGGGTTGATCACCTCCTTACAGTGTCTTAGCTTCTTTTTACCCTCCAACTCCTTATCCTCCGAGAGCTTGTCCTTAAAATTGGAGGTAATAGTATCTTTAACACTATCTTTGCTTCCCATAATGATCTCCTCCTTAATTCCCTAATGGTTGAGCGAAGACTTGATATCCTTATGCCACCCGCTTGAGGCGAAAGTGGGGGTTTTGACTAAAGCTAGAAGTATTTTTTGGGAGCCTCTTGGATTCCATGTTGTAAAACTTCTTCTTATACATCAGATATCTAAACATAGTCGTACTTTCAATAATCATATATACATATATATAGATATAGATATATAAAGTTTATCTAATTCATAAATGGAATGGTTTTTTTTCTTCTTCTTCTTTTTTTATAACTCAAAATGTGATAGAGTTTTTTAAGAATCATAAATTTAAGTCATTTAAGTGCAAAATTTATTGTCTCAGAGCTTTTTTAAAGTGTTAAATCCATTTATACATTCAAATATGCATTTTAGACAAAAATAAATCACAATCTTACTAACAAAAAAAAACCATTTCACATATTAATAAAACAAGACCAAAAATATATCAAAACTAATAAATATTTAAATTTTAATCCTCTATAATGATTTTTTATAAATAATAAATTTTATTATTTAAATTTAAAAATTTCCACTACATTATCTTCAATTCACCTCTTTATTAAATATTATATTAATATTTACAAATTTACACGACATATTATATTAGATTATAGAAAAATGTTTAAAATTTTATCAATATATATTCTTAAATCATAATTTTAAATTCGAAAACCCAACAAAAAAAATATAAATTTTAATCAATAAAGACCATTAATATACATAAAACAACAATCTTTCAAACATGTTTTTCAAACTTATTTTAATATTCACTTCACTGAAGATCAATATTCCATAAATATTTGAAAACAATAAATCGCTTTCACAACGGGGAAAAAATAATAGCAATACCGTGCATGTCAAAAATTCCCAATTTAATGCCACCTTATTAAAGCGTTTGCAAGATTTCATAGTCCACGGATAAGGTGAAAGTGTGGAACAGAAGTTAAGATTAGCATGTCAAAAGAAATTGTTAGAAAATTGGCTCACTATCATGTCATACACAACGCATGACATTTGATTATTGGAGCATGGGTGGCATTTGTCAATGCACCTTACCGTCTCCTTACCTATAATGTTTGACCTTGGAAAGAATCTTTTACTTTTATTACATTATTTAATATAATGTGTATATTTTAATTTATAAATAAGAGAATAGGATTTCAAGTTTAATGAAATAACATTTAGTTTTATGTACACAATTAAGATTAAATGTAGGACAGATTATAGTGTAGTAGTTTGAATGATAAATTTTATGGAGTTATTATCTAGATTGAAATGGTTAGTTGGTTTTGAAGTAAAATTTAAAATTATTTTTGAATGGTTAAAAGTTGGTTTTCTTTGATTGCAAAGAAATGGGTTAATAGCTCAAAATCGAGAGGCATCTAGCAAAATTGAAATTCCACCCGCTTATGAACTATTGTCAATGTATTTCAAGTGGTGTGGTTTTCCTTGAATAATAGTGATGAGTCAATCTGCATTTGCAAATAATAGCTAGTGATGTTTGTCTTTGTTGTTGGTTCATAACTACATGATAGGTTTTATCAACTTGAAAAAAAACTACTTGCGATTATAATATAGCTTGGTTGGCATGCTTGTAGAATGGAAATGCAAGCGGAGGTGGCAAATGATTATTGCATGGAGGCATTGGTCTTTATGTTTACTAATTTCATGCATAATATAACAATATTCCACACTAATGCATCCCGCAAGGTCATGGGTGCACCTCCCATGCTTCATATGTTTCTAGGATGGGGGTTGCTTAGCAAAATGTTTCATCATGTACCCCATTTTGTAAAAAATGATGAAATGCAAAATGAAACTTTTTATCAACACACAATATGTGTTTCACAAAATGGGGGGCCTATGGGCTCCCCTATTCAATTTTTCCCCAAAAAATCCTTGGAAAAAAACCTACGAAAGTGAATTTAACCCTATTCTCATATTGACTTTTAAAGTCACCTTGGATTTTGCATACCAAGAGTGAACGACAATAAGCTAGCCCATTTCTCTTGAGTGATTTAGCAATTCTCTTGGGGTGATTGCAGTGATTCCTCTTGGAACTAGGAATATTGCCTTCGATTTGATTTAGTAATTGAATTTTCTTGGAAGAGGGACTAATTCCATTTGTAAGAGGGAGCTTGCAATTTCATTGAAGGGGAGTGACAATTGACTTTCTTAAGCTATCAATTTTACCTTCAACTTTTTCAGATTTTATACTTTTCCTTTACTAAATTTCTAAGTTTCTCTCTTAATAGATTTTTTTCATCTATCAAAGTGGAGGAAGGGTCAAGACCCTCTATCTCAAATATCAAATTGAAATACATGTTTTTTTTTTTAATTTCTAGGTGACCTTTATTGTTTTTATCTCTTGATATGATTTCTAGCCTTCAAACTCAACATTAGGGTATGCAATCAACCCTGAAAAAGAAAAAAAAAAAAATTAGATATTTAATTTTAATTAAAAACCCTTGTTATAGATAGACGCAAATTAAAACTACACACACAAAAGTTTAAAACTGACAATCAAAAGTTTAAAACCAACAACATGAGTAACTCCTCAATAGCAAAAGTAGTGACAATGGTACTAATTATATCCCCAAACAAAGGGTCATTTTGGGAGAAGGATGGAGATTGGAAATGGAAGTGGAGTTGCCACCTAATCAATGTTTAATGAAACTGGAACCAATGTTAATCTCTCTATACCAAGGGAAATGACTTGATATGCAAAGGTGATATTTGAGTCAAAATGTTTGCTACATGCGATCAAAGTACTTGACCCCTTAACTAATAGAAAAAAAAGGAAAGTGAAATGGTGGGTTGAACCATTGGACATGCAATATTTCCGGGCATCAATTTGGTTGGGAGTTATAGTTGGGTTAGGATTTGGGCATAGGTGGAAAATAGGTTAATGTACGTGTGAAATCAAGCATGATGCAAAGATCAAAAGTTTTGAGAATGCAAATGAAAATGGATGCAATGGGCAACTCCTCTATTCAAAATATCATGGCCTAAGCTAGTCACAATGTGAAAGCAACTACAAATTTAAAAAGGAAAGATAAAAGTAAACCATGCATGGGCCTTATGCCTCCATCATCCCCTATTTGGAAATCTTAATGCAGAAAAAAAGGATTCCTATTCTTGTGCAATAAGACTAAATATTATAGGGATGTGTGGTAAGTGTCATATTCATTGCATGAATAACACCATGCGTGATTCATATGCATGAGGTGCGACAAGGAATTTAGGGGAAAATTCCTTAAAAAAGGGTGGTTTTTACATCCATTTTTTGTCGTTCTTTGCATACACTTTTCTCTTTTAGCAATTTTTTGGTGCATGGTTCTTCAAACCATGATTTTCAATTTCCAATTATTATATTTTGATCCATGATCAATGGATTAGGGGTTTATGGATGTTGTGGGATATACATATTGTACTCTAACATTGTAAAGAGATAATATATTGAAAAATCTTTCTATTTTTCCCATTTTTGGGGTTATCAGGTAAAATCGTAGTGTTAAATGTGTGTGTCTGTGTGCCAATACATATTTTTAGTTGTTATTAAGAATATATTTGTAGAAATTAATTGTAGAAGGATAAAACCAACATTTTGGTATTATAGAAGTTTGGCTTCAAGGGGACACCTTTGTGGCTAAGGGTTTTGGCTTATGCCTGTGGAAAATCTTGTTACAATGGGTGATCTTCGATATCAATTCTTGTGGTGAAAATAAATGGTGATCATTATGTCAAGTTAAATAATCACCATAATAATTAATTATTTCATACAATTAATTGCCAAACCTAGGTCAAAATGCTCGTGAGATGTCGTGCTTTGTATGTGTGAGCTACAAGTTCTTATCTTGCATTAGTTTGTTTGATATTCCTCTGAGAAAAGGGAATCATAGTGTCAATCAAAGAATTAATAAAAATAACAACCAACAATTAAACACATTGTGTTTGTAGCCAATGGAAATAAAAATAACATCCTACACTAAACAATTCTCTAATCTCTAGTCACAAACCCATGATGTCATAGAATAGAGTACTTCTACTAATTTACAACATAAATAAGTTAGTGAATCTTGCAAAATTAATCTACACTATAAATTAATATATTATTAATTAAAGCGCATAATTTAATTGAATAAGTTAATCTACAACATCAATTTACTTACTACTAATCTACAACATAAATAAGTTAATTGCAATTACGTACTATAGAAATTATAGAACTATAATCTAAATTAAAATGAAAATCGGGAAAATATAATTTATTCCATCATAAGTTGGACTTGTAATCCAAGAGTCCTTCCCGTAGAATGGAGAAGGAACTCTACTTTGTACATATTTTTGCTTGAAACTAAATAAATAATGAATGTAGATCCACAAGTTTCTCATGTGGTTTCCACAATTTGTTAATAATGAGCAACTCAGATATAATTCCAAGATCCTTGCTAACAACTCAAACTAACATTGTCTAATAATTCCCAAATTTGTTAACTTCCATTGAAATTAAGATGCCTTTGAATGTCAAATTTGAATTGAGAGATGCTAGTTATAAAAACTTGGTCAAAACACATCCTAAATGTATTTTATTAATATTTGACTTCCTAGATACATGATATATTCAATGGAGATCTTCAAATCTTGTGTTATAAATTAAATGTACACTCATATCCACAAACAAACCGCCTCCTTTATCTTCAAACTATTTAAATCAAAATTTGAGATAGCCGAAAAATAAATTATAGCTACCCTAATTGAATCGAAACATATGAAATTGTAAAAGAATAAATTTATGCACATGGAAAATTCAGCATCCACAATTAAACAATAAATTGTAATATGTTTTCCATGGTTGGTAGTGGTTCAAGATTGATTTTTGTGGATCTGCACAACTATCCAATGGATTCGTACAACTATGTAGAGTAGCAATGTCGACAAGCAACAAGTGGAAATTAATTCTACAACAATCAACAAAGTAACTCTTTTTCCAAAGATAAATGATCTTTTTTTCTCTAATATTTAATAAAAAATTGACATGAAATACTAAGGAAATGCAATGGAAAACAATTTTGGTCTAAATTACACACATAAGCATTAAAATGAACTAAGATAGGGTCAAAGATAAGCAAAAATAGATTAAAAATAGTGGAAAGAGGACATCAAATGATGACATTTCTTGGCCCAACATCTCCTCCAAATTGAATATGTTGCATGCACTCATGCAATTTGGTACCTATGTATCAACTAAGTTGTATATATACTTCTCTTTTGTGAATGCATACCCTTCTCTATTGTTAATATTTTTTCATTTTCCTTGATAATTATCTTGTTATATGTCCATTTATATTAGCATAAGTTGTCATGTATCATGCTTCAAATTTCAAAAGTATCATCCTTAAGCGATTTTGCTAGGCTTGCAACAACTCTAAGAGAGTTGTACCAAACCTACGTGGGGAGTTGCAACAATAGTGTTATAACTAAAGTAGCAACAGTAAATTAGGAAAGCTTAAAATTCATGACATAGTGATGTTTTATTTCATGCTACTAATTCCTATGTAGCACTACTAGGACTTTCTATCGCTAGTTCTTGTATACCAATAATAGGGGTTCCTTATGTCATTAATGCTAAAAAATTGTTGTTATCAAATGTTGTTGCTATTGAAAAATGAAAACTATCATTGTACATATCCAAACTCAAGGATTTATTTATTCCATATACTATGCCCTATTGAATGGTATCATATCTTTATGTAGGAATGGTTTCTATAGCAAATTATTCTACTATAGGTGCATGTGGGGTAGCATATTCCTCTCTCGGTCACAACATTCCTCCTCTCCCCCAAACTAATGACATTTTTCTCCAAAAAACGTTATCTTTGACACAATAGTCTTGGGATAAATATGGAGTGCACAACAATCCCTTCTCCCCCAAACTAAAAATGTTACATGTCCTCATGTAACACTATATCCTTTTAGAGCCGAAATCCTAATCAAGGAGTTAGTAACAATAGGTCTGATTGAGGGAGGCGATCATGGTGCTACTATGGCACTATTTCCTGGTGCTTGACGATCTGGGCTAACCCTCATAGCTCGACAGACTCCGTCTGTCCAACCTTACCATCAACCTGTGGTTTCCCTGGAGCCCTCCGTTCCTGCGGTCCTCCTGAATTTCTCACCAACCATTACCACCATCGACCATTTACTGTTGGTTGCAATGGACCTGGATGAAGTGGACTATTTGGAGGATCCTAATCTCAATGAGGTCATCTAATCTCGCCATCATGCCGTGTCGGGTTCTGGTCCCTTTGGCGCATCTCTATGACCATTGTCAGCTCCAAAATCTGCACTGGACCGACATGGGGCATCTGTGCCCCATCCTCCACCCTCGATTATCATCGAAGACGCCTCTGGCCTGTATTGCCCACCACTTTCCCCGGTGACCTTGAATCTGCTTGGTACCTGTCTGCAACCTTCACCCACTTTCGATGCGTCGTTGCCCCATCTCCCCCACATCTCTACCTCGCCCTGCAACTCGTCCTCCTCTGGTATCCCCCCTCCTAGGTCTAATACCTTCCCAAACCCTGCACATTTCGATTTTACCCTAAATCCTGGTGGCCCAAACCCCAACACTCCCATTTGGTCTGGATGCTTCAACTCCCCGATCCCTAACCCTAAATCAACCCCATCCACGCCCCAGATGGTAAATCAGGGCATACGCAATCTACTTTGGGACTATCCAATGGCTTGATGATCTGACAAGCTTAAATAAGGTAGATGCCTCAAAGTTGTTGACAAGGACATCAACCTAGCCTTAGGAGAAGACCTATCGATGGGGGAAGTAGTTGATACAGCCAAGAAGGTCCTGGTGGGCCGAGTTCGTGGGCGGCACTATACTATGGAGCGGCTTCGTCTATGGACCTCGGAGATTTGGGGCTATTTACTTAAAGAATTGCCCATCATATGGGTGCTAGTGCGAGGTTGGTTTGCCCTTCATTTCCACAGGAAGGAGTACACGAACTGGATACTATCTCGTTTATAGCATATCGAATTAGCACTTGTTTTGTTGAAAAGATGGGATCCCTTGTTCGATCTTGAGAGGGAACAGTTGGGAGCCGGGTCGATTTGGGTCTGTTTACTAGGCCTTCTGATGTAATACTGGACTCCTGTTGTTTTCAAGCACATTGGAGATGTGTTGGGTACCTATTTGGAACATGATCAATCCTATGAAATGACGGGAATCATGACTATGGCTCACATCTTGGTACATTTGGATACCAGAGAAGGACTGGAGGAAAAGATAACCCTACACTGGCGGCATTTCTCTCGTTGACAAAACCTTGATTACAAAGGCATTCCATTCAGGTGCAGACGATGCCATAAGGTCAGACATCTCCTCAAAGATTGCCCACTACTTTTTCCTCCTACTCCGACTGCTACTAAGGGAATGAAACGCCGACAGACGGAAGACTCGATTGTGGACGAGTAGCCCATAGGTTCAAATCGTCCAAAGGATGTGGCTGCGGTCACTGTTCATCCATCCAGTGCCGCCTTTAT
Source organism: Pinus tabuliformis (assembly GCA_031772625.1). Taxonomy (NCBI): domain Eukaryota; kingdom Viridiplantae; phylum Streptophyta; class Pinopsida; order Pinales; family Pinaceae; genus Pinus; species Pinus tabuliformis. The sequence goes on along the minus strand of CM062808.1, from coordinate 776,248,394 downwards.
CCCTTCCTAAGACTCAATCTCGGTTTGCTACGGAGGCTACTCCTACATCAGGTACTATTTATTCTTCCTTATCCTCTGCTCTAAATTTTAATCATTTTAACGTCTCTCTGGCTTAATCTACATCTTCTTCTTGTTTGCTTACATCTCCCATTACTTGTGCACTTGAACTCTCGTCCCCTATCTTTCCCACCACCCCGCCGATTGTCCTTGGCCAAGGACATCTAATCCATTCGACTTCACCTTCTGCTTCGAACTCTCACTACTACAACCTCTATTCCCGCCACTTGGCTAATCCTGGTATGCTTGGGCTTACTATCACACCCTCTACTACTGAGCATAGGCCCTCCCGGGGGAGGCCTTCCAAGATGTCCAAAGCCATTAAAATCGTTGGGGTTGATGTTGCCCAGGGCCGTCAGAACACCATTGAAAGCGTACTTAGAGCACCAGACACCCTTAGCTTTGTTACCTGATGAAGTTGCTCTCCTTGAACTATAGGGGTTTAGTTAGTCCCTAAAAGAAATTAGCCATCAAGAGACTCTTGAGCTGTGAGCCGTGTGACATTATATTTCTTCAGGAAACCCTAGGTCACTCTGAGCAGATTGTTAGGACCCTTTTAGATATCATGCCAGGGTGGCAATTTCAAGCCCTGGATGCTGCTAGGTGATCTAGGGGTCTGGTGCTTGGGATCAACCCTCGAACCATAAAGGTTTCATCATCTTAGGGAGGTAAGGGTTTCCTTGGCATGGATATTTTCTCGGCTAAATTGGGCAAACATCTCCGTATTGTGAACATTTATGATCCCAATCAAAATAGATTGGCCTTCTGACATCAGTTCCTTGAAAATCCCCTGATAAATCAATCCTCTATCTTAGGGGGAGATCTTAATTTTTCCATCAGACATGAAGAGTCTTGGGGACACCAATCACAGCTGGATCCACTCTCGGATCAGATGGGCATCCTCTTGGAGCAAAATGGTCTTATTGATGTTCCTATGAACAAGAATATGCCAACTTGGCACAACAGATGGACCAGAGATGCAGCTCTAGGGAGGAGACTAGACAGGTATCTCATCCATGAAGACCTTCTTACCTCTCTCACCAATTACAGACAATGGGTGGGCACTGGGGGAATTTCAGATCACTCCCCTATATATCTGGAAGTGGCTTACTGATTCAAGAAGCTTAGGGATCCTTTTAAGTTTAACTCGACCTGGTTAAAGGATCCCAATTATCTCAGGATGGTCTCGGAATTTTGGAAGGCACATCCCCTACCAAATTCCTAGAGGGAGGCTGAAGGATTTTGTAGTAACCTATATAATCTTAAGTGATTATCCATAGAGTGGGCCAAAAGGAAAAAAGCCAGGGATGGAACAAACCCTACTTGACATTGAAAACTAGCTGGTTGCTTTATCGGATGAACAGGGAACCTGTATAATCTTAAGTGATTATCCATAGAGTGGGCCAAAAGGAAAAAATCCAGGGATGGAACAAACCCTACTTGACATTGAAAAATAGCTGGTTGTTGTATCGGATGAACAGGGAAGAGGTTTCATCTCTATATATGCAAAACTATGTCTTGTGGAATTGGAAGCCCATAGAACAAAGATCTTGTTGGATTGGGAAGAAACATGAGACTCAGAATCAGGGCTATTTGGTTACAAGCGGGGGATGGCAACACTAAATTCTTTCATAAATTTGCAGATGGAAGGAAAGCCAGCAACACCATCTGGCAGATGCCCACAGAACAGGGTCTGATTGCAAATACACATTCCTAGTTGGCTTGGTTGGGTAATACTCACTTCAAAAAGCTGTTCAAAGCCCCATCAAGCACACCTCTTCTTGATATCATTCACATTGCTGGACCTTTCCCTAGATTTGTGGAACCTGACCTGATGGAGGATCTCATAAAACCTTTTACTATGGGTGAAATGAAGGACAACCTGAAGTGGTTCAAGACAGACAAAAGTCTGGGGCCGGATGGTTGGTCTGTGGAATTCTACCTTACATTTTTTGACATTATTGGACTGGACCTACTTGATGTGATCGAAGAATGCCATTTATCAGGTAGAATGTATGAACCTATCAATTCCACCTATATAGCCCTCATTCCCAAGATGGACTCCCCACTATCTTTCAATGACTTTAGGCCTATATCCCTATGTAACTGCCTATACAAAATCATTGCGAAGATTATTGCAAACCGCATCAAGCTGATCCTGTTGGACCACATCTCCCAAGAACAATTTTCCTTCCTACAAGACCGACAAATCCATGAGGCCATCGGCACGACACAAGAGGTTCTTCACTCCATCAAACTGAAGAAGCTTAAACGGGTGATCCTTAAGATTGGCCTCTTAAAGGCCTTTGACAGGGTCACCTGGTTATTCCTTAGGATGATACTTACCCATCAGGGGTTCCCACTAGTTTTTATCAGATGGATTATGTGTTGCGTCACATCTGTATCATCCGAAATCTTAATCAATGGATCAACCTCCCACTCTTTCCAGGCGGAGCGAGGAATCAGGCAGGGGTGCCCACTCTCCCCCCTGCTATTTCTTTTGGTAATTGAAGGCCTAAGCAGGCTGATTGTGACAGAGAAGCGTGCAGGGTGGATCATGGGCCTCAAGATCACGGATCAATGCACACTATCGCATATGCTCTTTTTTTATGACATTCTCATTTTTTTGATGGGGGAATTCAGGACATCACTGCACTTGCTAAAGTGCTGAAACTATTTAGCACCGCAACTGGAATGGAGATAAATGGGGCCAAATCGACTATATCCTTCTCAGTCTGTACCCAACAGGAGACCTATCTTGCACTCCAAATTTTCCCTACCAAAACCTTACATTGGAGGATGGTTTGAAGTACTTGGGTTTCAGGATAAAATTATATGGATAGCAAATTGCAGATTGGACATGGTTGATAGCCAAGGTGGAAAGAAGATTAAACATTTAGAGCCACTGTCTACTCTCCAAATCTGGTAGACTGGTGCTCATTAAATCGGTTCTGGAAGCTACACCGGTCTTTTGGATGTCCTTGGCCTGGATTCCCCATGGCATAATACAAAGGATTCAATGAGTTTGTTGTCATTTCCTATGGAAGGGTCACAAGGAAGGAAAACCCTATGAATGGGTCAAATGGAGTAGAATTGCTACTCCCAAAAAATGGGGAGGCTAAGGCCTAAAAAATCTCTATGCTTTTGCTCAAGCACTTGCAGCAAAATTAGGTTGGATGCTGCTGAGGCACAAGAGCCTTTGGTCGGAGGTGGTTACCTACAAATACATCAGGCCACGCATAGTCTTGGATTGGTTAAGGTTACTTGCTTGGAACAGGAAGGGCATATCAATGATTTGGAGGGCTGCTATAAATACCCTTCCCACCATAATAAGGGATCTGACTTGGAGGATCGGTAATGGTGTGTCTATCCACATTGGGATCGATCCATGGATCGGCTATGGAAACTCCTACCATCTCCCTCCTGACCTGATTGCCATCCTAAACCATAATAGAGTGGCAAACATTGCTCAACTCGGGGACCCACACAATACAACTATATATCAACAAGGGTGGCTATTTGGGGAGGCTTTGGATTTACCAACTCAATGGAACTTGGAGTGGAGGACTTATTTAGTGGCTTTAATCAAATCTCATGTGAGATTGAGGGATGAGAATGATGAAATGATATGGGATTTGCACAGAAAGGGAATTATACCCCAAAGGATGGTTATCCTATCATCCATGCCAACCACAAGCCCGAATACCTGGAAAGCTGGTAGAGTAGTATCTGGAAGCTAAAAGGCCTGTCGTGCACTCGTTTACTGATGTGGAAAATCATTATGGATAAGACCCCGACTGGAACAAATCTCAGAAAATGATCGTTTTAGGGACCGACATGGTGTGTACTATGTCGGGCAAAGAAGGAATCAAATCAACATCTCTTCCTCGCATGTCCTACTACACAATAGGTCTGGATTCAGGGCTTACATACTCTAAATTTATCACTCATATGGACAAGAGCTGGTTTACTTAATGCCTGGAACAGGTGGTGGGCTGAAGCAACTAGCCCGAGAACCCGAAATCTTCCTTTAATGGTTTTCTCGTACATTTGGATGTGCCAGAACAACAACATCTTTTGGGGGAAGAATATTGTCTGGCCACTGATTATCCCCAATATCCCGGTAGATGATCAGGCTGTTCGAACTTGGAATATTATTAGGGAAGTCATTGAAAAAGAGCACCCTTGGGCCTACTTCGACGGATCAACACAAGAATAGGGCTGTGGCGATGACATTATTCTACATATATCTGAAACAAATTTTTTCATATTTGTTTGGGGTTGGGAGATGGCACAAATAATTTTGCGAAGCTCCTTACACTTCGTCATCTCTTATATTTTTCTATTAACAAAAATTGCAGACAGTTACAAGTTTATGGGGATTCCAAGATTATTGTTAATTGGTTCAATTGCATTTCTACATGCCATGCATATACATTCATAACCATATTGGATGATCTTTTATTTTTAAAAACACATTTTGAACATGTTTCATGTGCTCATATCTACATGGAGCGTAATGAAACCGCATATTTGCTTTCAAAAGAGGCAACAAATCATCCTAGAGGAGAATGGCTAATCAGGGAGCATACGCCTGAGCAGATCTATCAGTATTACCATAGACCATACATGGACCAGGACCTACAGAGGGCTAACAGGCCCTAACTTATCTATATTTTTGTGTTAATTTTTTTCCTACAGAATACTAATCACCATGGGTGAAATTTTGAATATGTAAATAATATTGTATATGATCAAATACTATCAGTATACCCTTCTCAGGGTTTTTTGTATAGGTTCCTTACAGCTACAAAACAATTCACAGATGACCACGGTCATTTTTATGCATATGCCTATGGCATTTACAACATGTAATTTCTCTGATAATGAAAATTACGATACTTTTCCCTGGGGAAAAAAAAACACTATATCCTTTTAGGAAAGATTAGTGCATCCTACAATGACAATAGAGTCAACACTATAGCCTCTACTTCAATAATCAATCTTGATGAAGATAAATGGACAAAGGAGAAAATCATAAAATGTTATTGTTGAAAAATAGTCACATCGTAATTTTACATCAAATATGCCTTGAAAATAAGGCATGCAAATGAACCATGACATTCTAGAAAATATTCTACTTAAAACTCCTTTTAATGCAATATGAATTTTGGTTTAGTCATGTGGACTAGTATTTATCTTGAAGATACTTTGATGTAATCAATAAATGTTGGTTATAACAACATGTTTTTCTTTTTTAGTGTGTCTTTGGCTTGTTCCTGTCAACTACTTCTTTATCTGATGTTGGATCTTGTGGAGCAACAAAAATGCCCTCTTTTTCTCTTGTTATTTATTCTTGTGTGGTAGTAGCAAGGCCTTCTATTGTTGGATCTTGTGTGACAACAACAAGGCCTTCTATTTTTGGTTCTTGTGTAACAACAACAAGGCCTTCTATTGTTGTTCTTGTGTGACAACAATAAGGCCTTCTATTGTTGGTCCTTGTGGAGCAACAATAGGGAAACTTGTACTCTATCTCATGCTTGGATATTGGAGTGGACTTGAATAAAAGTAGTGAGAGATCATTTTTGTGTGTAAAGGTAATTGTGTCCTATATTGAATTTTAAGCACAATAGTGTGAAAAAATATTAGGCTAGCTACTTGAAAAACAAGAAATAAGACATGATGAAGTTGTTCAGAAATTGACTAATGAACCATCGAGAAAATTCAAATTACTCATAAAATTTGATGATATCTTATTTTTAAAAATGAATAAAATATATAGACTGTCTAGGAGGAAGAACCAATTCAAATTAGGTTGGGATTTCATATGCATGCACTCATAGTAACTCAAAAGCATTTTCCCTAGTTGGAAAACAAGTTAAAATTAGATTGGGAAACCCAAAAACTAGCAAAATATCCAATAATGGAGTGAAATGGAGATAATTGGAGTATCTAGAAAAAATTAATAACTCTCACATGCAAAAAAATGACCTGCTAAAGGCTTAGTTAAATTCCAAAATAGGACTAAAAGTCAACTAACAAAGGGAGGAGAGAGAAAAATGACAACCAGTTGCTACAAAGTAGGGATGAAGTGTATGTTTACTCTCGAAATTCATATGCATGAGGTAGTATGAATTTATGGAGTGGAATTAGCCATGTAATCCTACAATCAATGTCTAGTCAGTGCCACATATCATTCTAGGTGGTACCCCCTCCTAAAAATACAAAACCCTAAATATTAAAAATGTGCCGAATGATAGGGAATGTTTAACAATGAATGAAAAGTGATCATATATACCCCTAAGAATGTATAGAATAGGGTTTAATGATGGAAATAGTGTATATGTTGATGAACTATTGAGTGCATTGTATCCCAACACCCCCTTGAAGCCCAAATAAGGAGTATGTTAGTGAATGAGTCTCGACAAATCTCATTCATGTTAGGTACTCATACAACAACTATGTAAAAACAATCAATGAGTGGAAATTTTCATCCATTTTAGGTACCCATGAAACAAGTTATGCAATATATAGTATGATAAGGGTGAGGTAAAGAGGGGAAACCTAATGGGAAGAAATAACCCCCCTCCCCCAATAACTAACATAGTATGCAATATATATATATATATATATATATATTGCATACTATGTCAGTTATGTAGTTGTTATGAAGAAGGATGGTATTTTTTTATTAATCCGATCATGAATATATCCTTGAATTTTTCCTATAGCATCATATGATAATGATTTTTTTGGTGTTTGAAACTTATACTTGGTACCAATAGCAATGAGAGATCATGGCACACCAAAAAATTGAAAACTAGTTCTCTGTGACTTGTAGTTTCACCGACAAACTAAGTATCTCATTATAGAGCATGATATGCCCTCGATAGCATGTGATTTAGTTATATAATGGGATTTTGATGGAATTCTAAATCAAATCCTAAAATTTGATCCAAGGAGTATGCAAAATTATCTTGAAGATCTCCCTCAAATTGAGGTGTTAAAGAAGTTGTTGTAGTAAGACTACTTCAAGGAATTAAAGAAGCATTCTTTTATGTAGCCATATGATTCGAGGAAATTGAGTCCAAAATAAATTTATTAGATGATGAAGCAATAACATCCAAAACATGATCCATGCCTTGATCCTACAGTGGTTGGCCTTTAATATACTTCTTGACATTGTTTAGAATATAGCCATCTAGATTATGCTAGTAAAGTACTTTGGCCATTAGATCAATTGTCTTCACCATACATTAACTCTCTAGATGGAGCCATATATTGCAATGAATGCACTTTGTTCTATCCTTCTTATATTTTCTCCCTTGGGATCTTAGTCTCCTTACTAGCAATCTAGATTGGATCATTATATTGTTTTTCATCCATCTCAATGCATTCAGAGTGGAAAAAGTGGAGGAATCAGCTCACAGGACCTTTTCTTACTGTCGGGACCCAGCTTGGTGAAACAGGGTCTGAAACCTTCCGAGACCGTTTTGAGGCATAAAATTAATTTTTTTGGGGGTACAAATTTTCCTCTTTGGTGTTGCACCTTTTCATGCTATTCTACACACATATATTTCCAAAGGTGCAAGAAGCACATAAATCAGAGCCTGTATGCAAAATTTATGCCACTCAGAAGTTGACCTTCCTGTTTTCACCACCATGGTTCGAGAGGATGCCGAGTCAGCCCCCATTATTCATGGAAAAAGGGGCTAGCCACATGATTTTGATGTAGAAGACTCTATAAGAGTCTATATTGTAACTTTGGTTAAGAGTTTATGTAGTCAATGTAGGTTTTAACCCAATACATAAATTACATGCAAACGAATTCTTAAAACAGAAAAATAAATAATGGCGAGAGCATGAATCAAACATACATAGAAATTTTCCCCTGGATCCCAAAACTGGTACTACAAAATTGATTTTTCATTATATTCTTTTCAATGTTACAATACACACACACACACACACATATATGTATACATCCTGAAGCATTCATAAACCCCAATCCATAACCTTGGATTAGAACATAACCATAGTTCCCTTGATTAGATCTACAAAATACTATGGGAAAAAAACCATCATTCCCAAAAACATGTGCAAAACCCATGCACAAAACCATGGGTAGGCTAACCCACCATCTTTGGGTCCACCCCCCATGCTTGGGTCTGCATAAAAAAAAAAATTCTCAGGTCGCTACCCCACACCCTTTGTAGGACGGCTATCACCCCCCCATGACCCCCTGTTTCTCCCATCGCAACGTATAACTCCTAAATATTTCATGGACATAATGCAACACACACACCAATATTTCCATCTATGAGCTTGCGAGGATCGTAGGCGAACGTGAGTTAATTTTCCAAACCTTTTCACAAGCTTCATCAAGTGATAATGAGTCTTCCTTTCAGAATGTGTATAGTAAGTAATCTGGTCCCCTCGAATCTATATTTAATGTTGTAACACTAGAAGCTAACACTGTCTACCATTCTTTTTTATCAACGTTTGAAATTTTCAATTATAATTTCCATAATTGTTTAGTCAATTTTGGTGCATCTGCAAATGTAACTCCATTATCTGTTGTAAATAAAATAAATTCTAAAGGGACAAAATTGATGCACACATTATTTATTTGGACATATCTCTTGTCCAAGATATAGGTGAACTTAATAATGTTCTTATTAGATTATAAAAAGATGACTGAGTTCATCAATGTATAAATATTGTAATTGTGGACATTCCATAAGCCTATGGTCTACTCCTCAGCAGATATTGGTCTAGAAAATTACAAGGTATTTTGCGACAGACTAGTCACATTTATGGCTTCCACATAGGGGAAGAAATAACCAAATTTAGGTGGAAACCAAGCCATATATGAAACACACTTTGACACCACTTGACAGCCACAACGAGCCTATTGATTTTGTTGATTTGATCTTTGGAAACTACTTCCTGAAAGCTAACCTCGAGTGTTATCAGGCACAACCATCACCCATTTCACTAGATACACAACTGAAGCTCCTTCCTTTTTTTCCAGCTGGCACAAATGAATCACGTAATGTAGATATATATAATATAGTAGTAATAGTAGTAGTATAGGAAGAAACTTAGTAGCTCATAATCTTTAGAGACTATATTTTAATGGTTCAAAGATGCAGGACAACTCTGGAGCTGATTGCATACTTATAGACCCATGCAACAAGAAGCATATCCTTTCATGTTGTCTGGAGTTTGAGAGTGCTATATTACTTGTGAATATGAAACACTCGTACTTGGATTAAAGAAAGATATTGACTTGAAGATAGAGATTATTAAGGTAATCGGTGACTCAGAGGTGGTTACTTGGCATGTACAAGATACTATACACTGTGTTTCATCAAATCTAAAAAAATACCAATAGGAGGAATGATGTTTAATTAATCATTTCAAAGATTTCAATATTACTGATGTTCCTAGAGTTAGAAATTTTGCAGCAAATGCATTAGCAAACGCAGCCGCTAGGATGTCGCCATTGAAAAATGGTTTTTATATTGAAATTATATATAAACCATCCATACCATACAACGTCACTAATTTATGTGTTTTCAATGATGACAAACAAATAATGCACTTTATGGCTAATGTAGATGTATTCAAATATGTTGCCATAGATGAGGATGAGCATGATTAGGCTTTGCAAGTTACATCCAATGCAATGAAAGGAAACACTATGCATAAGGTGTGGTGTCCCTAGAGAAGTTATATGACCTGCATAACTGATTTAGAGGACCAATCAACATAAATACTCAGAGCTCAAAGTTATCATCTGAACAAGTCAATCTAGGAACTCAAGAATATCCAAAGAATGTAAACCTTGGTACATGTTGTTCTCCACATTATTGATAGTTGTTTATTCATTTATTCAAATAGTACCGTGATGTATTTGCATGGACATACGATGATTTAAAGACATATGACACTCGTATTATCCAACACGTTATTCCAATAAAAGAAGGGGCAAAGCCTTTCCAACAGAAACTATGAAAAGTTCATCCAAGACTAGAACCCCTTATCCAAAAGGAATTGAGAAAGTTGTTGGATGCTCAGATCATCTTTAAATTCATACATTCCACTTGGGTTTCTAACTTAGTCCTATTTAGAAAGAAGTTTGGTGAAATCAAGTTATGTGTTCGATTTCCAAAATCTCAACCAGGCTTCTGATAAAGATAATTACCCAATGCCATCCATGGAATAGATCCTTTAGATAATATCTGGATCTGAGATGTTTTCGCTACTAGATGGTTTCTGTAGTTATAATCAAGTGCTAGTAGCAGAACTTGACCGATTGAAGACTACCTTCATGACCAAATGGGGAACATTCGCCTCCAAGAGGATGCCATTTGGGCTTATCAATGTTGGTGGTACTTTTCAAAGAGAAATGGACATCGCTTTTCGTGGCCTTATTGGTCAAAGCATAGTTTTTATTTAGATGATGTTATTGTGTTTTCCAAATGAAGATTAGATCATATCTCTCATCTAAAATAGGTATTCGAGCGATGCCGAAAGTATGGGATTTATCTTAATCCCAAGAAAAGCATCTTTGGTGTGTCATAAGGGATTCTCTTAGGGCACATAATTCCTAAGAGTAGAATTAAGATTGATCTCAAGAGGGTCAGAGCCATTACACGGATCATGTTTCAAGTGAAAAAGAAGGCCATGCAACCTTTCTTAGCTAAAATTAATTTCCTGAGAAAATTCATCTCTGATTATGCTCAGATATTCAATCCCATACAAGAGATCATTAAGAAAGATGCAGTATACAAATGAGATAAATGGGAGAAGGATTCTTTTGCTCATCAATGCACCCACACTATTTAGCCCATATTATGGCAAATATTTCTTGCTCTATACGTTTTCTTTGGATTCATCGATTACACCTATGTTGACTTAGAAGGATAATGAAGGAAATGAGTGGTCTATCTCTTTTATAAGTGGTAGCCTACAAGGGCCAAAATTAAATTATCGTTCCATTAACAAACAACCATATGTTGTATATAAGGTGGTTAAATATTTCAGGCCTTATCTATTAAAATATCACACAATCATATTTGTACCTCATCTAGCAATAAGAAAATTGTTCATGCAACAAGAGCTAGGTGAAAAACAGGATAACTAGATGACCTATCTAAAATAATATGATTTGGAGTTGAAACCATATCATATCATAAAGGGTCATGGCCTTTGCATGCTAGCAACCGAAGCAAGAGATGCTCCCAAGCAAGATCTTTTAGGTTGGGAGTAGAAGATAGAAATGTACAAAATTGAACATGTTCCTTAGTCCACATCTACAGTGCCATGGTATTCTGATTTACAACAATTTCTAGAGCATGGCACCTTGCCCATGCACTTATTGAATAAAAAAAGAACAATTCTGAAATATCTATCTTATCAATTAGTGCATGGAGTTATCTTCTAGAAGCACCACAATGGTGTCCTGCTAAGGTGCCTTGCGCCGTAGGATACAAAGAAGGTACTTAGAGACTTGCACGACAGACCAACAGGTGGCCACTATGTGGGCAATGCTACGACACATAAATCTATGAGGGCTAGTTATTATTGGCCCACTCTATTTAAGGATGCCCACACCTATGTCCACAAGTGTCAAGCTTGTCAGAGATGCAGTGGTCGTGATCAAAATTCAACTACCCCATTGCTACCAATAGCAGTTGAGGAACCATTCCAACAATGGGGCCTAGATGTTATCAGAGAAATTTTTCCCCATTCATCAAAGCAACACCAGTGTATCCTGACAGTGACATATTACTTCACTCGATGGTTAGAAGAGTTCCCATCAGGCAAGTAAATGACCAAGAAATCATTCACTTCTTGCAACAAAATATTATAACCAGGTTTCGTGTTCCTACGTCACTTTTCTGTGATAATGTGACTTAATTTTCATCATAAAGACTTTAAGAATTCACATTAGAAAATGGGATTGTATTGAAACATGAATCTAATTATTATCCACAGGGAAATGGTTTGGTTGAATCAACAAATAGGAATCTCATACGCATAATCAAGAAGACCATCTTCTCTAAACAAAGGAACTGGCATAAATCTTTGACCAACACACTTTGGGTTGGCAGTGTAACTCCAAAGCCTTCTTTGAGAACCTCATCGCACTTTCTATTTTATGGTAAAGAAGTTATCTTGCCTCTAAAATTTTATCTTCCAGCCTTGCAACTCTCTCTAGAGTCACAAGGTATACCTTGCCTTCAGGTTCAAAGTAGGATAAAAACTTTACTCAAACTCGAGGAAGACAGGATCAAATCCAAGGACAAATTTGTTGTGAATAAAAACCATGTAAAGTGTTGGTTTTATAAGAAGCTTTCAAGGACAAAGAGATTTGATGTGGGTGACATAGTACTCAAGTGGGATAAACCCCATGAAGAAAATGGAAAACACAAAAAGTTCCAACCTTTGTGGATTTGACTATTCATTGTTGATGAAAAGCTCTGTGACAATACTTTCAAGCTCAAATCCTTAGATGGGATGATTCCCCCCCTTCCCATAAACAACCAAGATTTAAAACATTACTTTCAGTAGCAGCTACAAGTTGCGCTTCCTATACAGTCTATTTTTTTCATTTCTTTTCATTTGTGTTAGTCATTCGTGTGTTAGGTTATTCATGTCTTGTTTGTTGGTTCTTGTACATAAATAAGACCCTGTATAAAAGTGCATGGCCAAAAAGGAATTTGTGGTGTGATGACAGAGAAGTGTGACAACCATAATGATTGGCTTTCTTATTTTTCTCCTACTTTGTTTGGGAAAATGCCATAGGTTGAGCTAAGTCTAGATGGAAAATATGATTCATCCAATAGGAGAACCTTAAGGGAACCTATTAGATATGTGCCTATGCTAGTATCTAAACTACTCAACTTGGTGTAAATCTACTTGTGTGTTAACGCTTGTCCAATCTAGTAGAAAAGGGATAAGGGGAAAATTTAAAGTGAGCAAACCAATATTAGAGGTATTAAAATAATTTTGTTAAACACACATGGGCAACCACAAATAGGAAAGATGAAACATGACAATACAATTTTTATTAACAATTGATATACATTCAACCTGAAAAGGGAAGTCTCAACCTGTGATGGTTTAAGGATGACCAACAACTTTGGAATGCTTAATGCAATTCCTGGAACTCTTCCAAAACTGGCAAGAAGCTGGAGTCTTCTGCTAGAGGAAGTGTTCTCAATTTTGTTCCTGGAATTCTTCCGAAACTGGCAAGAAGCTAAAGTCTTCCGCTAGAGGAAGTGTCCCAGATTACCAACTGAAGGCATGTTTACGGGCATCTTTGTCTTTGGCTACAACTCTGAAACTGGTGTGGCAGGTTGTGGCTCAGGCTCGCTTGATGTGATTTTGAAGCTTGTAGATGACCATCATTTCCCCCCCTATCAGATACAAGGTGAGATGATGGAGAGAACTCAACTGCAAGATTTTTCAATAATCTAGAACAAGTTCTGACATGTGTTTGGAATATCTTCTTGGCTATTGATGCCCATTGCCAAGAAGCGATCCATCCAAGATGAATCTTTGTTCTTGCAGGACGTTTATTTCTGAAGTATCTATGTGAATAATGACTGGTTTTATGACAATGCTTACATGGATGAAGATCAAAACAATGATCTTTCAAATGGCCAACTCGGTCATAGTGTTGGCATTTCACTATCTATTGTTGTTGTTGTGGAAGAGGAGTAGAATCTGGAACAACTGGAGGTGAACTGTCATGAGGAGTAGGAGAACTGTCATGAATGAATCCAACACTCTGAAACTGAATGGGCTTTGAGTAGTCAGGAATATGAAAGGACAAGTCCTTGTCATATCCAAGACCAGTTCTGTGCTTGTTGTGGACAAGTTGTTCCCAAGGTCTGATGATGGGCTTGGGAAGTGCAGACTGAGTTTCTGCATCTGCATGTAGAACTGCTACTTTATTGGGCATTGGATCTGAATGAAATTCAACAATATTGTCTTGTTGTTTATGGGAGTCTGTTTCATTGTTCTGAACAGAAACAGGTTCAGAATGATGACTCCACTGTTGTAATTCTGCTCACTGAAGCTGAGATTCAAGCTCCAAAAATTCTACCTTCTCTTGTGTATACTGCAGACAAGTTTTAATATCACAAAGAGAGTTCTTGCTAATGTTTATCATCCCTCCAACATTGACATGTATTAAAGTGTTCAATAATTCTAATATAGTATCAAGTCTAGTCATCTTCTCAACAACTCAAGTCAGCAAAAAAAGAATGATAAAATGATAGACACCAACTTGAACAAATATCTCTGCAAACTTTGGTTTCGTAATCAAACTAATTCCAAATGGAATTGATTTCATGCATACATGGTGGATATCGCCTCTGAAAGCAAAAGGATCTTAATGAATCATGGAAGGCATCCTCTATCAACAAACAATGTCAAGTGTTCCAAAACAAACCTTGTTTCACCTGTTTTTCCTATTGTAGTATCGCAAAGATTGCCCAAACCAAATGCCACCTCTTCTCGTATATCAAATGTAGTAGTTGCCAATAAGTGCAATAGTGGGAAAACTGCACCACTTGAGAAGATCAATTGTTTGTGAGCTAATGTCCCAGCTGCAATGTTGGAAAATTCCCACGCAGACTCTTTTTTTTTTTTTTAATGTACGATGTTCACCCTCCAAACACTTAATGAAGGCACCAATCATAGATCTAGGAATAGAACTGCATCTGTTTTTAGATTGTCTCCAGCAACAAGGTTTCCTATGCTTATAGCAATATCACATTATGCAGAGGACAATCGTGAATGCTTTCCATACCCTTTTAGAAACAAACAGAAACACGAATTACCATGTCCTCGCTACAGAGCCTATGCCATCTATGCCATTTGTTGTGAAAAATAGAGGACGAGAGAGTCCTAGTCTCAATAGATTCAGGTTTCAAAACCTAAAGGCAGCTCAAACCAGATCCTTGTAGATAATATCAAAAGAAATATTTGAGAACCAAAAACCGAAAGCTCGATTTCTTTATAGGCGCTCAGATTGTTGTTTGGTCTGCACGTGGTTCAGGGACTTCTAATGTCGTCAGAGTCTTCAATGAACATTCAAAGAAGAGTCAACACACATTCTTCCAATCATTCAACACGTAACATTTACGGCCAGCATTATTTGAACATGGCCATTACATACGGACTTCAACGCTCAAATCGAATATATCACCACTGCACCAGCGTGCATTCAACGTTTAACCAACGCACAAACAAAGGCTTGAATGCACTGCAACAGGTCTTGAGGTATATACCATGCAAAGAAAGGCAGACAACGAGGTATCAATTGTGCCAGGATAGTACCAAATTCTGCAGTAAAATTTTACAGCTATGAACAGGCTTCAAGTGCAATTCTCTGGGTTTATAGGCGACAGGCAGGCAATGAAGATGCAGAGCTAACACCAGTTCTACGTTTAGGAGCAGGAGCATGTGCAGGAATAATTGCTATGTCTGCAACATATCCAATGGACATGGTTCGCGGAAGGTTAACTGTACAGACAGAAAACTCACCTTATCAGTACCGTGGAATGTTCCATGCATTGTCAACTATCTTGCGTGAGGAGTCCAAGAGTTTGCAGGTTCAGGTGCAGATTGAGATGTTGGGGCCTTCATCATTTCTTTAAACTTCGAAATGATATGTTGGATCTCGTCATTCACATTTAAATCCTAAAAAGCATGGCCTCATTATCACTGGCTCTCTCCACCATCCTTTATATAGTAGATTGTGATTGCTGGCATACTTGTTCGTGTGGAAGAGGAAGAGTCGCCTCGAGCTGCTCCAAAAGATGCCCTTGTCAGGAACCGCACTACGAAGCCCTCAAATGCCCGGTCATCTACAGTTCAGTTCAGTTCTCACGTCGGGTTCACCATTTTTTCTTCAATATTTAGCACTTCACAATTGTATATAGTGCAAGTAAAGTTCGGTTATAGATATACGGTGAAATGAGTGAACTTAGAAGTTCATACACCAGTCACAACCAGAGAAATAATAGCACAGATTTCCAAGGAACAATGAACCTGATATAGCGCTGTCCAGAAATGCTTGTCTCCACTCCAGTCTGGTCTAGATGTCTTGAATCAGTTCCAGAAGTAGATTCGACTACTGTAAGGGAAAATTCAGGTGCATGGGAGAGCGTGAACCTTCTTTGGATAATTGTCTAGTGATTAAGAACGGTGGGAGGTGCTTTCTTAGCACAACCTTAGAACTGATAAAGGAGTCCCCACAATACGCCTTTACCCAAGCTCAGAAATTGAGGTAATTGAATAGCAGCCGGTTGCTACCGTAGCGTAGCTATGGAGGAGCACCTTCTTCTCTGTAGCAGGTGCTGGATTAAGCGTTTGCTGTTCAAGCTGACAGCTTCCTTTTTTTGGGTCTGGTGCAACTAAAAATGTAAAATATCAGTGCTCAGAGGCCGTTACCTTATGTTTTCTTCAATGACTGAGAGACCGCACATAAGGTTTCAAAAATGCTCTCGCATAAGCTGCCATCCATCCGCAGATAATGTCAGAGATTTGCAGCAGCGACTGTGGAGAGGGTAGTAGACTGACTCCTCAGGGACAGACTGCAAGAAACATTCAACGGTTTCTAAATTTAACGCAGGTTTCTATGGCTTCAACATCTTCAAGCTTTAAACAACTATCCTCAGCGCATGCTAGGACATTTACATGCAGACAGCGCACAGTCTCACATTTATTACAATGCAGCCAACGTATGGAGAATTCAACCGTTTATGAAACAGCGTTGTCAGTCTGAGATAGCGTTACCAGCAAAAACGTACACAGTGACAGAGGTCAGGGAACGCAGAAGAGAGTCTTAAAATAGCTAGAGTTAGGTGCAGCGTATACAGTGCCAGAGGTCAGGTAGGAGAGGCAGCGGATTTCTGGCAGACAATGAATTAATGGAGCGTTACAGGTAATGGGCAGAACTGGTAGGTCTGCACACAGTAAAATGCTTTATAAGGTGGCAATTCTGCTCAATTCTGATTAGGAGAAAGGCAAAACTGACATATATATAGAGACCACAAAACAAGTGGCTCAAATTGAAGCAGGACCAGCAATCGCCTGCTTTGATACCATATTAAACACACATGGGCAACCACAAATAGGAAAGATAAAACATGACAATACAATTTTTATTAACAATTGATATACATTTATAGTACATATTGTGACCGTTGGGTTTCACATCCCAAGGTCTGTTGGACTTCTTTTGTCCATTCGGCTTCCACACTAACCCATTGAGGATTAGGTGTCCAACAAATTCTTTGAAGGGTCGAACTCCTTTGCTCTCAATAAGTTGGGATTTCTCTTCCGCCTTGAAAATAATAAGTGTCAATGCATAGTTCTTTTAAAATAAATAAATAAAGGGTGAAAGAAGAGAAAGGCTTCTTGCACAGGGAGGTGGAGCAAGTGACTTAGTCGGGGTACTGTCCAGGCTCGCTGGCAGCGAAGCAGTGTTTGTAATCCTAAAGTGACTCCATGGGGGTACTATATAGTCCCGTTGGTAGTGCAGAAACACCAGAGATGAAAAATCATACTCTGAATATCATAAACTTGTCGTGCACATTACCCTTTCCTAGATTGAAATAATTGTGATATGGTGTATCTTTTCTATGGGTTCAACCAAGCAGAGGAAAAATAGATGCTATGTATAAAATTGGGTCAAAAGGGGGAAATTGTGGCAATCAATACTTCTTGAAGGTTTGACCCTTAAATTAAATTTATTCCTAGACAGAGAAGCTTATGTTCGCCCAATGTGTCGCCAAGTGTTGTTGTTGCTATAATACCCTCTAAACATTTCACTACATTCAAATTTTGGAGCCTACTTTATTATCATGTTAAGTCTTTCCTTGGTCATAAAGTGTCATATCATGTTATTTTATGTGTTTCAAGTGTCCTTGAATGTTCTCAAGTGTCGTTATATTGGTTAGAACATCTTTAGGTGCATTTCATGGTTGTAACATATTTGTGTTGTAAAACGAAACTTTTGGGTTACAGTCGCACACACTACACTCGTGGTAATTGGGGAATGTGTACAAAGTGGTGTTTTGATGTATATTTATCATTTTTCAAGCTGGTTTAAGTTTTCTTGATGATTTGGTATGTGTCATACATGGTTTTATGTCTAAACTCATCCTGTTCACCCTTCGCTCTATATCTCAAACTTAGACAAATCTTTAGTTTAAAGTAAACCTATTCAGGCCAAGAGCGCATGAACACACTTTGAAGCCTTGATCAAGAGTCCTTCATTATTTTTAAGTGCACCATGCACCCTCCAAAAGTGTAGAGCGCACTCCTTAATCCTCTTCCCCTTCCTTGTTCCAAACTACGCCCTCCAAGAGACCAAGTCTTCCTTTGAACACACTCCTCTGACTTAAAGAAGTTTTCCTTCCTTTAGCACATGAGAACACCCTAAAGGCCTTAATCCCAATCCTTCCGCCTTCTATCATGTTTCATGTTCCCTCCTAGAGACTTTGAGTGCATGAGCGCACTTCGAAGGCACAAAGACTCAACCTTCAACCTTCAGAATTGCACCATGCACCCTCCTAGGCCTCTTGAGCACATGAGTGCATCCCAAAGGCCTGAAGACTTCCTCCTTCAACCTCCAGGAGTGCACCTTGCACCCTCCCTCTCTCCCTTAGGCACACTGCACACTTGGGAAGCCCAAAGCCTTCCCCTTTTTCCTTCAGACTTGCGCCATGCACCCTGTCTTGACTGTCTCACTCCCTTGAGCGCATGAGTGCATGTTGAAGCCATAAAGCCTTCCCTCTTCTGACCTTCATCCCTTAAAAGTGCGCCACTGTGCCCAAAATATCTCCTTTCCCATTTTAAGTGCACGAAAAAGGAATGAACATAAAATAAGCATAAAACATGGTAGAATAGGAGATTTTTAGGCTAATGGTTGCTTGTCATGAGTGATCATAGATACAGGTGTTCTAGAAACAACATGGAAAGCACACATGAGGAAGATTAGGAAAAGGATATAAACAAAGGAAGAAATAGAGATTGAAGCACCCTAAAGGCTCCAAGAGCAAAGACCCGTTGGAGGGTAAATACATAGATGATAAGAAGTTGTATCGAGAACGAGACCATAATTGCAACCATGTAACCACTCAAGAAATTCAATGTCACGAGGGATAATAACATGTCATGTATCCATCATATGATGATGTGGAAGTTATCATGTAATGTTGTAATCATTTTAAAGACAAATAAGTGGAAGTTTAAGAGTCATGTATGGACAAAAGAGTCATGGAAGTCCAAAATATGTGTAATACCAAAATTCATATGTAATTCCAAAAGTCATTTGAAAGTAAAAATGTTGTAAAAAGTGACAAGTCCAAATGTCATTAGGAGTTGGAAAGTAAAGGGTCAAGGGGACGTGAAAAGTCATGCTTCAAGTTATAAAAGGGTCCTCATTTCTCATGTAAAGGACTTTTAGTACTTTTGGGGAGCAAGTAGTGGCTCTAACACTCCACTATTGGTGCTAGTCATATCCATTGTATTTATGTATCTTGGAACTTTTACTGAATATTGAAGCCTTTTCAGGCCTGTCACACGGAATAAGTCGATCTTGCGGACAAGATAGACCTTCCTAGAATCTAAAGAAGACCTAATGACAAGCAAACCAACCAGACACTATCTTTCTCTAAATATGCTTTGATTAACAATGGCAAACAAGTGTTTTTAGGGCCTACCTTAGGTCCAACGCAAGCTTGTGGATGCCCTTGCTCCTTCGATCCAAATGAGCTCCTTTGTCGTGAATCTGCAAACACAAACAAGGAAAACAAATTAAATATCACCTGAAAAGCCAATTGCATAAAACATATTTATCATGAAAGTCAAGGAGTCCATGAAACAAATAACATGAGATACTTGTTGAGAAAAATGAGTTTGATTGTATTAATTCAAAAGAAGAAGAACTTTACAACCTTTGCCTTGACGCTGTACAAGCTCCTCCCAGGGTTCAGCAAGAAGTCTCCTCTACTTTGACAAGTTTCACTCACTCCCCAATGAAGCCAAAAAGGTATGTGATCTCTCCCCTTAAGCTCAACTAGGAAGTCTTCATTTCACCATCATTTACCCTCAAAAATGTTCAGCTTCTAACCTCCTTAGCAACCAGCCCAATGCCTGTATTTATAGTGCAATGGAGGGAGGTTACTAGGTCCTCCTTCAAAGGGATAAAGCCCTCCTTCAAAGGGATAGCTCCTCTCATCAAGGGATTAGCTCCTTCTCTTTTGGGATGCATGAACCACCTCAGAGCGAACAATCCATGTCAAAATTCCTTCTAGAAACCTCTAGAATTAACCCAAAGTGAGTTTTTTAAGATAAAACTTGTGCCTTTTGACTTTCACAGGGGTCCGCACCTACACTGTTAGGGACAGAGCGGGCAGGTCCGCAGTTTTTGTAAAGAGAAGGTGCGGGACCGCAGGTGACAGTGAGTGAAAGTGCGGAACCAGAGTTACATTGATTTTTAATGTCTTTCTCTCATTTTCAAAGCTTGACTTGAAGAGCTGAGGTTTGAGACTTGCTTAGGAGGACAGTACAAGTGATGATAGACCCATACTGACTGCAAATAATCATGGTGACGATATTTTTGTGTAACAGATTACCTCCTAAAGTGTGAAGTCTGTAGTAGATGAGGATTTCTTATCATTTAGGAAGAGTGAAGTACTTTATCATTTCGAGGATCATCTTGTGGAGAGCCCGGTTGGAACCTGTAAAAACATTCAATGCAAGATATATATATGAGATCATATCATCGTTGAGGTAGGCATTCCCATACTCAGATCAAAACTGACTAGAAAAACTAACTACTGCTCTGATATAGGAATGATCTTGTAAAACATCACAAGTAAAGACTCATGTGGAAACAGTATGGACGCAGCCATGTGTTTATGAATAGTCCATTATATAATTAATACAAAATTCCTCACAGCCTGGATTGTGGAAACTAGATCCAGGGTCTTCATTTCTACTTCCCGAAACAGTACGATTCTATCCATGTGAATGAATGTGTTGATGTCAAACATGGTAGAAACCACTTGATTACCAGTCAATGATGTAAACTGTTAACAAGTGTGAGAGAAACCACCAGTGATGTCAATGGCTCTCAAAGTACCCAGTACAATCCATGAGATGTGAATAAATGTGTTTATGTCGAACATGTCACGGAATCCTTTGATCGAAAGTCAATGATGTAAACTGTCGTCAAAGGCGAGAAACCTGCCATTGAGGCATGCAGATCTCAAGGTACTGACGATTCCTAGATCATCTTTCTAGATAATGAGCTGATGTCGATAGAAAGCGATCCGTCGTAGGCAAGCCCACAACACGAAATCATAGATCAAGTTGAAGAAATTTAGTTGCAAGGACTGACTCAGGGATGGTCAAGATGGATGACAAATATTTTGCAGATGAATGGCTTATTGGCAGTGACCTCTTGAACACATAACGACACGACAGATGGCTTGGTGACAATTGACCCAAAGTTAATACACAAAAACCGGCTGAAGACTTTCAATGTGGTTTGATCAATTGTTAGGCAAAGGATTTCCCAACCCAGGTGAATAAAAGTGTCGTGTTCAAGAGTGGTTACAAAGTATGACAAATAGGCTCATTTTTCTCCTTTTTCCCCCACCATTTCTGGCAAGTACCTCTTTATTTTTGACAAGCTTGAGGAGGATAACATTTGCTTGATTATAAGCTCATCCTTCAGATGAGTCCAACTTAGTTTAAATTCGAACCCTAAGAAGGAGTGGTTCGTTCCTGTTTGTAATCGAACAGGTCCTTTACTGTGAAATTTTAACGAGTCCAATATAGGAGAAACTCGGTGTTTTTCAATTTTAGAGAGTCTGAAAAAACTTAAGAAGACTCCAGGGTTGACCTTTTTCGTAAATTTGTGTCTCCCAAGTTCGAAAAAGTATAAAATAATACTTGAGAGAACCGCTTGATCTTTTACGACCAAGGAGTACTTTTCGTCATTAGTGCCCTTGATCCGAAAAAGTAAAAAAGTGATCAATGACACGTCGTTTTATAACCGATATCAAATTTGAAACGACAAAAATTTGGCAATCTCTTCATGTTTTTACGGTTGGAAAAGAGCTGTAAGTGGACCGTCTTTTAATTCCGTTTTAACGAGTTTAAAAGAAACACTCGGCAATCTTTTCATGTTTCAGGAGTCAGAAAAGAGCTTAAAGGTGACTCTAAATGTTTTTTCGTCGAAAATGATAGATTTCGCCTAAATAATCTGTTATCCTGCACAAAAACACAAACATTACTCATACCTGTTTGAAATAGATAAAAATGTCGCAAAAATACCTTTTCAAAGTGAAACATAAACAAATTTGCAATTTATTTACTCAAAAAACTTATAAAAAGGGCCTTTGTCAATTCATTTTTACCGTTTGAGTTTGGGTGAGAAAATAGTGCTTTTGCTCAGAAAACTTCCCATGAAGATTGCGGAAAATCCAACCGTCGGAATCGAACGTCGTCTTCTCCAGGTAATCTACATCATCCCACTCTTCATTTTTAACCGTTTCATTTTTTGTTTTAGTCATTTATTACATTTTTGGGAGGGTTTTTAGGCATAAAACCCGCGCGTCGGGGCCCACAGGTTTACCACTGCTGGCCTGCGGGCCCCGACCTTTTCTCCATTGGCAAAAAGCTTGGGGTCCGCACCTTCCATGTAGACAAAGTGTGGTCCCACGTACTGTGTCTAACCTGGAGGGTGCGGTCCCCGTCGCAAGGGTTTTTAACCCAAAAATTCTAAAAAATGGACCACACAAAATAATTTCTAGCAATTTAATTTGTCTTTATACTTGATGCAGAGAGTACATCATGCTAGATTGGTGCGAACGAGAGCATGAGGACGTGGATGCTGCCGCATGGAATCATCAGCCTTCACTTGATGCTTTGAAGGCGTGCGGCTCGTATAAATTCTGGGCCATTCCTGGCATGAGGGCTCAGGTGGATTTCTTACAGTGGATGGTTGACAGATGGAGCGTATAGGACCAGTGCTTCTTCATTGGCGGCCTTTCTTGACTGGTTTGCCTAAGAGAGGCAAAGACTTGACTCTGTTTGGGGCTAGGGCAGGTGGCCAGTCTGTCGATAGCGTCAGGCTAGAGTACTGCAATAGCCAGGCTAGAGACAAAGGGATAGACATAAAGACCATATCCTGTCCTGAGCTCATGGTGATTGCATTCACTGTCACCAGACTTTGCGGAGCTGCCGCATTACATATTGCCACCGGATCCCAGATGCGTATGGCAGTTGATTGCTTTCGAGGCACCATCTTCAACTGGTGCGATGCTGTGTTGGCCAATGTGAAAGGCCAACTGACCAGGGCCAAGAACGGACGACTAAAGACCTTTGGTTATGGGGCTTTGGTTGTGAGTTTTGGCCTAGAGAGGGTTCCTATGCTGATCCCACAACACCTTACTGTTGGAGCTGGGCTTCCTCGAGAGCCCAAACTGATGCGATGGGTTGCAGTTATGGCCCGTCACCCGGACGAGAGGACAGAGGTTGCTCGATTCAAACCTGAGTATTTCCAATGGCTGGAAAACCAGGTATTTTCTATTCAGGACTTTCCTTACGCTGGGATAGATTTTCGTGGTGACCCAGACATGGTTCTTCCACCAGGAGAGCAATGGGATGAGTCAGGTAAAATCCTTTTCAACATTTTTCTATTTTAATTTTTTTTTTTTTTTATTTTTCCATCGGCTCAAAACTGATAGTAGAAAATTTCAAATGCAGATGTGGGTCCACAATGACCAACCACTCTCTGGCCTTACGAGAGGAAGCAACCAGTTGCACCCGCGCCAGCCCCACGGGACGAATTAGCAGAGGTTTTGGCCGAGTTGGAGGGTCATCTCGAGCGCTTGACAGGAGATATTCCTGAGACCACTATAGATGACATTCCTCGTCGACTTCAGCGCTATGTGATTGGGGTCCCGGGACCTTTTAGGAGGTTCCTTTGCAAGGTGGCCCGTGCAGTGGTTTCTTATAGAGATCATCACCAGTGATAGGATGATCGCCTATTGTGGGCACATGTGACATTTTTGTTTTTTGTACTTATCATTTTTGCCGATCATAAGGTGTTTTTCAACCTATGATTGAGGACGATGTATTTTTTGACACACTCCTATATATATATATATATATCAGTATTACCGGCTTATCTTGTAAATCATGTTATCGAATGGTTTTAAATTTACATGTATGATTGTTGCAAATGTCTATTTAACATTCAAGAAGCAATTGCATTTGCTAATGTATTTAAAGATCCTGGAATATGCTGATATTCAATATAATCAAATTCACGTTCCAAGAGACGCACTCTCAAAAATAATCTTAATAACACTGGATTTCTAATGGCATACACTCTATTAAGATGTAATACAACGAGTTCAGAATCTAACCTCACTATCAAACTCCGAATCCCAAATGAAATAGATTCAGATAATAACTCAATCACTGCACTATACTCAGCAATGTTGTTCATTGTTTGACCGAGGCTTACCCCATGCATAGATACTAACTCGTCAGAGGGCGAATAGATAACCCAAGCTGCGAAAGAGATGTTCTGTGTATTACGACAAGCACCATCAACGAAACCAATGTATGTTTGGAGAGGCATCAACATCTGCAATATCAAGAGTAAAACCAAGATAAGCAGGAATAACGACGAAAAACACTCTCTAAGCTAAGCACACTGTTTAAACTAAAACACACCAGCTAGAAAGAAAAACTATCCTAACTAAAAAATCTCCATACCCATTCTTTTAAGCATAATACCTCTTCAAGTAAAGGCCATTTCTGGGTTTACCCAAAGAGTCCCCGTCAAAGTCTACCAATTCATAGGCCCCTTTGGCTAGTTTTCGCTTGACAACATAGGGACCATGCCACATAGGAACGAATTTTCCAGCGCCGAATTTATCATTAGCTTGATCGTAAACTAAATCTAGATCTCCTTCTGAAAAATTGTGAGGGGTCACATTTCGATCATACTGAGCTTTCATTCGTTTTGCGTGAGTCTCGATCGCCAATGCAGCATCACGTTGATTCTCATCTAATTGAGCCAAGTATAACAAATGCTTTTCCTCTTCGGAAGTGGCTGGAAGTAACTCGATGGCCATTTGCAGTGACGGGATTTCGCATTCAATGGGTAACACAGCTTCCAAACCATAGACTAGTTGGAAAGGAGTGAACCCTGTTGATGTTTTTACTGAAGTTCGGTACGCCCAAAGCGCTGAAAATAGCATGTTGTGACAATTCAACCGATGAATCCCATTGATTCGTCGGATCATGATAACTAAAATTTTGTTGATGGATTCAACCAGATCATTCGCTTGTGGATAATAAGGGGTTGAACTATCGTGACGTAAACCAAGCTGGCCTGTAAGTTCGGTCATCATAACGTTTCGAAAATGATGCCCATGATCAGTAATTATTGCTTGTGGGACACCAAACCTAGCAATTATATGATTGAACATGAAAATTGCAGCTGTCTTGCCGTCTGCCTCAAATGTAGGCATCGCCTCGGCCCACTTAGTAAAATAATCTACCGCAAGGATGATATACGCATGCCCCCCGGCCGAGTGAGGGTTACATGTAATAAAATCGATACCCCATTTGGCAAAAGGACCAACGGCAATTATAGGGTGGAGAGGAGCAGGTGGAGCGCGCATCTTACGATCAAAAATTTGGCAGTTGTGGCATTTTCGAACCGCCGTAATACAATCTTTAAATAAAGATGGCCAGAAGTAGCCAGCGTACAATAGCTTTTGGGCTGTGGAAAACCTAGAAATATGACCGCCACACGCTCCAGAGTGATAGTCATTTAGAACCCTTTCAGCTTCCTCGTGAGTTAAGCAACGTCGAAAGACAGAGTCCGCCCCACGGCGATAAAGAGTATCTCCAATAATCCTGAATTGTTGGGACTGGAATCGAATTTTTCGACGTTCTGACCTTGAAATTTCTGGCCGAAAGGATTGGGTCTGGAGATAAACGATGATATCCCCATACCACGGATCTAAAGTGCTGATTAGAAACAAGGATTCGTCTGCAATGGGTTCCTTCGCCACAGTTTCCGTGTCAGCACGCGGGAAGTCACACATTAACTCCGCAAAAACTAAAGATTTCTTAGACTTAGATTTCTCAAATTCCAAGTCAAACTCCTGCAGGATAACGATCCATTTAGAGTACTTGCCCCCTAGCAATTTCTTGGTCAAAATGTAGATCATAGGGTTGCAATCCGAAATTACCGTAGTTTTACGTAGTAGAATGTAGTGACGAAAACGTTGGATAGCTTGAACAACTGCCAATGCAAATTTCTCCACATGTGAGTATTTTAGCTCAGTTGGATTTAAAGTTCGACTAAGGTAATATATCACATGTTCAGTTCCGAAGTCATCTTCCTAAACTAAGACCATTCCAATGGTGGAATGAGAGGCGGCGAGATACAAGAAGTAATCATGGTTGTAGTTGGGAGGATGCAACAACGGTGCATGGGTCAACGCGTGTTTGAGTGCATCAAAAGATTTCTGAGCTATCTCATCCCAATAGAATGGAGTATTTTGCTTCAACAACCGGGTGAAACCCTTTGTAACCTCGGCGTAAGGAATGAATCGTCTTAAAAAGTTTGCTATCCCTTGCAAACTTTGGAGTTGGCGAAGACTCGAAGGAGGAGGCAATTTGATGATAGCTTCGACCTTCGAGGGATCAACGTGAATGCCGGATTTCGAAACTACAAACCCCAGCAATTGACCCGTTTCTATACAGAAGACACATTTGTGTGGGTTCAACCAAATACGATAATGCCTACACCTCATAAAGATTGCTCGTAAATGGACGAGGTGATCAGCTCGATGTAATGAATGAGCAGGCAAGTCATCGAGATAGGGTTGCACAATGTGCTTGATGTCATGAAACGCATAAGACATCGCCCTTTGAAAAGTTGCTCCAGCATTCTTAAGCCCAAAAGGTAACTTGCAATAAGCAAATGTCCCCCATGGACAAATGAAAGTTGTTTTTGGTTGATCGGCATGTAGAATATTGATTTGATTATATCCGGAAAAACCGTCCATGAAGGAGAATATTTCGCTGCCGGCACAATCATCAATGATTTGATCGATATAGGGAGTTGGGTAATTGTCCTTTGGACAGGCTCGATTAATATCCCTATAGTCGATGCATATTTTTATTGTTCCCTGCTTTTTGTTAACCGGAACAATATTCGATACCCAATCTGTTAACGGGATTGGATAAATGAAACCTGCTTTCAACAATTTTTCAACTTCTGCTTTAATTACAGCAGCTTTTCGTGGGTTAATCTGACGTAAACGTTGCCGGATGGGTTTAGCGTCCGGGTAAGTCTTGATCTCATGAACAACAATCGTGGGATCAATTCCTGGCATTTCCTCATAGGACCAGGCAAACACGTCGCGGAATTCTTGAAATAGGGCCTTATATAGTTGAATTTCGTCATCTGTACATGAGGCACCTATATGAATGTTCTCAACAATTCCGGGCTTAACCGAAATGTCAATAGGAATATTTCGAGAGATGTTTCCCAAATTTAACTCTGAATCGGGATGTTTCATTGGATTCTGAGGTTCCTTGACATATTCAATTGTAAAAATTGATGAGAAATCATTTTCAAAATGATCATCCTCAGGTAAAAACGAAGATCTGTGATGGAGATCTTCCCATGGTAAATCATCTACACATAGGATTTCATGAATTTTCTCATCAGAGTGAATAAGTTCAGAAAACGTGGTTAAATCCGAGGTTGATGTGAAAAGTGATTCCTCACGGACCACATTCATTAAGTCATTTTCGGTTGAACATGGGTCGGCAAACGACTGCACGACTTCATAGGCAATTTCATATGGACTCAAAGGCATGGCATTACCAAATGAGTCTATCTCAGATTCAGAAGGGACAATCCAAGGATCATCGTAAATAATGGTGTCTGATGTAATCATATGAATGGTTGCAAATGAAAATGATGTGTTGATTGGAGGAAAAGGAAAAGTTCCCAGTAAACCGGCATCTTTAACTAGTCCTACTCCAACATCCTTATATGGGATAGTTCTTTTACCAACATGCTGAATACTCTCCGAAGAGGCTGGGTCAGATGAAAAGTAAGCCAGCTGGTCTATTGTTACGATCTTTCCATTACGTGGAAACTTTATTACTCGAAAGACCGATGAAACGACCGTTGTCATAGCGTAAGACCAACTTCGACCCAAGAGAAGGTTGTAATCTAGAGGGGCATCAACCACCTCCACATCTAGACTAACGGTTTTTCCTTCAACCCCTATAGGCAAATCCTATAGAATGTCAAAAGGATGAAACCCACGGCCATCAAAGGCCTTTAGAATCGTCGGGGATTGATTTAGCGAAGGAGAACCAAGCGATCTCCAACACTGTATCGACATAATACACATTGAGGCTCCCTCATCAATTACAGTCCGATGAATAGGCCTGTTTTTGACTATCACTGGAATCTGGAAAGCCATTTGATGAGGCAAACGCGGTGTACTATTTTCTAGATCGAAAATCATTAGGTTCGAGTCCTGAACATCAACAGCTCCTATAGCCGACAAAAGTAATTTACGTTGTGCTAGACATGATTGCAGCACTTCCAAAGCCGACATTGCTGAGGGTGAAACAGCTAAATCCTCAACAATGTTATAATTCTGAGCCGCTCTCGCATGTGGATTGAAAGCTGACTTTCGAAGTATACCCTTGGCGGGCAGTTTGATTACCAAGTCTGGATTAGGTTTCTCGATCTGTAGTGGATCGGAACCGGGAGCTGAGGTTGATGGATTAGAATGAGAAGATTCTACTTCTTTACCATCAACAGGACTTTTACTACCATAATCTTGCGATCGAGTCGCAATCCTAACATGGGACATCATTAGTATGGGTTCTTCATTGGCATTCGAGGATGAACCTATCATCTTACTGTCTTGAGTCGGAAAAGGATCCTTCAAAACAGCAGGAGTTTGGGAACCCTTGACAATCTTCGCAACCTCTGCACGATGAGGGCAGGTTCTTGTAAAATGTTCATCGTCACAAATGAGACAAGGATAACGAGGTTTGCGCTTTTCATCATTGGTTTCTGCCTTTTCAGGTTTCTCCTTTGAACTTTTGTCTGTTTTATTCTTCTTCTTTCCTTTCTTCTTCCCACCGAATTTTGATTTGGCTGTAGATGACTCTACAATATGAATATCGGCTGAAATCTCTGCAGAAGAGTCTCCTGTTGGGGAATCAGGCAAGGTTATGATAGGGGAAGAATTCTTGAAATACTTCTTCTTACTTTTAGTGTTAACCGTGCCAATCATACCATCGGCGGCATGAGATCCCGAAGGAGCTGCAGTGATTTGATTTTGCTTGGGAAGATCGGGGATTTTTTCGTGTAATGTACCTGATTGAGTATAGACCAAGTCAAGGTACTGTGCTTGAGCAATTACTTGCTCCTCAGTAACAACTCCGGCTTTAGCAACATCTTCAGTGATCTTTGGCAACAAAGATTTTACAAACCACTCAGCCAAGATCTGATCCGGAATAAATACCTTCACTAAACGCCGTCGACGTCTCCACTCATGAATATGATCTGAAATGTAAGTGGATGTCGATTGTTTTAGCGAAGTTAACAATTCCGTGCCATTGTCATATCGGACTGGCAACTGAAAATGAGTTAAAAACGAGGTAGCTAACTGACTAAAATTATAAAAAGTGCCTCGCGGTAACTCAATGTACCATTTGGCCGCGAGACCAATTAGAGTGCGCTGGAAAAGTCTAAGACGGATTTAATCATCTGTAATGGAGTTAGATGCAAACCAGAGGTGGTAAGTCATCACATGGTTTGACGGGTCCTCTCCTGATTTACCTTCGAACTTGAGAATGTCACTGGGCAACTTATTCGGCATTGGCGGCCAAAACGAAAGATAATTAATGGGATCGTTCGTTAGGCGCGACAAGTCAGGTAGGTCCAAAGTTGCGATAAATGGTAACTTCCGATTAGGATCCCTAAAACTCTGGGTCATGAGACTAGCCCCAGGAGGAGGATATCCAGGATAACTAGGAATAGGAATCGTGTTCGGGATATTGTATCCTCCCAGAAAACCAGGATTAACTGGACCGTACTGGGGTAGTTGAGGTTGTTGATAAGTGTACCTAGGGTACGGTTGATACTGATAGACTGGCTGCTGCACAGTAGGACTGAATTGATATTGTCCCTGGTACAGTTGATAAGTAAATTGTGGTTGACTTGTGATAACCGTACTTAAACCAGGTTGTCCTACAGGCATCTGAACCGAAGTTTGAATCGTAGATCCAGACGGTGGTAAAGATGTCTGAGGAGTAGATACAGGAACAGTAGAAACCGGAGCTGTCAATACTCCAGAAGAAGGTGGGGTAGATTAAACAGATGTTGCGGCAGTTGTAGCAGTCGTTTGAGGCGGAGTACGAGGTGTACTAGGCCCAGGCTGAGAAACTACCGAAGGTACAGAAGTTTGAATGTTAGACTGGACTGGTTGCTGGGGTGAACCAGAAACTAGGGGTTGTCCAGTTTGAGATGACAACTGTACACTTGGTTGTAATACCTGTTGAGCTTGCGATGGATCCCACACTATATTCATTCCGGGGTACTGACCCATAACTGGTTGAGAATACTGAGGACCATAACCAAGTTGAGGGTAGGATTGATAATTGAAAGGTACATTTCCCGTTCCTTGAACATACGTTTGACCGGAGGGTGGTTGGAAACCTTGGTTTGAGTATTTTCCTTGGGGTTGATACCCTTGAGGCACATACTGATACTCGGGTTGACCTTGAGGTATAAATTGATACTGGGGTTGACCTTGGGGTACATATTGAGTCTGGGGTTGACCTTGAGGAACGTACTATCCCATAGGTATGTACTGTCCTTGAGGTTGCCCCCCAGATGCAAATTGTGTACCTTGAGGTTGCCCCCCAGGCGTTAATTGAGGCTGCCCCCTAGGCGGTAACTGGCCACCTTGAGGTTGAGGATTGGGAATAGAACCTGACATCATGAGAATGTCTTCTACGCTCAACGGCTTAGTACCATTGTTTCCAGTTAATAGCCCTTGCTCAATGGGTTGAGGAGATGCTCCCGAAAAAGTACCAGAAAGTGACTGATACCTAGAGGGAACAGAAGGACCGCCGTACAAAAAAGATTCAGGCGATTGAGTAAACATGGATGACTGTCCTGACATATTTACGGGAGTATAAAAACCTCTAGGTGTTGGGTGATAAGGAGCACGAGGTGGTGAAAAACTTAACCCTGAGTTTTCTAAGAAATTAGTCAAAGAAAGATACCAAGAACTGCTCCTAGGTGGACTGTAAAAAATTGATTCACGCTCCCTTAGTTCAATAACAAGTTGATTTTCAGGGATAGGGATGCCTACTTCTTCTTCCGG
Organism: Pinus tabuliformis; assembly: GCA_031772625.1. Taxonomy (NCBI): domain Eukaryota; kingdom Viridiplantae; phylum Streptophyta; class Pinopsida; order Pinales; family Pinaceae; genus Pinus; species Pinus tabuliformis. The sequence continues at coordinate 776,216,829 of CM062808.1, read as the reverse complement.
AGCAAGTTCTTCAATAGCAATAAGTCCAGAAGGAAGATCTTGGGTGATTACTCTTTCTACCCTAGGTGAACCAGGACCACTAGAAGTTGGAGAAACAAACCCCGATGTCGGAGTAACAACAAATTCACTTTCAGGCTCAGATATTTCAGGTTCCTCAACGATATCACTAGTAGACGAAAAGCTACCAGCAATTTCGGAAACAGACACTGATTGTGGATTATAATCTGCTACTAACGGTTGAAAATCAGGATGTACTATCAAAGAAGATTCTCCTTCTTCAGGTGACCCAACTCTACTATCTCTAGGAGTTACGAGGACTTTCAAGCCTTCAAGCTGGCTCGGTACTTCGTCAAGAGGTTGGCCCCGAAGTCTACGGGACTTCCTCAGTAACTCAGCCACGTTTACAAACTCAGGAGACTGGCCTCGAAGTCTACGGGACTGCCTTGTTAATTCAGCCACAGTTGAAAACTTTTAACTACTTCACACGCAAACAAAGTAAAATCTCAATGAAAAGCACCTAAAGTCTCTAAAGAACCAAACGAATTTGAATCACACGCCTAAATAATCTAGGAGATCAAACACACACAAACAGTAACTTTCCGTACTGAAAACACTAGTTGGTGATGAAATCCAACGTCGCAGAGTTCAATACAGAAATGGCGGTTGGAACAGTTACCCCGGCAACCTGCTTAATGAATAGACTGGCACAAGTTTTTCCACTTAACCGTCTCGAGTGAAGAGAACCCCCCAGAAAATCCAAGTGATTCTAGCCGACGTCTGCTCCAGGTACAGTGGGATCTTCCCACCACTGTCACCTCAGGAAGAGTCCTAAAGAATATGGCCACTAAGGTTACCAACTGAAACAAATATACCTGGGGGAACAGTTTACGATCCGATACGCACACAAGGGCAGAGTAGCAAGCTCAATCCCCTTGAAGGCTCCTTGACATAATCCAAGGTTTACCAACAAGTGACCCCAGGCTCCTCGACAATGGTTAATCTGAGGTTTACCGTTTTTAATACGTGAATATCTGGCGTCGTTCCAATGAGGAAAGATTGATTCCCACATTGGTTCGGACATGATCTCGTGCTTCTCCTTTAAGAGGAGCTTTCCCAGAGCATAAATGCAACAATTGGATTTCTTCCCTACCACAAGATACAACTACTTGTTTGTTTTTACTGTCTTGGAGAGTTAATTACTCTCCTACTCCAAGACACTAGCCTAAGCTAAGTTGGTGTATCAGAGCCCTAGAAATAAAAATGTTACTAGGTGAATTTTACTTTAAGCATTAATTTTAGTGGTTTTTGTTTAAGTCAAAAGGTGCAGAGATGAAACTCATGGTATGAAGACTCGACTCAAAATCACTAAAAATGCACCTAAGATGATTTAAACAATCTTTTTCTCTTCGATGAACTTCTAAACTAAGAAAGAGTTTGAGAATGCAAATACTTTGTAAACACAAATCTTTCTCAATTCAACAAATTAAAAGAAGAGTTTTTTGTCCTTTTCCAATGCACTCAAAACGATACAACTAGTTATTTCACAAAAATTTCCCTTTTCGTTTCAAAGCACTCAATCACTACAATACAAACTTTTTCCAAAAGAGATTTTTATATTTTTTAATAAAGCACTCAAAGCTATGAAAATGACTAACTTTGAGATCTACAAATTATAAAAACCTATTTGAAGTCAAAGCCTACTAAAAGTCTTTTTTAAGGATGTTTTACTTAGCTAGATGTAAGTTAAGGACCAATTATGCAGAACCACAAATAAGTCAAGAACAACCAATTTTGTTTTCTTTTTGAAAATGAAAGTCCAAACTCTCAAACACAAGCTTTTCGAAGTTTTGTAAAGAGAAAACTCAAAGCGGATTCCTCAACAAGGGGAGATTTCATAAATGGTCAGACTCATAAGAAGGCTGGTAGACACTAAGGTGATCTGAAGTCCCTACAGCTTCTAAGCTCAGAGCCACTACACAACCAAAATGAAAAACAAACCCAACAAGAAAAACTCCTAGGAATTTCACTTAAAACCCTAACACTAACGAAATCAATCTAAGGAAAGCTTCTGACAAGTTATATGCAGGTCTGGGCAGTGGATAACAATTTCTAAACAAACACTAAGCTGACTAACAGAGGAAATCTTAGGGTTTTTCAAAATTTTGACAGGGTCCGCAGGCCCATAGTTGACACAGGTGCAGTCCGGCTCTATGCTAAAAGCCAAGCTGCGGGTAGGTACGCACTGTGTCAAACGGCTAGGGTACGGTCCTCTCCCAAAGCTATGAAAAACAAAAAATAACCCTGGATCTACAAACTCTACCCAATTTTACACACAACAAGCCAAAAACAGAAACAAAAACACAGTTTCTCAGGTCAAAGTAAAAACAAGGAAAACAATCAAGTCCCAAGCGGAGTCGCCATTTTGTCACACGGAATAAGTCGATCTTACGGACAAGATAGACCTTCCTAGAATCTAAAGAAGACCTAATGAAAAGCAAACCGGCCAGACACTATCTTTCTCTAAATATGCTTTGATTAACAATGGCAAACAAGTGTTTTTAGGGCCTACCTTAGGTCCAACGCAAGCTTGTGGATGCCCTCGCTCCTTCGATCCAAATGAGCTCCTTTGTCGCGAATCTGCAAACACAAACAAGGCAAACAAATTAAATAGCACCTGAAAAGCCAATTGCATAAAACATATTTATCATGAAAGTCAAGGAGTCCATGAAACAAATAACATGAGATACTTGTTGAGAAAAATGAGTTTGATTGTATTAATTCAAAAGAAGAAGAACTTTACAACCTTTGCCTTGATGCTGTACAAGCTCCTCCCAGGGTTCAGCAAGAAGTCTCCTCTACTTTGACAAGTTTCACTCACTCCCCAATGAAGCCAAAAAGGTATGTGATCTCTCCCCTTAAGCTCAACTAGGAAGTCTTCATTTCACCAGCATTTACCCTAAAAAATGTTCAGCTTCTAACCTCCTTAGCAACCAGCCCAATGCCTGTATTTATAGTGCAATGGAGGGAGGTTACTAGGTCCTCCTTCAAAGGGATAAAGCCCTCCTTCAAAGGGATAGCTCCTCTCATTAAGGGATTAGCTCCTTCTCTTTTGGGATGCATGAACCACCTCAGAGCGAACAATCCATGTCAAAATTCCTTCTAGAAACCTCTAGAATTAACTCAAAGTGAGTTTTTTAAGATAAAACTTGCGCCTTTTGACTTTCACAGGGGTCCGCACCTACACCGTTAGGGACAGAGCGGGCAGGTCTACAGCTTTTGTAAACAGAAGGTGCGGGACCGCAGGTGACAGTGAGAGAAAGTGCAGAACTAGAGTTACATTGATTTTTAATGTCTTTCTCTCATTTTCAAAGCTTGACTTGAAGAGCTAAGGTCTGAGACTTGCTTAGGAGGACAGTACAAGTGATGATAGGCCCATACTAACTGCAAATAATCATGGTGACGATATTTTTGTGTAACAAGGCCAACACAGTTTCACACATAGATTGTGAATGTTTCTAAGACATTTGCCTTTCCTGCTAACATTTCCCAATTTGTTGAAAGAACTACAAAGGGAACGTTGGCATTAAATTTTGCAGAAACCATCGCCGTTGAGAAGGACTTGCGTGTTATCAGAGTCATTACTAACAATGATGAATCAAAGGACTCCAAAGAAATTGTTAGGAAGTCTCAACCTTCTTCTAGTAAGGTTAAAGAAAATGAATCATTAGATATTGAAAGCTTGAATAGGATGGTGAAAACTCTTACCAACAAAATTTCAGAGCTAAATAAGAGGTCAAGAGAGACTTCTACTAGAAAAAATCCTCCCAAGTCCTTCCTGTTTCGAAGGAATAATAATAGAAGAAATGATCAACCCACCAAGTCTACCTAGAGCTTGAATGTTGTGATGAACATAGAAAGTATCGACATGGATAATTATTGTTCTCTCCACCATGAATATTACTCAGAAAAGACATGCCCACAATGGAACCACAACATGAACACTCTGGCTACACACATTGTGGATTCCCTACTAGCAGATGAGCAGGTGAAACAGACAGAAGAAACATATGAACTTGCAACAACTAAATAAAGAAAAGGTATTAGACATGCATTCAATGCATTTCACTGTATCTATAACACTGACAAGAAAAACTCTAAAGAATCACCACAGAGTGAGGCCCCTCATCCAAAGAAAAATGGTTGATACAGTTTAAGGAGTAAAGGGCCCATCTCTGATCAGGAAGTGATGAGACATAAATTGAAGGAGAAATTGTTAAAAAGGATCTCACCACAGATTAATCCTTCTCAAAAGGAAAAAAATAAGTTTGGAGATACAACCACTTCCAATATTTTTTCCTCTGGAAATAAAACTAAGTCTACCACTCCAAAAGTGTCAAATAAAGTTACTCCCTATACTACTAGTGTAATCCCTTACTACTAGTTAGGTCCCTATACTATTAGTGTAACCCATTATTGTTATTAATGCAACCCCCTTATTATATTGTTGTGCCCATGTAGTCCCCATATTGTTATTATTATACCCCATAGAAGCCCACTATTGTTATTGTTTTGCCCTTACATTATTATTGTTATGTCAGCTCTGATTACATTATGACCCCTTAGACTCCTATATATAGAAAGGAGGTCTTGTCATTTGTATAATCCAAAAACTATTCATTTGTATAATGTAAAGGAGGTTTCCCCCTCAAAGAGGCTGATTTTTAAGTCGTTGATATATCTTTTCTATCTTTTTGTTAGCTGGTTTCATAGCATTTGGTATTAGAGCTTTGGATTCTAGGGTTTTGCTGCTCTAAACAGGTCTTCGTGGAATTTTTGCTATAAATTTTTTCTGCAACATTTCAGATGATAAAAAAACAACTCATTTGATATGAAATCATTCTAAACATCAGGTCTGGATTTCAGATATTTTCTCGCTATATTTTCAGAGCTATGATCTGATGAATTTAGGGTTTTTGAAAGCTCCAAAATTCAATTTCAAACAAGGCATCATGGAATTTTCGCTATAATTTGTTTTCTATGAAGTTTCAAACTTAGAAATTAAAACCTATTTGAGGCGAAATCGTGGTGAAGCTCGGAACCGAATTCCAAAGCTTGTTTCACTATAGTTTCAGAGATATAGTCCAAGACATTTAGGGTTTCTGTAAGCTCCCGAATTACATCCCAAAGAGGTGACGTGGGGAAAATCATCATAACTTTCTCTCTAAGAATCAGATTGAAATTTCGGAAGAGGCTACAGAAAGAGGATGGAATTTAATTTTCTATGTAATTTTTTTCAGGTCCAAAGGTCGAAACAGTAACACATGGCACTTCATACAAGTTATCTCTACTAAAAAAGTATATAAGCAGGTCATTTTGGGATATTATGAATTACTCTTTCTTGGAGAATCCAATTTCAATAAGACTGGTGGCATTGGAAAGAGGACGCAGAGGGCTACTACATATCACAATTTTAGACCTTGGAGATCTAAAATTATAGAGTTATAGTCATTTCAATATCGAGCTCCTAATATCAAGAAAATGCGATATGAGGAAGTTTGATGGCAAGGATCCAGTAAATTGGATACTATAGATGGAACAATATTTTGATCTACATGATGTACAACTGTTACAAAAGGTACATATTGCATCTTTATATTTAGAATCGAATAATTTTTTATGGTATTATTAGCCCTGAGGTGCAGTGTTGCTATTTTGAAGACTAAAGGAGGGAAATGGTCTATTTTGCTGTTGTGGAGAGGTTCCCATATGGTCCATCACCTCACTTTTCTCACTCAAGCACTCCCATCCATGTTCACTCATGTCCTAATGCAACCCTCACATCATAACAAAACTCACTTTCGCCTTGGCCCTACGTGAATTAATCCATTTTTCCCCCCTACGTATTGTTATTTTTCAGAGTAATGAGCAAAAGCCCCCTAAAACCTTACCTTTTCATCCATATGCGCCCCTTTGCACATTTCTCGAGGTCATCCCATACCTTCGTGTCCCCCGCTGTCAATCTTCCCACTGATCTAATGGTCCACACTTCATTCGACCAAGATTATACGCTCACCCACTTCGACCAATCACCACCGTTAGATAATTTCTGCCAGATCTAATGGCTATCGCGCATATCGCTCAAGCAACAAGAGAGAGGGATACTTGCCCGATAAAGAAATTTCATCTCTCTCCTCTGCTACTACGTGGCGCTCGATGAATGGAATCGGGTGGGCTCCAACCTTTACCACTTACTGCTTGATGACCACCCGATATAAACCATTTCCACTTGAGTAAACCGCTCCCGGGCGTTATCCTTTGAGCACCTCCTTTGCCCAATAGTTGTTCGATCTACCCATCTAAGATTTGACAGCTCGGACTTATTCCGCTCCCACCATGGCTTCAAGCCTCCGGCGATTGATCTCCTCTGCCCATTCCTCCCGATCTAACGAACCTCGTTCACGATCACCATATTTTATCCTCCGCCACCTGACCAACATCCTGACTGTTGATCCACACCATCCAACGGCCCAGGTGCCCCCATACCTCACTTCCCACTAGTCACCTAGGGAGGAAATTTGTTGGCTTTGTCAGTGTTTTTGACAGTTGGATAGTTGAACTGAAATAACAGAATGCATGGCTGAAAGGGGAAAAAACAACAGCACGATGCAGTTGAACCAACATAAATGATCATGGAACATCGCTGGCACGAGCGAACCACCTGACAGCGCAGCGAAATTACCAGAATTTGATTACCGTGTTTGTTAGAAACAGAGCTCTCTGAGCTCATGTTTGTCTAGTTATGGCATCAAGTAGTTAGAAGACAGAGGGGATAGATTAAGACATCTCGAGCCTCAGAGAGTTCGAGAGTATTGTAAAAATCCTATAAATGGCTGAAAGTTCGAAGTAATAGGGGTTCAACTTTTGGAGACTGTGGATACTCTGTTCCTCCCAGTGTCTCATCTTCATTCCAGTAATACAAGCTTCTTTTGCTGTTACATGTTCAATTGCCATCTTCTCCTCTGTTCTAATCTTGCACTTGAATAGGTTATTCATGTTTTCTTCTGTGTCTAATGCTAGATAACTGTCATCTTATCTCTACATTGATAAATTAGATTTGCAAGCTTCATTTACTTTCTGTAGCTAGCCATTCATATGTGTTTATTTATGTATCTGCTGGTACAGTCAGGATTCTCCATCTATTCATTGAATCTATTAACTATTGAGCATTAGTGGTCGAAAGCCTTGTCAAGCTAAGGGTGTTCATGCATATCTTGAGTGAAAACAGAGTTGAAACAATCATCTGACTTGATCCAAATCCCAATCCAATCCAATAGTTCAAAGAATGATATTGAAGATTTATATGTTACCAGGCATCTCCGAGCTACAACCTAGGAGAGTTTCCTGGAGTGCTAACATAATGGACTGTATGGGAACCTCTCCATGACAGCAAAATAGACCATTTCCCTTCTTTAGTCTTCAAAATAGCAGCACTGCACCTCAGGGCTAACAATGGCTCCTTCTGGGGATGAAAGCCTCCCTGTGAGGTTTCAAGAACTGCAGACTACTGCCTTTCCAGTAACAACCAAAACAAACTTCTCTCTTAGTGTTCCATTAGGCATGGAGTTTATTTGCATAGAAAACAAAAACTGAAAAAACCTATTACAATATTAAGGCCTTAAAGCCTAAGGTATTCAAAGTGGATAGCTAACCTTGTGGTAGTAAGAAAGAAGAATGGAGAAATTAGGCTTTGTGTTGACTTCAGGAATCTGAACAAATGCTCTAAAAAAGACAACTACCCCCTGCCTAATATGGAACATTTGCTGCAAAAGTTTCAAGGGCTAGAGTCATGTCTTTCTTAGATGGATTGTAAAGGGAAAGATGAAAAACTTATAGATGGATGAAAATTGCAAAATCCAAGAAAGTAGAGGATGTGGGCCTCATGGAGGAAAAGGTACAACCAATGGGTAATGAATTAGCTGACTTGAGACTAAAGGAATAAGTCATGAAAGAGCAGTTGCAGTTAGAAAAGAAGAGGCTGAGAGAGCAACTATAGGAAAAGGAGGCACAACTTGCCACCATGGAAAGTCTATCCATGAAGGCCATCTAGTGTAGGAAACCATCCAAATCATATGCCATTTTCCCCAAAGAACAATGAGCTAAGGAAGAGAATCACATGAAGAACAACATGGCAAGAATATGTATAGGTTTCTCAGAGGATGAGGAATAATTTCAGTAGGGGTGTGGTGATGGGTCCCATCAATAGGTATATTTTGAGGCCCATTGTGCTATTTTCCAACCCTTAAAATCTCTTTTTATCACATTAAACACATTTGTTTTACCATTATGTGGATAGGGAAGAGGTGAGGGGTGTCATATTTGAGCCTACCTATGATGTCAAATTTTTGGAGGTGCATGCATGTTGTTGCTGATATGATGATAGATCAATTGTCCTTTGGAGGTGTTGAATTCCTTTGTTTTTCTTATGCACAGGTCTTCACAACATGATGATGTAGTCGATTGATGAAATTTTTCTTCCATGTAAGTCTCTTTCTAGTGTTTGATTTTTTGTTGTTGGAGTGGATAAGTGACCCGAAAACTGCTCCTCAGGGATAGTGTGACTTATCTAGACCTTAGAAATGACTCTTGCAGCTCCAGAATGAATATTTGGCCACCCTGAGGAATCAAGAGGAAATTCCTAAGGTCTAGTGAAGTCACACCATCCATGAGGAGAAATTGTTAGGTCACCTATCCACTCCAACAACAGTATATCGAACACTGGAAAGAGACCTACATGGAAGAAATATTTCATCAGGCGACTACATCATCATGTTGTGAAGAATTGTGCGTAAGAAAAACAAAGGAAGTCATCACCTCTAGAGGATAGTTGTTCAATCATCATCTCAACAACAACATGCATGCGCCTCCAACAATTTGATTATTTGAGAATTTGATTTTTTCAATTAGTCTAGATTTCCTCCCTGCAATTTACTTCATGAAAAGAAAATATTGATAATTCATCAGTAATTTGTTGACAAGGATCAGAGGCCTTTTCTATGGCACAAGAGATGGAAGAAAGGGTGAAAAGTGTTGCTTTTAATGGACAAAGGTGGAAATGAGAGTGGATAAGAGGTCAAGTAGTGTGGAAAATGAATGATGAGGCTATGGTGGACCCCTCCTCTTGTTCCTAGATGAAAAACATAAGACCTGAACCATTTTTCTATGCCGATCAGAGTGAATTTGGAGTGAATTAATAATATATATTAATGGAAAGGAAATCTATTCTATTTTCAAAGGATAGGAAATCAAATTTTACATGAAGTAAATTGCGGGAAGGAAATCTAGACTAATTTCAGAAATCAACCTTCAAGATGCAAGCAATGTAAGAGCTAAATGGCGACCTAACCAAGCCTCAGCGCAACCAAAGTGGTCTCATAGAATTCATAGGCTATAAATAAACTTCTACCATGAATTTGGAGTGAATTTTGGCAAGGAAGATATAGAAACAAATTGCTCCAGTGCTGACCCCTCTTAAGTTTATATGAAACTCCGGTTAATAATTTAAGTTGGTAGCCTTGGGAGTTGCACTATTCTTGTTGCAATACCAGGGATCATCACATTGATCCAAATGTCTATTGTTTTGGTCGTAGGAATGTTGATATAGTTTTCAATCGTGGTGGAACACTTTGACTGGTCAGAGTAGAATGTGTAGCGATTGATCATTGTTTCAATGCATCACTGGTCTAAATGTTTGTTTTAGACTTTAAGCTTCTGTGGTCATCTTTTGGAGAGTTATGACTCAGATCACTATGTTCATCTTGTCAACATTTCGAATCCTAAAGGGGATCCATCTTCGGGACATAAAATGAGTGATAGATTGATAAAAAAAAATTACTGACCAAAACAGATAAATAAATACTTAATGAGTAATAAATTAAAAATTGACTAATTCATAAACCTAATATATATATATATATATATATATATATAAAACTAACCTATATTAAAAACCTAATATGAATTAATAAATTTATATAAATAAATAATTACTTTAATTAATTTTTGAAATGTATATAAATCCATTTCAATTGAGATACAAATTTTATAGATAATTAAATTTAATCAGTAATAAATTTTTATTTATAAATAATTTAATACATTAAATACTTAACTAATATTAGTAATAAATAATTTGATTTTGTTTAAATTTATAAATTATTTTTATTTTTATATTTGTTAAAAAGATTATATATTTTACTTTAAAATTTTATTTTATTTAAAAAATTTAATTTAATTTTAATGGTTTAATTTATATTATTAACGATAAAACCTAATATCACTCAGAATTATAAAATCATTTTTATAATAAATAATTTATTATTTGATTAATTTTATTTTAATTAATAATTAATTAATTAATTTATATATATATATATATATATATATATATATATATATATATATAACTATTCTTAATAATTATTTATTAATAATAAACATACATTTATTTATGTAACAAATAAATGATCATTAATTTAAATAAATAATTATTAATAATAATTCTTTCCACCACTAATAATTAATAAATTAAAGATTTTAATTAATAATGAATGAATGAATGAATGAATGAATGAATGAATGAATGAATGAATGAATGAATGAATGAATGAATGAATGAATGAATGAATGAATGAATGAATATATATTTATTTTAGTATTTCTAAAGAGATTTAACGAAAGGAGAGGGAAATACCTAGGATACTATACCTCAAAAGATCTAGAAGCATTGATATGCCTGATCAGGGGAAGCCAGTTTCCACTAATCTCATTCCCATTGTCCCTGTTGAGGTTATGTGGAAATTTCATAATCTCAAGAGCCTCTTTGATTTTTCTCTTTTGATAATGATCTTCCTTTGCAATAATTCTGGCGTTCTCCAAACAAGCATGATGCTTGGTTTTGGAGGAGTGTTCTGAAAGGGATGAGGTGTGTGATCTCCCATTCTTAATATCTGCTACGTGCTCTTTAAGTCTTGTTTTTAAAGATTGTCATGTTTCTCCAATATAACTTCTGCCATAAGAACAATCAATCCTTGACAGACCTCATTATTTGCCTAATCATTCCACATGTTGTAAACTGAGTGAATATGTCGTTCTTTCTTAAAATCTTAGCGATTTTATTTGTAACTCCTTGAATAAATGGAAGGTAAACTTTCCCACAATTTTCTTGGGGGCTCTTGGAGAGGACCTTCCCTTGAGCTCTTTTTATAGCTTTCTTAATACCAAATTACTTGTATCCTATACCTTTAAAAATAGAGGTTAAGTGCTTAATTTCTTCATTTAGGTGATCAGAGTCAGATATTCTAAGAGCCTTGACAGCAAGAGTGTTTAGGACACCAAATTTTTGGGATGGATGATGGTACAAGTCAGCATGAAGATAGTTTTCCATGTGGGTTTTCTTCCTAAAGGCTCGGTGTCCCAAAGTATCATCCTTCTTTCTAATAACCAGGGCATCTAGAAAAGGAATTCTATTGTTTTCTTCAAGCTTCATAGTAAACTTGATTTCATATGATATAGAGTTAAGATGATTGAAAAACTTCTCAAGCTCAGTCACACCATGACTCCATTTCAAGTTGGTGTCGACAACAAATCTCTTCCACCATGATGGTTTCAAAGGGTATGAGTCAAGGGATTTTCTTTCAAAATACTTCATGTATAAATTGGCGAAAATTGGTGAGAGAGGGGATCCCATCATGACTCTAGATATCTGCTCATAATAACTACCCTGGAAGCTGAAAAAAGTGGAACGAAAACAAATTTATGCAAGGTTAGATGTTTCTGGATCAATGACTTCTTTTATAACATGAACAGACTCATCCAGAGGAATCTTTGTAAAAAAAGAAACAACATCAAAACTAACCAAAATATCATCCTTATCAACCCTTGAATGTGAATGCCTTGATTTGGTATAAAAAATAATGTGAACTCATTGATGAATCACAATGATCATTGTAATAAATTGAAGTGGTCAATGTGGATGGTAGATTTGGTCCATGGACAATATGTTAGGCATGATAGTCAAATATGCCATGCATTATACTGCTAATGGGTTTGCCTATGTGAGTTTTGAAGGGAGTGTGCAGAGCTTATACAATAAACACAACGTGATGCATAAGAAAATGTTGATTAGAGGATTTAAGGAAAATGTGTTGCAGAGCTCATCAAACTAAATGTCCAGTGTGTATGGTAGAGCAAAAACTTGTAGATAATGTGCATTAGACAATGTGAAAAGTGTGTTTAAGGAGTGTGTATGGAGGTTTCGTGTGGTGATTATAAAATGGAATTACTTGTGTGTTGGGCTTATATTTAAATATGCAAATGGACTATAGAGAGGTTAGACAAGGAGGATATCCCCTAGACCTGAGAAATGGAGTGAGTGAGAGTCTTAGATGATGCACATGGACCGAGAGTGTGAAGCCTAAAGTGTATGAAAACTTGCAAAGAAAATCAATTGTAGACTTGAAATAATTCAAAGACGAGTCTTATGTCATTTGAGGCATTACTAAGCCAACACTTGGATCTAGTGCGATTTGGTATTGAATGAGTATCTATTATCTTATTAACATGTGGGTCAATTTTATGCCTAGATGTAGTGCATATTTGAAGAACCGCATGTCCTGTATGAAATCTAAATAGCTAATGGAATTAGGGAGTGATTTGGAGCATATCATGATGGATTTGTGCAATAATGTGATGGAGTGCACATTGTAGTTGTTCTGTTTGTGGTTTTCAACAATGTTGAAGTTTGCAGGGGGTTGTTTTGGTATATTGTCATTGTTATATAAATGTGTTGATTATAGTGCATTATTGTAGCATAATGTTGTTGATATATTTGTTGAGTGCAGGGTATTGTTAGCATTGGTACCAATGCCTTGTTGTTTGATTATTGTCTTGAGTGGTCATTTTATTTTGTTAGGTGGAGTTGTAGCTGCTGAAGTTGAGAGTGTGAATCAATCAAATTTATGTGAGTCAGAGCTTGGTGCCTAGGGTTTGTTACATGTCATGGGTAGAGGTATATATTGCAGAGAAGAATATGCTGTGAAAATTTTGATAATTTATTGTATCTATTGATTTAGTAGGGTTTTTTATGTCATATTGAGTAGAGTATGAGATGATGTATTGATTGAGGCTAAGAGTGAGAGTTTGATGCTGCTAGGATTTGTGGTAGAATTTATATTGTAGAGAGATTGATATATCGAGAATAGTATGAAAATGTATGAAAGGGTGGTCCATAGTGATTGAGGAAGTTGAGGCTTAGGGAAAGTGGTGGCTTGCCAAGATAAGAGTAGTGGCTCCTTGCTGGTAGTGGCCCCTTGCTGGTAGTGGCCAACAAAAAATTGATAGGGAGTTGGGGCTTCCTAGCTGGTAGTGGATAACACATTCTAGTAGGGGTTGTGTCTCCTAGTTGGTAGTGGAAAACTAAACTATTTAATGAATTTTTTGATTTATAATAGAATAACGAGAAGTAGCACAACAACAATGGGGTGGTTTTTCTCCCCTTGAGGGTTTCTACCAAAACTACTTGTATCCTGTGTGTTTGATTGTAATAATGATTATCATGTTGGTTAAGTGTTAATACCTACGTTGAGTTTACATGTACTGATTTATTGTTTTGTGATGGGCCATTGATTCTTTAATATATGGGAAAAATGTTAAAAAATTGTATAAGATTCTCACTACTTATTCACCCCCCCCAGTAGTGATCTAATTCCAACATAACCAAGGTCATGGTCAATCATAATTGTGGTCAACCTTGGTCAAGCATAGTCAAACAAACATTGTCAACCATTTCTATAATAAGAAACCATGGTCAACCATATTCAACCATTTTCTATCATAAAATACAATGGTAAACCATATTCAATGATGGTCATGGTCAACCATATTTATCCATATACTTTTTCAATGATATTCAACTACATGGTTAACCATATTCAACCATGATCAACATCAACCATGGAAAATATAGTCAACTATCATCAACCATAGTCAACCATGGTCATAGTACACCCATGCTCATAGTCATGGTCAACCACAATCAACCAAGGTATCATTTTTGGTCATGGTCTTGGTCAACCATTTTCAACCATAATTTACCATGGTCATGTTCAAACATTCTTGAACATAGTCAACCAAAGTAAACTATAGCCCACAAAGGTCAACCAAATTTCACCATGGTTAAATGTGGTCTACCATGTTCAACTATAAATTTCCATTTTTAACAAAAGGTTTCCATGGTAAAACATGGTCAATATTGGAAATATGTTGTTGTTCAACCCAAAATTTTGTACACCTCTTGAACATATGATAACTTGATAGTGGCATGTTAGAAACAAGTTCCAATGATAGTAAAAGAATTCCTCGATGAAAAAATTTCCTCAGATGTGCAGATAGATAGGAATAAATTGAAGTTTCATCCACCACACAGCTTATTGACTTATTGTGTGGCATCAGACATATATTATTAAATAAACTTGCATGATCGCATCCAGTTAGTAGATTTTATGGTGTTTGGTCTCACTTCCCGAGATTGTTGCATTTTAGTCGAGGAAACATTAACCATAGCTTAGTTTTTTCCACTACAAGGGCATGTTAGTGATGATGGAAGGCTTTCCCAAAAGCTTATCCACTCAGGTCTATAAAAAGAGGAGTCAAGCCAAGGAAAAATAGTAAATTCAGGATACTTTCAGAGAAAAGTTACGTGGACACTTTTATGCAAAATTGAGAAATAGAGAGAGAGAGAGAGAAGGCCCATCCCTTAGGAGAGATTGAGCTTCTCACCTAGTGACCTTTTACACAACGAGGTGAAGTCATAGTAAATTTTATGAGCACTGTACTTATTTCTTTTCTTTCCATTGAGTTGTATTTGTAAGATGATATATTTGTCTATTTACTTCATGTGAGTAATTATGAGTCTTTATTATCTTATAAATCATGGATCTAACCTGGTTTTTATACTAGCAATTATCTTGTTGCATGTTACCATCTAACCAAGGGTTATTTCATCTCTCTCATACATTCTTGAGGGAAATAACCACCAATAGGAGTGGAAAATCCAGTGGGTTTAGATCTTAATTTCTTTCTTTTTTCCTCATTTGTTTTAGTTTTCCATTCTCATGTTTGCTTGTAGGTACCTTGCCCGTGCTTTTGTATGTTATCCCATTCAATTTTTTTACAAGAATCAGGGCAAAATCACTTGCATAATTTTATCATATAAAAATGGTGATGGCTCGTGTGTGACCATGTGAGATTTACCTAAACAATCACACAACACTACGTAGATATCACTGTAACAACCACGTGGTTGAGGTAAAATAACACGACCTAAGTCTGTCTCATATGGCAGTAGCCATTATCTTGTTTGAGACCTACAACTCCTTTATTTTTGTTTTCTTAAACTGATAAAATCAAAAACTAAAATCAACAAAAATTAAATAAATTTTACCTCATATAGTATAAGTTGGGGAAATATCACTTAAATTCATAAATTTTATTTAATTGATGGCCCAATGCCACCCTAACTAGAGTTATTTTTGCTTTTCGTTTAGAAAAAAAGTACATATTTTTTTCAAAGCAACCATACAATTCTAGTTTAGAAACTTCACACATAAATAGGTCTCAACTCCTTTATTTTTGTTTTCTTAAACCGATAAAATCAAAAACTAAAATCAACAAAAATTAAATAAATTTTACCTCATATAGTCTAAGTTGGGGAAATATCACTTAAATTCATAAATTTTATTTAATTGATGGCCCAATGCCACCCTAACTAGAGTTATTTTTGCTTTTCGTTTAGAAAAAAAGTACATATTTTTTTCAAAGCAACCATACAACTCTAGTTTAGAAACTTCACACATAAATAGGTCTCACTCCAAAATAGAATACCACATGTGCTCTTTGCCTTGCTCTCTTATGAGTGATCTATGAAAATTAATATTGTATTCTATTTTGGTCTTGAAACCCCTCACGTAGTCATATATTTGTGTTATTTTAGTAAGTAAGCAAATTTTGGTGTAGGAACAATTGTTTAACACTCTATACTTATTTATTAATCACTTCCAGTTTCTTTCTTTTACAAACACATCACTCTTCACACAAATCACTCCTTAATTCAAATTTCCTTTAAAATCAACCCATAATCTTAATTCACCAATACTAAACCTCCACAAGAGGGGCACAAAATAATTGAGTAGTTTAGGTAGGACACTTGGTTTAGGCATCCAAAAAACACCCTTTGTCATTTACATCTGAAACATAAGTCAATTAAGTAGGGAGCTATAAAATCCTTCACAACTAGATGGAAACGACTACCCGGGAGAAGTGACATCATGTCACTCAGAGGTTAAACCCAAGGTATGTTGGTTAGTGCAATCACTTAGTGGCTACCCACTACTTTTGTTCCGAGTCAATCACATACCATTAGAAGGCCAATTGTTTCTCCCTCTTCTAGTGAAGGTCCCATAGTGACTAGTATTAGGAAATGTATCTTACCCTATAGGTGACCTTTTTGGGAAGCAATGGTATCAAGATTTGATTTCAATGGCTGTTGGTACACTCCTAGTCTCCTTCATTATAACCTATTTACACCAAGTATGTGGGTACCATTCATTTAGCAGACTTGCGACCCCCACCAATGGTGGATTTTTGAAAGGTTCCAATGATTATTATTAAGTGGACATGATGTGTTGGTGTTTAAGAATGATTTTCCCCCCCATTGCATGGATGAGTGAATTCAAAGTACTTGACATTTTTTTTAGCATCTTTACTATACCATTTTGCATAAGTTTTGTTGTCATTTTAAAAACACATGTATTAATTAGGAAAAATAATTACATCTTCTTGAAACCTATGCAGATTCAATTTACTTGTCACCATGGCAAACATAGGTTCAATATGCTAGTCCTAAAGACTCTAAATTCTTTCTCCCTCAGAAGGGGGAATTTCTACTCTTTCCACGCATAAAAGAGAAAACAAATAGATGCCATCTCGAGCGTTGGTAGTTGGATCCTATTTACTAGCAGCTTTGTTTCTTAGATCCATTCAAGGGACTCCTCCTTAGTCACCTTCCATCTTTACCTCAACATCGACTCCTTCGGGAGCACCCCTGCTACCAAATATGGCCAAAAAACAAAAAAAATCCTACTGTTTCCACCACTTTTCCCTTTATTGCACGTCTGAATCTTCTAGACTTGAATAAACTCATTAATGATCATGTTATTCATGATTCATCTTGGACCTCTATGCAAACCAAGATTCCCATAGACATCTTGAAATTTGAGGGAAAACCAGGGGGAGACCCTTCTAATCATGTGATGTCATTTCATTTGTGGTGTTCATCCAACATTTACACAAAATATATTGTTCTCCTTCTCTTATTCCAATGAACCTTTTTTGAAGAATCTACCAATGGTATGTTGATAAAACTTCCATGAAGCGCACCACCTTCAATTCATTAGTACTAGAGTTTATTAAATCCTACCAATTTGCTATCTTCCATGATCTTGGGATTGAAATTCTCTCAAATGTATGCCAGACTATGGCTATACATATTTTGGATCACATTAAAAAATGGAAGTGATGTGATAACCTCTGTAAAATCATACTCGTTGACTCATTTCTCCTTGATTGGTTTTTGAAAGCCCTCCTTCCTTTGATCACCAAAGATGTTGCTTCAACCATGCCTACTACTAAAGTTGAGGCCATTACCAAAGCCCAACAATATGACTTAATTTACTCTCAGTTAGGATATTTTTATATGGCTGTTCCTCATGCACCTTAACATTATACCATTGAATCAACCACACCTGTAGAATTCAATTCAGTTGATGGTCTCATCGGCTAAGTTTCCCAACCTGTGGCACAAACCATTTCACAAGGATAGATTGTTGTTGCACACTAACCTTGTGCTCCACCCAAAAAACCCCTTGTCACTTCCACCATATCTCCACCTCACACTCATGGAGTGATATGCACTAGTGAGACTTTCCTTAGCACATCTAACCCCTTGTAGAGTCCAAGATTGTCTTACCCTGACACCCCTTTTTGCATATGTTTCCACTCTTTTCCTACATTTTATACCTAAATAATGCCACATGCACCAGGTTTTGATAAAAGTAAGTAATAATATGTCTTTTTCTTCATGTTTGATTATATGCCCTATTGTTTTGTTAGAGAATGCAATTGGCTATAGAATTGGTCTGTTTCCGCAACTAATCCAAATTTTTGTAGTTGTCTCCATTGTTTGCAAGGTCCAAAAGCTCCAGGTCAGCGATGAAGTATATGGATGGATAGGGAATGGTCCCATCATGGATCCATTCCTATCCCCTTCAACTAGTTCGTCAAGATGAGAGCAAGATATCACAGTTAAACCCCAAAGTCAACCATAGGATTGTCGCCGGAACGAAATCCGAGTTTCATCAAAACCTTATCGATTTTATTTCGGAATAGAAAATCAAAGGTTTAGCGATATAGTTAGTTAGAATAAAGATATCTAGGCTTAAATTACTCATGATTGTTATGCTAAAGACTTGTTATAAAAACTATGGCCGCACTGTTATTTGGTGTGCGCCGAATGATGTAATTTTGAGACAGTTTGTTAAATTCCATTTACAAGCAATAGAACTGGTTTTGTGTGTGTATGCGTTGCATTGATTGGAGATTATGGACTGATCTATGGAGGGCCCCTATGACAGTGACAGGTCTTTAACCAAATGCAATTCAATTTCTTTCCATTCCTTTGAATACTCTATTTTTGTGTGAGAAATGCAGTATGATGAGTTCACCAGTGAATCGTTGTATGCATGAGTACTTTCATTTGCTTTATACCTAGATTAATTTGTTATTTGAATTGCTTTCTACCTGGTACAACACGATTCTTTCATTTTCTTTTTATCTAGAATAGTTTAATTGTGTTTGCTCCATAAATATAGATGCTGCTTAGAATATCTTGTTTGAATAAGATTGAGTAAGTAAAGGTGTGAGAGCCTTCTTCTCAACAATTGAATTTAGACAATACTTCTTTTTAGTCTAATAGAATAGATTTCTCTTAGTGAATTAGAGCTGCAGCCTAAAGACTCAAGACAAAAATCCCAAAATAATCTAACACAAGTAGAAGTTAGAAGCACCCTCATATCATCCATAAACTAATTCAATAGAAAATATCTCTTAATAAATTAGCTAATAACTTTAGGGATCGAGACATTAATATAATCAACAACACCATCTCCATACTAACCTTAAGTTTAGAACCTAACAGGAACATAGAGACATAAGGAATAACTTCTAGCACATATAGGGCATCTGTAATTCATCAGTCTACGCACCCTGGTTGACAATTTATGCTTAACAATTTAAAGACATTAAATTGGCCAAACATTTTGGCATCATTGTCAGGGAAGTACAAATAGAATTTAAAAAAAATCAAAAAATCAAAACATGATATGCATAGGGATAGAGACTCTAGAGGTAGATTTGTAGGGCGAGGAAGAAGTTTAATTCCCACAAATCCACTCACTTCACCTAGACTTTGAGAATCCACACCACCTACTCAAACCCAAATTCCTTTTAGAGGTCGACAAAGGCTTCCTGAAATCTCAAGATCGGAAATCAAATCCAGAACTTCACCCACTTCCTCTACTGAAGCTGTAATTTAAGAAAATCACATCCCCAACTATAGGAGTAATCTTTCTATCCTCTACAGGTGAGAAAAATTTAGGAGAAAAATTAGAAGTTCCTAGTGAAGAAGAGGAATCAAAAACTTATTTTGAGCAACCATTGATAGAGGAACCAGAAAGACTAGAAGAAAACTATATTAGTTCTGAAGAATCTATCATGGTTGAAGAAGGAGAAGGAGAAGTACACAATGTCCATGGCGAAGAAGATATGATTGAAGGAAGAGGAAGAGGAAGAGGAAGAGGAAGAGGTAGAAGTAGAGGAGGGGGTAGAGGCAGAGGAAACCAATATCCTTCTAGATTCCCTATTTTTGATGAAGATAAGATCCTCACAATGAAAAATATATCACCCTCAATTCTTCCTAATTTCCACGGAAAAAAAAAAAACGAAGATCCATAAACATTTCTCTTCTAATTTGAAGTATTATGCAGATCATATGACTATCTGCATGATGCTTAAAAGTTAAAATTTTTCCTTGCCACATTAAAAGACTCAACATTAAGATGGTTCATGAGTCTAGGAGTGCATTCTATAACAACCTGGGGACAAACGAAAGAGGCTTTCTTAGGAAAATATAGAGATTATTGTATGCCTAGTAACCTTAAAGATGAAGTCTTCAAAATGACACAAAAATAAGATAAAAATCTTGAAGACTTAGTTTAAATGTTTGTTTATAATGTTAAACGAGCAAAAATGGATAATTTGGATGAAGAAACCTTAAAATTCCTCTTACTCAGAGCTATTAAAGATGAGTGGATTGGTCTCCTTAACCTAACTAGGAAAGGAGATATTTCCCAACTACCATTTGCAGATATTTGTGATTTATGTGTACATATCTCAAGGGGTAAAGCACAAGTTGGAAGGAGTCCTAGAGACCCTCTCTTGTCAAGAATTAACAAATCCATAGCTGGGATAGTCAACAGGGTAGAATTAGGAAATTTTCTTGATACCTTCAAAACAGATATTTTAGGGAGCCTAAGTGAACAAATAGACACCCTTATAATACAAAACAAGCAAAATTCTGAAAATGTTGCATTATTTATCTTCTTTCCCAAATGTCAAAAGAAACATGCTCTAAGAGAGTGTCCTCTAGATTCAAAAGCCATAGAAATTTGTGTCATATGTGCAGATAATCATGATACGAAGGAATGTCCATCCTTACCAGGTCTTAAGGCTGTATTTAATGATGAAGGAATATCAGAACCAGTAGACCCTCTCTACTTTATAGCCAAAAGACCATGGAAAAAGCCCCAACCAAATCAATCACAAGGATTTACACCACAACAATTCATCCAGTCTTCACAAAATATTTGGAATTCAACCTCACAGCCTTGGGCTCAACCACAGTCACAACCTTGGAATCAAGGATGGCAAAATCCTTATGGAGCTTATGCTCAATATCAATAATACTCACCATCTTACCTTCCACCACAATTTCTACCACCATCTAATCAAATTCCCCAAGCTAACCAATTACCACAAATTCCAGTTCAGAATCAAAACCCACAGCTCTCCCTACCATTTCCATAAAAACCAAATCAATTACCTCCTCAACCACTTCTGAATCCCAAAAATAAAATACCACAACAACTGGTATACAACATGGAGGGTAAGAATCCTCAAACTTATGTAATAACTCCACTAGACCTAAATAATGTTCAATTAAGGTCTGGAAGAGTATTACCAAGAAAACCCCCTGTTGTCATTCAAGAAACAAGATCCGATCTTCAAAAACACAAAAACAAAACAGAAGAAGGAGAGACCTCTCTCCCTCTAGAGGAAAACAAACAAACATAAGAAGTTCCAATAAACACTCCCATCATAGAACAACCCTCGGTATCAATTAGACCACCTTTCCCTGAATGGTTGAAAATTGATGAAGGAGTAGAAAAACAAATTATCTTGCCTGATTACAACATGATGGATGAATTGAGAAATGTTTGTATTAAGATTCCTTTACTACAAGCCATAAAATAAATACCAGTTTTTGCAAAAAAAAAATTAAGGAACTAATTACATAAAGATCAGGGAGAAAAAGAAAAGATATGAAAAGAATTCAGTTAGTTGGAAAAATTGCAGATATTATGATGGGGAAGACAACAATTCAAAAATACTTAGATCCAGGAAGCCCCATTGTAAAAATTCATATCAATGGAACTGAAATACCAAACACACTGATTGATCAGGATTAGCCATAAACATAATGAGAAAACAAGTTATGGACACACTTAGGCTTCCTAACCTTCAATACACACCAACTTTATTTCAATTAGCATATAGGTCTGTGATTAAACCTGATTGTGTATTGGAAGATGTTTGTGTATCCTTAGATTCTTGGGAATATCCTGTTGATTTCATGGTCTTAACACCTAAGAATAATTTAGGAGGACATCCATTAATTCTAGGAAGACATTGGTTAGCTACAGCTGATGCTTTCATTGGTAGTAGATCAGGTGACATGTTTATTCCATATGGAAATTCTATGAATAAATTTACATTATATCCTCCTGCAAGAACAACAATAGATACAAAAACTGAAGAATGGATAGAAGATGAAGAAGACATACAACCTATTTTTACTACTGAACAAGTAAAAGAGGAAGACTAAATTTACTGGAAAATAATGCATCTTCCGCACATTATGATCATAGTCGCAATGAATATCTCTCATCTAAACAAGTATCATTGCTTTCCATGGAAAAATTTGGGAATTCCTTGATAGAAATCTTTCCAGGAAAAACCTTGAATGTCAATGAAAACCTGGAAGAAGTGAAAAAGAATCAGTTAATAGAAATTTTACAGAAACATTCTTCTGCTTTTGCATGGGAATACACTGACATGAGAGGGATTGATCCTAAAACTTGCATACATCATATCTACATTGAACAAAATGCAAGACCGGTTAGACAACCTCAATGGAGAATGAACCCAAATTTAAAAGAAATTGTTAAGGAGGAATTGCAGAAATTGTTAAATGTAAATTTCATCTACCCAATATTTGACAGTCAGTGGGTTTCACCCCTAGTAATCGTTCCTAAGAAAAACGGAAAATGGAGAGTATGTATCGATTATAGGGAACTAAATAAATCAACATTAAAATACCACTTTCCACTACCTTTTATATATCAGGTCTTAGACACACTTGCAGGAAAAAAATATTTTTCCCTTCTTGGACGGGTTCAGTGTATATAACCAGATTCAGGTAACCCCTGAAGATCAGGATAAAACTACATTCACTTGCCCATGGGAAACTTATGCTTACCGAGTACTTCCCTTTGGGTTATGCAATTCTCCAGCAACATTCCAAAGAGCAGTCCTCAGAATTTTCTCTGATCTTATTCATGATTGTGTGGAAATGTACATGGATGATTTCACAGTTTATGGAGATTCATTCAATGAAACATTGGAAAATTTGGAAAAAGTACTAATAAGATGTAAAGGAACAAATCTCTCATTAAGCCATGAAAAATGCTTGATGATGTTTAACGAAGGAATTGTTTTTGGTCATCATATTTCAGGAGATGGAATCAAAGTAGACTCATCTAAAGTTGAAGTCATTTCTAATTTATCAGTGCCAAGTTTTCAAAAAGATGTTAGAAGTTTTCTCGATTTTACTGGATACTATAGAAGATTCATAGAAAACTTCACAAAAATTGTATCACCACTCTTTAAATTACTCACCAAGGACTGTGAATTAAATTGGGATTATGAATGTCAAGCTGCCTCTAAAACTTTGAAAAAGAGAATTTTTGAAGCACCTATCTTAAAAGGACGTATCTGGAAATTGCCTTTCCATATCTCAATAGATGCTTTAGATTCAGCCTTAGGGGGTGCATTAAGAGAAAAAGATCTTACTCCTTATGTAATCTATTATATTAGTAAAAATCTAACTCCTGCAGAGTTAAATTATACTGTAACTGAAAAGGAGTTTTTAGCTGTAGTTCATGCCATTAACAAATTTAGACATTACGTAAATGGCTATGAAAATTTTGTTCACACAGACCATTTTTCCATTAGATACCTAACGAATAAACCAGTCACTAATGGAAGAATAACCATATGGCTCTTACTGTTACAAGAATTCAACATAACCATTCTAGATAGGCCAGGAAAATAGAATACAATTGCCGACTTTTTATCTAGAATACAAAATGAAAATAATGATCAACCCGTAGAGGATAAATTTCCCGATGAATATCTTTTTGCAGTATCTACTAAATCACCTTGGTATGCAGATATTTCTAACTATTTGGCTATAAGAAAAATGTTATTTCATTTATCTCCTAGGGAAAAGAGAAGAATAGTCCACAATAGCACATCTTATTCATGGATAAATGAAGAGTTATACAAGACAGGACCAGATCTCATCATCAGAAGATGTGTTCGAGAGGATGAAATACCAGAAATACTTAAAGCTTGTCACGATGAGCCATGTGGGGGACATTTTTTTGACAAAAGGACTGCTTACAAAATATTTCTTTTAGGATATTATTGGCCTTCCATTTTCAAAGACACCAAAGAATATGTTAAAATATGTGACAGTTGTCAAAGAATGGGAAAACCCACTCTTTCAAATGAAATGCCACTGCAACCACAGGTACTCATCGAACCATTTGAGAAGTGGGCACTAGATTTTGTTGGACCAATCAGCCCACCTTCGAAGCAAAAGAAGTATATTATGGTATGTACTGATTATGTCACTAAATGGGTAGAAGCTAAAGCACTTCCTTTTGCTACTGAAAATGTTGTAGTTTCATTTCTTTTTGAGGATATTTTTACTTGTTTTGGTGTTCCAAGAGAAATTGTAACAGATCAAGGAACACAGTTCACATCCAGACTAGTGCAGAAGCTTGTGGATCAATACAAAATAAAACATCGGAAGTCCACTCCATACCATCCACAAGCCAATGGAAAAGTTGAGTCCACAAATAAGGTGATTGAAGTTGTCCTTACCAAGACTGTACATCTACACAAGAAGGATTGGGTGGAAAAGCTTCCAAAAGCTTTATGGGCCTACAGAACTACATGGAGAAATACTATAGGACATACTCCCTATGAACTTGTTTATGGGAAGAAAGTCTTACTTTCGATAGAATTCCAGATCCAAACCTATAAGACAGCAGTCCAGTTAGATCTTGATTTATCAAAAGCACAGAAGCAAAGGATGACACAACTAAATGAACTTGATGAAATCAGACAAGAAGCCTTCCAGAGAACTAGCCTAGTTCAACAACAAAGATCTAGATGGCATGATAAGTACATTAAGGAAAGGAAATTTCATCCAGGAGATTGGGCATTACTCTTTGATTCAAAGTTCAAAAATTTTCAAGGGAAATTCCAAACCCATTGGCTTGGACCTTATGAAATTGAAAGTGTTTTTGACAATGGTGTAGTCAGAATCAGGACTATTGATGAAGAGAAAATTCCTCTATTAGTAAATGGACATCGACTCAGATTGTACCAGAAGCCATTGACAAGAGAGGAGTTTGTTAAAATATTCCAAGATAGTCCAGAACTGAAAATGCTCAAGAATAATTCCTCTTCTTTTCCACCTTAGAAATTTTTACTTAGTTTACTCTTTGAAAAAAAAAAGAGAAAAAAATAATAAGTAAATTATCTGTATATATATTCATATATATATATATATATATACATACATATAATTAAAAAAAGAAAAGGTATAAACATGAAAACCAACATGCTGTTGGCAGGTTTATACAGAAAATTTAGAGTGAAAACCAATTTTTTTTGGCACTTCAAATTTTCCTTTCAAAAGAAAATAATAAAGTCCCTTTATTAAATTTTTTTTCTTTCACAGCTGTAGAATTAGCAACTTTCCGCAGCTTGGACAAGTTTCCACAACTTGGACAAGTTTCTGTAGCTACGACAAGTTTCTGCAGCCTAATAATTTTTTAGCCTACAAGGACACTTGGTGATTTGAATGAAAGGACAATTGACAAAGAAAAATACCTGCAGGAGATCTTAGAACAACAAACAAGGTTAGCAAAAGTGGATCAAAGGTATGTGCTACTTTAATTTAGCAATAGGGATTGATATATTGCATATATGACTAAGAAGACATAGTACTACCGAAGATTAAAACGAAATAATTATAAGTTAAGGGTGATGGACGCCTAACAAAATATGATAAGCCAAGACTTAAAAAGTCATGTCATGTCCTCATTCCAAATCCACCGAAGTAATTACCAAATCATCATTTTAAATGTGCCTAACGGTCCGATTCATTCCTATAACCCTTATCATAATCCACCTATTCTTACACTCCTCTGAATTTTCATAGCCACTCCATCCTTCTGCCATTTAGCAAAACCCTACCAACACAATTCTCCTGTCAAGGTAACCAGTCTTTGAGGCAAATCATCCTCCAGAATGGGGATAATTGCTCGAACTGAGCCAACAGGGAAGAAATTCTTGGAGGGATACCCTCAGACCAAAGAGCTGCTACAAAAGAAACAGTGGTTGCAGTTCATTGAAAAATTCAACAACTTTCATAGGGAAGTGACCAAGACATTCACACGCTCGTTTGATGGAACTGAAGCTGAAACAGGAGACATCAAGATCACCGTAACAAAATCCATGATCACAAAGGCTACAAAATTACCAAGGAGCAACAAAAAATGGTTTAAGAACAAGGGAATTAATGGGGAGGATTGGAAGGTCTTCCTCAAAAATCCAAATATGGACACCACTGTCTTCAAGAAAGGTATTCCCAGCACAACCCTTAAGAGAAAATGGAGAAATTTATTGCTTATACTTCAAAAATTTGTCACCTGTGAGGGTAGGTTCAGGTATATGTATTTTTACCATGTTAGAATGATGATGCATTTCCTTGAAGATCACTAGATGAACCTTCCTTACTTCCTCTTAAATAGTCTCAAGAAAATGTCTACAAACATTCAAAAGAAAATTCAGTGTATAGAAAACACCATGTATCATCATGGCCTGATAAAGATATTAGTTGAGTTCCATCTTCGGAGTATAGGGGATAACTAGGAGAGTTTCCTAGTTAGGAACCATTTTGAAGAAAGATCCCTAGAAAAAGCTAGCAGCAGTAGGACCTCTAGAGGAAGGAAGAGAACCATAGAAGGGATAAAAGAGTAGGAACCCCAGACTCACCCAGAATTATCAGAAGAAGAGTTGCCCATAGTAGACATATTATAGAGAATGAAGAAGGGGAATGTTAAAAGGAAGAAAGTTAAAAAAAGAGCAAAAGAAATACCACAAATCAGGACCCTTCCTCAAGAATAAAACTCAGAAACTAAAATAAAGAAGGTACAAGGATCACAGACCTCAGGATTGAGGAGGAGTACAAGGTTGAGCAAAGTCCAACAGACAGTGCCCAAGGCTACAAAGTATATTGATCTCATGGAAAACAAGCCAACTGAGGGTGAGCCGATTGAGAATGAGCCAACTGAGAACGAGCCAACTAAAAACCCTAAAAGTCTTACAAAAGGGTTACTATAATCATCACCGAAGGTATCACCACCTTGCAACTCACCTCTGAGAAGCCCTGTGCATAGTCCGGGAATTGACCCTATCCAACAAGAGATATATGACTATATAGAGTCATTGGAAAGAAAGGAGACAACAACCAAGGAAACAATTCAGAGTCATGGAGAAGGGAGCAACTAGTTAAAATGGATCACATGAACACTCAGCCACAAGCATTTTAAAGTAGGAGATTTTTGAATTAGAAATGTTGAACAGGTATCTCAAGAATGCGAATCAAGCATTGAAGGCACAAGGTGAGATCTAGATTGCAAAAAGTGACAATCTCATCCTCCATTTGAGCTTGTGGTATAAAAAGAACAAAAAGTTGAAGAAGGAAAATAGGATGATGCAAACCTAGGATGCCAGTAGCTTCCAAAAAGAGGAAAACAATTAAACTTGGAGGTGATGAAAAAAAGACACAAGTGACTAACAAGGATGAAGTGTATGAGGACATACAAAACCTCCAGTCTGGGGGAATGTAGAGTCCAAAGATTGTCTTACCCTGACACCCCTTTTTACCAATGTTTCCTCTCTTTCCTAAATTTTCTACCTAAATAATGCCACATCCACCAGGTTTTGATAAAAGTAAGTAATAATATGTCTTGTTCTTCTTCATGTCTAATTATATGCCCTAGTGTTTTGTTAAAGAAAGCAATTGGCTACAGAATTGGTCCGTTTATACAACTAATCTAGATTTATATAGTTTTCCCCATTGTTTGCAAGGTTCAGAAGCTCCAGGTCGGCAATGAAGTATATAGATGGATAGGGAATGGTCCCATCATGGATCCCTTCCTATCCCCTTGAACTAGTTCGTCAAGATGAGCGCAGGATATCACGGTCAAACCCCAAAGTCAACCATAGGATCGTTGCTGGAACGAAATCTGTGTTTCATCAAAACCTTATCGATTTGCTTTCGGAATAGCAAATCAAAGGTTTAGTGATATAGTTAGTTAGAATAAAGATATCTAGGCTTAAATTACTCATAACTGTTATGCTAAAGACTTGTTATAAACACTATGGCCACACTATTATTTGGTGCATACTGGATGATGTAATTTTGAGACAGTTTGTTAAATTCCATTTACAAGCAATAGAACTGGTTTTGTGTGTATATGCATTGCA
Source organism: Pinus tabuliformis (assembly GCA_031772625.1). NCBI lineage: Eukaryota > Viridiplantae > Streptophyta > Pinopsida > Pinales > Pinaceae > Pinus > Pinus tabuliformis. Next base: position 776,188,470 of record CM062808.1, on the reverse strand, counting down.
TTGATTGGAGATTATGGAATGATCTATGGAGGGTCCCTACGATAGTGACAGGTCTTTAGCAAAATGAAATTCAATTTCTTTCCATTCCTTTGAATACTCTATTTTTTGTGTGAGAAATGTAGTATGATGAGTTCACCAGTGAATTGTTGTATGCATGAGTACTTTCATCTACTTTATACCTAGATTAATTTGTTATTTGAATTTCTTTCTACCTGGTACAACATGGTTCTTTCATTTTCTTTTTATCTAGAATAGTTTAATTGTGTTTTATCCATAAATATAGATGCTGCTTAGACTATCTTGTTTGAATGAGATTGAGTAAGTAAAGGTGTGAGAGCATTCTTCTCAAAAATTAAATTCAGACAATACTTCTTTTCAGTCTAATAGAATAGATTTCTCTTAGTGAATTAGAGCTGTAGCCTAAAGACTCAAGACAAAAATCCCAAAATAATCTAACACAAGTAGAAGTTAGAAGCACTCTCATATCATCCACAAACTAATTCAATAGAAGCTAACTCTTAAGAAATTAGTCAATAAATTTAGGGATCGAGACATTAATATAATCAACAACACCATCTCCCTACTAACCTTAAGTTTAGACCCTAAGAGGAACATAGCGACATAACAAATAACTTCTAGCACATATAGTGCATCTGTATTTCATCAGTCTACGCACCCTGGTTGACAATTTATGATTGACAATTTAAAGACATTAATTTGGCCAAACACCATTATTATCCTTTCCCAGGATGTTATGCTCTTAACCTGCAAGCAATACCCAAGCGAAGAAAAGATACCGAGAACACAGAATATGCGAAGAAAATATACCCAGAACACAGAATAGCAATGATTTTATTATTCAGAGAGAAATGTTCACAGGCCTCTTCGAGGGGGCAACCTCCAATAGAGCAGAGCTCGATTACAAAACAAGACACAATGCTCCTCGCAGGGAGTCTCTATCCTTTATATATGACTCATACATGCAATACCACGAGCCAATATCGTGGGTTTTATTAATACCATCTATCTAATACTACCGCCTATTTACCATCTATCTAGTACTTCCGCCCATTTGCAACTAACTGTGGTCTCGTCATTAATTGCGGGTTAACCACTTACAAATATTAATATGGGCTTTATTGACTCTTGACTATGACGTGATCCCAAGACATAAATAAGGGGGTTAGGGTGGGACCCTAACATGCCCTCCCCCTTAAGACTAGCCTTGTCCTCAAGGCTGAAGCTGCGGAAACTGCTGAAGAATAGTGGCTGGTTCCCAAGTTGCATCTTCCGGAGAGGTGTCTTTCCATTTGACGAGGACCTCCTTAATCATGCGGCCGCGCAGGTGCTTGTCTCGTGTGTCTAGAACCTGTTCAGGTTGAAGCCAGATTGACCCTTCTTCGTCCAATTCAGGTAGACTGGTTTGAACTCGGCAATTGTTCCCAATCACTTTCTTGAGGCACGATACATGGAAAACTGGGTGGATTTTTGCTGTAGGTGGCAAAGCCAACTTGTAAGCCACTTCTCCAATACGCTGAAGTACTTGGTATGGTCCATAGAATTTTGGGGAGAGCTTTTGACAACCCTTGTCTTTGAGTGATGTTTTCTTATATGGTTTCAGCCTCAAAAAGACCTGATCCCCTTCTTGAAATTGGCGCTCTGAGCGATGTTGGTCAGCCTGTTGCTTCATACGGTTCTAAGCTTGATGAAGATTCTCGCGCAGATGGGCAAGCATGGTTGTGCGGTGTTGTAGGAGTTGATCCACGGCTTGTACTTTGGAGCACCCCGTGAGATAAGAAGTAGGGGAAGGCGGAAGTTGTCCATAGACTACTTCATAGGGAGTCATTTTGGTGGTGGCATGATAGTTGGTGTTATACCACCACTCCGCCAGAGGTAACCACTGTACCCAAAGGTGTTGCTTTTCTGAAGTGAAACACCTAAGGTAGGTTTCTAGACATTTGTTGACGGCTTCGGTTTGACCATCTGTTTGCGGATGATATGAAGTACTGAGTTTGAGTTGAGTGCCTTGTATTCTGAAGAGCTCCTGCCAAAAATTACTGGTGAAGATTGGGTCACGGTCGGATACAATAGAAGTGGGCATGCCATGCAATTTGAAGATCTGATCCATGAAAGTTTGAGCAACCAAGGTTGGTGTAAATGGGTGGGGTAGGGCACAGAAATGAGCATACTTCGACAGTCGATCCACAACCACCATGATGACTGACTTGTTCCCAGACTTTGGAAGACCTGTAATGAAATCCATGGAAACCTCTGTCCAAATTGACGCCGGAATGGGCAATGGTTGTAATGTGCCTGGTGTGTTGACGGTTTCCCCTTTGTGGCATTGACAGACGTCACATTCTGCTACGAAAGTAAGGATGTCCTGTTTCATGCCGGTCCAAAAAAATGATCTTCTGTAGCGAGCATACGTCTTCTGAAAGCCCGAATGTCCTGCAATGGGAGATGAGTGCAATTCTGCCAAAATGCGATTTTTGAGGGTGGATGTTGGCGATATTACGACTTTGTCCTTGTAGCGAAGAATATCATTCTGCCACGAGTAGCCCTTGCTGGAATTAGGATCTACCTGCAATTGAGAAATGAGTTGGGAGAGCCCTAGATGTGAAAACCATTCCCTGCGAGCCTCTTCAATCCAGTCTGGAATGGGTAGGGAAATTGCGAGCAGAGTACTTTCCTCCTCAAATTGCCGCGACAATGCATCTGCTACCCTGTTGTCTTTCCCTTTCTTGTAAATGATCTCATAATCATATCCCAGCATTTTGGCTAACCATTTATTTTTTTGAGGGGAAGATAGGCGTTGCTCCAAAAAATATTTAAGACTGTGATGATCTGTGCGGATTTGGAAACGTCGCCCCAACAAGTAAGGTCTCCAGGTCTCGACTACATGTAAGATGGCCATCATTTCCTTCTCGTAGGTAGATTGGCCCAAATTCTTCCCACTTAGTTGTTGGCTGGTGAAGGCCAATGGTCGCCCTTCCTGCATTAAGACCGCTCCAATACCTGTTCCCGAAGCATCACATTCAATGACAAATGATTTGGTGAAGTCCGGTAGTGCTAAGACAGGAGTGGAACACATGGCGGTTTTTAGAGCGGTAAATGCCCGTTGTGCTTCCTCATTCCAGAAGAAGGAATTTTTCTTTAGGAGTTGCGTTAGGGGCTTCGCTATGCGGCCATAGTTGCGGAAAAATTTATGATAATAGCCTGTGAGACCCAAAAATCCTCTCAAGCTTTTCAAGGTCTTAGGTTGAGGCCATTCTTGCATTGCCTGGATCTTTTTGGGGTCCACCTTGACACCTTCGCGCCCCACAATGTGGCCCAAATACTCAACTTCTTCCATGCCAAATGAACACTTAGACATCTTGACAAATAATTTATGTGTTCGGAGCAGTTGCAAGAGTAGATCTACATGCTGAAGATGTGCCGCCCAAGTGCCACTATAGATGAGGATGTCATCGAAGAAGACAAGGACAAATTTTCTGAGATATGGTTTGAGGAGGTGATTCATAAGGATCTGAAAAGTAGAGGGGGCATTACAGAGACCAAATGGCATGACGAGGAACTCATAACGGCCTTCATGAGTTCTGAAAGCTGTCTTGGGAATGTCGACTTCCTTCATGCGAATTTGGTGATAGCCTGAGCGAAGATCCAACTTAGTGAAGAATTGAGCCCCATTGAGTTCGTCCAGCAAATCGTCAACCACTGGGATGGGAAATTTATCTTTGACTGTTAACTTATTGAGGGCCCTGAAGTCGGGACACATCCGCCACTCCCCATTTTTCTTGAGGACCATGACCACTGGGGATGAATAAGGACTAATGCTGGGACGAATGACACCTGCTTCCAACAATTCCTTGATGATTTTTTCTATTTCATTCTTTTGGGTGAACGGATATCTGTATGGCCGCACATTTGGGGGTTGGGACCCTGGAACCAATGTGATGCTATGATCATGTTCCCCTCACGAGGGTGGAAGCTCATGAGGCTTGTCAAAGACCATCCGATGTTTAGTTAAAATCTGTTGCATCTCAGGATGAACTGGCGGAGACATGGTGTCTACTACCTGGATGGCATTAAATTGAGCTACCACTCCATGATGGCCCTTTTTTAACAATTTTTCCATCCTATGTGAGCTGATAATAGAGGGGGCTCCTACCTGAAGTCCACGGAGGGTATGTGTGGAGTTGTTCTGCTTAAAACTCATATATAACTCCTGGAAATCCATTGTGATTGGCCCAAGGGTGCGGAGCCATTCAGCACCTAGGACAATGTCGCATCCCCCCATGTGTATGGCAAACATGTGGGTTTTCAACTGATAATCCCCCATTTGAAGTTTGACATTTTCACAGCGGCCTTCACATTTCATTGTGCCCCCATCTGCAATTTGGACCTGGAAGTTAGAGACTGCCCGTACATAACAATGCGCTGCTTCGGCGATTTTTTGATGGATGAGATTATGGGTACTTCCACTATCAATCAAGACTATTACTGGGCGATGTTTAAGAAAATCCCTGATTTTGAGAGTTTGAGGGGAAGAGATTCCTGCCAACGCATTGAGCGAAATAACTGGGTCATCAGATACAATCTCTTTTTGGTTGTCTTCTTCGATCGCCTCCGGTTCCTCAAGAGGTGGATCTTCCTCGGTGGAGCTGTAGTCAGTGGCATCTATTTGAAAAAACTTGGGCTCCTTGCATTTATGCCCAGGGGAATATTTTTCATCACAGTAGTAACATAGTCCTTGCTTCCTTCTCTCGGCCATTTCCTGAGGTGACACCTTTTGGACCTTAAGTGTCTGAGTCGTGGTATGAGCTTGTGGGGGACGACCTTTAGTGGGGAAATTGGGGCGGATGTATTGGGCTGTTATGGCACGCTCCACCTTACGGGCTACCTGGCAAGCCTCCGTCCATGTGGGAGGGTGGTGGAGTAGAACTTGAGCTTTGATGGCTTCTTTAAGACCACTGATAAAACATTCCGTGTAGAACTCATCTGAGAGATGCTGAGTGCGGAAGGCCAAGGCTTCAAAAGCGGTGATATATTCATCCACTGTACCCGTCTGTCGGAGCTTAGTGAGACGGCCCAAAAAGGAGTCTCCCTATTCAAAGCGATCTCGAAGAGCTTTGGCAAATTGGGCCCAACTCGAAAAAGGTGCATTGCGACGTTGATGCCATTCCGCCCATTGCCATCGTTCATTGTCCAAGTACATGGTCCCCACTCCAATCTTAGTCCAATCATCTTGGAGACGATTCAATTTGAAATACTGTTCCATTTGTGCTAGCCATGCGGACGGGTTAGAACCATCAAATTTCTGCATATCCAACTTGGGAGGTCGCTGACTATCCAACTTGGGAGGTGGTGGATGGGTGTGCCAGACGTGAGGAGAGTGGCTAGACTCACCCTCATTGTGTATCAAGAGCTGGCTCCTTGCCCTTATCGAGTGCTTGTCGTACCAGGCTCGATAGGTCATCAAGCGTATTTTTGAGCTCGTTCATATCTGTTTCAAGTTTGTCTAGTCTTTCATTGGCCATTGCTTGAGCTCTAGTTTCTACCATACACCAACTTGATGAAAAATTGGGACCGCCAAATTTTTTTTTCTAAGAAATTGAATGGTACCACCGTGCTCAGCTCGTTGTCCTGATGCTGATGGGATAGGTCACAAATAAGCACTTCGGAAGATCTCAGACTCTTTTTTTTTTTGGAAAACTCCTAACGGAGTTTTACTCCTTCCTGATCAATACTGCAGTCGCCAAATCCTCAAATTGTCAATGCCGCCAAAAGTCTTGCGAAAATTATATCCAGGTATAGGAACCCTTCACAACTACTCCGATCTGGTGGATCTGAGATATCTGAATGGTGGAACAACTGCTGCTGCTGATCTGGAATATCCGATCTGGTGGATCTGAGAGATCTGAATGGTGGAACAACTGCTGCTGCTGATCTGGAATAGATGATGTCTAATCCCCCAATAGAAAGCGAACTATGGTCTTGGGGAGTGTCAGGTGCTATAGATCGCAATATACATAAGGGTCTGACAGTAGTACTCGGCCCAATGTTTCAGGGCTCTAACTAAGGAGGATCGACCGTACCCTTAGCCGTACAACCCGAGTACCCTATCGTACGGGCGAGTAATCTCTCCGAGTGCTGTTCTCGGTGTACTGTAGCCACAAGACGGCCGAAGGTTTATCTATGGCAAGGTTTCAAGGGAGCTAGGGGGCTTCCTATATACCCAGAGGGTACGTGGAAGACAGTCCGTGCGCGGTTCTGTCTAATGCGCTACTACTCGAAGGGGTACCCACAGGGGTTACAAGGGAGTCCAACAGACGTGACCACCTCTTGTATTTCCTGCGTGCATGCCTCCCCAAATCCGCAGGTTTATGCGCTTAACGACAGATCCCGTGGTTTAAAGACGCCGGAACACGTCTCTAGCCAAATTTTTTTTTTTTGCTAAAATTTGGAGATCCCACCGAGCCCTGGAAAGTGCTCTGATACCACTTGTTATGCTCTTAACCTGCAAGCAATACCCAAGCGAAGAAAAGATACCGAGAACACAGAATATGCGAAGAAAATATACCCAGAACACAGAATAGCAATGATTTTATTATTCAGAGAGAAATGTTCACAGGCCTCTTCGAGGGGGCAACCTCCAATAGAGCAGAGCTCGATTACAAAACAAGACACAATGCTCCTCGCAGGGAGTCTCTATCCTTTATATATGACTCATGCAATACCACGAGCCAATATCGTGGGTTTTATTAATACCATCTATCTAATACTACCGCCTATTTACCATCTATCTAGTACTTCCGCCCATTTGCAACTAACTGTGGTCCCGTCATTAATTGCGGGTTAACCACTTACAAATATTAATATGGGCTTTATTGACTCTTGACTATGACGTGATCCCAAGACATAAATAAGGGGGTTAGGGTGGGACCCTAACACAGGACCTTGTCAACCCCTTGCATAGCCCCATATATGAGTTATCTTTTGTTAACCAAGTCCGCAAGCTCAACCTTAGTCATTTGAGAAACTTAACTTTACAAGCCCCTCCAACCTTCATAATTGAGGGTGTAATCACAGCAAAAAATAAGGAAGAAATCAGAATCCACCCCAAGAAGGAAGGCTTTAATATTGACCCAATGCAAACAACTAGCAACCTGCAAAAAATCCTGCTCCTCCTGCGGCTAACAATTTCCAGGGACAAGGATGAGGACATAACTAGTCATGATGCAAGACCAATTTTCCTTGCAATATTTGTGGGTTAATGGATCATTACACTCACCATTTCCCTCAACTTCTAGAAATATGACAACAAAAAGAAGCCAAGAAGTGTCAAGTAGCTTCCACCCATGTTCAACCACTACCCTCTACTATTGTCTTACACAAACCATTTTCATCTTACGGCGTAGTTCAACATAAAGGTGCATCGTCTGTATCTCAATCCACAGATCCTCATACCATAATATTTTTATGTAATTGGATCAAGTCTTGTTACAAACTCAAAATCATAACTACCCACCCCCTTTGCCTCCCCTTGAGAAAGAAGGTCCCATTCCTGAAATTAATGTCCTGCTACAAACACCACACCAAAATCCCATAGCTCAAATTCCTATAATTCATATTGAAAAGACTACACATAACTCTCATGCGAGCGTTACTTAGCAATATAGTGTATTTGATGACTTGGCACAATCACTCATCACCATGTCTCACCTCGAAGTTCTTCAATCTCTTTCCAACCAGTACAAGGCCTTGTCAAACACTCTCGGTGTGATAGACCTTAATGATTCATGCCTTATGACATTCAATTTAGATAATTTCGAACTGTGACTCCCATCTGTAGTTGATTTTTAGTTTCAAGTTACTATCTAACACTTCATCATCCATCTTTGCATCATAGATAAAGGTGAATCTACATGCATCATGTACATGAATGTCTTGAAGAAATTAGGTTCTCTCTGACTGAATTATTATAACATCCCATTATGGACATATTATGGATGACCATCCAAACTCCATAGGGTATATCAAAATGCGCTAGTAGAATTGGTAGGGAGGAAATTCCTAGTATATAGTGAGGTTCTTAATGCTTCATTATATTACAATATCTTGATTGGATGAAGTTTCATGTATGCCATGAAGGAGGTAGCATCCTCCATGTTTTGCGTCATGATGTTTCCCATTGACGAATGAGTAATCATTGTTGACCAGTTCACTTATTACGAGCCTCGGTCCTCCACCAATGTTGAAAACACCTTACCATAGCCCAACTAATTTCTCTATACAAGATGTTGGACATTGAATTTTTAAGGAATCATCTTTACTTGGAGTCTACCTTGATGCCCCTCCCTATGTACCATTAAATACTCAACAATCTATGTGCACAGTATCAACATCTCACTATACTGCACCCACCAAAGTGACTCCATTTATTTTAAAACCTTCTACGACAGTTTTGATTTCCATAACTAGTCCTTTACTTGACACAAGTGATCGTCCCACACCCATTGAAGTGACTCCCTCTATTTTGGAACCTCCTGCAATAGTTTTCACTTCCACAAATATTCCTTCAAACACTGAAGATACTCTCTCTATTCCATAAACTTCTACGATGATTCTAACCCCCATAGTTACTCCTTTGTTTATAACTAGTGACCCACCCATCCTTCAAGTTCCTTTTATATGTCCCATACCAGGTTAAGTAGAGAATCCTATAATGGCCACTCTTACACTCTTTGGTATCGCCCTTGGAATTATCTTTTGATACATGACACCGCCAGACAATCCATCTAAACCATCTGTACATATGATCCTTAATAATATCAAGACACCACTATCCATCTCCCAACCTTCAAGCACTCAGTCCTCACCTAAACCTCCTTCCATGACCCCTACGACAACCCGATGAAGGAACCAGAGAATGGCTTCCCAAGCCATGGACCCAAACATGAGTAATGGAGGTACCCAAAACTTCCCACTTATTAATATTCCTCATTCCTGTGCTATCTTTAGTTTCATTTGACATAACACAAATAACTTCCCTAAGTTACCAACAATATGGGATGTCATTAATTTACCTCCCTTTTAGCCTAGTCAACGCTCAAAAGGCTGCACACGAATTCACATGTTGTGTGCTAACCACCCATGTTCAATTTTTCAAGTGTATGGTCATTACACTCATCACTATTCGGATCTCCCTCATTATCAATATTCTCTTCTCACTCTCAATCAATCTACAATATTTGTTCCCCAGTCCCATGGTCCCATAGAGATCCTAGAGGAAATAAATCTTGTCAATCAAATCCTTTATCTTTCATCTAGCACGGAAAAATTCTCTACCCAATGATGGACCATCCTCATCCTTCCTTCCTCCCTTGATTCCTCTACTTCTCCCACCTCTGGGGCATCTTGAATCACTAGCCTAAATTGGGATTCCCTCCCATACTATTGGAACCATGTTAGAATCCTCCATTGGTGAAGTGTCACAATCCTAGAAGACTTAGAAGAAGTAAAAAGAATGGATTCCCCACATGCAAGGACCCCCTCCTTCTTTGCGTATTATCCCACCATCTCCTCAATTCCATCAAGATGAACATCTATAAGAGTGATTTCCTATGCAACAAACCATAACCATCATTTGTTGCTCATCTTACTCACAAAACCCACAAGGGCGTGTTCCTTTTTCGTGACCCTCATGAGGGTGAGCACCTATGTCATATCCCCCATAAGGTTGTGCACTCATGCCAAACAACTGAGGAAACTGTTGCATCCTATGTTTGCTACTTATAAGACCTCATAGGCATCCTTGAACTATTTGTGACAACATGAACCATACAATGTTCATGTGTGAAGCTCCTCTTCTAGTGGATTCTGATGAGAACCTTTTTCAATGTAGATGAATGTTCCCCCTTTACTCATCCAATGATGAGCTTGATGAAGATGATGCTCTCCCCCTAATGATCTCTTTTACATCTCCTCTGAGATCAGAAGAGACTTTGTTATATCCCTATTTACCACTCCATTATAGTTAGAGGTCCAAGTTAAATTTAACTCAGTTGCTGGCTAGAATGCATCCCCTTTCACATTTTATTTATGTGGGAAACAATGTAAACTATGAAACGGGAACTGATACTGTTACCCGTTTCGTAGAGATAGCTAAAAAGTGACCTGATTTTGAAAATGGGTGATGCAGAACGCACATGTTTTTTCTAGAGCATAGTTTTTGGCACTTTAGTTTTTTTTATGTACATCACGTTTTAGAATGGTAGTGATTTTCATGCTGATTTCAAAAAGTGAGCATTCTGCATCACACTCCTTTCTTAAAAGCCCTGTTTTTTGGCTTTAAATTTTTTAATGTATAAAATGTAAATAATTATTTAGTAAATTTGATAATTTTTGAAGTGGTCGTTTTCTTCACATTTCCTTGTTTTTTATTATAATTTTAATTTTTTTTTTCGTGAGGTTTTTACTGTTTTGCATTTTTAAATTAGAAGGTCGATATTTAGACTTTTCGATATTCTACATATTTATACATCCTTAATTAATTTTTCAATCGACATGAAATAATTGTTTCTAAAAAACAATATTTTTTAACAATGGACATAAAAATAACCATTTTTAACATAAATATAACTAAAAAACTACACGTTTTGATAATTTTTTGTTAGAATTGACATGTCAAAATCACAATTTTTATACAATAATTTTAACTAAAAATGGTTAAATAATAGTTTTTTCTATGAATTTCATGTCAAAAAAATAATAAAAATCACTTTTTTTTTCAAAAAATAATGATTAACTTAAAAATCAATGCAAAAATCACATATTACCAATATTGAACGTATAACAACCATAATTGAGTGTTTATCCTTCTCATAAAATGTCAAAGTCAAAACATTGCAAAGCTTGATTTACAAGCATAACTTAAATTTAATCAACAATGTCACGTAATCCAAACTCTTCGTCCTCTAGAGTTTCATCATTGTCCTCTTCCACAATATTTTCTGTTACATTTTGCTCATTTTCCTCTTCTAATGGGTCTTTGATGTCTGCGAAACTCCCAATGTATGTCTTTCCAAACATTCCATGTAATGGTGGTTGGGGTTCCTTTGCCTTTTTTGCCACACGTGATTCACCAGGCGGGGGCGCGGGCTACCCGGGTGGCGCGGCCGAGGCAGGCGCCACCCGGGCGGCCCGCGCCCGCGCCCGACAGGCGGCAGGGCGATTACCAGAATCGCTCTGCCGCTTGCCGGGCCGGGGCGGGGGCCGCCCGGGTGGCGTGGACGAGGCAGGGTGGGTGAGGGCGCCCCGGGGGAAGGTGGGTCAGGGCGCCCGGGCAGGGGGGCTGGCGGGTCAGGGCGCCGAGCGGGTGAGGTGGGTGAGGCCGCCGGGCGAGCGGGCAGCCGGGGCGGGCGGGCGGGGGCGCCCGGGCGGGTGAGACGGGTGAGGGCGTCGGGCGGGCGGGCGAGGGCGCCTGGGCGGGTGAGGGCGCGGGGCGGGCGGGCGAGGGCGCCGAGCGGGCGGGCGAGCGAGGGCGGGCGGGCAGGTGAGGCGGGTGAGGGTGCTGGGCGGGCAGGCGGGCGAGGGCGCCCGGGTGGGTGAGGCGGGTGAGGGTGTCGGGCGTGCAAGGGCGCCGGACGGGCGGCGGACGAGGGCGCCTGGGGGGGCAAGGCGGGTGAGGGCGCCGGGCGGGCGGTCGGGTGAGGGCCACCCGGGCGATTGCCGGAATCGCCCTGCCGCCTGCCGGGGGGGGGGTACGGCCGAGGCAGGGTGGGTGAGGGTGGCCGGGGGGGCCGGTGGGTCAGGGCGCCCGTGCGGGGGGGCGGGTGGGTCAGGGCGTCGGGGCGGGCGAGGCTGGTGAGGGCGCCGGGCGAGCCGGTGTGGCGAGTATCGGCGGCGGGCGGGCAGGCGAGGGCGGGCGGGCGAGGGCGTCGGGCGGGCGAGGGTGGGTGAGGGCGGGCGGGCGAGGGCGCCGGGCAGGCGAGGGCGGGTGAGGCAAGTGAGGGTGCCGGGCGAGCGGGCGGGCGAGGGCACACGGGTGGGTGAGGCGGGTGAGGGTGCCGGGCGGGCGGGCGAGGGCGCCGGGCGGGTGAGGAGGGTGAGGGTGCCGAGCGGGCGGGCGAGCGAGGGCGGGTGAGGAGGGTGAGGGCGTCGAGCGGGCGGGCGGGTGAGGTGGGTGAGGGTGCCGGGCGGGGGGGCGAGGGCGCCCGGGCGGGTGAGGCGGGTGAGGGCGCCGGGCGGGCGAGGGTGCCGTGCGGGCGGGTGGGTGAGGGCGCCGGGCGGGCGAGGGCGCCGGGCGGGCGGGTGAGGGCGCCGGGCGGGCGAGGGCGCCGGGCGGGCGGGCGGGTGAGGGCGCCCTGGCGATTCCGGGAATCGCCCTGCCGCCCGAGCGCCCTCACCCGCCTGCCCGCCCGGCGCCATCGCCCGCCCGGCGCCCTCACCCACCTCACCCGCCCGGCGGGCGGGCGGGCGAGGGCGCCGGGCGGGCGGGCGGGTGAGGGCGCCCGGGCGATTCCCGGAATCGCTCGGGCGCCCTTACCCGCCCGCCCGCCTGTGCCCTCGTCCACCCGGCGCCCACACCCGCCTCACCCGCCCGGCGGGCGGGCTGGCGAGGGCGCCGGGCGGTCGGGCGGGTGAGGGCGCCCGGGCGATTCCCGGAATCGCCCGGGCGCCCTCACCCGCCCGCCCGCCCGGCGCCCTCGCCCGCCCAGCGCCCTCACCCGCCTCACCTGCCGGGCGGGCGAGGGCACGGGCGGGTGAGGCGGGTGAGGGCGCCGGGGGGGCGATGGCACGGGCGGGCGGGCGGGTGAGGGCGCGCAGGCGATTCCGAGAATCGCCCGGGCGCCCTCACCCGCCCGCCCGCCCGGCGCCCTCTCCTGCCCGGCGCCCTCACCCGCCCGACCGCCGGGCGGGTGAGGCGGGTGAGGCCGCCGGGCGGACGAGGGCACGGGCGGGCGGGCGGGTGAGGGCGCCCCGGCGAGCGGGAGGGTGAGGGCGCCGTGCGGGCGAGGGCGCTGGGCGAGCGGGCGGGTGAGGGCGCCCGGGCGATTCTCGGAATCGCCCGAGCGCCCTCACCCGCCCGCCCGCCCGTGCCCTCGTCCGCCCGGCGCCCTCACCCGCCTCACCCGCCCGGCGGGCGGGCGGGTGAGGGCGCCGGGCAGGCGGGCGGGTGAGGGCACCTGGGCGATTCCCGGAATCGCCCGGGCGGCAGGCACCCTCACCCACCTCACCCGCCCGCCCGACACCCTCACCCACCTCACCCGCCCTCACCCGCCCTCACCCGCCCGCCCGCCCGGCGCCCTCACCCGCCCGGCGGGTGAGGCGGGTGAGGGCGCCGGGCAGGCGGGCGGGTGAGGTGGGTGAGGGTGCCGAGCGGGCGGGCAAGGGCGCCCGGGCGGGTGAGGTGGGTGAGGGCGCCGGGCGGGTGAGGTGGGTGAGGGTGCCGGGCGGGCGGGCGAGGGCGCCCGGGCGGGTGAGGCGGGTGAGGGTGCCGTGCGGGCGGGCGGGTGAGGCGGGTGAGGGTGCCGTGCGGGCGGGCGGGTGAGGGCGCCGGGCGGGGGCGCGGCTGAGGCAGGGTGGGTCAGGGCGCCCAGGCTGGTAGGCGGGTGCCAGGCGGGTGAGGGCACGCGGGGGGGGGGGGGGGCGGCGGGCCGGTGAGGGCGCCAAGCGGGTGGGGGCGCCCGGGCCCGGCGGGTGAGGGCGCTCGGGCCGGTGAGGGCGCCCGGGCCCGGCGGGTGAGGGCGCTCGGGCCGGTGAGGGCGCCCGGGTGGGGGGGCGGGTGAGGGCGCTGGGCGAGGGGGCGGGTGAGGGTACCTGGGCCTGGCGGGCGAGCGGGTGAGGGTGCCCGGGCCGGGCGGGCAGGCGGGTGAAGGTGGGTAAGGGCGCCCGGGCCCGTGGGTGGGTGAGGGCGCCCGGGCCCGTGGGTGGGTGAGGGCGCCGGGGCCGGGTGGGGGGGCGGTTGTGGGCGCCCGGGCTGGTGGGAGTGGGGGTTGAGAGGGTTGGGGCGCGGGCGGTTGTGTGGGCGCCCGGGCGGGGGGGGTTGGCAGGGTGCCCGGGCCGGGTGGGTCAGCGGGTGAGGGTGGGTGAGGGCACCAGGGCTGGGGGGCGGGTGAGGGCGCCAGGGCCGGGTGGGGGGTCGGTTCTGGGGGCGGGTGAGGGCGCCCGGGCCAGGGGAGGGGGGCGTTGAGAGGGTTTGGGCACGGGGGGTTGTGTGGGCGCCCGGGCGGGGAGGGTTGCAAGGCGCCCCGGTCGGCGGGGTGGGGTTGGGAGGGTTGGGGGGGCGGGGGTTGAGAGGGCGCCCGGGCCGGGCAGGGGGAAGGGTGAGGGCGCTCGGGCAGGCGTTGGGTTGGGTTGGTAGGGATTAAAGGGGCCAGGGGTGTGGGTTGTGGGTGAAGGTAGTAAGGGTGTCGAGAGGGGGGTTAGAGGTAGGGGATGAGTCGCGCTGTGGCGCCCACCCTAGCATGTTATGGTTGAAAACATGTTAAATTTATACTTAGGAAAGAAAAATGATATTCTACCAAAAACATTAATGTGTTTTTTTTCCTCATAAACAACTTTGTTTGACACATAAAAATTTGGTTTTATTAGCATTTTTTAAAAATGTTGAAAATTGACCCTAAAAAAATAAATCATTATTCCAGTATCATCACTTTCATTTTGAAGCTATATTTTGCACGAAAATTTCATAGTAAAGTTCGTAGTTGCTGCCATTTTTAAAACATGTTCAAAATTAACGCCTAAAAAATAAAAACATCGTTCTAGTATACACACTTTTCGTTTTTAGCACTGTTTTTGATGTTTTTTTGGGGTTTTTTGGCCAGAGTTCTCGTTTTGAGTTTATAGTTCCCGTTTCATAGTTTAAAGGCTCGAATTACATGATTGAGTAATTTCTCATAAATATTTGTCAAAATTTTATAATTATGAGATAATAGTTATTTCATAATTGAGACAAGTGAGAAAAATCTCATAATTGAGAAAAAGGTTTCTAGAGTTTGTCATTCCCAAGGAGATCAACTTGACTCACTTGTGTATGAGTTGGTTAGGGGTCCATTACTATATAAGTATCCTAAATTCTAAAGCCTCTAGGTGTCTAGATACATTCTCCCAAAGGTTAGATTAAGCCTATATAATCTCACCAAGAGGAAAAGGGGCTAGACTTATGATCCATATTATAATGCAAGAGATCTGTTGTATTGGGTGAAGGAAGCCAAGTTACAAGTTGGATGAGAGGAGATTATTGCTTCAATATCTTATCTTCTGTAATTCACATTCATGATTAATATATTATTTTTCCTTTGCTATACTTGTGATCTAGTCATGTTATTTTCTTGTACATATTGTTTTAGGCTAACAAGCCCTCTACAAAATGCTATTGTGTGCTTGGTTTTTGGTGTATGTGTGTAGGGTCTTGGTTTGCGGTAGTTGGGAGTGATATCTTCAAATAGGAGTGAGTCTCTCTCTGCATTAGGCCAAAAATAAATCACGGGTGAGCTCCAGTATTGCATCAATTATGTTGCAACTCCTGGGACTCCCTACTTTACTTTTATCAACCCGGTAGTTCGTAACAAACTTGGAAGCGACAGTGATGTATGCACAAGTACTAGCTCTTACTGCAGGTTGTCACTTGATCAGCTGACACAAGTTTGCTAGGAGCTTAAACCAACTTCTATGAGTTCTTAGAAGAAGCTTTTAACTATGATGGATGAAAGCTAACTCAAAAGAGGCTAGTCTACTTGCAGAAAGAATATGAAAGCTGAAAGGAAATGCAAACCCTAACAAAACCTAGTTTTACCGACTAACCATACTTGTGCAAGAAAAGAGATGTAAGCTACTAAAGTGGATGCCATTGACTATTGAAAAGGTAAAATGCATGTGCTTAAGTTACTTCTGAAGGAAAATATGGAAAAATCATCTTTTTGTGTTTGAGCAATTTTATGCATATGTTTTAACTATTTTTGACTATGCAGAGGTTTATTGGCGAAAGAAAATGGAGTGGGCGTTTGCAGGAGGTTGGAAAGGTGTGGAGAGGACCTAAGGGGTCCCTAGCACCCTTCTGGAGATTTCCACCACACTCATATCTCAAAAAATCGCTCACGTGAACTTCTACAGGAGGCTGCAGGAGATCTACAGGAAGTTCTACAGGAAGAGGCCAAAAGTGGTTTTTTGAGGGTTGATGATGGAAAAATGGTGGGAAAGTGGAAATGAAGGATGGATAGGGATGTTAAGGGATCTAGGACCTGGTAAAGGAAGCTCAGGAGTGATGAAGATGGTTGGATTTGTTCAAGGATGAAGAAAGCAATGTTGCACAAAAATGTAGAAATTAGGGCAAGTTGGGAGAGTGTGGCGAATGAGTGAAGGAGGTGTTGAGCAAGGAGCTGGAACAGGTTGTATGATGGAGGAAGGATAGGCTGGAGTGTCTTACAGGTATTTTGCACACTACTTTCCAAAACTGATCCAAGCAAAGATTTAAAAACATAGATTTATCTATTTTGACCTAATTCTGACCTAGAAACAAGAAACACGATGAACAGAAGTTTATAGATAGGAAATCATGCAAGAAATATACGGAAACTAAGCAAGAATAGATCTAATCATGAACACACAACTGATATCAACTTTTCCAACTTAAAATCTAACACTAGCAATTGCATTGGAAGGCAAAAACAGTGTTTTTGTGGCATCAAGTGTGCCTTGGTCTCAGTTCATGGTCCCAAGGAGGGAGAAAGGAGATCAAGGACTGCTTGGTAGCCTTTTTGTGGATCTTTTCTGTTACCAAACTGTTAAATTAACTTGAAGCAAGAACAACTATCTTAATCATAAAAAACAACCTAAGTAACAAAGCAAGATTTAACCTTTATAACAGAAATTATTCTATGAATGCAGTAAAAACACATAAAAGTACACAAAGGAGGTACTCAGCACTTGGGTTGGGCCCAACCCTAAGAGCTACAGCCTACTAAGAAAGCTCAGAGCTGGTGCAAAGGGGGATTCATCTTCATTGATAAAAAAAATAATAGTTACATCACAAAAACTGTCTGCAAGAAGAACTCGAAAATGTGCTGATACAGGGATGCACTAAAGTGCGAAAATAGACTATCAATTAGCTAAAATCATAAGGCTTGAAGCATTCCTACTTATGCAAATGAGGACTCCCAACAGTCCTCCTTAACTTTAGGAGCTTGGCTGCCCAAAATTACAGTTAATCGGCCACTTCACTAGACCTGCTCGGCTGCCCCTTGAAATCATGTTTGGTGGGATGTTGAACTCTGAGATGATGGTGGAGAACTCGAGGAAGGGGTCATTTAGTGCAGGAGACATCCCTCCTATAAATCCTCAGCCTTGTTTCTTCGTATTTGGTTTCCATTCTGCTCATAAATGCCTGATCTTGGTCCAAAAAGGTCCAAAAATCTGCAATAAGCACGTATTAGACTTTGTGGTCAAGTGACTATTCCCATTCACTCAATTAACATAAATATATTCAAAAGCATGCATAAAAATATGGAGAATGGTGGATTAAATGATAATAATAGGCAAAATGAGCCCATATAGTTACCCATTTCCGGGGCTCATCATCACCCCCTGCTAAATGTGTTGCTTATCCTTTGAGCAACTAATCCAATTCATCATTTGTGATTGCTTTGACTACCTATCTGACATCCCAGGCCTCTGAGGTGATGTCCTCTTCTCTATCATGAAAACCTACCTCCTTGTCTACTTCCTCCCATTGTCTTTGTTCCTCTTCTTCCTTGACCCCTTCTAACAAACCTAGCAGTAGTGGAGGGCTGAACTTAAGGCTAATCCAATTGGCTTTCAAGTTCTGCATTGATTGTTTGTATAGGGGTACTCTTCTCATAGCCTCCCTCATTCTGATTGGGGAGTGGTACTCTCTTATTTTCAGACTATGGGACAATGTGTTCCATCTCCTTGTGCAAGCATGAATGCAATTATCACCAAACAGTTTTTCTATGTCTTCAAAGTGAGCAATGGCCTGAGATTGCCTTTCAACATAGTCGGGTGCAATGTGAGGGTTGTCTACAAGGTGCCGATGGGAATATATGAGAGTTGAGGGATCTTCTGGTTCTGCCCTAATCATGAGTGGCTCACTTAGCTCCCTGGCCATAATCTTTTGAATTTCTACTGCCCTCTTTTCCTCATGGCTTAACCAAGAAGCCATGGCCATGAGTTGCAGATCTCCCAATGCAGTGTTCGAGTCCCATAGATTCATGTTTGGAAGTTGCAAGTTGTGTAAATAGAATTCTACTAACTTGGCCTTATCTTCAGCTGAGCTACTGTCACACAAATGCATAGACTGATTGTAATTCTGGAATGGAATGGTGGCCCTTTGGGCCAATGAGTTAATTTGAAATTGCAACCATTGGTCTTTAATATATAATGCATAGGATTTAGCAAGTTGCCTACATTGTAAGGCTTCTACTGCCCAGCTGGCCATGCAAGCAATTTGGGCTTCTTTTTCTTGCAACTGCTATTTTAAAACCTGTATTTCTTCTGCTGCTTGCGACTCCTTTTCTTGCAGCAGTTTTGTCAGCATCTCAACATCAGCTTGTAGCTCTCCCTTTTTCTGCTATTTCTTGGTTGTTTCCTTGTCTGCTGGAGGTCCTTCTTGCTGCTGCTGCCCTCCCAAAATGGATAGCCTATCTCCCTTATGAACTTCCTGTAGCTGCAACTACTTTTTCAGCAGTTCATTCTCCCCCTGTAGCTGGGCTCTTTTACTGCTTTCTATGTGCCTCACCATGGCCAACTCCCATCTTAATTCCTTTAGCTTGTCCTCCATGTGGCCTATGTTCTCAACTCCTCTATATTTGGCGATTTTCATCCATGTGTGGGTTCTCACCCTCTCTTTTTCTAATTCGAAGAATAAAGGTACAACAAATTTCTATGGGATGATTTTCCCACCCTCTAACAGATTGTAATATGAGCCCAAATTAGGCTGAGGGGTTGGTTCAGGTATTTCTTTGGCCTTGCTTTCCCCCTGTAGCTGTTTGGCTGCCTTCTCCTCCAATTTCTCAGTCTCTTTTAACTTGGCTAGAGTTTCTGATAGAGATGTTTTAGCTTCCTATAGAACTATATTTGAGTCCATCATCCTAATTCTCTCTTTCCATGTGGAGGTTTTTGGGCTTCCTCTTTCATAAGTGATAGATATCTTGGAAGGAGAGTCTTCCTTCTTTTTAGTGGTTGTGTCCTCAATGATAATTGGTTCCTTTGATGGTGGCTAGGGTTTGCCCACTTTGATCCTTGTGCTTCTTTTGGCTTTAAAGTACATGGAG
The DNA here is from genome assembly GCA_031772625.1 of Pinus tabuliformis. NCBI lineage: Eukaryota > Viridiplantae > Streptophyta > Pinopsida > Pinales > Pinaceae > Pinus > Pinus tabuliformis. The sequence goes on along the minus strand of CM062808.1, from coordinate 776,169,175 downwards.
GTTTGCCTCTTTCTTTTTCCTTTTTGTTTTGTAGGTGTGCTTAATGCAGCAAACACAGCTGCTGCTTCCCTTGCCAACATTTCAGGGGATGTTTCTATATGTTGTTCTTTTCTTTCACTTCCTGTAGAAATCTCTATGCCCACTGTTTCTGCATGTGTCACTGATATCTCAGGGTGTGTCTTTTCTTTCTCTTGTTGGGTGCCTGCTTTGGCTGTGGTAGTCTTCTTTTGGGCTTTCTTGGCCTTTTTCTTTCCAATCTGTGTCCTTTTTCCCTTCTCTGTTTTTGCTGTTGTCTCCCTTTCTATCTTAGGCTCAGCAGTCTTGTCAAATTCCTCTTTTTCCTTTTGTTCTTCCTCTGTTTTGCCCTCTACTTGAATGTCTTGTGCTCCCTCATCATTGTTCTTCTCAATTTCTTCAGTTTTCTCCCCCTCATCACTGCTGGATGGGCTAATGTTCTCAGCCAAAGTTCTGATGTCATCATCCCTCGACATATTTCTGAAGATTTCCCAAGCTATGGGGATAGTATAGGTGTGTAAAGCATCTTCCACCAATAGTTTGATGAGCCCATGGTGGGCCAACTGATCTGGGACCCTTGCATTTAGCTTTGTACCACATTCAATTAAAGACTAAAGGAGGAAATATCCGATGCTCAATTTTCTAGCTAGAGGCAAGTCCATCCCATACGTCAATTCATGTAACAACTTGAAATGATATCCATAAATGATGTTGAACCTCCCTTCGCATGTGATATACTTCATTATTTGATAACTGACTTCACTCCAGAGAGGAGGCAAGCTTGTCCTTCTAACCCCATTTTTATCTTCTACAGGATGCTTCTCAGGCAGCAAAAATGTTTTCTTAGCAACTTGTCCCAATGATTTCTCCTCTTTGCTCCAAGGGAGCCCCAATGGTAGATCGGTAATTCTACTGATGAAATCAGGTGTAAGTTCTAGGGACAAACCCCTAAAACTAACTGTGGCATGTTTCTTTGAATGTGGTCTTAGGGACATCAAAAACTCTTCAGTCACCTCGTCATCATAACCCTGAATTCTGTCAAAGAAGGATATCTAGTTTGCCCTGGTAAAAAGGTCCACCACCTCAAGGTGTTCGTGCAATTTGCTAGAGTTTAAGGGTTATTTCCTTATGAATCCTCCTGGCATGGTGTTGAGTGCTCTTTTTGTGTTTTAACCAGAAAAGAAAATGCTCAGGTGGAAAAAAACAATCAATAACTGAAACAGAGGATCGCTAAATTCGGTTTTTCTGAACCCAAGAAGGAATTTCCCGTGTGCTTCTTTACAACATAAAATGGAAATAATTCCCCTATTTTAAACTGTTGTCACCCTGAATTTGAATTTCTGTTTTTGAAAAGAAAGAACTTTTTTCTACAGAACAGAGGATAAGGACACAGATTCTTTTCTTAACACGTAGATAGATATGCACATTCGTTTTTTTCACACACACACACACAGGCTGGCCTTTATTGCTACATGTATCTTTCTTATAGGAGAATTTGAAAAAGGATGAGGAGATTTCAGATGTAGAGAGAAAAAGAAACTGTGTGGACTCAGGGAAATATGCAGGCAGACTTTCACTTTTTCAATGCATAGGTAGACTTTCACTCTCTTTTTCAATCTACTGCCGTGTTCAATTAACCACCTTACTCAAACAAATCATGCATAGAGAAGTTTTCTTGAGCCTACCTCGTTTTGAGCTTGAATTTCGACGAAAATCCCGGGTTTTCTTTCTGCAGAGCTATTCTCTGCCTTTCTTGTAGAACCCTTCCTGTAGAAATCTCCTGGCTCCTGTAGAATGAAACTGTGCTTCCTGTAGAGCCTGATAGGCGGGATATTTTCAAAAAAATAGGTAGAAAACTGGTGGAGGATGACTGGTTAGCTGCTCTAGAAGTGGTAGATGCGTACTCCAGTCGAGAACGTCGTGAGTGTAGAATGAATAAAGTGTGGTGAATGTTTCAACTGAGTTGTCTTTTAACTGCAGGCATGATTCGTGGTGAGGAGATGAGGTGGCTGGACCGGACCATTGATCCTACGTCATGATCATAATGTTTCTGCATGCCGTTTGGCTGCCATCACCTCCCTTACTCCCGTTATCCACTGCCACCACTACTAGTCCCGAATATTTCTTCCTGAATGGACATTCCACACGTGCTAGCTGTGTATCTGATCGATAGTTTTGAATTTGACGGGGCTCGTTTGGATGCCATGAGGATGTGCAACTAACTGAGGGTGTCTAATTAACTGGCCACCAATTCTATTCAATCTGAACCATTCCCATAGTCACGCAGCCTTGAAATATGATTCATGTAATTGAGGAATAGGTTTAGGCACTTACCTATGTAGTCGCGGCCGTGTTATGCATATTTCAGATTTTGGAACCCATTTCTTCATTGCTATTGCTGCTTACGCTTTGCATGCTCAGCACCAGGCTGTTGCTGATGTTCACACGTTCAAATAGAGCTCCATGCATGTTTCATATGCCATACTTTGTTGTCCCTGTCTCTGGAGTATGTCTTTCAAAGGGATCAGCTGCTACAGGAATCCTATAGGATTTCCTATAGCTGCTTCTCCTTCTGAAATTCAAGCTAAAATGAGTAGGGCTACAACTGCTGATGAGGGTCTCAACTGATAAGGAATCTAGATGGAAGGTATCAGGTATGGTGAGTGAAAAAAACTGCTGCTTTGATTTGTCATTAAATTTTTTTGTTTGCAGCATGAAGGAAACAAGATTTCTATGTGTGACTGTGCAGGGACATAAAAATGAGTGCAATGGAGGTGTACAGAGATGGAAAAAAGGTGACATATGGCGATGGATGGAAGTAGGGAGGTTTACAGGCCTCATAGATAGATTCCCAACCCTTGGGTCCTCTTCTGAGATCGATTTTGTCTTTTCTGTAGATTCTACAGGATCCTTCTATAGAAGATACAGAGTTTCCTGTAGGAGGTGAAATTTCAGACCGAATGAGACCAAATCTTGGGAAAGGGTAATGGTCATGGAGGAATGGATTGTGAGGGATGCATGCAGCCTGGTCATGTCCTCTGTCTTTGTCTTGTCCAATCCTCCTAAAACCTGTAATGACCTTTCTACAACCTGCAATTTATTCAACAGAAATTAGGTTCATTTTTCTTTTTTCCTTCTTTTTATTTTTCTTTTTTTGTTGTTTTTGTTTTTTTTGTTTTAGTTTGAGATAGCAAGGGCGCCTCCAGGAGATTTTCACCCTCACTATCTTCCCTGGGCACCTCCAAGAGGTTTTCACTCAAGGATATTTTATTCCTTTTTTTATTTTTTCTGTGTTTTTTTTGTTTTGTTTTGTTTTTCTCATGGTGTAGGTGGAGTGGAGACAAGGACCTGCTCCACTACCAATACTGATTTACCAAGAGTCTCAATGAACTCCTGCTTGGAAAGGAGCTTCCTCTAGATCTTCAATCTATGCCCATTGACGAGCATGGGGATGGCTTCTTCATCAAATTTTCAAATAAGGACTGAACCATTGTCATTGCATATTTCCACTATATATGGTCCCAGCCATCTTGTCTTCAGCTTTCCCTTGAAATCCTTGTATCTTGAATCATATAGCAGTGCCCAATCTCCTTACTGAAATTGCTTTTCTTTGAGGTTCCAATCATGCCATATATTTCTTTGAAGTTGGACTACCTCTGAGTAGAGAAGGGCCTACATTCTCTGTTCATATAATCCATTTAGCTGAAGTAATCTTTCCTATTGTGCATGGTTGAGATCTAGGTCCAGCTGAGTTGCCAACCTCAATGTGTTATATTCAAATTCTATGGACAACAAAGCCTTCTTCCCATAGACCAGCTCATAGGGTGTGAAACCTGTTGTAGTTTTCCAAGTAGTGTTATAGGCCTAGGTGGCCTCAACCAGGCGATCTGCCCAATATTTTCTGCTGCTACTCACTACCTTAGTCAAAATCCCTTCCAAAGCTCTATTAGTAACTTCCACCTATCCATTTGCTTGCGGATGATAAGGGGTGGAATTTCTGTGCTTAATCTTGTGATGAGTGAGAAAGTCTTCAATCAAGTTAGAGGTAAACTGACTTCCTTGATCTATGACTAGTTCTCTTGGGTAGCCAAACTTGTAGAAGATATTTTCCCTCAAAAACTCAACTACTTTTTCTTCTGTTTCTGCTTTGATTTCCTTTGTTTCCACCCACTTTGTCAGGTAATATGTGCACACAATGATGCAGGACTTATATTTTGAAGGAGGGTTGATAGAACCCACAAAGTCCATGCCCCACTTCTCAAATGGCTCGAAAGTCACTTGAGGCTGCAAGGGCATCTCATCCTTTGGAGTAGGTTTTCCCATCCTTTGACATCTGTCACATTGGCTGATGTACCTCCTGACATTTTGATGAAGAGTGGGCCAATAGTACCCTGCCTGTAGAATTTTGAAGGCGGTTCTCTTTGCTGCAAAGTGACCCCCACAGGGCCCATTATGACAGGTTAGGAGGATGTCAAAAAATTCCTCCTCCCTAACACATCGACTCAAAATCTGATTTGGGCCAAGTTTAGAAAGATTGCCCCCAATCCAGGTGAATGGGGCACTTTTCCTCACGATCTTGCTCTTCTCTTTTAAGGACAGGTATGGCGGAAACTGTGCTAAAACCAAATAATTTTCTATGTCAGGAAACCATGGAGAGAGTACTGAAACATCAAATAGGTGTTCATCTGGCAATTGATCGTCTACCATCCCTTCTTCACCTGCAGGCAGATCTAGTCTATATAGAAAATCAGCAACAACATTTTCCTTACCTGGCTTGTCAACAATGGTCAAATCAAATTGCTGCAATAAAAGTAACCATCTAATGATACGAGCATTTACATCAGGTTTATTCATCAAATACCTAATTGTAGCATGATCAGTGTGTACGAATGTTTGATAAACAATGATGTAGTGTCTGAACTTGTTTAGGGAATGGACTACAACTAGGAGCTCTTTTTCGGTTATAGTGTAGTTTAATTCTGCCTTGGACAACTTTTTACTGACAAAATATATGGCATATGGTAGCTTCTCTTCAACTTTTCCTAAGGCTGCTCCTATGGCTTTGTTCAAAGCATCTATATGAATGTGGAAAAGTAGGGCCCAATTTGGACCTCTCAAGATTGGGGCAGTTATCAGCTTACCTTTCAAAGCATCCAGAGTCTTTTAACAGTTGTCAGTCCATATGAACTCAACATCTTTTCCCAAAAGACCAAACAAGGGAGAGGCTAGCTTACTGAAATCTTTAATGAATTTTCTATAATATCCTGCTAAGCCTAGAAAACTCCGAACATCTCTTACTTTTTGAGGAGGTGGGACCCTTTGGATGATAGTAATCTTGTTGGGATCCACTTGTAAACCTTGCTGAGAAATTGTATGACCTATCACGGTCCCTTCAGTCATTAGGTATTCACATTTATCAGGATTGAGGGACAAGTTCATTTTGATACAGTTGGCTAAAACTTTCCTCAGGTTAGTGAGAGCTTCTTGGAAGTTAGAACCATAAGGGGTAAAGTCATCCATATAGATTTTCACTGAATCATGAACCAGCTCAGCAAATATGCTCAGTACTGCTCTCTGGAAAGTGGCAGGAGCATTGCACAACCCAAAGAGAAGGACCCGGTAGGCAAAGGTACCCCATGGACAAGTGAAAGTGGTCTTATCTTGGTCTTCTGGGCTGATTTGGATCTGATCGTACCCGCTAAACCCATCTAGGAAGGAAAAAAATTTCTTCCCTGCCAGGCCATCTAACACTTGATCTATGAAAGGCAAAGGGAAATGGTCATTCTTGGTGGCTTTGTTAATTTCTCGATAATCTACCCAGATTCTCCACTTCCCGTTTTTCTTGGGCACAAGCACCAAAGGAGAAACCCACTCACTATTAGAGATGGGGTAGATGAATCTTGCATCCAGCATATTTTGCAGTTCTTCTTTGACAATGTCCTTAAGGGCTAGATTCATCCTCCTTTGAGGCTACCTGACTGGTTTACAATCCTCCTTAATGTAAGGTACAGACTGAAGGGTGGACTCCTTTCATCTCTTTGTAGCTCAAAGCAAAAGCATCCAAATGGCTGTTCAATAAGCTACACAACTCTTTCTCCTGAGAGGTGGATAGGGATGAGTTGATCTTCAAGGTTCTTTCATGGCCAAATTCCACATTCTTAACTTAGAGAAAGGTCGGATCAGCCCCACAGGGATCAACTAAAGCACTGGCTTGGGTTTCTTCCACCAACTCTTCTAATGGCATCACACTGGGGGTGAATTTTGAATCAAATTCTCAATAAGATCATCCTCGGTTTGAGGACCTCGCTTGGTGGCTTCCATTGTGCACAGTGGTGCGGAGTAGACTTCATCCTCATCTTCCTCCTCCAACCAGAGAGGTAAGCCATGTTCTAGCAGAGATTGGGCAGGAGGATATAGGACTAGCTGTTTGGACATATGCCCATTCTTGATGGTCATGCTCCCAACTTGACAACTGATGTAAGCATTTGCAGTAGCTAACCAAGGCCTTCCCAAGATGAGGGGGTACCGTGTGAGCATTTCCTTTGGCTGAAGAACCAAGAAGTTAGCAGTGTACTCCCAGGAATCAATGGAGACCATGACATTTTCCACCATCCTCTCAGGAGTCACAGTGGAGCGGTCTACCAACTGCAATACTGTTGAGGTCTTTCTTAGGGAATAATGAAGGTTGAGTTTAAGCATAGTGTCCCTGGTCATTACGTTAATGCCAGCCCCTAGATCAATCAAGGTGTGGGGGATTATGGTGCCATTGATGTGGAAATCAACTACAGGACTCCCAGGGTCCAGATATTTTGGACAGATTACCTATCCCAACATCAGGTCAGACAGTTGTCCTATGACATTGATAGTTGGGGCATCTCTCTTGCGCCTACCTGGGTGCCTCAAACACTTCTCTTTGATCAAATTGTTATAGATTGGTACATCTTTTATGGCCTGGAGAAGTGGCACTTTTACACATAACTGTTTAAGTTCTCCTAAAAGTTCAGTTTCTTCTGGGTTTGGTTGCGTGGTTCCAGTTAGTCTCTCAGGAAAGGGTGGAATGGCTTTGGGTTCACTTTCCTGTTCTCTTCGTCATCCTCCTTAGGAGGAGGTTGGCTATCTGGGAGGACCTTCCTAGATCATAGGTTGATCTTTGGATCTCCACAACATAGGTAGGGAATGTTGTCTCTCTAGTATATACTTGATGGGCCTGTCCGTTATTGGGGTTCGGGTTCGGTTGAGTAGGTATCTGGGGTTGTCATGGAGGAGTAGGAGGTAATGGTTGTGGTTGATTAGGTGGTGGAGGCAAAAGAGCGAGAGGAGAGTTGTATTGGGGCCTCCATCCCTGATGAGGTGCATTCCACTGAGGCTGAGTGTGAGAATGAAATGAGTGAGCAGTTGGTTGAGTATGGTATTGAGGAGGATACGACCAAGGAGGGGGTGTGGACCAAGAAAGATGAGTAGGGGGACCCCAAGAAGGCATGGAAGTGGCTTGATTGGGGTTGTAATAAGTCTGGGATGTCCCTCGCATTCCATGCTGGTAAGGTCTGGGTCCATGTGGCCTCCTGTGGTTCATAAAGTAGAGTGGTTCAGTGGCTCCTTCAACCCCTTGGTACATAGCTTTAAATCTGGGCAAGGAAGGGCACTGATTTGTAGGATGGTCTTCTTCACAGACAAAACACACTTCTACAGAGTGCAATGGACATTCATTCCTAGGATGCTTTCTGGTGCACCTGGGATAAAAGATGGCCAAAGCCCTCTCAGCTTCCTCTTGCTTCTTTTGGATTCGCAAGGTATCCATTTGCATGGCAATGGTCTATCTCATCTCGCTTTTGAAGTCTTCCATCTGATTTGCAAATTCGTTTTTGGATAAGGGGGCACTAGCTAAAAGTTGACTTCCCCTACCTCTTTTTCTGGCTACCCTAGAATGGTTTCTAAACACAGTTTTTATGTCATCACAAGGTAGATGGTAGATGTCTCCCCCAGACAGCAAATGGAGGGTATCTAGAAGGTCTTCAGGGACTCATTGGAGCATAACCAACTTCAGAGATTCAGGGTCAAGTGTGCACCTGGCCCTTTTATAACTGAGTTGAAACCTCTCTTCACAGTCTTCTAAAGATTCATCACTTCCCATGGTCATCCGAAAGATTTATTCCTCTATTTCCTTTGACCTATAGTAATCCTGGTATTTTTTGTTAAAGGCTTGCTGCATCTGAGCCCAAGTTGTGATATTGTTTCTAGCTAACCCCATGAACCAGCGTAGTGCTGCATCCTTGAGGCTAGAGGGAAAGAGTTTCAACTTTTCCTCGTCTTCTTCATAGTCATAGGTTCGGAAAAGGACAACAAATTCAAACAAGAAAGTATCAGGATCTTTGGTAGTTAGGCCATGGAAGTGAGGTAAGGCTGAAGGAATTTCATTTTTGTGTCCCCATTGGTCTCCCAGATAGGGAAGGTACCTTCTATTCTTTCCCCATTCCCTCTAATGTTTTTGTTTTCAGCCATGGTCTCAGGACAAATGTTTTCTTGCTCTTCTTTTGTTATAGGATCTTCGTACATATCTAGAGGTTCACCTATATGATTTTCTGGATCACTGCCACCAAAGAAGAGAGAAGGGTGATTTAGTGATGTGTTGGGAGTGTTGGGTAGGAATTTTCCTGAATTGTCTCTGTTCCTATGAGGCACTAAAGGAGATCTCTGTTTTTTTTTGGGTAGAATTTTTTGTTTCTTTTTCTGCTTGTAACTACAAAAACTGAAATAGATTGAACTGCAACTAACTAAAATCTATCTTGCTCAAATGAAAGTGCAGAATTGAAATGAAAGCTGGAAAGGACTAATCTATTTTGCTGAAATGAAATTGCAGAATTGAAATGAAAGCAGAAATGCTAATCTACGCTTGTTGAAATGAAATTGCAGAATTGAAATGAAATAACTATACTCTTGTTGAAATAAACTGCTTAACAGAAGGTTGCAGTAGAAAATAGAAGAAAACAGTAATCACAAATACTTTGACGCTTCCTCGACAATGGCGCCAAAAATATGGTGAGCTCCAGTATTTCAGCAATGATGCTGCAACTCCTGGGACTCCCTACTTTACTTTTATCAACCCAGTTGTTCGTAAGAAACTTGGAAGCGACAGTGCTGTATGCACAAGTACTAGCTCTCACTGCAGGCTGTCACTTGATCAGCTGGCACAAGTTCGCTAGGAGGTTAAGCCAACTTTTATGAGTTCTTAGAAGAAGATTTTAACTATGATGGATGAAAGCTAACTCAAAAGAGGTTAGTCTACTTTCAGAAAGAATATGAAAGCTGAAAGAAAATGCAAACCCTAGCAAAACCTAGTTTTACCGACTAACCCTACTTGTGCAAGAAAAGAGATGTAAGCTACTGAAATGGATGCCATTGACTATTTCAAAGGTAAAATGCATGTGTTTAAGCTAATTCTAAAGGAAAATATGGAAAAATCATCTTTTTGTGTTTGAGCAATTCTATGCAGAATTATTATGCGTGTGTTTTAACTATTTTTTATTATGCAGAGGTTTATTGGCGAAAGAAAATGGAGTGGGCATTTGTAGGAGGTTGGGAAGGTGTGGAGAGGACCTAACGGGTCCCTAGCACCCTTCTGGAGATTTCCACACTACTTAGATCTCAAAAAATCACTCACGTGAACTTCTATAGGAGGTTGCAGGGGATCTACAGGAACAGGCCGAAAGTGGTTTTTTGAGGGTTGATGGTGGAAAAATGGTGGGAAAGTGGAAATGAAGGATGGATAGGGATGTTAAGGGATCTAGGACCTGGTAAAGGAAGCTCAGGAGTGATGAAGATGGTTGGATTTGTTCAAGGATGAAGAAAGCAATGTTGCACAAAAACGTAGAAATTAGGGCAAGTTGGGAGAGTGTGATGAATGAGTGAAGGAGGTCTTGAGCAAGGGGTTGGAATAGGTTATATGATGGAGGAACGATAGGCTGGAGTGTCTTACAGGTATTCTGCACACTACTTTGCAAAACTGATCCAAGGAAAGATTAAAAAACAGAGATTTATCTGTTTTGACCTAATTCTGACCTAGAAACCAGAAACATGATGAACAGAAGTTTATAGACAGGAAATCATGCAAGAAAGCTATGGAAACTAAGCAAGAATAGATCTAAGCATGAACACACAACTGATATCAACTTTTCCAACTTAAAATCTAACACTAGCAATTGCATTGGAAGGCAAAAATAGTGTTTTTGTGGCATCAAGTGTGCCTTGGTCTCAGTTCATGGTCCCAAGGAGGGAGAAATGAGATCAATGAATGCTTGGTAGCCTTTTTGTGGATATTTTTTGTTACCAAACTGTCAAATTAACCTGAAGCAAGAACAACTATCTTAATCATAAAAAAAAACCTAAGTAACAAAGCAATATTTAACCTATATAACAGAAATTATTCTATGAATGAAGTAAAAACACATAAAAGTACACAAAGGAGGTACTGGGAACTTAGTTTGGGCCCAATCCCAAGAGCTATAGCCTCCTAAGAAAGCTTAGAGCTGGTGCAAAGTGGGATTCATCTTCATTGATAAAAAAAATAATAGTTGCATCACAAAAACTGTCTGCAAGAAGAACTCGAAAATGTGCTGATATAGGGCTGCACTAAAGTGTGAAAATAGACTATCAATTGGCTAAAATCCTAAGGCTTGAAGCCTTCCTACTTATGCAAACGAGGACTCCGAACAGTTCTCCTTAACTTTAGGAGCTTGGCTGCCCAAAACTGCAGTTAATCAGCCACTTCACTAGACCTGCTTGGCTGCCCCTTGAAATCATCTTTGGTGGGCTGTTGAACTTCAAGCTGATGGTGGAGAACTCGAGGAAGGGGTCATTTAGTGTAGGAGACACCCCTCCTATAAATCCTCAGCCTTGTTTCTTCGTATTTGGCTGCCAATTTGCTCATAAATGCCTGACCTTGGTCCAAAAATCTGCAATAAGCACGTATTAGACTTTGTGGTCAAGTGACTATTCCCATTCACTCAATTAACATAAATATATTCAAAAGCATGCATAAAACTATGGAGAATGGTGGATTAAATGAGAATAATAGGCGAAATGAGCCCATATAGTTACCGATTTTCGGGGCTCATCAGTCACAACTCTGTGAGGGTGCCTGGTACCAACCTCCAAACTCTTTCCTTATAGTATCATGTATAAGTGTCGAAGTTTCTTGCTTGTATAAGAGTAAACTAGGGATAGATCTATTGATTTATCCTCACCATTACACACACCACTCTGGGTATATACTTACCTGGTCTACTAGGTTAAAATTAGTCTGATACCTCTAGTGAAATTCTCCCGTAATAAGAGGTAATGTAGTCCCACTCATTAAATATCAATGTCCCAAATTTATTGTAACATAGGGTACCAAATATAGATAGGTAGCCACAGTGGACACACTTAGGGTTGAATAACTTAGAACATTGACATGGAATTTGAACTCGACAAACAAGTGGCAGCATGAAGTCGAAATACAGGTTGTGTCCAATGTTAAAGTGATGATGTGGTAGCTGGAGGAACTGACATGTGGTAGTGATGTGGAAAACTAATGATATGGAAGTGTTATGGAACTAGGTGGCAGTTCCATGTTGCATGACAATAAATTTCATAAGACAAAAAAAATAGACCCCCTCATTAAAGTTTAAAAAATTGGGTGGGGGAGTGAAGTGATGTCTCTACCATCATATTTGATTGGTGCATGGGACCACCTGGCACACTTCAAAAGGTGGTGGATGTTTAATTTCATATAGGAAAAAAAAGTGAACCCCCCCTTATTAAATTGATGATAGTCAGGGGACCTCATAGTGAATTCTCCATTATCGATCTTAATTGGATCAATTGGCACATTTTAGAAGCTAGTGGTTGTTTAACATTGGGATAATTGCATGGGTCTAGGCATAAGCATGCTTGGGGCTTAAGCACATGGTCATGACACTTGTCCATATGGGATGATGGTAAAGCCCCGGAGTTAGATAAGCCCTAGATTTAGATTTGCAGGAAGAAGGTCATGTTGCAAGGTGTTATACTCCTATAGTAATAGGTGTAATATTTCATGATTGACTGGTTGAGCTCTGTAATATGTTCATCCTTTCCTTGCTGTAAAGGTTTCCATATTATAAAAAAAAATCAAAAAATTAAAATTTTTAAAGAGGGTATATCCTAAAAGAAAAATCAAAGGGTGAAAAAAAATAATAAATGGTCAAAAGAAAAAATGAAAAGAAATGAACCCCAAATAAAAAAGACTAGGAAAGTGTGCAAGTCCAAATGCCACTACTATTTCATTTTCTACAAATAAAGCATTGTGTACAGCTTGTTGAATTTTTGCCATAATTGATCAATGGCCAAACATCTTAATCTTGGCTAGTTCATGTTTGAATTTCATGTTTAGAGATAGAGAATAAAAATCTGACCAAACTGTTTAATCTTGGTAGATAAGTAGATAGGTAGAGAAGCAAAGGAGCTCAACTGTTTAATCTGAGCCCTTGGAAGAAATAAGTGCAGACTTAGGTAGGTTTACCATGAAAACAAAAGAAGTTTGAAAAGGGTTTGCTAGTCTAAGTGCACCCAAGAAAGAAGAAAAAATGTTAGGCAAAGTAGGCAGGGTAAGTAGATTACTGTTGCAGAATGAGACTTGTGGTGGATTCTATTTCTCAAAATGTGTGTTAACTTATACCTCTATCCCAAGTGCCATAGCAAATATTTTTGGAGCAGCTCAAGCGAGGCATGACTAACTCCCCTTCACACTTCTCCCAAAACACTTGCTAATTTCCCCCCAAAGATATTAAGATCTGCTTCAATATCCCCAAAAAAGCCACTCATTCCATTTTATAATTTGCCTAAGTGAATTCCCATTTTACTTAGGAAAAATACATTCTCCCACCTCAAAACCCCTTTTTCACCCTAAGCCTAAGTTTATTACTTAGTGCATTTTTTTTCATAAGCCATATTAACGATTAACCATTATTATATAATTCCCTTGTAAATGTTGCCCTTTCCTGTATTATAAATATATAAAAACCCCAAAATATTATTATTCCCGCCCTTAGTTTAACTATAAACCATATCACTATTTAATTGGGGATTAATAGTTCATTTGGAGCTTATTAATAACCCACCGCGCACAAATATGGGAAAATTAACCACCCGGGTTAATTATAACCAAGCTCTGCTAATCAATAAAACAAGCCCCGATGCATTAAACTGTGGTTTTATTTTGATCGGGCCTGCATATTAACCCTCCGCCATCTCCTTGTTTCGTCCACCATCAGATCTCAGCCCATCCATCCGACGGCCGATATCCATTTCCCTACCACCTTAACTACCGAGTTTTAAGTCGCGGGAGTCCAGTGGTTTTGCCGCCCATACCAGGACACGCAGCATGCTCCCAGGGTGCTCGCTCCCTCCTCTCCCAAAACCACCAAATCCCAAAGGCGGTGCGGGCAAAACAGCTTACCACCCTGCCACATCACCTTCTGCTGACATCACTGCCATGTCACCACCACATTATCTGTCCCGTACTCCCACTGATATCATGCTTACGTCATCCATCCTTTGAATTAAAATTTCCCGCCAAACTTCATTTTGTTTAATAAAAGGGAAAAAGTGTCATTCTTGCTATGTTTTATTTATGAACAACACACCGAGTATGATATCTGCCGAGGTCTCATTTCCAATGTTTCAACTGCCTCGGACTAGAAAGGCCACAACGAGCTCTATAGCCTGCCATTCAGCCTGCATGGTACAAACAGTTCGAACCAGTGCCGAGGGACTTCCAAGCTTGCAGAAGATAGAAACCGACATATACAGAGATATTTTTGGCTAAACACTGGACAGATATGAACAAAGAAAACAGGGTACGCAACAAGTCAAAGAGTATCAGATCAACATTAAAGAGTATCAGGGTAGAATTAAAGGAAAATCAAGTCAGAATCAAAGAGTATCCAAGCTGATAAGGAAAAGTAGATCAGAATTTAAGAGCACAGTTAAGACAAGTGGTCGGCGCAGAGCTACTACAGGACAGCTACAAGCCGAACCCTAAAGAGCCAGCCTCCAACACAACATAAGTTAGCTGTTTCTATGTTACTTGTAAATTACTTTAGGTTAAAATCCAGATATTATCTCACAGCTTTGATGAGATATTCTGTTGTACATATTTTTGTTGTATAAATACCCCCTTCATTAGAGTTTTGGAGAGCTTGGTTATGTGTAGATTTCCTTAAACTTTGTTGTAATATTGAACCTTTGGAATAAAAAGCTGTTGGAATCAAACTATTGCCTAGCCTATTGGATGAGGAATTGAAGCAGAGGACCTATCACATAATTCTCGAATCAACCTCCGGATCAATAAGTCCTTATAACTTGTGTTTTACAGTTTTCATGTTTACTATATCATCTGTGTTTCATAATCTGAATGATAAAGAAAAAGATTAATTTAGAATTTGCTTGAATGCACTATGTTTTCAGTGATTATTATTCTCTGTTTTTTCTTCAGAATTAGTATAAACAGTGAATTCTTGATTGCTCATGTTTCTTGATTCTCTCATATTGATTATTCGATAAAGAATTCTTAACTTCTCTTTGTTAGTAAGCATCCATTTTCCCTCTTTCAATATGTTGAAGGATTCTTAACTGCCCTTCATCCATTTGAGTCCATTCCATATGATTCCAGCCTTTAATTGTTCCATGTTTGACTACCTTGCTCTGTGATGCCATCCTCTGTTAAGAAACCTAATCCAGAAAGCCATGCTGCTTTGACTCCATCATGCCCAATGGACTCAACTGTTCTGTTTTACCTCACTGTTCTATTGAATCTCACCACACAAACTCAAAACAAAACCCTTTTACTTGATAACTAGCCTAATACCTTTTAAAACAAAGCTAAATCAAAAAGAGAGAGCCCTCTCTGGATGCAGATTGGCTAGAATCTGTATCTAAAAGATTGGTCTGTGGTTACCTCGGCCGTATTCCCTTTCTTACAACTTTTGGGAACAACCTGAGTGATAACATCATTGGCGACTCCACTAGGGACCTGAATAATTGTTTGTTACTATTGTTTACTATATAAGCTACAAATGGAGCTTGAAGTTAGCTAGGTAGCCTTTGAAACTGCTTTTGCTTTGCAATTGCAAAAGTAAATAAATGTTGCTTCAGTCTATCTCCGGTCTAGTTTATGTTTTGAACAGTTGGTTTCAAATCCTTGATCAGTTCCTCTTTTCAATAAATCTTTAGGAAAGTTCAAAATTCCCACATCTAAAACCTCCTAGAAGAGACTGTTAAAAGTTGTATTGTCAAAACTATTTCAAGAAAAAACCAAAAACATACCTAGAAACTGGCTTCAAAAAAGATTCGTTACACTAGATCAAATCCTGATCCAAATCCTCCACCTGTGTTTGAAAATCCTAATCTGATTCCCAGGATCCTTAGAAGCCAAGAGAGCCAAGAAAATTCTGCTAGTTCACACCTTGACAAACATTTGCAGAACTCCATTCAATCTGAGCTTACCTCTGAAAGAACACCAAACCTTTCTGTGATTACCGCAACTTCTCCAAGTTCACCATCAGCACCTCCAACTGCTATTTTCACTCCTCCATTTACAACTCTCATTCCCATTGTTATCCCTACTCCCCCAGTTGTCACACTTATTGCAGCAACCATGGCAAACCGATATACTCCCCTAAACTTACCTGCAAATCCGGGTGCTATGCCCCAAGATTATCAAAGTAAAATCACCTATTTTGACAGTACTAGAAATTACACAGCTCAACAACATACCAAGAAAATCATTGACTATTTTGAAAACTATGAGATTGATGATGATGATGTCAGAATGAAAGTATTTGTTCAGAGTTTAACTGGAGATGTTAGAACCTGGTTTAGAGCCCTCCCTGCAAACAGTATCAATGACCCACAAGCTCTTTATCAGAATTTCTTGAACATATGGGAAAAGAAGAAAGATCCTCTCCACATTTTATCAGAATATGAAAACCTAAGAAGAGGCACACAAGAAACTGTCCAAGATTACTGTACCAGATTCAATAATATCTACAATGCTATCCCTCATAATTTCAGACCTCCTCTAGATTTGGCCTTGATTAAATTCCCTAATGCATTTGATTCTGATATGGCATACCAACTTAGGGAAAGAGCTCCTCGAAACTTAGAAGAAATGCAGAGTATAGCTGTTAGTGTTGAGGCTAATCTGATATCTAAACGATCTAGGGTCAGAGCTGAAAGAAGAACACCTTTCAAAGAAGAACCTTCTGCCTTTGAACAGAAGTTAGATGCAATCATTAAAGGAATGGATAGACTTGGAGATAGAGTGGAAACAATTGAGAGAAAATCCCCTTGGGATGGTCAACCAAGCAATATTGGAAGAAACCCAAATTTCAGGAAGAATCAAAATACTATCACTGGAAAGATAGGGCCTAACCAAAATATCAGGCTCCCATTTCAAGAAAATTATGTTGAAGCCTCAACATCTGATGAACCAACAGAAGACACTCAAATTAATTTGATGGGACTCAACAATGAACAACAAGTTTTCTTGACCCAAGAGGATCAAGAAGCTCACATTGTAAAATAATTCCAAACTCAGTCTGTTGAATCATTTGACTTTAGGGAGGGATATGATACAACCATTTATGAAGTCCACAAACAATACAATCCGAGGAGCAGAAGAATAGATGTCCCTGAAATCAGCAAACAGAAAGTTCCAAAGCAGCCTAACAAAGGTAAGATCAATAACATCCCTGCACATATTTTTTCCAAAACAGGTCCTAGCCTAGATAACCCAACTGTTGAAGATGTATCAGACAATTAGCCACCTAACAGACAACCTTCCACTACCATTTCTTCTGAAGAAAAAGAAGAAAAGCCTCTAGAATATGATTTGGAAAACATTTCAGCACATAATCCCATTCCTGAAGAGGAGAAAAACACAGAAAATTCAGCTGTCTGAAATACAAGAACTCAGACCGAAAAACCTTTCAATCTTGAGACAGAAGTAGGCAAAATAAAGATCGCTGTTCCATTATCCGAATTAGCTAAACATGATGTCTACAGAAGTCAAATCAGTAGATCACTCAAAATTTCTGTGAATGAGGATTTAGAAGATTCAGTAAACGTTTTCGATGACTAGCTGGAATTGATATTTGGCCCTTAAGTAAATGGAAAAACAGCAGAGGGCCAAGTTCCTCCTTTCTATGTGGGTTTAAACATACATGATAAAATACTCTATAATGCCATGTTTGATTCTGGTGCTTCCCATAACTTAATGCCTAAATCTGTAATGGAGAAACTTGACCTTGACATCACCAGACCATATAAAGACCTTTTTTCTTTTGATTCAATTCAGGTCAAATGTCTAGGTTTAATTAAAGATTTATGTGTGTCACTTGTCCAATATTCTGCCAAAACTATCTTGATGGACATAGTAGTAGCTGATATTCCTCCAAAATATGGTATATTATTGTCTAGATCTTGGGGTGCAAAGCTTCAAGGATCTCTGCAGTTAGACATGTCTTACGCTACTATTTCAGTGTTTGGTCAACCTAAGAGACTATACAGAGAAACCTTAATGAAGTATGTAGTAAGTAGTCAAGAGAAACCTCAAAATTTACCTATCTACTTAGTACATTCAGATATGGATTCTTTTATCCTTTACAATGCTGAAATTGACCCCTCACATGAAATGAAAGTTCTAACAGATGAAACATAAAAAATTGCAGATGAAAAGTCTAGGGTCCCAATCCATGAAATTTCTAAACATCATAAAACATCAAATGAACCAAAAGAATCTGAAAAACTAGATCTCCCTGCTGAACAAATCCTTGCAAATCCAGATACAAATTATAAACATGAAATCCTTTGGTACTCAGAGTTTGATGGTTCTCTCAACAAATTAGGAGCTGGAGCAGGAGTCTGGGTGCACAACCTTGAAAATAATCATGCTGAAGGCCATGCCTACAGGTTAAACTTTAGATGCACTAATAATATGGCCGAATATGAAGCTCTACTGCTAGGTCTTAAATTGGTCAAGAAATTGGGAGCAACTAGAGTGTCAGTCTTAGGAGATTCTGATTTAATCATTCAATAGATAAAAGGAAAGTGTTTGACGAATGATCCCAGATTGAAAGAATACAAAGGAACAACCGTAGAGATCCTAAATACATTTCAGGAAACTCAGCTTGCCAAAATCCCAAGAAAACATAATTTGCAAGCTCACAGCCTAGCAATTTTTTCCAGCACTTGTAAATTGCCATTTGAACCAAATCATCATTTCACAACAAAAATTAGACATAGGCCAGCCATACCTAATAATGTAAAGAACTGGCAAGTGTTTGACAGTGATAAACAGATCCACAATTTTTTGACCCTAGAAGAGGAATTTTCCAGCATTAACGTAGATGAAGACATAGTTAGTGAGTTTGATCAAACAAATCAGATACAAACAGACATTTCAGAAGAAAATACAAATCAAATGCTTCATCCAACAAAATTTACCAACAAAGAAATACAAGAGCTCAAACAAACAAACATTGATGAAATTGTTGAAGAAGAATCTGAAGTCATCCATTTGAAAGACAATCATTTACCCAAGGAATTAACTCCTTTGGAAGATCTCTTTGATTTCAATGACATTCCAAAGAAACCTCAGATGTAACCTCCAAAATCAAACATTGAAGACTACAACATAGGAACTGAACACAACCCAAAAATGATAAAATTTTCCAAATCTTTGCCCCTTGATCAAAAGCTGAACTATGTTAAATTGATCAAAGAATTCCAAGATGTTTTTGCCTGGAGCTATGAAGACCTGAAATCTTATGACACCTCCGTAATTCAGCATACAATACCCCTCAAGGAAAATCATGACCATTCAAATGGAAGCTCAGAAGAATCAACCATGTATTGCTTCCTTTAATTGAAAAATAAATTAGATGAATGCATGATGCAGGGATAATTGCTCCAATTAGGTTTTCAGAGTGGGTATCTAATTTAGTGCCTACAAGGAAGAAAACAAGAGAAATCAGATTATGTGTTGACTTAAGAAATGTAAACAAGGTTTCTTTGAAGGACAATTACCCTTTACCTAAGATGGATCATATTTTGCAAAGGGTAGTAGGTGCTTCTAGGATTTCACTTTTGGATGGGTTTTCAGGTTTTAATCAGATTCTAGTTCATCCTAACGACCAAGAAAAAACTGCATTTACAACACCATGGGGTACATTCAAATATGTTAAAATGCCATTCGGACTTAAGAACGCAGGGGCAACCTTTCAACGAGCAATGGACATAGCTTTTGCAAAAGAGATTCACAATTTTCTGGTTGTATATCTAGATGACCTCACTGTGTTTTCCAAAACAGATCAGAAACATTTAGATCATTTAAGATAAGTGTTCCTAAAATGCAGAGAGTATGGTATATCATTAAATCCTAAAAAATCTTTGCTTGGTCTAGAAGAAGGCAAACTTTTAGGCCACATCATCTCCAAAGATGGCATCAAAATTGATCTTGCCAGAATTGAAGCCATTCTACAAATACCCCACCCCAGAAATGTCAAAGAACTTCAAGCTTTCCTAGGGAAGACTAACTTTTTGAGAAGATTCATATCTAATTTGGCTGAACTAATCAGATTGTTGAACAATATTTTGAGAAAGGATTCAAAGGTGAAATGGACTGAAGAAGCCAGACAAGCATTTGAAGAGATTAAATTGGCTTTGACTAGAACACCAGTCCTCACAAGTCCAAGGTTCGATAGAGACTTCATAATTTTCTCCTTTGCATCAGAACACACCATAGAAGCTGTTTTACTACAAAAAGATGATCAAGGATGTGAAAAACCCATAGCCTTTTTCAGTAAAGCACTTAGAGATGCGCCTCTTAATTACAAAATCATGGAAAAACAGGCTTATGCACTTGTGAAAGCCATTCAAGACTTCAGAATTTATATATTATACTCCCACTTGATAGCTTATGTACCAAACGCTGTTGTTAAAGACATCCTGACTCAAGATGGAATTGAAGGCACACGAGGTAAATGGATAGCTAAAATCTTGGAGTATGACATTGAGATAAAACCGACAAGTTGATAAAAGGACAGGGATTAGCTAAACTCATGACTCAAACAAACTTTCAAGCCCTAGATATTAATGAACTAGATAACGAATAGGAGATGGCGACTCGACAAATCAGCCATGCCT
This sequence comes from Pinus tabuliformis, assembly GCA_031772625.1. Taxonomy (NCBI): domain Eukaryota; kingdom Viridiplantae; phylum Streptophyta; class Pinopsida; order Pinales; family Pinaceae; genus Pinus; species Pinus tabuliformis. Next base: position 776,148,937 of record CM062808.1, on the reverse strand, counting down.
TCTTAGAATCACCTTAGTATGCTGATATAATTCATGTATTATTAAACCTGCAGGTTCCTACAGGGTTATCCAGAACAAAGAAAAGGTTTTTAAATATGAAAGCTTCAAAGTTTTTTATTTTAAATAATGCTATTTTTTGGAAAAATCATGAATGTATTTTATTGAATTGTTTAATAAAAGAAGAAGCTGACAAAGTTCTCAAAGAATTTCATGCAGGGAATTGCGATGGACACCTCTACTGGAAATCAACTGCAGATAAAATCCTAAGAGCTGGATTTTACTGGCCAACCTTGTTCTTTGATGTAAAGAAGTTTGTCACTACTTGCCACAAATGCCAAATCTTTGAAGGCAAAAGAAAACTGTTACCCTTGCCCTTAAGACCAATTTCCACTGAAAGACCATTTCAACAATGGGGTTTGGACTTCATTGGAGAAATCCATCCTCCTTCTTCTCGCCAACATAAATGGATCCTTACTGCCACAAACTATTTCACCAAATGGATAGAGGCCATTCCATTTAGACAAGCCAATGATATGGTGATCTTAGGATTCTTAGAAACCAATATCTTGTCTAGGTTTGGCTGTATTGAAAAGATCATAACCGATAATGTTGTTGCCTTCAAATCCAAGAAACTGATAAATTTTTGCAGCAAATACCATATCACTTTAGGCCATTCCACAGCCTATTACCCTCAAGGTAATGGTCTAGCTGAGTCTTCCAATAAAAGCCTGATCAATATCATTAAGAAACTGTTGGAAGAGAACAAGAAAAGCTGGCACAAGAAACTCACAAATGCACTATAGGCAGACAGACTTACTACAAAGAGATCAATTGGAACTAGCCCTTATGAACCAGTTTATGGCATGGAGGCTGTGTTTCCTTCATATTTAGGAGTTCCTGTAATGAAATTACTACAAGAAGCTCAGGTGGAACCCAATGCCATTCAAAGAAGAATAAATCAGACCATCCATTTGCAGCAGACCAGAGAAGAAGTGCACCAAAGATCCCAAGTGTTACAAGAAAAACTCAAGAAAATATTTGATAAAAGGACCAAAGCAGAAGACTTCTACATTGGAGACAAAGTTCTAAAGTGGGATTCCAGAAAAGAAGACAAAGGAAAAAATGGGAAGTTTGACTTCCTATGGAAAGGGCCATTCATCATCCATGCATTGCAAGGCAACAATACTTACTTTCTGAAGAGCCTGGATGGTACAGAAACAGAAGAAGGACCAGTGAATGGTCAAATGCGGAAACATTACTGATGAGCCCCAAAAATGGGTAACTTATTGGGCTCATTTTTCCTACTGTTCTTCATCAATCCACCATTTTTCATAGATTATGCATGTTTTTTGAGTATGTTTATGTTATTTGAATCAATGAGGGTGTCCACTTTACCAAGGAGGCTAATACGTGGTTATTTCAGGTTTTTTGGACAAATTTTGGAACAAGGCCAATCAATTATGAGCCAGGTGACAGCCAAGCATGAAGGAACAAGGGTGAGGATTCGTAGGAAGGGTGTCTCTTGCATTAAATGGCCCTTCCTTGAAATCTCCACCCTCAACTCGGAGCTCAGCAGGCCACCAAAACGAATCCTAAAGGCAGCTGAACAACTTTGTGAAGAGTGACTGTTTACTGGCAGTTTGAACAGCTGAGCCTCTTGAGTTAAGGAGGGCTGCTAGGACCCTCGTAGTGCATAAATAGGAAGGCTTCAGCCTTCATAATTTACTTTTGGAACTGTTGGGTTTTTCACTATAGTGCTATCATTGTCTCAGCTCATTTTTGTAGCTACTGCTGTATAACTTTCTTATGACATGACTATTTTTGAATAATGAAGAGCATCTTTACTTGGCATCAGTTCTGAGTTTTTCTTAGGAGCCTATAGCTCTTGGGGTTGGGCCCAACCCAAGTGCCAAGGCTTCCTTTATGTATTGTTATTTGCTTTTTATGTCTTTGCAAAATAATTTCTGTTAAGTAGATTAAAATCTTGCTGGTTACCTAGGTCATTGTTGATGATTAGAAAGGATTTTTATGTTCAGACTGAGTTAATAGGTTATTAATAGGGAAGATCTTTAGAAAAAGGCCATCAAGCACCTCTGATCTCACCTCTCCCTCAGTGGGATCATGAGCTGGGACAAAGGTGACCTTGCTGCCAACAAAAACATTGTCTTTGCCTCACCATGCAATCATTATTGTTAGATTCTCATTTGCAGGAGTTGATACCAGTTGTGGTTAAGTGTTCATATTCATGATTGCTCAGTTTGCATAACTATTTCACGTGATTTCATTGCAAATAAACTTTTGTTCATTTCCTTTGCTGTTACTTAGGCCAGATTAGAATAAAGTAGCTAGGTCATTAGTTTTCCAAGTCAATGTTTGTTCAGTTTGAGAAGTAACTTGCAGAGCACCTGTAACACCTCTCCATCTACCCATACTCCATCAATCCCATCTGCTCCATCCCCTGACTTTGATTATTGCCTCACATTTGCTACGTCCCCTCACTTTGACCTAGTTTCCATATTTTTGTGCAACATTGCTCCACTCCTTGAAAAAATCCAGCCATCCTCATCTCTCCTTAGCTCCATCCACCAAGTCCTGGATCTCCTCACACCCTTATCCTACCTCCATACTCACTTCTCCACCTTTCTCTGTCCATCCACCCTCCAAAATCCCATTTCTGAACATCTTGTAGAAAATACAGAAAATTCTGTAGAACCCCTGTAGACTTCCTGTAGAAGCTCACGGAAGCGGTTTCTTGATAGCCAAACTCGGTGAAACTCTCTGGAAGGGTGCTAGGGACCCCTTAGGCCCTCTTCTAACCTTCCCAACCTCTTGCAATCATTTCCTTTCGCCAATCCACCTATGCACAGTAAAAAACCAGTTAAAGCACATGCGTGACAATTCTGACACTTTACTCAAAAATACAAAAAGAAGTTTTTTTTACATATTTTACTGTAGAAGTAGCTTAGACACATGCATTTCACCTTCTCAGAAGTCAATGGCATCTCCTTCAGTAGCTTTCATCCTCTTTCCCGCATCAGTAGGATTAACTGGTAAAATTAGGGTTTGCTAGGGTTTATGTTTCCTTTTAGCTTTTTAGTCTCTTTCTGCAAATAGATTAGCCTCCTTTGAGTTAGCTTCCATCCATCAGTTAGCAAGCTTCTTCTCAGAGCTCATAGAAGTTGGCTTAAGATCCTAGCGGACTTGTGCCAACTGACCAAGTGACAACTTCGGCAAGAGCTAGTACTTGTGCATACAGCACCGTCGCTTCCAAGTTTGTTACAAACTACCGGGTTGATAAGAGTAAAGAAGGGAGTCCCAGGAGTTGCAGCATTATTTCTGCAATACTGGAGCCCACCATCTTTTTGGCGCCGTTGCCGGGGAAGCGTCAGAGTATTTTTGATTGCTGCTTTTCTTCTATTTTTCTACTCCAACCTTCTGCTAAGTAGTTTATTTCAGTTCCATTCTGCAATTTCATTTCTGCAAAAGTAGATTAGACATTTCCTGCTTTCATAGATTAGCCTTTCAATTCCGCAATTTCAATTCTGCAAGCATAGAATAGCATTTCAATTCTACAAGCGTAGAATAGCATTTCAATTCTGCAAGCGTAGCTTAGCATTTCATTCCTGCAATTTTATTTCAGCAAAATAGATTAGTCCTTTCCTACTTTCATTTCAATTCCGCAAGATAAAATTTTAGTTCGTTGCAATTCCATCTGTTTTAGTTTTGCAGGTACAAGTAGAAAAAAACAAAAGCAACCAAACATCTTTTCATGCCTTGTAGGAATAGAGATAATACCGGAAAATTCCTACCCAACACCCCCACCACATCACTAAGTCACCCTTCTCACTTCTTTGGTGGTAGTGACCCAGAAGAACCTATAGGTGAACCTCCTAAGATATACGAAGATCCTCTAACAGAAGAAGAGCAAGGAAACATTCCTTTTGAGACCATGGCTGAAAACAGAAACGATAGAGAAGATGATGAGAGAATAGAAGGTACCTTCCCCATCCGAGAGGCCAACGGCGACATGAAAATGAAAAACATAAGTCCCTTAGCCTTACCTCACTTCCATGGATTGACTACTGAAGACCCTGATACCTTCCTATTTGAGTTTGTTGTCCTTTGTCGAACTTATGACTATGCTGAGGACGAGCAAAAGTTGAAACTCTTTCCTTCTACCCTCAAGGATGCAGCACTCCACTGGTTCATGGGGTTACCTGGAAACAGTATCACCACTTGGGCTCAGATGCAGCAAGCCTTTAACAACAAATACCGGGACTACTGTAGGTCCAAGGAAACAAAGGGAGAAATCTTTCGGATGACCATGGGAAATGATGAGTCCTTAGAAGACTACGAGGAAAGGTTCCAACTTAGCTATAAACAGGCCAGGTGCACACTTGACCCTGAATCTCTAAAGTTGGTTCTGCTTCGAGGAGTCCCTGAAGACCTTCTAGATACCCTCCATTTGCTAGCTGGAGGGGACATCTACCAACTACCTTATGAAGACATAAAGACTGTGTTTAGAAACCATTCTAGGGCAGCCCGGAAAAGAGGTAGGGGGAATCCACTTTCAGCTAGTACCACCTTCTCCAAGCATGAGTTTGCTAATCAGATGGAAGACCTCAAAAGTGAGGTGAGACAAACCGTTGCCATGCAACTTGATACTTTCTGAATCCAACAAAAGAAAGAGGAAGCTAAGAGGGCTTTGGCCATTTTCTGTCCCAGATGTATGAGGAATCACCCTAAGAACGAGTGTCCATTGCACTCAGTAGAGGTATGTTTCGTTTGTGAGGAAGACCACCCCACAAACAAATGCCCAACCTTACCCGGATTTAAAGCCATGTACCAAGGGACTGAGGCAACCACTGAACCTCTCTACTTCCTCAACCAAAGGAGGCCACATGGGCCCAGACCTTACCAGCAGGGGATGCAAGGGACATCCCAAGCTTATTATAGCCCCAACCAATCTGCTCACATACCTTCTTGGGGCCCCCTACTCATCCTTCATGGTCCGCACCTCCTCCGTGGTCTTATCCATCTCAATACCATACTCAACCCACTGCTCATTCGTTTCACTCACATGTCTAGCCACAACCTCAGTGGAATGCACCTCAACCGGGGTGGAGGCCCCAATACAACTCTCCTCCCGCCATTCTGCCTCCACCACTAGCTCAGCCACAACCATTACCTCCTTCTCCTCCAAGACAACCCCAGATGCCTGCTCAACTGAACCCAAACCCCAACAACAGACAGGCCCAGCAGGTATACACTGGGGAGACAACATGCCCTACCTATGCTGTGGAGATCCAGGAGATCAACCTGCGATCTGGGAAGGTCCTTCCAGATCACCAGCCTCCTACCCTGGAGGACAAGGAAGAGAAACAGGAAAGTGAACCCAAAGCCATTCCACCCTTTCCTGAGTGACTAACAGTAACCACGCAACCAAACCCAGAGGACACTGAACTTCTGGGAGAACTTAAATAGTTGTGTGTGAAAATACCACTTCTCCCGGCCATAAAAGATGTACCAATATACAAAAAATTTATTAAGGAGAAGTGTTTCAGGCACCCAGGCAAGCGAAAGAGAGATGCCTCGACTATCAATGTCATAGGACAACTGTCTGATCTAATATTGGGGAAAGTAATCTGTCCAAAGTATTTGGACCCTGGGGGTCCTGTAGTTGATGTCCACATCAATGGCACCATAATCCCCCATACCTTGATTGATCTAGGGGCTGCCATTAATGTGATGACCAGGGACACCATGCTTAAACTCAACCTTCAGAGTTCCTTAAGGAAGACCTCGACAGTCCTGCAGTTAGCAGATCGCTCCACTGTGACTCCTGAAGGGATTGTGGAAGATGTCTTGGTCTCTGTTGACTCTTGGGAGTACCCTGTGGACTTCTTGGTCCTTCAGCCAAAGGCAAAGCTCATTAGATACCCCCTCATTTTGGGAAGGCCTTGGTTAGCCACTGTGGATGCTTACATCAGTTGTCGAGCTGGAAGCATGACCATCAAGAATGGGCCTATGTCCAAATAGCTAGTCCTATACCCTCCTGCCCAACCTCTGCTAGAACATGACTTACCACTCTGGGTGGAAGAGGGAGATGAGGACGAGGTCTACTCTACACCATTGTGCACAGTAGAAACCACCAGGGGAGGCCCTCAAACCGAGGATGACTTGATTGAGAATTTGATTCAAAATCTACCTCCCAGTGCACTGTCCTTAAAGGAGTTGGTGGAAGATACCCAAGCCAATGTTTTAGTGGACCTCTGTGTAACTGATCCGACCTCTCCCAGAGTTAAGAATGTGGAATTTGGCCCCAAAAGAACCTTAAAGATCAACTCCTCCCTATCTCCCTCCCAGGAGAAGGAGCTGTGTAGCTTACTGAATAATAATCTGGATGCTTTCGCTTGGAGCTATAAGGAGATGAAAGGAGCCCACCCTTTGGTCTATACCCATCACATTTACATTAAAGAAGATTGTAAACTAGTCAGGTAGCCTTAGAGGAGAATGAATCCAGCCCTTAAAGACATTGTCAAAGAAGAATTGCAAAATTGTTGGATGCGGGATTCATCTACCCCATCTCCGATAGTGAGTGGGTCTCACCTCTAGTGCTTGTGCCCATGAAGAACGGGAAGTGGAGAATCTATGTAGATTACCGAGAACTTAGCAAATCCACCAAGAAAGACCATTTCCCTTTTCCTTTCATAGATCAAGTGTTGTATGGACTAGCAGGGAATAATTTCTTCTCTTTCCTAGATGGGTTCAACGGGTATAATCAGATCCAAATCAGCTCGGAGGACCAAGATAAAACCACCTTCACTTGTCCATGGGGTACCTTTGCCTACTGAGTCCTTCCCTTTGGGCTATGCAACGCCCCTGCTACTTTCCAGAGAGCAGTATTGAGCATATTTTCTGAGTTGGTCCACGATTCGGTAAAAATCTATATGGATGACTTTACTCCTTATGGGTCCAACTTCCAAGAAGCATTGACTAACCTGGGAAAAGTCTTAACCAAGTGTATTGATATGAACCTATCCCTCAGTCCCGAAAAATGCAAATTCCTGATGACCGAAGGGATTGTGCTAGGTCATACAATTTCTCAGCAAGGATTACAGGTGGATCCTAACAAGATTGCTATCATCCAGAAGGTCCCACCTCCTCAAAAGGTGAGAGATGTTCGGAGTTTCCTAGGCTTAGCAGGATATTATAGAAGATTCATTAAAGATTTCAGTAAGCTAGCCTCGCCATTGTTTGGCCTCTTAGGGAAAGATGTTGAGTTCAAATGGACTGACGACTATCAAGGGGCTCTGGATGAGTTGAAAGATAAGCTGGTGTCTGCCCCGATCTTAAGAGGTCCAAACTGGGCCCTACCTTTCCACATCCACACTAATGCCTCGAACAAAGCCATAGGGGCAGCCTTAGGACAAGTTGAGGAGAAACTACCATATGCCATATACTTCGTCAGAAAAAACCTGTCCAAGGAAGAGATGAACTGTACTGTAACCGAGAAAGAATTCATGGCCATAGTCCATTCCCTAAACAAGTTCAGACACTACATCATTGGTTATCAACTTATCAAACATTCATACACACTGATCATTCTACGATTAGATACTTAATGAATAAGCCTGATGTAAATGCTCGTATCATTAGATGGTTACTTTTGTTGCAGCAATTTGATTTGACTATTGTCGACAAGCCTGGTAAGGAAAATGTTGTTGCTGACTTCTTGTCTAGATTGGATTTTCCTGCAGGTGAAGAAGGGACAGTGGATGACCAGATGCCAGATGAACTCCTATTTTCCATCTCAGTACTCTCTCCATGGTTTTCTGATATAGCAAATTACTTGGTCTCAACATAGTTCCCTCCGCATCTATCCTTAAAGGAGAAGAGCAGAATTGTGAGGAAGAGTGCCCCATTCACTTGGATCGGGGGCAACTTGTTCAAAATTGTCCCAGATCAGATCTTGAGGCGTTGTGTTAGGGAGGAGGAAGTCTTTTACATCCTCCTAACCTGTCACGATGGGCCCTGTGGAGGCCACTTTGCAACAAAAAGGACTGCCTTCAAAATTCTACAGGCAGGCTACTATTGGCCTACTCTTCACCAAGATGTCAGAAGATACATCAGCCAGTGTGACCGATGTCAGAGGATGGGGAAATCGACTCCAAGGGATGAAATGCCTCTCCAACCTCAAGTGACCTTTTAGCCATTTGAGAAGTGGGGCATGGATTTTGTGGGTCCTATCAACCCTCCTTCAAAGCAAAGGTCTTACATCATTGTGTGCACCGACTATCTAACAAAGTGGGCAGAAACAAAGGCAATCAAAGCAGCGACAAAAGAAAAGGTGGCTGAGTTTTTAAGGGAAAATATCTTCTACAAGTTTGGCTACCCAAGAGAGTTAGTCACCGATCAAGGAAGCCAGTTCACCTCTAACCTGATTGAAGACTTTCTCGCTCATCACAAGATCAAGCACAGGACTTCCACCCCATATCATCCACAAGCAAATGGGCAGGTGGAAGTCACTAATAGAGCATTGGAAGGGATTTTGACTAAGGTGGTGAGCAGCAGCAGAAAGGATTGGGCAGATCGCCTGGTTGAGGCCACCTGGGCCTACAACACCACTTGGAAGACTACAACAGGTTTCACACCTTATGAGCTGGTCTACGGGAAGAAAGCTTTGCTGTCCATAGAGTTCGAGTACAACACATTGAGGGTGGCAGCTCAGCTGGACTTAGATCTCAGCCATGCTCAACATGAAAGATTATTGCAGCTGAATGGATTAGATGAACACAGAATGCAGGCCCTCCTCCACTCAGAAGTAGTTCAACTCCAGAGGAAGATATGGCATGACCGGCACCTTAGTGAAAAGCAATTCCAGCCGGGAGATTGGGCGCTGCTGTATGACTCAAGATACAAGGATTTCAAAGGGAAGTTGAGGACAAGATGGTTAGGACCATATACAGTGGAAAAATGCAATGACAATGTTTCAGTCCTTATCAGAACCATTGATAAAGAAGCCATCCCCATGCTTGTCAATGGGCATCGATTGAAAATCTACAAGAAACCCCTTTCGAGGCAGGAGTTCATTGAAACTTTGGAAAAATCAGTGCTGGTAGTAGAGCAGGGCTCTGCCTCTATTCCGCCCACACCTTGATCATAAAAATAAAAAAGGGAATAAAAAGATCCTTAGGTGAAAACCTCTCTGAGGTGCCCAGTGTAGACAGTGAGGGTGAAAACCACATGGAGGTGCCCCAGCTGTCTCTCAAAAATAAAAAAATGGAATAAAAAAAAAGAAAAAAAGATCCTTGGGTGAAAACCTCTCTAAGGCGCCCAGGGCAGATAGTGGGGGTGAAAACCTCATGGAGGCGCCCCAGCTGTCTCTCAAGAAAAAAGAGAAAAAAGAAAGAAAAAAAAGAGAAAAAAGAAACAGGTCTAATCCCTGTAAAATTATTGCAGGTTGCAAGGAATACATTGCAGATAAATAAGGTCGTGCAAAATGAGGATAGGGGTCTGTACTAGGCTAGAGGACATTCTTACAGACACTCCCTTCATGGCCACTTGCTTTTCCCAGGATTTGATCACATTCGGGTCGAGATTCCACCTCCTACAGGAAGTTTTGGGCTTTCTACAGGAAGTTTTGGGCTTTCTACAGGAAGTTCTGTATTTCTACAGGAAACATCTTGTAGAGCCTTCGAGCAGGCCAAATTCGATTTTGGAAGAGGATTTGAAGCTTGGAGTCTGTTGGTTAGGCCTGCAGCCACCCCTCTATTCCGTCCATCACCTGTTTCATCTCTTTCCACCACCATTGCATCCACTAGGTTATGTGTTCCTGCACAGTCATACAAGAAATCTTGTTTTCTTCAGATGGATAGAAAATTTTCAAGTCAAAAATCAAGTAGCAAAGGCTCGCACACTCTACCTGTTCAAGCTCCATCTAGACTCTTCATCAGCGAATTTAGCCCTGCTCGTTTAGCCTATGTCCCAGGAGGAGAAGCAGCTATAGGACATCCTACAGGAGTCCTGTAGCGGCTGATCCCTCTGGAAGACATACTCTAGAGGCAGGGGCAGCCGAAACCAGCAAAAGGAAACATGTAAAAAGGCTCCTCCTGGACGTGAAAACATCCTCGATGGCTGAAACCAAACACCACCTGTGCATGCAGCGTTGCCAACCGAGGATCGGGTTCCAAGGCGTGCATACAACATCAACCAATGAAAGAATGGGTTCTAGCACCTGTACACGAGGCAACAACGAGCGAAGCAGTCGTTCCAAGTCCCAAAGCCTGCAGAACATGTCCACGACCACACAGGTAAGTGTCTAACCTTATTCGTCAAATTGCATAGACTATATTTCGATAATTGCATGTCTGTGAAAATGGTTCGGATTGAACGAATTTGGTGGCCAGTCAACTGGCCACCCATAGTCAGTCGCAAAGCTTCGTAGGATCTGAACAAGCTCAGTTACGTTCGAATTTTCCAACGAGACGTGCAGCCGACACGTGTGGAGTGTCCAGTCACAGAAAATCGGCAGGACTGGCAGTGGTGGCGGTGGTTAATGGCAGAGGAGAGGTAATGGCGGTCAAGGACATGCAGAGGAATGATGGTCGTGACATTGGCTAACGGATTGGCCCGGCCACCTCACCCCCTCGCCACGAATTACGCCGTAATTCAAAAATTCTCGGCCAAAGACTGGTGTTAACCGCTGTTCATTTGCACTTGCAACTATTCTCAGTGAAGTACGCGTCCTCTGCCTCCACAGTCTGTTAACCCAAGCTTTTCAGCCTGTTTCAAAATTCTCTCGCATCCCAGGCTCATTCAGAAGCGCTGTGACATCCTACAAAAGCCGGCAAAGCATTCTACAGGAAGAAGCTCTACAGGAAATACAACATAGCCTTCCAGAGTAGAGAAGTCTGGACTTTTCTTCATCAAATTTGGAGTTTCGAGAGAGGTAGGCTCGAAAACACTCTTCCATGCATGGTATATTTCGAAAACATGGTGAATTGAGCTGTCTTGAATTGGAGGGTTAGAGACAAGTCTGCCTGTGAGTCAAAAATAGTAGTTTACTTGTGGTTGCACATAATTTCTTCGTTGGTTTTGCGTCTAAATTCTCCTCCACAGTTCCTGTTAAGAAAATTCTTCCTGTAGAAAAGATAAAGCACTGTCAAGGCTAATAGGAAAAATGTGAATTTTACATGATTATATGTATGCTGGGGATGAAAATTGAGCTCTGCACTCTGTCTAGGGAAACCTAAGTCTTCCTTTCATACACGAACAGTCAAGTTTTTAAAACCAGGGAATTGGTGCAAGCTTAAAATATAAATACCTGAGAGATACTGTCTTCAAGTTCGAAGGAGGAAACCATAAAACAGCAAGTCCTCTCTGATCAGAGCACAAAACAGAGCACTCTCACCATGCCAGGGGGGTTTATCAGGAAGGAATCCTCGGATTCAAGAAAATTGCGTGAACATCCTGAGGTGGTGAACCTCTTCACCTGTGCCAATTGGATGACCTTTTGTGACAGAATTCAGGGTCATGATGATGAGATAACGGAGGAGTTATTAGTGTCCCTGTAGCCTAAATCAAAGACACTGGCCACTGTGAATTTCAGAGGGTTGACCCTAAAGCTTACCCCACAACTCATTAGTCGAGTTACTGATCTGCCATTGGGGATACCCTGGAGCAAAGAGGAGAGGGCATTGGGCCAAAAAGCCAAGAAAGAATTCTTCCTACTAGAGGAACAGTTTGCAGAAGACAAGAACGGGGTCTGGAGAGCCAGCCTACATCCTTTTTGGAGCGAAGTCAACTTTCAGATCATGAAATACATTACCTGTGAGGGGCGGTTTAGTATTGTCTACGGCTATCACTTCCGGTTGCTGAGTGAACTCAGACATGGGATGGATTTACCTCCAGAACAGAAGTTAAGCATCCCCTATTTTCTCCTGCAATCATTAATTGAGTGTGGCACAAAATTGAAGGAAGGGACACCGGATCAGCTAGCCCATCATGGGTTCATCAAGCTTCTAGTGGAAGATGCCCTCCATACCTACACTGTCCCTCTCTCTTGGGAGATTTTCCGCAACATGTCCAGAGATGATGATATTCGAATTCTGGCTGAGGAACTCACTTCATCCAGCAGTGAAGAAAGGGAACACACTGAGGCAGAAGAGAAAGCCAGTGGTAAAGAAACACAGGACAGACCACCACAGAAAGAACAAGAAGAGAAATGAGGGAAAGGCCAAGTTGCTGAGCCCAAAACTGTGGGAGGAACAAAGGCACAAACACCAAGGGAGAAACGATTACAGAGTATAGCAGAGAGGACTGAAAAAGTCCAAAAAAAGGAGGGCACAACCAAGGCAACCAAACAGAAATTAAAAGGAAAGACACATCCAGCCAAGCAGACCGAAACAGTTGAATCAATTTCTACAGGAAGCATGAAAATTGTTTCTACAGGAAGCATGGAAATGGAGCAGCAAAAGGATAAATCACATGAGATTTTTGCCAGGGAGGCAGCAGTAGTGTTGGCTGCCCTAAGCACATCTTCAAAGCAAAAAGGGAAGCGAAAAAGGGAGCCTTCTATGTATTTTAAGGTAAGAAGGAGCATGCGGATAAAAACTGGCAGACCCCAGCCACAGTCAAAGGAGCCAATTACGATTGTGGACACCCCAGCTAAACAAAAGGAAAGGTCGCCTTCAAAGGCATCCATCACCTATGAACGGGGAAGCCCAAAAACATCCACCTGGAGAGAAAGGATGAAAATGCTGGACACAAAGACCTCTCTACAGGATGCTGAGACTGTTCTACAGGAAACGCTGGCTAGGCTAAAGGAGACCGAAGAAATGGAAGGAGAGGCAGCTAAATCACCACAGGAAGAAGAAGAAAAGACGGAGGACATTGTGGAACCAAGCCCCCAGCCCAGCTTGGGCTCCTACTATAACTTGTTAGAGGCCGGAAAGATCATTCCCCAAAAATTCGCAGTGCCACTTTTCCTTGCACTAGAAGAAGAGAGAGTGAGGACCCACACTTGGATGAAGATCGCTAAGTCCAAGGGTGTGGCAGATATAGGTCCCCTGGAGGAACAACTCAAAGAGGTGAGAAAGGAATTGGCTATGGTACGACATGTGGAAAGTAGCCAGCGGGCCAAGCTACAGGAAGAAAACGAGCTGCTTAAACAGCAGCTATAGCTACAGGGATAGCATAAGGAAGACAAGCCTCACATCTTGGGAGAACAACAACAACAGGAGGAGCCCACAACAAACAAAGAAACCCCTAATGAACAACAGAGAAGAGATGGGTTGCAGGATGAAATTGAGACACTAACTAGACAGCTACAGGAGAAGGACTTGCAAGCAGGCCAGGAGATACAGTCTCTAAAACAACAAGTATAAGAAAATGAGGCCCAATTGGCCTGCATGGCCAGTTGGGCGATGGAAGCTCTGCAGTGTAGGCAGCCTACCAAATCATACGCCTTATACCTTAAGGATCAGTGGTTGCAGTTTCAGATTAACACCTTGGCCCAAAGGGGCATCACTCCATTTCAAAAATTATCATCAATTTGTGGCTTTATGTGACAATAGCTCATCAGAGGACAAGGCTAACTTATTAGAGTTTTATTTGCACAACTTAGCCCTTCCAAACATGAATTCATGGGATCTCAACACTGTGGTAGGAGATGTCCAACTTATGGCCATGGCCTCTTGGATGAATCATAAGGAAAAAAGAGCAGCAGAGGTCCACAATATTATGAGCAGGGAACTTAGTGAGCCACTAATGATTAGAGCAGAGCCGGAGGACCCCTCAGCAGTGATAAGCGCCCACCAGCACTTGGCCAATAGCCCTTAGGATTTACTAGAATACATTGAGCAACAGGCTCAAGCTATTGCTCACTTTGAGGACATGGAGAGACTGTTGAGGGATAACTGCCTTCATGCCTACATAAGGCGGTGGAACACACTGCCTCACAGCTTGAAGATAAGAGAATACCACTCTCCCACCAGGATGAGGGAGGCCTTGGCAAGGGTACCTCTCTACAAACAGTTGATGCAAAATCTGTAGGCCAATTGGATCGGCCTGAAATTCAGTCCTCCCTTGCTTTTGGGATTGCTAGAAGGAGTTAAGGAAGAGGAGGAAAACAGATAGTGGGAGGAAGTGGAAAGGAAAGCAGGATTTCATGACCGGGAAGAAGATATCACCACGGAGGCCTGGGACATGAGGGAGGCAGTCAAAGCTATAAAGGATGATGAGCTAGATTAGTTGCTCAGAGGATGAGCAACCCATTTAGCAGGGGGGTGATGATGAGCCCCAAAAATGGGTAACTTATTGGGTTCATTTTTCCTATTGTTCTTCATCAATCCACCATTTTTCATAGATTATGCGTTTTTTTTTAGTATGTTTATGTTATTTGAATGAATGAGGGTGGTCACTTTACCAAGGAGGCTAATACGTGGTTATTTCAGGTTTTTTGGACAAATTTTGGAAAAAGGCCAAGCAATTATGAGCCAGGTGACAGCCAAGCATGAAGGAACAATGGTGAGGATTCGTAGGAAGGGTGTCTCTTGCATTAAATGGCCCTTCCTCGAAATCTCCACCCTCAACTCGGAGCTCAGCAGGCCACCAAAATGAATCCTAAAGGCAACCGAGAAGCTTTGTGAAGAGTGACTGTTTACTGGCAGTTTGAACAGCCGATCCCCTTGAGTTAAGGAGGGCTGCTAGGACCCTCGTAGTGCATAAATAGGAAGGCTTCAGCCTTTGTAGTTTACTTTTGGAACTGTTGGGTTTTGCACTATAGTGCTATCATTGTCTCAGCTCATTTTTGTAGCTACTGCTGTATAACTTTCTTGTGACATGATTATTTTTGAGTAATGAAGAGCAGCTTTACTTGGCATCAATTCTGAGTTTTTCTTAGGAGCCTATAGCTCTTGGGGTTGGGCCCAACCCAAGTGCCAAGGCTTCCTTTATGTACTGTTATTTGCTTTTTATGTCTTTGCAAAATAATTTCTGTTAAGTAGATTAAAATCTTGTTGGTTACCTAGGTCATTGTTGATGATTAGAAAGGCTTTTTATGTTCAGATTGAGTTGATAGGTTATTAACAGGGAAGATCTTCAGAAAAAGGCCATCAAGCACCTCTGATCTCACCTCTCCCTCAGTGGGATCATGAGCTGGGACAAAGGTGACCTTGCTGCCAACAAAAACACTGTCTTTGCCTCACCATGCAATCGTTATTGTTAGATTCTCATTTGCAGGAGTTGATACCAGTTGTGGTTAAGCGTTCAGATTCATGATTGCTCAGTTTTCATAACTATTTCACGTGATTTCATTGCAAATAAACTTCTGTTCATTTCCTTTGCTGTTACTTAGGCCAGATTAGAATAAAGTAGCTAGGTCATTGGTTTTCCAAGTCATTGTTTGTTCAGTTTGAGAAGTAACTTGCAGAGCACCTATAACACCTCTCCATCTACCCATACTCCATCAATCCCATCTGCTCCATCCCCTAACTCTGATTCTTGCCTCACATTTGCTACGTTCCCTCACTTTGACCTAGTTTCCATATTTTTGTGCAACATTGCTCCACTCCTCCTTGAACAAATCCAGCCATCCTCATCTCTCCTCAGCTCCATCCACCAAGTCCTAGACCTCCTCACACCCTTATCCTACCTCCATACTCACTTCTCCACCTTTCTCTCTCCATCCACCCTCCAAAATCCCATTTCTGAACATCCTGTAGAACCCCTGCAGACTTCCTGTAGAAGCTCACGGAAGCAGTTTCTTGATAGCCAAACTTGGTGAAACTCTCTGGAAGGGTGCTAGGGACCCCTTAGGCCCTCTTCTAACCTTCCCAACCTCTTGCAAGCATTTCCTCTCGCCAATCCACCTCTGCACAGTCAAAAACCAGTTAAAGCACATGCGTGACAATTCTGACACTTTACTCAAAAATACAAAAAGAAGTTTTTTTTCTAGATTTTACTGTAGAAGTAGCTTAGAAACATGCATTTCACCTTCTCAGAAGTCAATGTCATCTCCTTTAGTATCTTTTGTCCTCTTTCCCACATCAGTAGGATTAGCTGGTAAAATTAGGGTTTGCTAGGGTTTGTGTTTCCTTTTAGCTTTTTAGTCTCTTTCTGCAAATAGATTAGCCTCCTTTGAGTTAGCTTCCATCCATCAGTTAGAAAGCTTCTTCTCAGAGCTCATATAAGTTGGCTTAAGCTCCTAGCGGACTTGTGCCAGCTGACCAAGTGAAAGTTGCGGCAAGATCTAGTACTTGTGCATACAGCACCGTCGCTTCCAAGTTTGTTATGAACTACTGGGTTGATAAGAGTAAAGAAGGGAGTCCCAGGAGTTGCAGCATTATTGCTACAATACTGGAGCCCACCAATTATTTTGACCTAGTTTTTTGATATATTCTGCCTCTAACATGTACATAAGGAAATTCAGGATCAACAGCCTAAAATAAGTAATCAGCTTATTTATTACAGCAATAAGAATGAGAAGGAAAGTGAAAAAAATTTTGAAATCAATGAAGGAACTTCACCATTTTTGCTTAGCCTCATTTCAGTTTATCAGAGATTGCAGAAGAAGATTTGGGAGCAGGAACATAAGATCAAATGATCCAAGTAGACTATCCAGAACAGATGTACAATCGTTTGAATCAGCTCAAGAGTAGTGTATATATTCCACAGCATCCTTTTGTACAGTTTTTGCATTCAAGCAAAGGAAAATTTTAGAGTAGAGCAAAAGTTACTCATAAGGCCATCTGACCTGTTGTTCTTGACTTTCCACCAGGGAAAGCCATCCCCAAGTGGAGCCAGTGTTATACTCCTACAGTAATAGGTGTCATATTTCTTGATTGACTGGTTGAGCTCTGTAATATGTTCATCCTTTCCTTGCTATAAAGGTTTCCATATTATAAAAAAAAATCAAAAAATAAAAAAATGTAAAGAGGGTATACCCTAAAAGAAAAATCAAAGGGTGAAAAAAAATAATAAATGGTCAAAAGAAAAAATGAAAAGAAATGAACCCCAAATAAAAAAGACCAAGAAAGTGTGCAAGTCCAAATGCCACTACTATTTCATTTTCTATAAAATATTGTATTGTGTACAGCTTGTTGACTTTTTTCCAGAATTGATCAATGGCCAAACAACTTAATCTTGGCCAGTTCATGTTTGAATTTCATGTTTTAGAGATAGAGAATAAAAATCTGACCAAACTGTTAATCTTGGCAGATAAGTAGATAGGTAGAGAAGCAAAGGAGCTCAAATGTTTCATCTGAGCCCTTGGAAGAAATAAGTGCAGACTTAGGTAGGCTTACCATGAAAAGAAAAGAAGTTTGAAAAGGGTTTGCTAGTCTAAGTGCACCCAAGAAAGAAGAAAAAATGTTAGGCAAAGTAGGCAAGGTAAGTAGATTGTTGTTGCAGAATGAGACTTGTGGTGGATTCTGTTTCTCAAAATGTGTGTTAACTTATACCTGTATCCCAAGTGCCATAGCAGATATTTTTGGAGCAGCTCAAGCGAGGCATGACTAACTCCCCTTCACACTTCTCCTAAAACACTTGCTAATTTCCCCCCAAAGATATTAAGATCTGCTTAAATATCCCCAAAAAAGCTCCTCATTCCATTTCATCATTTGCCTAAGTGAATTCCCATTTTACTTAGGAAAAATACATTCTCTCACCTCAAAACCCCTTTTTCACCCTAAGCCTAAGTTTATTACTTAGCGCATTTTTTTTCATAAGCCATATTAACGATTAACCATTATTATATAACTCCCTTGTAAATGTTGCCCTTTCCCGTATTCTAAATAGATAAAAACCTCAAAACATTATTATTCCCTCCCTCGATTTAACTATAAACCATATCATTGTTTAATTGGGGATTAATAGTTCATTTGGAGCTTATTAATGACCCACTGCGCGCAAATATGGGATAATTAACCACCCGGGTTGATTATAACCAAGCCCCGCTAACCAATAAAACAAGCCCCGATGCATTAAACTGTGGTTTTATTTTGATCAGCCCGCATATTAACCCTCCACCATCTCCTTGTTCCGTCCACCATCAGATCTCGGCCCATCCATCCGACAGCCGATATCCATTTCGCGACCCCCTTAACTGTCGAGTTTTAAGTCATGGGAGTCCGGTGGTTTTGCCGCCTGTACCAGGACACACGGCATGCTACTAGGGTGCTCGCTCCCTCCTCGCCCGAAACCGCCCAAGCTCAAAGGCGATGCGGGAAAAACAGCTTACCACCCTGCCACATCACCTTCTACTGACATCACTGCCACGTCACCGCCACGTTATCTGTCCCGTACTCCTACTGACGTCATGCTTACACCATCCGTCCTTTGAATTAAAATTTCATCCAAACATCATTTTGTTCAATAAAAGGGAAAAAGGGTCATTCTTGCTATGTTTTTTTTATGAACAACACTCCGGGTATGATATCTACTGAGGTCGCATTTCCAATGTTTCAACCGCCTTTGAAAAAAAAGGCCATAGAAAGCTCTGCAGCTTGCCATTCAGCCTGCATGGTACAAACAGTTTGAACCAGTGCCGAGGGACTTCCAAGCTTGCAGAAGATAGAAACCGACATATACAAAGATATTTTGGCCTAAACATCGGACATATATGAACAAAGAAACAAGGTACGCAACAAGTCAAAGAGTATCAGATCAACATTAAAGAGTATCAGGGCAGAATTAAATGCAAATCAAGTCAGAATCAAAGAGTATCGGAGATGATAAGGAAAAGTAGATCAAAATTTAAGAGCGTAGTTAAGACAAGCAGTCGGCGTAGAGCTACTACAGGACAGTTGCAAGCCGAATGCTAAAGAACCAGCTTCCAACACAGCATAAGTTAGATGTTTCTATGTTACTTGTAAATTACTTTAGGTTAAAATCCAGATATTATCTCACAGCTTTGATGAGATATTCTGTTGTACATATTTTTGTTGTATAAATACCCCCTTCATTAGAGTTTTGGAGAGGTTGGGTATGTGTAGATTTCCTTAGACTTTGCTGTAATATTGAACCTTTGGAACAAAAATCTGTTGGAATCAAATTATTTTCTGACCTACTGGATGAGGAATTGAAGCAGAGGACCTATCACAGAATTCTTGAATCAACCTCCGGATCAATAAGTCCTTATAACTTGTGTTTTACAGTTTTCATGTTTACTATATCATCTGTGTTTCATAATCTGAATGATAAAGAAAAAGATTAATTCAGAATTTGCTTGAATGCACTCTGTTTTCAGTCTTTATTATTCTCTGTGTTTTCTTCAGAATTAGTATAAACAATGAATTCTTGATTGCTCCTGTTTCCTGATTCTCTCATATTGATTATTCGATAAAGAATTCTTAACTGCTCTTTGTCGGTAAGCATCAATTTTCCCTCTTTCAATATGTTGAAGGATTCTTAACTTCCCTTCATCCATTTGAGTCCATTCCATCTGATTCTAGCCTTTAATTGTTCCATGTTTGACTACCTTGCTCTGTGATGCCATCCTCTGTTAAGAAACCTAATCCAGAAAGCCATGCTGCTTTGACTCCATCATGCCCAATGGACTGAACTGTTCTATTTTACCTCACTGTTCTATTGAATCTCACCACCCAAACTCAAAGCAAAACCATTGTACTTCATAACTAGCCTAATACCTTTTAAAACAAAGCTAAATCAAAAAGAGAGAGCCCTCTCTGGATGCAGTTTGGCTAGAATCTGTATCTAAAAGATTGGTCGGTGGTTACCTTGGCCGTATTCCCTTTCTTACAACTTTTGGGAACAACCTGAGTGATAACAAAAGGTTTCATGGATATAAACTTAAACCCTTGAGGAGCCAAGGTGCTATAAAAAATAAGAATCATCTGGGTCATTTGGGTCAGATTTTCAGTAGTGAAAATGAAAAGAATAATTAAGCTTTCAAGATTGTGTGTCAACCCTATCATGAATTTGTTAATTTAGTTAAGTATAAATAAGCTATAGAAAGTGGTGTGAATAGGTGTATCACTTGATACAATGGTTCTTCTATAACATATTGACTGATCATATGTTTAGCTTGGTTGCACGAATAGTGAAAAAGACAAAGAAGTGAAAATGAGGTTTGTGTGACTTAGAGAAAAACAAGCTCGAGAAATGAAGTCCATGGAAGATGTGTGATCATGAAGGAGATTAGAGAATACATGTGTAGAATCAAGGAGCAACATATGAGGACCACAGATAAGATAGAGCTGAAGATATAGAGTAGGAATTGATATGCAGAAGAAAAGGAGAACTTGAGGAGTGACAAATTGAATAAGAAAATAGGAAATATGTATAAACAATAACACATGTTGATTTGAGTTTGAAAATTTTATGAAAAGGGATCTAATAGGAAACTTAGGTCTGTGCCTACATTTCTCAAGGGATTGGTGTCTCCTTCTAGTTAGTTCTAGTAAAGCATCTTAAGTTGGTGCTTACATTTCCTAGGGGAATGGCATCTCCTTCTAATTGGTTCCAGTAAAGCATTTAAGTTTAGTGCATGCACTTTTAGGTTGTGTTATATTCTTTCCACTACTAGCCCATGTAATTAACCGGGGGGTTAGGAGGGGGGCGGATTCCCCCCTTTGTTGCATTGATTGTGTAGTGGGGGTAGTCACAAGGGCTTTGAGTGGTGCAGGTAAACCCACTCTACGGGTCCGAGGCAGCGCCCCAGAAAATTTTGGTTTTTGGACACTATGTTAGGTTGGGCAGACCTACCTATGGTTTTGTGCATGATTTTCGCACTTGGTTTTGGATGCGATTGTTTCCGGGAAAACTAGTGTCTATTTGATTTTCTAGTCCCACTAAGATGGGTAGCTATCTTAGAAACAAAAAATTCAAAGTAACTAGTGTTTTCCTTTATGTATGATAGATAATTGAGAAGCAGAGAGCACCAACCTTAATCTTTCACATGGCTCCTTGCTTGTTTCCTCTCTCTTTTGATAGAGCTTGTCACTCCTTTCTCACTTGTCACACTTTAAAGAAAACCTGTAGAGGCAAAGCAACAACACACCATCAAAGCATAGAGATCTATAATACCATAAACAATGCAGAATCAGAAGTACATTAACCATACAATTGCATTTACAAATACACAAGTATATGGAGGAAAACTCAAATAAATTTATTGATAGTAGAAGTAGAAGAGAGGATTACAACCCAGTTGTCTGATCCAGCATCATCCTCCCATCGTGAAAGCCCTCTTCACCTCATGAAAAGCAAGATCACCCAACAATGCAATGTCTCAAAGAGAAACCAACAACACATCCTTACAAATTGTAAAATTCCAGCTTTTAGGATGAGGGATCCATTTATAGATGTCTTGCAAGGGTGTGAGTCAGCTTTGGGTTTCTAATTAGTGTCATTCCACTGATAGTTCTTGGTTCCACTTGGAGATTTCTTTGAACTCTTACTCATCCCTAGGCGAATTCAGAGAGGCAAGTATCATAGGAGAAGTTTCTAGAATATTCCATGAGCATCCACTTAGCAAATTGTCTCTGCCATTTGTTTATTCTCGCTTATCGTACCCTACAGAAGGCCTTTTTAGTATGCATCGCACTTCCCATGTGTAGCAGGTGAGATGCATCACATCTTGACCATGGAGCAGTCAGTATGGTCCAATTTTGGCCAGTTTTGAGTGGTTTTTCAGGTGGAACTTCTGGGAAATGATGTAATCAGTTGACCATGATCCATTAGGGTATGAAACAACACTTTTAGGGGTTAAAGAGCCCTTGGTTTATTGACATATATGATTGGGGTTGAAGTGCCCAAATATGTCTATAACAACGATGGTTTTAGGTCCATGGTTTTGGATGCCATGGTTTTCGGTCCATGGTATTGGATGCTTCGGCATGTATAAATATGTATTGTAACATTGAAAGGAACATAATGAAAAATCAAGCTGGTAGTCCCGGTTTTGTGATCTAGGGGAAAATCTCTGTGTATATGTGTTTTATGTGTTATGCTCTCGCATTGTTTATTTTCTGTGTTTTAGAATTCGTATGCAGGTAATTTTTGTACAGGGTTAAAACCTACATTTGGTATCAGAGCTATTTTTGGTTTCACGGGGACAGCTTTGTTGCTGAGGGGTTTTGCTCGAGCTTGTGGTAGGCCCTGTTCAGTGGGAGATCTGTGAGATCGATTCTAGTGGTGAAAGAAGATGGTGAGTAGTGGAAAGATAGAGATCGAGAAATTTAATGGTCAGAGTTTTGATTTGTGGAAACTGAAGATGGAGGATCTGTTGGTGGATAAAGACTAGTGGATCGCGGTAGATCCGAGTACTAAACCAACGGCAGTGTCCGATGAAGAATGGAAGAAGTTGGATTGGAAGGAAAAGAGAACAATACGATTATGTGTCTCGGGTTCAGTACTGTTGAATTTATCAGGGGAAGCTACGGTGAAGGCTTTGTGGGACAAGTTAGGGACTCTGTACCAATCTAAGTCTCTGGTGAATAAACTGTTCCTATAGAAAAAGCTGTATAACCTGAGGATGAAAGATTGAGACTCGGTGACAGAGCATCTGAATGCATTTAATACTATGGTAAGTCAGCTATCATCTATTGATATTAAAATTTCAGATGAAGGTAAGTGCATCATTTTGTTGTGTTCTCTACCAGATTCGTGGGATAGTCTGGTTGTTGCAATAGGTAGCAATGCAACTGCCTTGCAGTTTGATGAAATAGTATCATCCTTGCTGACGAAGGAGATGAGATGGAAAAATATGGAGAGCCAGAATGGTGATGCCTTGTCTATACGAGGATAGTCCTAGAAAAAAAACAAAAATAAGTCATCGAGTGGGAGATCTAAATCTAGAGGGAGATCTAAATCTCTAGGAAAACCTGTAAAGGTGGTGTTATAGAAATGCAAAAAGGAAGGGCACCACAAAAGGGACTGTAAATCTAAAGCTCCTGATAAAGGAAAGGGATGTGATGATGCTCCTTCTACAAAGGCTAAAACCACCTCAAATGAAGGTGGGGATGTGTACTTAGCTTTGTCAAGTACACATATAGATCATGAGGCATGGTTGATTGACTCAAGTGCATCCTTTCACTTCACTCCTTATAGAGTGGTTCTTCGAGTATGAGAAATATGATGGTGGTGATGTCTTCTTGGGGGATGACAGGAAGGCTAGAATCATTGGTCACAGAAAAATAAAGTTGAAGTTGTAAGGTGGAAGGGTTAGAAAACCTCTGGGTGTTCTGCATATTCCTGCATTAGCTAGAAATCTGATTTTTGTAAGCAAGTTGGATGATACAGGTGTAAAAATAGTGTTCGAGAAGGATACCTGCAAGATGGTTCGAGGAGCACTGGTATTGATGCAGGGAGTTCGGTTTGGAAATATGTAGAAGTTGCAAGGTAGCACTGTTGTTGATGGGTGCAATAGTTCTATGGTTCCTAAAAGTGGAGCAGAAAATCTAGTGGTCTCTCGAGAGAAGAGCATGCTGTGGCATCAAAGGCTTGGACATATTGGAGAGAAGGGCCTTCGAATACTTCATGGTAAAGGTATGTGAGAAGATATGAGTAATAGCTCTTTGGATTTTTATTTCTGTGAAAATTGTGTATATGGGAAGCAGAATCAGGTGAGTTTCCCCTCTGGTGGTAACATGGCAAAATAGATATTAGAGCTTGTGCACAGTGATGTGTTTGGACCTGTGAAGGTTCCATCACTGGGTAAGTTTGTGTACTATGTATCATTTATAGATGACTTCTCAAAGAATACATGGATATATTTCCTTAAGAAGAAATTTGAAGTCTTTGACAGGTTTAAAGAATTTAAGGCTCTGGTGGAAAACTAAACAAAGAAGAAGATAAAGGTGCTGAGGACAGATAACGGTGGAGAGTTTTGTAGTAAGGAATTTGAAGAATTTTGTAAGAAGTGTGGTATAGCATGGTAGAATACTACTCCATATACACCTCAACAAAATGGAGTTGCAGAAAGAATGAACAAGAAGTTGATGGAAAGGGCAAGAAGCATGCTTAGTGGTGTTGGGTTAGGACAAGAATTCTGGGTAGAGGCGGTGGAGACAACATGTTAACTAGTCAATAGATCACCTTCATCAGTGTTGGAGGACAAGACTCCACAAGAGGTATGGACTGGTAAGAAACCCTCTCTTTCACATCTGAGGGTATTTGGATGTGATGCATATGTACATGTTCCAAAGGAGAAACAAACCAATTTGGATAGTAAATTTGAAAAGTGCATCTTTATTGGGTATAAGGATGGTTTAAAGGGTTATAAGCTTTAGAACCCAGTAACAAGAAGGTTGTGTAGATTCGATATGTGGTGTTTAGAGAGGTGAAAGATGTTATTAAACATGAATTCCAACCAAAGGAACCTGAGAAGATAGAGTTTGAGCTAAAGGAGGAAGAATTTGACTCTACAGCAGAGGAGGAATTAGAAGATGAAGAGCCACAAAATCCGGGTGTGAGAAGATCAGTTCGAGAAAGAAGGCAGCCAAAAAGGTATAGTCCATCTGCTTTCTGTTCAAATTTTGTTTTATCTATTACTGATGATGATCCCAAAACTGTGAAGGAAGTAGTAGATTCAGAGGATGGAAAACTCTGGAAAGAGGCCATGGTTGATGAAATGGCATCTTTGCACAAAAATGAGGCTTGGGATCTGGTGGAGTTGCTGGCTAGAAGGAAACCCATTGGTAGCAAATGGGTGTTCAAGAAGAAGACAAATGTAGAAGCAAAGGTGGAGAAATACAAAGCTCGGTTGGTAGAAAAAGGTTATTCCCAGGTGCCGAGAATTGATTTTGGTGATATTTTTTCTCCTGTTGCCAAGGTAGCTTCTATTAGATTATTTTTATCTGTTGTTGTCGATTTTGATTTTGAGGTAGAACAGATGGATGTGAAGACAAAATTTCTTCATGGGGATCTGGAAGAGTAGATCTACAAGAAGCAACCCGAAGGCTTTATGGTGAAGGGTAAGAAAGAATTGGCATACAAGTTAAAGAAGTCTTTGTATGGGTTAAAACAATCACCAAGGATGTGGTATCAGAAATTTGATACATTTATATGGGGACTTGGCTTCACCAGAAGCAAAGTAGATCACTGTGTGTATTTTAAATTAATTGGTGACAGTGTTATTTATCTATTCTTGTATGTGGATGATATGTTGCTAGTTGGAAATGACAAAGAAATTATCCAGGATTTGAAGACCCAATTGTCCTCCAAATTCGACATGAAAGATCTTGGTGCTGCAAACTATATTTTGGTCATGAAAATTAAAAGAGATTAGGCAAAGAGGAAGCTCTAGTTAAACCAGAGGAAGTATGTCGAGACAATATTGCAGAGGTTTAATATGCAAGATAGTAAACCGGTGAAGGTTCCTATTCCTGTAGGTGTAAATTTATCTTCTAAAAAGTGTCCCGAGGCATAAGAAGAGGAAGAGGATATGTCCTGTGTTCCATATGCAAGTGCAGTCGGTAGCCTGATGTATGTGATGGTCAGTACTAGACCAAACATTGCACATGCAGTAGGCGTATTGAGCAAGTTTATGTCAAAACCAGGGAAGGAGCATTGGACAATAGTGAAGTGGGTTTTCAGGTATTTGCATGGCACTAGTGATTATGGTTGTGCTACCAAGGAAGACCATGATTGGACAGAGTTTTGGATATCTGTGGCTTTGTTGATGCGGACTGGGTTGGAGATATGGATTAGAGAAGATCTACAAGTGGGTATGTGTTTAACCTATTTGGAGGTGTAGTTAGTTGGATGAGTAAGAAACAATCTGTAGTGGCACTATCAACTACAGAGGCAGAATACATGGCAGCCACTCATGCAAGCAAGGAAGCAGTTTGGTTGTAGAGATTGTGTTCAAGTATGGGGTTAGTACAGGGAGCTATAAGGATAGACTGTGACAGCCAAAGTGCAATTTTCTTGGCAAAGAAACCTGCTTACCATTCAAAGACAAAGCACATTCATGTTCAGTATCACTTTGTGAGGGATATGATAGAAGACAAAAGGGTGTTGCTGGTAAAGGTGGACACTTTGAAGAATACTGCAAATGCATTGACAAAATCTATGAGCTCTGAGAATTTCTCTTGGTGTAGAGAAACAATGGGCGTTGCAGGGCTGGATAAATGACTGAGCTCTCTTGTGGGCCCTTGTGGAAAGAAAACAACAAGTGGGATAATGTTGGGTTGTGTTATATTCTTTCCACGACTAGCCCACATAGTTAATCGGGGGGTTAGGAGGGGGGCGAAGTCCCCCCTTCGTTGCGCCGATTGCGTAGCGGGGGGGAGTCACAGGGTGTTTGAGGGGTGCAGGTAACCCCACTCTGTGGGGTCTGGGGCAGAGCCCCAGAAAATTTGGGTTTTTGGACCCTATGTTAGGTTGGGCGGACCTACCTATGGTTTTTTGCATGATTTTCGCACATGGTTTTGGATGCGATGGTTTTCGGTCCATGGTTTTGGACACGATGGTTTTCGGTCCATGGTATTGGATGCTTCGGCACGTATAAATATGTATTGTAACATTGAAAGGAACATAATAAAAAATAAAGCTGGTAGTCCCGGTTTTGGGATCCAGGGGAAAATCTCTGTGTATATGTGTTTTATGTGTTATGTTCTTGCATTGTTTATTTTTTGTGTTTTAGAATTCGTATGCAGGTAATTTCTGTACGGAGTTAAAACCTACACATTTCCCAGTGGAATAGTGTCTCCTTCTATTTTGTGCCAGTGAAGCATTTTTGGTTGGTGCCTACAAGATCATTCAATAATAAAATAAGTTTCTCATATATATATATATATATATATATATGGGTGTATTTCTATGTTGTTGATATAATTGATATAATATGTGCATTGACAAGTCTTAATTGGTTAAGATTTATCATTATACTAATTCATCGCCCCTTTTAGAATAATCATATTTACAACAACTGGTATCAAAGAAGGTTCCTTCAGGAATAGTTAATGACTAGAAGGTACATCATAAAGGAACATGGAAAATCATAGGGGACCTTCTTCAACCAAGGTTCCATTGTTTTATGGATCAAATTATGCCTTTTGGAAAATAATAATGAGTACCTAAATTATGTCTCTAGGTACTGATGTCTAGATGGTTGTTGAAAAAGGTTATCAAGTTCTTGCAACTCCTCCAATTGATGCAAATGGTCAAGCACTCTATACAAAAAAATCAATGGAAAAAATGCAATATTAAGTGGACTATTAGACATAGAATTTGTCAAATTAATGCATTTCCAATAAGATAAATACATTTGGGACAAGCTTCAAAGCAGTTATGAAGGAGATGACAAAGTAAAGAAGGCTAAGTTGCAAACTTATAGAAGTCAATTCAAAATTATGAAAATGGATGAAGATGAGAATGTTGTAGCAACATTTCCTTTTGTAGATGGGATAGTAAACACTATCACAGGTCTTGGTGAGACAGTTAAGGAATCTGAAGTTGTTCACAAAATATTAAGATACCTTCCCTCAATATTTAATTCAAATGTTTCATATATTGAGGAATTATCACACCTTCAAATTTTGAATATGGACACTCTTCATGGAACTCTCACAGTGTACAAGATGAGAACAAAGAAGGAGAAGTTAGGATCAGGAGAAGTCAATGTTGGCATTATGACATGTTGGAATAGATGTCAGCCTGGTGAAGTCCTGATGTTGTAGGTGTTTTTTGATGTGGCTGCCATTGAATGTTGAGTGTATCAGTGGATGTATTGTTGTTGTGGCATGTTTATAGGTGGTTGGCATTGAGGTCAAATTTTGGATTGAAGATGATGATGCATGTATTAATGATGTGTTCTTATGTTGCAAGGGTGATTGGAAAGATGGTTGCAAATAGATTGATGTAGTGATTCAGGTAAAGAATTTAATGTTTAAAACATCTTCTCTAGCTTTCCTCTTCATGCCTACATAGATTTCATCATCTACACTGGCTTGCTTCATGTAGCCTATGCAAATATGATTTGTCTTACCTTTATATGCCCACATAGATTCTTGTAGGTGAAAAATATGTGGCTTGTACGCGCACAATAAAAACCTCAGGCATTTACCATAGAATGTTTCCATGGTTTTTTTACTGCAATCGAAGTGATTGATTTAGTATGAGATAATTGTTTTTATTTGGTTACCAACTCATAGTGGAACATATTGAATATCTTATTTGGTCACTCTGAATTGTTTTTAGTCCTCGTTTGATCTAGTCACATTTTATCATTTGATTTATAGTAATTAATGCATAGATCTGGTCATCAAGTGGAACATGATTACTCTGTGTCGGTTTGGCACATTAAGCATGGTATGGGAAAATAAAATTAAATATGTGATTTTGTGGTTTCAAGATTGGTTGGACATGGGTCAAATGTAGCCAATAGTATCTTAGTGTTGTGCATTAGAACCATCCCAAAAGTTCATTTTTAATGGTTAAGTGTTGAGAATTGGGATGATCATGATTGATGGCAACCTATGTAATTGGAAGTGTGATTATATCATGAATTTTATTCCTATAGAATAATGAGATAATGATCTGAACTAGTCAGCCCCAGTATGGAGTGAAACATAATAGTATGGATCGATTCACTAGATTTGTGATTGGAAGTTGATGAGTATTCGCACAAGTGCAATGTAATTCATGAATAATGTGACTACCTACATATGAGTAGAGCGATGTTAGTGAAGATGGTTGGATGGAGTGTGATTTGAGCATTTGTGAGTTGTCATATTGTTGTGTGGATGTGATGTAATTTGGAGGTCAAATTCATACACCTGAGTGTTAAACAATCCAATGGTGTTCATGTAAACAAATATGGAAATCTGAATCTTGTCCCTTGTGTGATCTGGAGGGTCTAATGTATGTATATGCAATGTATATTTATTAAGTAGAATTTTTGTATGTTTGGAGAAAAATATATACACCTGGAGCGATGTGTGGTTGTCTACATATGTGAGGATGTTGTAGCAGAGATAAAGTGATGGTGAACAATGTATTGCTATGGAGAACGAAGGACCGAGTTTCCAATGATGATCATCTTGTATTATTGCTTACTATGTAATTGTTGAGTCATATCACTATGTAGTTTATTGAGTTGGGTATTAGCAGTGCTACTACTAGTGCATTGTGAACATGTATATCAATGTTGTCTTGAGAGTATGTTGTTGTTTTCACACCTATCCGAGTATATGAGCTAGGGTTTATTAGTGAGTTTTATGTGGTTTTGTATAGAGTATTGATATAGTGCTTATATTTTGGTAATTATGGAATATAGTAATTTGATTATATGGCTATAGTGTTGATGACTAGTGTATGTGGTGTCTGTTGCTATTGCTTGTTGAGAGTGAGAGCATGTTTCTCATGTGAGGTTCATGATAGAGTATGATGCTATTGGAACATGTTTTCTATTGAGGGTTTGACAAAGATATTGTAACCACCCATCCCCACATTTACCCATTTTTACAATCCCTTTGGGTAAATGTGAAGTTGAGTGCTATTATGTCATGAACCGACCTCCAATGTCCTAGTTAAGGAAGTGAGGCCTACAAACTGGAGACTTACTAACATCCTACAAGAACTACAAATCACTAAAGAGCTGAAAATCCACCCCAAGTGATCAATCCCTGAGCTAGAAATCTTTTCCATTGACCTAACAACTCAACTGAACACACAATAAGGAATGAGTACCGTTATAGGCTTCCAACTGCACTCATAGGCCTATGCAGTTATGGATTAATTTCCCCTGTGCTAAGCCAACGGTCTTGATATCTAAGCCACTTTTATAAGCTATCCTCCAGATCACTTCCAAAAAAATCTTGTAACTTTCTAGAATCATAATTAACATGATGGAAAAGATAAACATTCAAACTTCAATAAGAAACTTGACCTAGGTTGCCTAGAACACATTAGAAATTTCATCAAACATATGGCAAACATGTAAGCTACATGTCATTAATACATCGATGATCATATTCATTTAAGAATCACTAAGAAGGCTCTATTCCCTCTCTAGCTAGCTGTAATAACAATTGTGTTGGGATAGGGTCCCTAGGGTTAGTTTTGGGGTTAATTTAACCCAATTTTGTAAAAGTTTTTGTAAAAAGAATGTAAAGTCTCCACAATATGTGGATGCAGAGCACACAGATAGATAGGAGTCAAAAGGGTCTTAGCCCTTGTTTTTGGTCGGTTTAAAGATTCTCCCATGGTCCGCGGACCATGGTATTGTATGAAGGAAAGCTATAAATAGTTGAGTCATAACGAGTCTTAGAGATAACTTTTGATAGAGAATTGGGTATGATGAAAGGTTTTTGTTGTCTTGGGCAAGTGCTAAGGCAGGAAGGCTCTACTTCCTGTACTTAGGTAGAGAAAGGAAGGCTCCTACAGTTGAGTGCACAGGAGCCCTAGGTATATTCCGCAGCTGAGTGTGTGAACCCCTCTAGCTGAGTGCATGGGGTATAAGAGTCTGTAATTTGAACATTGAAGATCAATAAAGTCATATTTTGAAGAATTATTGTTTATTTTTGTTGAATCTGTTTATGGTATATTTTGTCGCTTAATGATACACTTTTATGAAATAATGAAAGAATGTTGCGTGAAGTCACTGAATCTGTCTTATTAATGCATGATTTAAATAAGTATCCTGTTCCGCGAAGATGATAGTTAATTCTGTTATGTTTTCTAACAAATTGGATAGATCTTTCATGAACTCAAATCTAGGGTTGGTTATTAATGTGTGAAATTAGATAAATCGTCTGGTGAAGGTCCGCAAAGACTAATTGTAGACCTTTGCGAAGGTCTAGAAGCCATATTTCCCTAGTTACAATGACCGGCCCTAGGAAGATATTGATCTGCGCGAAGGAAGATCTGAAGCTGTGTAGACTTAGAAGCCACTTATCACATATCCCTGGATGCAGAAACCTAGTTCTAGCATCCCCCTATACTACTTCAGTTGAGACTGCAAGTTGCACTATGCAGGTTGTTGCCGAAAGGGCCAACAGTTGAGGGTTTTGTTGGTTCGCACGAACAACTCTAAACCTAGGTTAGGCTCCCTTAAGCCAAAAAATGGTTCTGTTGCAGATGGACAAATCATGTGGGATAAGGATATCTCTTGCACCTCTAATTCAGATGAAGATCTTGAAAACTAGTAGAATAGGTTGCATTAAGTATCTATGCTCTGCTACAACATGATGACCAAGTTGCTAAGGTTTATTTCAACCGAGGTAAGAAACCTTCCGCATTATGATTGGTTGACTCATGTGGAATTGTTTTTATATGAATTCAAAAAGGAAGTACCAGAAGAGCATCGATTCCAGGCACTGGAATTGGCACTGGACGCTATGCTTTCCTGTTGGTGGGGTACATACAAGGAGAGCTTTGCTGGATGGAAAGAATACTGAAGGATGATGAAGTTAAGATTTAGGTATGCTAATACCTAGATGAGAAAAAAATACAGTGGGAAGGATGATCCATGCGATCATTTAGAATGATGGACTAAGGTCTAGGGAACAGGACCACAATCAGAATGGGTGCATACATTTTGTCATATGTTAGATACCATGCCAATGAACTAGTATTTGGATATGGAGTGTTATATATCCATTAGGGCACATCAATCCCAACATCCAGATTGGTGTTTTAGGGCTCATCGAACCCTAATTTCAGTTGCTACATGCCCTAAACAAGTCACCCCTTTGAATGCCTCCTTCCCAGACAGTTTCATGACTTGAAGACATCCAGAAATGGCTTATAGAGGGACCAGCGCAGGTAGGTCCATGTAAGGGTGTGCTGCAGAGCAGTTAAGTCCATGTCAGGGTGCTCTATAGAGCACTTAGGCTTCCTTTCACTTGTGCTGGGTGAGTTTGAGCAAAATTCACATAGGGTTTGTGGAATATTCTTATCTTTTGGAGTCATATAGAACGTTACCTCACTTATCAACTCCTATGAGCTTGAAAATGGATGAGCAATGAGTTAAGATGCATCCTATCCTCTCATCCCTTCTTCCATGGAACTAATTCTAAGTATGGAAGGCCATTCAATGCCACCATTTATGACAAAACCTCCTTCATATCCCTATAAATTGACCACTCATCTAAGTGATCAAGGGCTGGATTATGTTGAATTGTAAGGAGATAATGTTGCTGTGAGATTTGGCTTTGAAGCAAGTATTGTAATGCTACAAGTTTGTCATGATTTTGATGTGATGTGGATGGGATCCAAGTTGGAGGAATGATTTTGAATCAGACACAATGGTTGTAATTTCTTCTTCTATTTAATAAAGTGTTTGAACCTTTCCCCAGTATGGTCGCCAATTTGTTTTGGAGAATTTGGTATCTACGGATAAATACTAATTCCCTAGATAAGTAGCCATATATAGAACAACAGTTCAAAGTATTTTAGTCTTTCGCTATAAGCAATGGATAAGATGAGAAGACCTACTTGGTAGTTCTGCTTTCCTCTCGTCTCCTTTGTATCGATCGTGTTGCTCCTTCCCATACTTAATACGCTTGAGAAGTACCTGTAAACACATTAGAAAACAAAGAATCGATCAAAGAAAAATATCTATAGAATATAAGTGAATGGAATCAGATACATTTCACACATATAAGAATTATAAAACAATACAAACATATGGGAGAAAGGTTCAAAAACTTTATTAAATAGAAGAAGGAATTACAACCATTGTGTCTAATTGAAAGTCATTCCTCTAGCTTGGATCCCATCCACATCACATCAAAAGCATGACAAACTTGTAGCATTACAATACTTGCTTCAAATCCAAATCTCACAGCAACATTATCTCCTTACAATTCAACATAATCCAACCCTTGATCACTTAGATGAGTGGTCAATTTATAGGGAGATGAAGGAGGTTTCGTCATAAATGGTGGCATTAAATGGCCTTCCATACTTAGAATTAGTTCCATGGAGAAAGGGATGAGAGGATAGGATGCATATTAACTCATTCCTCATCCATTTTCGAGCTCATAGGAGTTGATAAGTGAGGGAACCTTCTAGATGACTCCAAAAGATAAGAATATTCCCTAAACCCTATCTGAATTTCACTCAAACTTGCCCAGCGCAGGTGAAAGGAAGCCTAAGTGCTTTGAAGAGCACCCTGGCATGGACTTAACTTCTCTGTAGCGCACCCTTACATGGGCCTACCTATGTTGGTCCCTCTAGACGCCATTTCTAGATGTCTTCAAATCATGAAATTGTTTGAGAAGGAGACATTCAAAGGGGTGACTTGTTTAGGGCATGTAGCAACTGAAATTAGGGTTTGGTGATTTGGAATTTATCCAGGACAAAGAATTAAAGGTATTGCAGATTCATGTGCATGGATGTGCCTATGTTACTTTATGCAATGGATCGATAAGATTGCAACATACATAGACACTGAGGCAGTTAGAGAACACATAACAAGAAAAACATGTAATACAACAAGTTTAATAAGGAGTTCACCCAATGCTCCTGGGCTATGTCTCCTGGTCTAGCTCTGAGTGGTGGCCTTTCTATTATGTTTTCAAAGCAGAGTTTCTTTACAACAGTGAGCTCAATTTGAGTCTCACTCAACAGATATGAATCAGTAGGATTGGAGTACACATACTGTCCTTACTGGTACTTGACCTCTACTGGTCACATTAGTATGAGCCCAATCTGAAACTCATACATGATAGGCCTATTTCGAGGAGCTCGCTTGAACCTCTCAAGCTTTCTCTGGAGCGCACTGACTCTTTGACTCTCTCTGGATTTGTCTAGCTCGATACTACCTTCAGGTCAGCTCGATTTCTTCTCTCTATTCTATGCTCTTAGCTTTTTGTGTCTAACTAACTCCTCTTCGTGTTGTGTGTCCTCTAATTCTGTCAGTTTATGGCTTTAAAGCTAGTCTGCTTTCTGTCAGTTCGTTTCCGCTTCCCGACATTCTGGTTTTCTTGCCTCTGTCCGTTCGAAATCCCGTGTTTTGCGTAATCATCACTATATAATGCTTCACAGGGAGGTGGCCACCTATTCTACAATGGGTGAGTGTGTTAGGTTCCTTGGACACATTTGAACGGTCGTTATTTCCGTTTGCTCCAAGATGCCTGCGAAACACGAATCTCCTGCCAACTCATCATCCACGTCGGACTTCAAATCCCATGTAATCTTGCTTTATCTTTGTCAAATCCGGCCATTTGTGGGGGCGCACCTCCGCCGTTGATCTGGGCCCCCCAGATCCTACAGTTGCCGTTCATATCGGGCAGGTAAGTAGCGTGACGTTTACCTGTCCGATGTGAGCGGTTTTCTCTCTCTTCCACCAGATGCGTGTCACTCAATGTGTGGCATCGGGTGGGACTTGGTTGAAACTTCTTACCACCTCGAGGCCTTCCGATATCCTACTGGTTTTGTGGAATCCATGGAACCAAAATAATTACTTTTCCGCATTTCATAGCCATTTCGGGTCCAAGCACTTCGGGGCTTTCCTTCATTGAGGGGGACGCCCTACGATATGCGATTAGCGCTTTAACCTCTAATCGTGTATCAAAAACCACCTCCGTTTCTTGAATTAGCCTCTGGTTTTTCTAATTTGCGCCAATGCCTATTACCATGGGCCAACGTTCTGCGTGCTCGACCAAGGGTCCTCGTTGCTCCACGCTGATCACAATTGCAACTTTCATGAGGATTCCTTCTGATAGCTTGATCTTTATAAGATTTGAATCTGCTTGGCATAATTTGAGCGAGTTTATGAAAACTTAGAGAGTGTTTAGGATCCAATTCGGATCACGACCTTCCCACTGAAAAAGCATTTGGACCACCAAAAGTGTATTTTTAAGCATCAATCAAGTGAGGGTACTGATTCCTCGCTTGCTCAATTTCTATCCATTTCACACTGCTTGGTTTTGAACCTTTGAGTCCAATCCTGAGGTACTCAACATCCCCTCTGCGCGTAGTTCTCACCTTCCTATCCAGAACTGTATCTTCCTACAATTCATTAAGATATTCAGGCAACAAATCATCAATAGAAGGCAATTGACTCTGCTCTTTGGGACCTTCAATTAATGAAGGTTCAAATAATCTCAAGCTATCTACATTAACAACTGAGTAGATGTGCGTGTAAGCTGGAAAATCAATGCAAAAAGCATTCTCACCAATTTTCTCAAGTATCTTGAAAGGTCCATACCTTATTGGCTTCAGCTTCTTACCTTCACCTTGCATTCTGTCTTTGCTGATATACAACTAGACTTGATCACCAACTTGGAAACTATGCTCCATCTGATGCTTGTCATGCCTTGCATTGTACTTGGCTTGGCTCTTTTCTAGTTGTTCCAGTACTTCCTGGTGAATCTCTTGGATTTGTTCGATGAACTTGGTTGCCTTGTCCACATCACTGTGTCCATCAACCGCTATGTCTTTATCAAAGACAAAATCCAAGGGAGACCTTGGTGTGAAACCAAAATAGGTCTCAAAAGGAGATCTCTGTGTAGAAGAATGTTTAGCTTGGTTGTAAGCATGCTGCACATAACATAAATGTTCATCCCAAAGCCTGGGATGCTTGCTGTAATAGCCTCTGAGCAACTGGATCATTGTCCTGTTGACTACTTCTGTTTGGCCATCCGTTTGCAGATGAAAAGATGTGCTCTTCTTCAGCCTGGTGTCCATCAATTCCTACAAACTTGACCAAAATTTCCCAACAAATTAGGTATCTCGATCAATAATGGAAGTGGGTAATCCAAAATGAACCCATACATGCTGAAAGAACAACTTTGCAGTTTTTTCAGCCATAATCTGTTTGTTACAAGGTATTAAAATACACATTTTGCTGAACCTATCCACAACAACATATAAATAGTCAAGACCTTTCCTAGATTTAGGTAGTCCTCCAACAAAGTCCATGGAAACACTTTCCCAAGGATTAGAAGGAACTGGTAGTGGAGTGTACAAGCCTAGTTTTCTATTGTTGGGCTTGCTTTTAGCACACATGGTACACCCTCTTACATATCTAGAAACTGTCTCATTCATTTTTCACCAATAACAAAATCTTTGCAGCTGTGCAACTGTTTTACTTACACCAAAGTGACCTGATATTAGAGAAGTGTGTGCCTCTCAAATTATCTTTACTCTTTCAGTTTGTGGAATGCATAGCTTCCCAAAATGATACAAGAGCTAGTCCTTAACATGATAATCCAATTCTACTACTTGTTTGCCATGACTTAAATTTGCATATACATCTTTAAAATCTATATCTTGGGCATACTGTTCAATGTAGCTTTCATGAAATACTGAATTATGCTTAAGTATAGTGGATGCATTTATGATTGGTCTGGACAACATATCTGCAACTTTATTGTGTATGCCCTTTTTATATCTGATGACTAGATGAAACTATTGTAGAAAACCCATCCATCTATAGTGTCTTGATTGCTACAACTTAGTTTGGGAGTGTAAATATTGAAGTGGTTGATGATCAGTATGTATAACTGTCTCTTTGTCCATTAAATAATGTTTCCACTTTTTCACACTCTGTACTAATGCATACAATTCTTTATCATAAGTGGGATAGTTAACTACTGCAAAATTTGGGCACATCAATCCCATCATCCAAATCAGTGTTTTAGGGCTCATCAAACCCTAATTTTAGTTGCTACATGCCCTAAACAAGTCACCCCTTTGAATGCCTCCTTCCCAGATAATTTCATGACTTGAAGACATCCAAAAATGGCCTCTAGAGGGACCAGCATAGGTAGGCCCATGTAAGGGTGCGCTGCAGAGCAGTTAAGTCCATGCTAGGGTGCTCTGCAGAGCACTTAGGCTTCCTTTCACCTGCACTGGGCAAGTTTGAGCAAAATTCACATAGGGTTTGGGGAATATTCTTATCTTTTGGAGTCATCTAGAAGGTTCCCTCACTTATCAATTCCCATGAGATCGAAAATGGATGAGGAATGAGTTAAGATGCATCCTATCCTCTCATCCCTTCCTCCATGGAACTAATTCTAAGTATGGAAGGCCATTCAATGCCACCATTTATGACAAAACCTCCTTCATCTCCCTATAAATTGACCACTCATCTAAGTGATCAGGGGCTGGATTATGTTGAATTGTAAGGAGATAATGTTGCTGTGAGATTTGGCTTTGAAGAAAGTATTGTAATGCTTCAGGTTTGTTATGCTTTTGATGTGATGTAGATGGGATCCAAGCTGGAGGAATGACTTTGAATCAGACACAATGGTTGTAATTCCTTCTTCTATTTAATAAAGTGTTTGAACCTTTCTCCCATATGTTTGTATTGTTTTATAATGCTTATATGTGTGAAATGTATCTGATTCCATTCACTTATTTTCTATAGATATTTTTCTTTGATAGTTTTTTTTCTTTTGTGTTTACATGTACTTCTCAAGAGTATTAAGTAAGGGAAGGAGCAACAGGATCGATACAAAGGAGACGAGAGGAAATTGGAACTACAAGTAAGTCTTCTCATCTTCTCATCTTATCTATTGCTTATAGGGAAAGACTAAAATACTTTGAACTGTTGTTCTAGATATGGCTACTTATCTAGGGAATTAGTATTTATCCGTAGATACCAAATTATCCAAAACATGGAGCTTCGCCATGGAATGACTGAATGAGACATTTTAAGGGAAAGTTTTGTACTAATGTTCAGCTTCGAGGATGGGTTTGAGAGAATTGATGAGGTGCTATAAGAAATTAAAGAAGCTATATTCAGAACGCTGAAGGAACTAGTAGAATGGACTCAGCCAGATTGGAGTACACAGCTACGCCGTGCGTTGGAATGCTATAATGTGACTGCTAAAGCAGAGGATGACTTGTAAAATATTACCATCCCTGAGACCGAAGGATAGCGCGAAGTCGAAGGACCGAAGGTGGCAAACCCAGATATATTAGAGCCTCTAAGAACTCGACAAGTAAACATTGGGTGTGAAGAAGAACCCGAGTTCGTGAAGATAAGGGATTATTGGGATGAAGACACTATTGATAAGGTAGTCAAGCTGCTGCGCGAGTACCAGGATTTGTTCCCAAAAAAGTTTTCCGATTTGAAATGGATTTTCAGAGATTTAGGCACTATGAAGATTACATTGAAACTGAATGCAAATCCTATTAAACAACGACCTTATCGATTGAATCCAAAGTATAAGGAAAAGGTGCGCCTAGAACTAGATAAGATGGTGGAAGCTGGCATGATTGAGCATGTAGAAGAATCCGATTGGGTAAGCCCAATGGTGGTCGAAGAAAAGAAATAGAAGGGCAAGATCCACGTATGCGTAGATTTGTAGAAGTTGAATGATGCTTGTGTGCATGATCCAGTTCTGACACCGTTTACCGACGAAGTGTTAGACTATGTTGGAGGACAAGAAGCGTATCCATTTACTGATGGATTTTTAGGTTATCATCAAATAAAGATCGCGTTGAAGGATCGAAGAAAAACAACCTTTGCAATGGAGTGGGGTTGCTTCCAATATACAATTATGCCATTTGAATTGAAGAACGCGCCTGCTATCTTTTCCCGGGTAGTGGTCAGGATGTACAAGGAATTTATTCACAAGTTCCTAGAAGTATGATGACTAGACCGTGTTCAGATTTGTGAAGTGACATGTTGCGATTCTGCGCCTCATGTTGGATACATGTCATAGATTTCAGATCGTGCTGAACTTGAAGAAGTGTATATTCTGTGTGCCTTTTTGGATTTTGCTTGGTCACATTGTCTGTAAGCAGGGATTGATGGTGGACCCTGCGAAGATCGTAATTATTGTAAATTTGGAACCCCTTAGGAACATGAAACAACTACGCATGACATTGGGACACAGTGGGTACTACAGAAAGTTCATCAAGGCATATTCCCAGATAACCGCGTCGATGGAAAAGTTGCTAAAAAAGGATGCGATTTTTTGTTGGGATGATGACTACCAATGAAACTTGGATGTCTTGAAGGAAAAGATGGTGACAATGCCTATCTTGGTGTTTCCAGAATGGAAAAAGTAGTTTCATGTGCATGTTGATGCCTCCTATATTGTGCTAGGAGCAATATTAACTTAGGCAAGAAAGGGAGAGATTGATCATCTAATAGCTTTCACGAGCAGAAAGTTATCCAAAGCTGAGAAGAATTACTCGACCATAGAGTGCAAAGGGCTGGCGATGGTCTACACACTGCAAAAATTTAGGAATTATTTGTTGGGAGGACACTTTAAGATATACACAGATCACTCTACGCTAAAGTACCTATTCAATAAGCCTGTGTTGGGGGGCAAGATCTGTCGATGGTTGCTATTGTTCCAGGAGTATGAATTCAAGGTAATCGTGAAGCCTGGAAGGTTAAATGCAGGCCTGAACCATCTTTCAAGGATCAAAACAAGAGAAGAACCCAGTAGCTTGGAGGAAGGACTGCTAGACGTGCAACTCCTTGCAGTGCGCATCGCGGATGACCATTTTTTTGACATTATTCATTTTTTAACAACGGGAATAGCTTGAGAAGACTATACCACTCAACAAAATAAGGAGTTAGTAGTTCGTGCTGCAGATTTTTTAGTAATTGTGGGTCATTTGTATAAGATGGGGTCGGATGAGATATTACAAAGCTATATTCCAGAGTTTCAATGTGGGAGTATCCTCATTAAAGCCCATGGGGTAGTGGCAGGAGGTCACTATGCAGGGAAAGCAGCCGTGTAGAAGATTTTACGTGTTGGGTTATGGTGGCAAATGTTACACAAGGATTCTGAGGCATATTGTAAGGCATGTGATGCTTGCCAAAGGACGAGGCAGCCTTTGCGAAGCAATGAATTGCCTTTAAATCCCCAAGTTTCGTTGCAGGTATTTGAGAAATGGGCCATTCATTGTATAGGTCCCATACACCCACCAAGAAAGAAGACAGGCATGCTATATATTATTACTGTGACAGAGTATTTAACTGGATGGGTGGAAGCACAACCAGTGAGGGACTGTATAGTTGCCACTGTTGCGAAGTTTTTCTTTGAATGTGTATTAACATGGTTTGGCTATCCTAAGATTCTGATGAGTGATAGGGGTATGCATTTTTTGAATGAAACGATCAACACGATGTTGGAAGAATTTTAGGTATATCATTAGAAGAGTATGCCCTATTACCCATAGGAAAATGGCATGGTGGAAGCTTTTAATAATATTTTGGAGAATGCATTAACCAAGGTATGAAACACGTAGAGGAATGACTGGGACATGCACATACCTGTTGTGTTATGGGCTTATAAGATGACCTGCAAGAAGTTAACAAGATAAACGCCATTCAGGTTGGTCTATGGAATTGAAGTAGTCTTGCCGATGGAGTATATTGTGCCTAGCTTAAGGATAGCAGCCTTGACTGAGATGGCAGACTGTGAGGCCTTGGAAGAGTAGCTCGAGCTGATCATGGAGTTAGAGGAAGACCACTTCCTTGCAATATTTCATCAGTAAGTGCAAAAGAAATGCGAGAAGGCATGGCACGATCGGCATATTAAGCTACACACATTCAAGTTGGATGATTTGGTGTTGTTATATGATAGGAAGTTTATGAAGTTAAAAAGCTTATGGATTTTCCAGGAAAATTTCAAATGCACTGGTTGGGGCCGTATGTTATTAAGGAGATCACGGATGGTGGCGCTGTTAAGCTCGCAAACCAGAATGGGTAACCATTCCCTAGCTGAGTGAATGGAGGTAGGCTGAAGCTTGACACAGGTGATCCTGCCCCTGTATAATGACTATATGGTAGCAGGACAATCTTAGTAATCCAAGAAGCTGAAAGGGATTGCAGGACTATAAAATACTCAACTTGACGAGGTGAAGAACATGGTAGAAAGGTTGTGTGGCTAATGACAAGGGTGCGCTAGGTGAAGCTGTGATGGATAAGTTGTGCCATGGAGGATTGTTCCACGCAAAAGAGTCAAAAAGTAGCCATTAAGGTTACTATTCATGAGTTGATGGCTAAAAATCAGTTACGAGGAGTGGGTGGGCGTTATTTATGGCTAAAATATTTGAAGATATATTGCCAAAGGGGAATTCATTATTAGAATTTGGGGGCAATGGTCGGATTTGAATTCAAAACCCCCTATAAATTATGTGTGTTGGTCCAACGAAGAATATTTTTCATTTTGAGAGTTTCTTGCACATTTTTTTGTTTGAAGCGTATGAATCATGCATTCTGGGAAGAGTTCATGATACACCCCTCATTTGCAAACTACACGATTCATTGAGAAAATGACCTTTACAAACCCCATCGAAGCCCTAAGTTCAAAAGTTGTTGTGTCTGACAAGTCAGGCCCTGAAAGTTTAAGCATGGAAACTACAACCTGTGTACCTATCACACCGAGGTCACCGAGGCCAAAGTAATCAACCATGAAAGAGAAGCAACTAGCCACAAAACCTATCACATCGAGGTCACCAAGGCCAAAGTAATCAACCATGAAAGAGAAGCAACTAGCCACGAAATAAAAGCAATCTGCCATGAAAGGGAAGCAACCAGTTTCTAAGGAGAAGCAGAAGAAGCTAGTGCCGGTGAGATCGTAACCGAGGAAGAATTGGAGGTGCAATAAAAGGAGAAGAAAGAAAAACAACTAGAGTAAGTAGACAACTTAGAAGAGGAGGAGTACCAAGGTGTAGAGGAAGTGGATGCCAAAGAGAACGAGCCTATCTCTCAACTTCCCAAGTATATACCTCCGTGAAAGGGAAAGGTCCAAGTTCCTAAGGATCTAAATTCGGGGAAATTCTTAGTCTCCACACCCTTGTTGTCTGAACAGGTAGAATTTGAAGTTCCTACATTAGTGTGCATTCCCGTACTGAAGATGGAAGATTGGGACCTCGTGGGCCATGAGAGGTTCCCACATTTAGTGACCAAAAAATACATGACTAAAATATATTATGAGGAGATGGGGGTTACAAACATAGAATCCATGAAGTGGGTTAGAGGCATTGAGCAAGATCGGTTGTTAAACATGTTGTGCATACCTCATTATCATCACTCAACTATCAACATGATCTGTGTGCACCAGCTACTTACGTTGGTGCATGATGGATTTCTGTGGCTAGGGGAAACCCATTCCAATAACAAATATGTTGATCAACAGGATAATGAAGTTGCCTTACAAAGGAGCGGACACTTCCAAGGAGTTTGTAGGGAAGACTAGAGAAAAATAATTAGTTGAAAAAATAAAGAAAGAGTATGGTCTTGTGAAAAGATCACGTGGATACTCTATCCTTGAAATTCAAGACTAGGTAGTGTAGTTCACTACCCAGATTCTTGCAGTAAAAATTATGAGGAAGTGTCGCACAGAAGAAGTTTCGACGCAGTAGTGTCACTCGCAGCACAATGCATGAAAGTTGTCCAATAAAATTGAGAAAAGTATTTATTCCAGGAGTTCCTCACGAACTGCTGAGAAGCTTAGGAGGAGGGAAAGCCATTCCATTATGAATGGTTTTTTCTATCTATTCTTTTAGTCACTTGGAGATTGTCGGAGGACAGTCAGTTTCCTTCGCATAAGGAAGATTAACCTGTGGCAGCATGGTTCATGTCGTTGTGGCCAACAAAGGATCCAGGAAGGATCAAGGAATGAAAATTATTCTGGATTTTGGTAGACATGGACCTCCATATGGTGACTAGTCAGAGGCCAAGGTTCTCCCCAACGTTGTTCACGCAGTTATCAGCTTACGCCAAGGTCGACTTTCACAATGTGTCCATCAAAGCGCAGAAGGACCCAAAGCAAACATGGCACCTATTGCCCTATCTGGCATCTGAGATGGACATTTAGGAGGTTGTGGGGTATTGGTCAAAAGAGTGGTGCGAGTCCACAGAGGGTGACGTTGGCACTAGCAAAGGTGCGGAGAGCTCTACTGCACAGAAACGTAAGGAAGCCATTGAGAAGGCTGTGAAAGCTCTCGCTGAGAAGAAGAAAAAGGAAGTTGCTCCTAAGGCAAATGCAGAGGAAGAGCGGGAAGTGAAGGAGTGCACTACTGAAGAGCAGGAAGAGAAGGAACGACAGGATACAGAGGAGAGTGGAAAGTCTATTTTTAATCATACTGACGAGCAAGAGATATCAGAGCAGGGAGGAGGTAGCAGTGAGGAGAGGAGAACTCCTTTCATATTGAAGAGACATTGGCAGGAGCAGATGGGTGGACAACAGAAAAAGCATAGGTTTGATAAGGAGACACATATCGATCCCATAGTGCTGATAGAAAGTGATCTCGATGAGATTACATACAAATTGTGGGACACGACAATGGAGGTGCTGCAACAATTTGAGCAACAATATATGTAGACGTTAGGGAGCATCCAAAAGGATCTATGCGAGCTGCAGATCCAGACGAACAGGATCCAGGTAGGCATCAGGCAAGCGATCTTGACATAGGGAAGTAGCACATTGGAAGAGCTAGAACGAAATCTAGACCTTAGAGTCATTCCATTGCCAGAGGGGTCTTTCGCGCAGAATTAGAAGTGGATCATGCTGTGATTAATACAGTAAAGGAAATGGGGAATAATTTGGCCGTGTTACCACTCTAAACCCTCCATGCACTACATTAGGGGGTGTCAGAAGAATTGAGGATTAGGGACCAACACACCCTCACCGTCACTAGTGAGTTTAAGTACAACAACAAACCATTGTTCACAGAGAAAAATCAGGCGCTGAAGGAAAAGGAAGAATTGCAGACATGACGACAGAGCCTAGAAATAATGATCGAGCAGGCCTGCAAGTTAGTACCTGAAATGAACATACCAGAGGATGCAAAGGCCTCAACCAAAGTGAGGAAATTGGTTGCTACAGTACGTGCATCAAAGGAGGAAGTCAGTATGGTGACCTTTGATTTCTAGATGAAGATAGCAGAGCTATAGTTGAAGTTGTAGCCAACGACTCTGGAAGAGGTTCAAGAGCAGCGTGGAGTAGAAATCAATGAGGAATGAATACAATGGATATCGCAGCCAATGACTACTCCTCTATGTTTGATGCAATGATGGAATTATGGACGAATCTACAGGAGGACCCGAACCTGCAACAATATGATGAGGTCCGAGCGACTGTGCGCACTTTAGTGCCAGCGCCGTGCCTAGCGATGTTAGAGGAGGGCAAACAACTGCTCATGCAGGTGGAGGACTTATAGAGGAAAGAGCCCTTGTTGAAGGCCATATTGCAGCCATGGCTAGAGGAAGCTTGTCAGCTTACTCTGTCACTTCAGGAGAATATCAAGAGGCTACAACAGATGCAGATGATGATACACCTCGCAGTAGAGGGACCAACAACAAATAAATTAGTCGAAGAGGTAAACAGACAGCGAAGCAAAGAGCTGTTGAAGTTGCAATGATGCAGGTTGAGCTAGGTGGTCTTTGCAGCAAGTTCACGGCGCTAACTAAGTGACTAGAGGGCGAGTCGTGATCTTTGTGTTGGGGGCCTATTGGGATAGGGTCCCTAGGGTTAGTTTTGGGGTTAATTTAACCCAATTTTGTAAAAGTTTTTGTAAGAGGAATGTAAAGTCTCTGCAATATGTGGATGTGGAGTGTGCTGATAGATAAGAGTCAAAAGGGTCTTAGCCCTTGTTTTTCATCAGTTTTAAAGATTCTCCCATGGTCCGTGGACCATGGTATTGTATGAAGGAAAGCTATAAATAGTTGAGTCATAGCAAGTCTTAGAGAAAAATTTTGATAGAGAATTGGGTACGCTGAAAGGTTTTTGTTGTCTTGGGAAAGTGCTAAGGTAGGAAGGCTCTGCTTCTTGTACTTAGGTGGAGAAGGGAAGGCTCCTGCA
The DNA here is from genome assembly GCA_031772625.1 of Pinus tabuliformis. Lineage (NCBI taxonomy): Eukaryota > Viridiplantae > Streptophyta > Pinopsida > Pinales > Pinaceae > Pinus > Pinus tabuliformis. The sequence goes on along the minus strand of CM062808.1, from coordinate 776,104,241 downwards.
GCTGAGTGCGTAGGAGGCCTGGGTAGCATCTGTAGCTGAGTGTGCAGACCCCTGCAACTGAGTGCGCAGGGTAGAAAAGTCTGTAATCTGAACATTGAAGATCAATAAAGACAACTTTTGAAGAATTATTGTGTATTTCTATTGAATCTGTTTATGTTATATTCTATCACTTAATGATATGATTTTATGAAATAATCAATGAATGTTGTGTGAAGTCACTGAATCTATCTTATTAATGCATGATTCATATAGTTATCTTGTTCCACGAAGGTCTAGAAGCCATCTTTCCCTAGTTACAGTGACCGGCCCTAGGAAGATATTGATATGTGCGAAGGTAGATATAAAGTTGTGCAGACTTAGAAACCACTTATCACATATCCCTGGATCCAGAATCCTAGTTCTAGCATCCCCCTATACTGCTTCGAGTGAGACTGCAGCTTGTGCTACACAGGTTGTTGCTGAAAGGTCCATCAGTTGAGGGTTTTGTTGGTTGGCACAAACAACTATGAACCTGGGTCAGGCCCCCTTAAGCCAACAAATTTTTAGTCTATGCATTCATTAACCATTCAATAACTTATCAAAAGATGACAACAGCCATAAATAGAATACATCATATAACTAGAAAAGTTGTGGAGTAGCCACAACTAGAGAAGTTGAGAGGAGACTAAGTGGAGGCATCCACTCATACAGAGACCACCAGTGGGGGTAAATGTTGATCCAAGTGGGAAGAGGGAGCACATGAAGCCATACCTACAAGTTTGAGGTGGGGTGATGTGAAATGCCCAATAGGGCTGCAATTGGGTAGGGTGCATTGAGAGGTTTTATCTCATGGATCATACCTCGCGATGATAGCCCAAAGTACATAGTAGCAGGAGGAATGAGTGGTGATTGATGTAGTAAGAAATCAGAGTGACAGAGGCTAGAGTAGTCAAATACTAAAGAGCATAGATAAGGGTTGACAACAATGTAGAAAGGAAAAGTTAGCAGAAGTGCATAGTTTTTTAGTCAACAAAGGCAATAACAGTCAGAGACTTGATGACAGATGCATCATATTGATTCAGGTTGGATGGTTTTTTGTTTCTGGAGTTTCTATAGAGACAAAACTAGAGAGAAGTTTTTAATGTAGAACATTCCAAAGGTTCAAGATCGAGATTGAGTTGAATTCCTTTCTTTTTGAGAGGGAGTGTTGAAAATAGCAACAACAAATGTTAAAAATAGAATCCAGAAATTCTAATTTAATTTGTCCTTGAATTAAATTGTGAATTATAATTGTAATTCTTTTCTTATAGCAACTTGTAATAGTTAACTAAGTTAAGTTGACTTAGGTAACTTAGGAATTTTGAGTTGGAAGTCTTTTGGAAGTCATGTATATGTTCTCCCTATGTTTTAGGGGTCCAGGATGAGTTTAATTGTGAGTTGTAATTAGATAAATCAATTTACTGAGTTATGTTTAGTTAAATTAGTTCCAAATTATTTGTGTAACTAATAGAGAGGTAACAGTCACTTGGTGCACTAGTGCATCCACAAATGTCACTCTAGTTAACTGAAGATTCCCTCATGAGAAACTCATTCATGTTAGTTCTGAGAAAGACCCAGTTGAGACTATAGTGCGGGGACAATGTACTGTCAATTGTATGATCTACTGAGTTGTAAATATCATGCATGCAATCAAAGAATGACCTAATTTTGGATTGCGCAGTTATGGATGAGGAATTTCCCTTTAAATATGGGCTAATTCTCTCAGGAATTGTGAAAAGAATTACAAGCTTAGAGGCTTGGAAATTTGGCTAAGTATTGGCCAAAGGAATTCACCAAGCGGAGGATAGGAAATACTTGTGCAGGTTAAGCTCAAGGTTGAGCATAGAATATTATATTCATCCAAATTATTTGACCAAGGGTGCAAGGAATCAGGGGCTTAGAGAGCAGCAGAAGAGGTTAGAGATTGGCTTGATCTTGCTTGTGAGGAGGGAGATTGATCATACTGAATGTAGGGATTGTTCTTGTGAGAAAAAGCATTGTATTATCATCTTTGATTTATGATTTAATGCAATACAAATAGTAGGGGATTTGAGTAGTGGATTTCCATCGATAAATGTTGTGTTATGTGCCATTGATTTAACTTCTTCTTTTTCATATTGTTTTCATCGATCTATTGGCTTTCGCTGGTTAAAAGTAGAAGTAGATTTTGTCCCATGCTTTAGTATATTTCATGAGCTTGTGAATTTATAGGATTTTCTACATGGTATCGGAGTTAGATATGTAGAAAATTCTACACTTTAATCCAATCACCCCCTATGCCATATTCCAAGCATGAATTTTGGATCTCATTGAATAAACCAAAAGAAAACAAACCAGGACTTCCAGAGGCCAAACAACCTAAACCCTCAACCATAGTGATTCCACCTCTACAGTTTGGAAATCACTAACATCAACCATACCGGTCTCAAATTCCATACGAAACTCTACCCACACAAAAACACGTACATACACAGGTCCCAAAACACTATACATGTGTATACATTTTTAAATATGAAAAAATAAAATAAAATGTTATTTTTCGGGTGGGGTTTATGGATTTTACTAAGAGCCCACCTACAGGAGCCCTTGGCATAACTAAAATAACCAATTTGAGGTGGTATATATAGACCCCTTAGGTAGGCCTAATTGATATGAGAAGAGAGATATCGATATTATACTCAATTTCCCCCAGATCAAGTTTGATTTTCTTATGCCTCCTGTAATTTTAGTCTCTAGGAAACCATAGTTTCCTTTGCAGAGATGCTCAACCTCCTTTTCTAGAATATTCTTGCACCTATTAGAGAGGTGGCCTTCATGGCTCAGGATGAATGGATCTGGAGGAAGGCTTTCTTAATGCCTTTGGCTTGGATAAGGTTGTATCTATCCTGTACTTGTAGAAATTCCCACTGTAGATCAACAGATTATGCAATATACTAAAACACAATACAAGATATACTTCTACAACACTTTGCAAAAGCTTAATCAAATTTGAGCAAGATCAAGAGAACACATATAACTGAGAATGAGAAATCAATCACACATAACACAGAAGAAATAACCCAGGGAAAGCCTCAGCCTAAAACCCCAATTTGTATTATCATACAAGTGGAAATCTTGTTCAAGCTACAAAAAGGATTAGCTCACAAGCTATCCTGCTCTCTCTGCAATCAAACAATACAGCTCACAGACTGAATAGACATAGTATATGTCCTCCTCAAGCCCTCCAAGCCTCCTATTTCCTTGTGCAGTTTTTCTTGGGGTCCAATGATGTCACATGTGTGAATTGGCCTCATCACACTCACTAAACCTGAAGAAGTAACTGCGCAATCCTCAAGGAAAGAATTCCTTCTGCATGCAAGGAATATTCATAATGGAATATTCTAGCAATTGATAGTACATTGTCCCTCCATCTGATCTCAACTAGGTCTCTCACTGAATTGACATGCATGAGTTATTTATGAGAGAATATTTAGTTATCTAAAGTGCAATAGTTACATGCGTGTAAGCATTAACTAATTGAACTTACATTAATTCAACAAACTGTTTGAGTTAATCTAACTAGACTTGACTCAGTTAACTGAGCCAACTAATTACAACTCATTATTACAACTCATCCTTATCTCTTTAACTAATGGATGAATTCCTCAATTAATGGAGAAACTGTTACATGTCCCCACATAGACTTCATGTTTGATTTTCCTTAACTAATTAACTCAAGTGAATTAATTAATTATTTTACAAACAACTGCTAAGATCAAATTCGAATTTTACTTCACTCTTTTAGTTTAGGTACTGACTAAAATAGGAAGGTATCCCAAAATTATATTTATAGAATGCTATTTTTAGCACTTCCATTTTTCCATCCATTGTTGCTAAGATCAACACTGGTTGAACTGCTATTTATAACAATGCTATTTTTAACAATTCTAGTTTTAGCATTTCTTGTTGCTATTTTCAACACTCCCTTTCAACAAGAAAGGGATTATCAGTAACCCCAATCATGCCTCTGTGGAACTTGAACTTGCATTTTAACAATGCCTTAGTCAAAATATCTACATCCTGTTCCTCGGTCGAAACATACAGTAACAACATGATCCTCTTGACCACACAGTCTCAAAGATGGTGATACCGGATATCAATGTGCTTGGACCTGTCATGAAAAACTAGATTCTTAGAGAGTTTGATACAACTCTAGTTATCGCAGTAGATCAATGTAGGATCCATCATCTAACAAAACAATCCCACTAGAATATTCTGCATCCAAATGGCCTCACATGCAGCCTGACTAGCAGCCATGTATTTAGCCTCTGCTGAGCTAAGTGAAATTGATCTTTGTTTCCTACTGTACCAGGAAACTGCAACTAAACCAAGGTTGAAGATTCCTCTAGAAGTGCTCTTCCAGTCTGATGGACTCCCTACCCAATCCACATCTGTGAATCCCTGAAGCTTCACTCCCTCTGTCCGTCTATACCACAATCTGAACTGAGATGTGCCTCTGAGGTATCTCAACACATTCTTTGCTGCCTTCCAAAACAGCTTGGTAGACTGAACCATAGCTTGACTCAGCTGGTTCACCGCAAAGCATAAGTCGGGTCGTGTGTTCATTGGATACATAAGTGAACCCACCAGCTGCCAATAAATAGTAGCAGCTACTACCTCACCTAAAATAGCATCCTCCTTCTTCCAGTTCCCAACTAGAGGAGTCTGCATGGGCTTGCACTTCTCCATGTGAAAGTGCTTGAGTATCTCATTAGCATACTTGCCTTGAGACACAAATACTTCCCCATCTTTCTGCCACACCTCCATGCCTAGAAATTAGTGCATAAGGCCCATGTTCTTCATCTCGAACTCTCTTGCAAGGTCCTCCTTGCAAGACTGTATTAGCTGATCATCACCTGTCAAAATTAGATCATCGACATAAAGAACAATGATCAATGGTTTACCTTCTACCATGATGTGGTAAAGGTTCGCATCTGCTTCACTCTTGGTGAAGCCCAAACCGGTGAAATAGCTGTCGATCCTGGTGTACCAAGCATGGGGTGCTTGCTTTAGACCATATAGAGCCCTCTTAAGTCTGTACACATGTGACTCATGATTGAAGGTCTTGAAACCCTTTGGCTGCTCAATGTACACCTCCTCCTCAATCTTCCCATTGAGGAATGTTGTCTTCACATCCATCTGGTGGATCTTTCACCCCATCTGAGCTGATAGTGCCAACATCTATCTAATTGATGAGTAGCTTGCTACGGGAGCAAAATTCTCATCGTAGTCGATCCTCTAGACCTGTGAGAAACCCTGGCTAACAAACCTTGCCTTATGTTTCTCAACACTGCCATCAGCTGCCTGCTTTACCTTTTAAAGCCATCTGGAACTAACCATTGACTTTCCCTGAGGCCTTGGGACAGCATCCCACACACTTTTCCAAATGATAGAGTCATACTCCTCTACCATTGCATCAACCCAGACTGGTTGCTACACTGCCTCGTCGAATGAAGAAGGTTTGGTATCTACACACTCCCCAACCAAGGCCATGTACCTAGTGTACCGCTCAGGTGACCTCCTCTGTCTGTGCTAAGAAGATGGTTGTCCCACATTCTCTTGTGTATACAGCATAAACCTGTCAGCTTCCCTTGAGTGTTTTCGCCCATCTCTGGAAGTATTAGCATGAGTGGATGTCTCCACTCCCGAATCCTCTGCATGCAGCTACTTCGTATCAATCTGAGGCTCCCCATCCTTAGGAACTAAAAGTTCCTCATCTACATGCAACTTGACTTCCCTCTCAAGTGATAAGCTCATGGCTTTCTGCTTGTTGAACTTCAGATCCCTGCGTACCACAGTCCTCTGAGTGGAAGGCAGGTACACCCGATAGTTGTGGGGTGTATCCATGTACCCCACAAGTATTCCCAACTCAGCTGTTGGGTCTAGCTTCTTCCTGGCATCTTTGGTCACATGACAGTAAACTGATGATCCAAAGATTCAGAAGTGACTTACATCAGGTCGCTTCCTAGAATAGGCCTCCATAGGTGTCTTCATTCCCAGTATACGGTGCAGGATTCTGTTCTGCAAGTATATTGTTGTATTGCATGCCTCAGCCCACAAATGCAGTGGTAGGCTTTGGTCATGCAACATCGCTCGAGCTGCTCCCACAATCGATCTGTTCTTCCTTTCGGCCACCCCATTATGTTGTGGGTTATGGGGTGCCATCAATTCTCGTTTAATACCTTCTGCAATGCAAAAGTCTTTAAACTATTGGGAGACATACTCTCCACCATTGTCGCTACGCAAGGCTTTTATTTTCTTTCTAGATTCTTTCTCTGCCAAGGCTTTAAACTCACAAAACCTCAAGAATGTCTGATCCTTCTTTTGCATAAAGTAGATCCAGCGTCTACAAGAAAAATCATCAATAAAAATAACATAGTAACTTTTTTTAGCGGTGGAGGCTGTAGAGAAGGGTCCACAAACATCTGAGTGAACTCACTCCAAGATTGCTCCAACTCTACTGTCTTGATCCAGAAAGGAAGATTTCACATACTTACCCAAGGTACAACCTTTTCATGTAGTCGTCTACTCAAGTTTTCCCTTGGGTAATCCGGTAGAAATCTGTTGCATGATCTTCAGGGCTCCATGGTGCAAGTGGCCCAATCTTCTATGCCATAGCTCGCCAATATCTTGGCTCTACACCATCTCAACTTTGGAACTCAAAGAAGCACAATCATCTACCTCCAGCTTGTAGAGATTCTTGACTTGAATCCCTATTCACTTTTCCTGTCTAGTACCGATATGCCTCAGGAATACCATTCATTTACTAAAGACTACATCATATCATTTATGTTCTAGCATAGCGAAAGACACAAGAATATTCTTCAGACTTGGTACATACTTTACATTAGTCAGGGTGAGGGGAGCTCCAACCACACCTTACCTTCACCTAAAACATGGTACTTTCCATCATTGCCCATCTCGATCCGCATCTGGAGATCCTTATCCTCCAAGGTACTAAAAATATTCTTGTCACCTGACATGTGGAATGAAGCTCCACTGTCCAGGTACCACACACATCCCACCATGGATGAAACCATGCATGTGATAAGCAAGAAATCCAGCTCAAACTATGAGGCCAGTGCCTCACCATCAGATCCCTTTGAGGAACCCTTCTTGGATTTATTCTGTGGACAATTTGTAGCATAATGGCCCACTTCATGACAATGAAAGCATCGCACTTTTGATTTGTCAATATTCTTCCTACCATGGGAAGAACCGGATTAGGGATGGGACGCCTTCCCTTTCCCTTTCCTCGCCTTACTCACTAAGGTTAGATTTTCCTCATCATCTTGCTTCAATGAGGATCTATCTCTGGTGCTTCTTCTAATTTCCTGTTGCATCAGAACCGATCAAAGTCGTTCCCAATCTGGCAGTTTTTCTCTTCCATTAACTGAGTCTTGGTAGCTATGCCAACTCTTAGGAAGACTGAGGAGTGCAAGACTCACCATGTCATCATCAGCGGTCATGATCCCTACACTTCCAAGCTCATCCCTGCAGGTGGTGAGCTTGTTCAGATATGTAGAGATCATGTCGCCCTTTTCACACTTGATATTACAAAGCTTGTCTTTCAGCGCCAGCTTCCTCTAATCATTGTTGTTCTGATATAAATATTTCAATGCTTTCCACATTGAAAATGGTGTCTCCTTCCCATGGAGGCTCGAGACAATGTGGTCTCGAACTCCCTCCAGGAGGATTCTCCTTGCTCTAGCCACACATTTCTTCCATTCCGCCGGCTAAGTAGCATCAGTCAGCTTGGGGACTTCTTGATCAATGAAGTCCTTTAGACCGTTATCCCCTAATACTGCTTCCATGTGATCCTTCCTGGCTATATAATTCGAGCTTCCATCAAGGGCATACTCGAGTCTTAAACCACTGAACGCCATTGGTGAAATTGAGATGTGATAAGAACTTGATATCTATATTCAAGAACCACAAACTTCGAACTTCTCCTTCTTGTATACTGTTCTTCGCCTTGATCACCTTTGCTCTGATACCATGTAGAAATTCCCACTGTAGATCAACAGATTATGCAATATAATAAAACACAATACAAGATCTACTTCTACAACACTTTGCAGAAGCTTAATAAAATTTGAGTAAGATCAAGAGAACACATATAACTAAGAATGAGAATCAATCACACATAACATAGAATAAATAACCCCGGGAAAGCCTCAGCCTAAAACCCCAACTCTGTATTATCATACAAGTGGAAATCTTGTTCAAGTTACAAAAAAAATCAGCTCACAAGCTATCTTGCTCTCTCTACAATCAAACAATACAACTCACAAACTGAATAGACATAGTATATGTCCTCCTCAAGCCCTCCAAGCCTCCTATTTCCTTGCGCAATTTTTCTTGGGGTCCAATGATGTCACATGTGTGAATTTCCCTCATCACACTCACTAAACCTGAAGAAGTAACTGTGCAATCCTCAAGGAAAGAATTCCTTCTGCATGAAAGGAATATTCACAATGGAATATTCTAGCAACTGATAGTACACTGCCCTTCCATCTGATCTCAACTAGGTCTCTAACTGAACTGACATGCATGAGTTATTTATGAGAGAATATTTAGTTATCTGAAGTGCAATAGTTACATGCATGCAAGCATTAGCTAACTAAACTTACATTAATTCAACAAACTGTTTGAATTAATCTAACTGGACTTGACTCAGTTACCTGAGCCAACTAATTACAACTCATCCTTATCTCTTTAACTGATGGATAAATTACTCAATTAATGGAGAAACTGTTACATGTCCCCACATAGACTTCATGTTTTATTTTCCTTAACTAATTAACTCAAGATGAATTAATTAATTATTTTACAAACAACTGCTACGATCAAATTCGAATTTTACTTCAATATTTTAGTTTAGGTACTGACTAAAATAGGAAGGTATCCCGAAATTCCATTTATAGAATGCTATTTTTAACACTTCCATTTTTCCATCCATTGTTGCTAAGATCAACACTGGCTGAACTACTATTTATAGCAGTGCTATTTTTAGCAATTCTATTTTTAGCATTTCTTGTTGCTATTTTCAATAGTACTTACTGTTGTTAATCAATAAAGAAGATCATGTCTTGTTCCTGATATATGTTGTCATCTTATGAATGATAGTATGAATGGTTATATATGATGATTTAGCATATTCTTATGCATGCATGTTGAATTATCTATTATGTATGTGATTTGTGATTGCTTTGCAGGTCTGCACATCTTAGAGGAAGCAGAGGGTTTGGACCCTATGGCAACATCTTCAAACATAGCACCCTCAGGTATGTCTCTAAATACAAATTTGATAATTTGAATGTTTGGCATGCTTGATTAAGTGTTCTTTGTTGATTATTTTATCTTTCTTTGTTGAGGCTTTAAATCCTTTCCTTAGGGAACTTTTCCCGCCAACAAAATTGGAGACTCTGTTGGGGAATACCATCAAGTATTTCCTAGAAGGGTTGTTTTTCTTTGATCTGGGTTTAGTTTGCTATTTCTTGGTTGTTTCTAGCCTTCTTGAATCTTAATAAGTGATTTGGTCATTCAGCCCGATATTTCAGATCTTTCAGATCTAACATTTCTTTTTATTTTTCTTCGTTTTTCTATTTATACGTGCTTTTTCTTATAGATAGTTGTGTACATATGAAATTTATTATAAAGAGACATGTTTATATGCTTGTTTCTTCACAGACAATCATGTATATACGTTGAACTGTATTTGAACAGTCACATACAAATTTGAAAAATGAAAATTTTTCATTTCTTGGTTTTGTTGGGGTTTTGTCCAAGTTTTTTTTGTGATTTCTTGATCTTTATGAAGTCTGGAATCACCTTGATAACTGGCATTGTTGGTTTCTTTCATCTTGTTGGAGAAATGCTCATGTCAACCTAGGGTTTGGAGATTTTGAAGCTTTTTGTGTTTGAAGTTGGGTTACAGATCTTCTTTGTGAGGTATCTGGTTTTTTTGTGGCTCCGGAACAAATCTCTGTTGCTCCTAAACTTGTTGATAACCCAGTCTTAGATTTGCTTCCCTTGTGACATAGAAATTGGCTCTTTTGATTTCTCTTTCTTGTTTTCAAAAGGGGTTTGTAATTATTGGATGAGTGAGATATTTCAGTTCTCTGGATTTTTTTATTTCATTTTTAGAGTCTTTTACATCTTTCAGGTCAAACCCTTGAAGTGTTAAGTCTCTCATTTGCAATAGTCTTTTAATATTTGTAATTATTTGTGACTAGGTGGATTTGAGTATTTTTCATGATTTTGGTATTAAGATCTTTCCTTGTCTTCCTTTTCCAAATTTGTCGTTCTTTAAATATTTAAAAGAAAAAGAAAAAGAATCCTTTGTCTCTTTCTTTTCTTTTGTTTCTTGGTTTTGTAGTAGTTTGGGTTTTTAGCAACTGTGTGAATTCTTGTTATAAGGTTAAAATTATTTTCTCTTTGAGGATTGTTTTTTCTTTTGGGATTTTCTTCTCTTTGTTGTTTGAATTGACCTTTGCCTTTTTTATCACATTTTTTTACCTTTAAATCTTGCATTTACATGCTAGTGTGCATTAGGTTAGATGCATTTTGGACATCATTTAGTTCTTTTTGTTAGGTTTTGAATGTGTGAGTGCTAAAATGAAAAGGAAAAAGAGTTTTTTTTATTAGGTTTCTCATAGAACCTTTGTAGAAATCTATTTCATTGAAGAAAAGGAAGTGTTGCATTCTCATGTAGCCTAGGTTTTCTATTGATTTCCTTTGCGTAAGAACATCATCAATTGCACTCTAGTTTCCCTTGTCTTAAATAAAAACCAACTAAAATGAGCGCTTAAATTAAAATGAAATAGACTTTTTCTTTTTGTCATAGTAACATCAACTAGTCTAGGGCATTTAGGGCCTTGGCATAGGTGAGTGGAGAGTAAATTATCCAAGGCCACTTAAACTAAAAGTATAGAAGTTTATTAATGAGTGGAAACCCCATGTTGTTAAGTTGCCTAGGAAAGCTCCTCTAACACATGATTCAAGCATGAGGACATGTGAATATAAGGAAAGAGAGACACCCCCTATCCTACTTGTTGGATTGCGCACCCATGGTTGTTCCAATTGGATTCTAATCACAAGTTGGTGACCTTAGTTCCCTTTCCTAGGGACCACACAGGTGACTGTGGGGGGAAATGCTCATGGTACCTGAGGTAGTTGTTGTATCACTTTCATAGTACATATGGAGGGTTCCCTTGTGAATCTTGGGTACTTGCACAGGTAAAGGTTATTGTTTGGAGGCCAGCGTAACTTCTTTTCATATCTTCACTAGTAGACTTGGGTCTTCATCATCCCAAACTACCTTCGGGAGGTCCTTTTCTTCACTTTTTTGTATTTTGGTGTCTGTTCCTAATCACTCAGAGTGGAAATACTTGGAAGTTGTTTTATTGGTTGTATATTTAGGACTTTTTTAGAGAGTTCTTTGGGCGCCTAGCTTTCCTTAGGTGATTTGAGTCTTTAATTTTTCTTAATTTTAAAAGGTGGTTGATTGACCAATTCGTTGGTCTAGAAGGCTTCATGGGATTTCCCTTGTGAGCGTCAAGCCTTCATTGAGAAGGTGTAGGAGTAATTCTATTGGTTCTTTTGAACCATTAAAAGATAACACAAGAAAGAAAATCCTTCACCAAGGGCTCTTGTTTCATATGGAGAACCTAGTCTAGTCCATAATCCAAGTAGAAACACTCTGGTTCTCGCTAGAGCACTCTTCCAATTGGAAGACAAAGTAGAAATTGAAGATGTTTAAGAGTCCCCCATGACTCCTACAAAACCACTTCCTTCTCATCTTCCTTACGTTGTATCATACGCTGGTACTCTGACTCATAGGTCAGCTAAACTTGTTCACTCTCCTCTTTTCTTAATGGCCAATTTTAGTGGCACAAGTGTGGTTGCTAATATGACTGGTGTGCATACTCCTTCTTCAGATATAGGAGGAGGTACTATTTCTATCTCTACTATTACACCTAGAACAATAGTTTTTGGATCTACCTCCATCCCGGGTTCAAGTGGGGGAACCCAAACTTTTTCTTCTTTCACTGGTTCTTATCCTTTTGGAATGTAATCTAGTGGTATTCCCTCAGTCTCATCAACTTTAACCTCTACTACTTATGTATCTATGACTTCAATGGCTAGTGGTTCAACATATTTACAAGGTTTTGTATTTGGAACTAGACATGTTCCTCCTTCCAATCCACCATTGAATGTAGGATTAATGCCTTTCTCTGTTTATGATCAAAACATTAATCCTTTTCAAGGGAGCCAAGGCTTGGTATATCCTTTTGTTAGTGGTTTTGGGTTTGGGAATATCTCTCATTAATTTGGTCAGTAGGGGAGTATGCCCTTCCTTAATGATAGTACTTCACAGGTTTTTTTCTCCCTTGGCTAGTGCTTGGAACCCTTACCAAGGCCTCTCCCCTTCATATGATGTTCCGCTAGGAGGAAATTTTCGTATGACTAGTAATGTTGTAGTAGGAAGTGGATACCCTCGATATACCCCTAGACTACAAGGTTTTCCTTATAGTTCAATTGCTTCTATGAGTAATCCTTGATAGCATGGTGCCTCTCAAAATCCAAGATACTCTTTTTTGAATGTTGGGAATTCCACTCTTGGAGCTTGGAATTCTGCAGTCTCTCCACGCTTACCATTCCTGGAAACTCTTAATTTTCTAGATCTTTCAAAATTAACTAATGATTTGATCCATTACAACCCGACTTGGCCCCTGGTCCCTACCAAACTTCCATCTGATATACCAAAATTTGAAGGGAAGTCTGGTGAGGATCCAACTGACCATGTAACCACTTTCCACTTATGGTGCTCATCAAACTCCTTGATTGATGATTCAATTAGGTTGAGACTCTAGCAATGCACCTTAACTGGAAATGTGGTGAAATGGTATATCAAATTAAAGGGTGGGTCATTTTATATGTTTAGTGAGTTGGCTATAATGTTTCTCAACCACTTTCAGTTTCCTATCTGTTATGATGTCGAAACTGAACTTTTGGCGAATTTTGAGTAGGACAAGGCCACCCATATTTCTGACCACATTCAAGAGTGGTGTAGAAGGAAGAGATTGATCAAGGCTTATATCCTTGATGAATTTATTCTTGAGTTCTTTTTGAAATCATTACAACCAGAGATATCTAAGGATGTGTCACTTTCAGGGGTGTCCATAGAATAACAAGCTATTGTTGGGATGGGGTCCCCTGGATCAGTTTTGGGGTTAAAAACCCAAGTTTTGATGTAAATTTTTGTAAAAAGATGTAAAGTCTCCACAATTTGTGGATGCAAAGTGCATATATAGTTAGGAGTCAAAAGGGGTTTTAGCCCCTTGATTATGTAAAGTCGAGTCGGTTTTGAGATCCACCCATGGTCCACGGACCATGGGATTGTATGTAAAAAGCTATACATAGGTGTCTTAGAGAGTCTAAGGCAAATATATGTCTACATATGCGAGAGGAGAAAAAAGGCAAGTAAGAAGCGGGTAGATAGAAGGGAAAAAGCTCTGCAACTGAGTGTGCAAAGGCCCAGAGTAGAGTCCACAGCTGAGTGCGCAGGGCAGTTTGAGTCTATAACCTCATATTGAAGATCAATAAAGAAGACTGTTGAAGAAATTCATGTGTTTATTTGTTTACTTATGTTATTTATGTTTGTGATATATGCTGTGATGGAATAATGTCTTTATGAAATATTGATTTATTGATGCATGACTCTATTGGATAAGTCTTATTAACTGTACACAATGCATGTTAAGTACTTCTGCGAATATTATAATACATTATTTTATGTTCATTAAGTACTTTAGTAGATCTACGTGAACTTAGATCTAGGGTCATTTTATGGTGGGCGTAAGTGGCTGATTCATCTGTTAAGGGTCTGCAAAGACCTATCATAGACCTTTGTAAAGGTCTATAGGCCATTTAAAGGAATTTATAGTATTGAGCTCTAGGGACATATAGATCTGTTCGAAGGCAGATCTAGGTTAATAAAAGACATCACACTGATCTCTGGATGCAGAAATGTGGTTCTGGAATCCCCCCATACTTCTTCGGGTGAGACTTTAGCCTAGGCTACGCGGATTGATGCCAAAAGGGCCAGTAGTGTAGGGTTTTGTTGGCACAATTAACTCTGAACCTAGGTGAAGACCCACTAAGTCAACAAATAGTTCTATTGTTGGAACTAGGATTTTATTAAGGAGATGTGTGATGTTGCATCACTGGAATCCAACCGAGAAGGAAATTGAGAATTGGTTGGATAGAAATATTCATGAATTCGTGATGCAGGAAAACAGGAATCCACACCTATCAAAAGAGCAGTGGTTTGACAAATATTTGTACATAGAAATACACAAAATTTTCTTCTACACCTTCCCGATCGAACTATACAAGTGGATAGCTAAGTTGGCAGATGACCAAGGAAGGTGGAGGCTTGACAGTCCAATAGTGTGGACTTCAGAGCTAGTGTGAAATTTGGAAACCTTTGAAGGAAAGATCGTGCGCATTGTTGATCACTATCTTGATCGAATTATAGGAGGATTTGTTACCGAGTTCGCGGTTGGTACCTCAGTCAGCTACAATGAAGTAGAGGGGCGCTTCTTCAAGGGACCGTGAGGTAAGTATCTGAGATCTTTGAATACTTGGATTAAGATTCTCTTGTGTGAGAAACAGGTTATGCCATTGCCTTGATGTTTGGATCTATGTGAAGTGGACAGATCTTTAGGAATCAAGAGAAAGCAGGTCCTAAATATAGCCCGTTGATTGGACCTCCTTCGAGCGACAATGAGGGAGCAGTATAGGCCTCACTGTAGAGTGTTGTCCAGCTGATAAGACAGGGTTTTCCATAGATACATCATCCATCCACTCCACCTCCACCTTCACCTCCACATCATACACCTTTTCCCACACCTCCACCACCACCACCGCCGTTCAACATGTCAAACTCAATAAAGTTGTCGATTTTCAAGGGTATAGGGAGCAAAGATACAAATCAATTCTGGTTTGTTGTGAATGTTGTGTGGAACATGCAGCAGATCACTAATGACTACATAAAGAAGGCACAGTTGGTTACTACTCTGCAATATTGTGCACTAACGTGGTATGTTAAGTACTGTGCTGATCATCCTTTAGCAACGCTAGAAGAAACTAAGGATGGTTTAAATAAGGAGTTTTGTAAGCCTAAGTCTGACTCGCATTCAGTCATTGGATTTAAGGAAATCACTAATGAGATGCCTTGGGAATTGGATCAAAGGTTGAAGTTTGTGATCCGCGAAGCTAATATGCAGCTCACAGATGGCCATCACCACGAGTGGCTTATAGCCTCGCTTCTGCCCCACCTGAGGATTTCTTTGTCACAACAGAAGATAGGATCTCAGGTAGAAGCCTTGGAAATTACGATGAGATTGCATGCGACACCTATTTTTGGCGTGAATTGGGGAGTCCAATAGATTCAATCACAGTTGTAAAACCTTTGCTTGGTATCGCAAAGCTTAAAGATAAGGAAGGAGGCTAACCTAGAGGTGCACGAGGAAGTCTAGTGCCTAAAGTGTAAGAGTCAAGGGCATGATAAAGACCACTACCCTATCTTCGCAAATTATATTACAGGAGGGGGGCCACTTCCACTGAGGTCAGAAGCTCCAATAGGACCGAGTGTGGGGCCCACGCTATGGTGCACTATTTGTCAAGTGGCTTGAAAACATGTAACAAATAATTTTCATTTACTGTAAAAGTTCGTTAAAACACCACAAAAATTGTTCTGCAATTTTTACAAATAAGTGGGCCACGATGAGTGCCATTGTCGCAGCTATGAATTGATGATGGAAAGAACGCCTACCTAGCAAATGCAAGCAAAAACTAGGCCTCTAGATTAGGGTGCAGGAGGGTCGCGTGGAGGTTATCAAGGAAGAGGATGGGGCTGAGGAGGAGGAGGACCTCATAGAGGTTGCAGTCATGTTATTTTCTATAACTATGGGATGTCAGGGCACTACGCGTGGGAGTTTCAGAATTAGACACGCCCTTCATGTCAATACTACAACAAGTTTGACCACTCTATAGAAGAATGCCCTGTGTTGATAGCCAAGATGTAGGAGAAGAAGGCGCAACCTCAACAACCTACAGGGAACTTACAAATGATGAGAGTTGAGCCCCGCGAGGAAGATCTGAATGTGAATATCATGTTGAGAAGCGGAATCACAACTGGGGATGATAAGGGAAAACACCTTGAAGAGGATGGATGGGTCTAGAAGGCCCTAGAGAAGGAAGTTGGGTTTGATCTGGAGCACACGAAGGAAATGTTTATGGAAGCCAAGAAAAGCTTTGCTGAGGCATCTACCTCAGGAAGCTAGAGAAAAGTACCAGAAACCAATGTGCCTATAGACGTTAACCACTCTGTACTTATCGTGTTCCTAGAAACCTACATAAAGCTTCTGTGCGATAGCAAGGCTATGAAAGGTCTGCAATAATTGATAAACAAGTGTGCTGGTAAATAAAATGCTCCTGATGGACACTGCGCAGTAAGAAAAGTTGGCAAACATAAGGCAAGAACAAGGTAAGAACAAGGCGCAACATGAGGCTCACCGCGCAGATAGGAGATTATGAGATGGACCAGGTCATTCTGGATTTGGGGTATGGCACAAACATTTTTCCTAAACATACATGGGAGAGAATGGGGAGAACTATGTTGTAGTGGTCTCTGATCTAGCTTAGAATGACAAACCAATAGAAGATCATCCTATGGGATGACTACATGGAGTAACAGTGGATATAGAAAGTGTGAGTGCGCTGGCTTATTTTGAAGTAATAGAAATTATTGATGAAAAGAATCCATACCCCGTGCTCCTTGGAATTGACTAGGCCACTGATATGAATGGAGTCATCAACATAAAGAAGAGAACGATGTCATTTGAGAGGAAATTTCTTTGGGTAGTAGTACCATTTGACCCTGCAGAAGGACCGCACTACACTGAACCAGTCCGTGACTACAAAGAGAGTGATGATGACTTGGATCATATCTAAAAAATAATAGTGCAAGATCAATACTGGATTAATCCAACAACTGATGGATGGATTGCATGGGACTGGGAAATGTCATGTAACTTAGATTCAGATGAAGAACTGGAGCATTGGCAGAATAGGTTGCATGAAGTATCTACACTACGCTGCAACATGATGACTAAATCGATGCATCGTGTATCATCAGAGGTAAGAAATTTACCCTACTATGATGGTTTAACTCACGTAGATAAGTTTTTGGATGCCTTTGAATGAGAATTCCATGAGGATCATCGCTTCCAAGCACTGCATTTGGTGCTATGACCGCACGATTGTGGGGTAAGCACAAGAACAACTTCGATGAATGGAGAGATTACAAAAGGATGATGAGGTTGTGATTTGGTCATCCTAAAATTTGACTGACTGAGAAGTATGATGGGAGAAATGATCCACGTGATCATTTAGCGAAGGGGATTAAAGCTTATGGAACAGAATCGTAGCCGGAGTGGGTGCACTTATTCTGTCATACTTTGGATACAATTCCTGTGAATTGGTATCTAGAAACGAAGCTCCGCCATGGCATTGTGGAGTGGGATATATTAAGGGAAGGATTCTTAGTGACCCTAAGTTTTGAAGATGGATTCAAATGCAGTGATGAAGCTCTGCAGGAGATTAAGGCAACGATATTCAAAATAACGTAGGATCCTTTAGAGTTTGTTCAGCCAAATTGGAGCACCCAGCTATGCCATGCACTGGAATGCATTATGTGACCGTTGAGGGGGAGGATGAAGATCCAAGAAATATCAATATTCCATAGGCAGAAGGCCATTGCGAGGTTGGAGATCTGCAACTAGAAAACTCGGACATCACCGCGCCATTGAAAACCAAGCAAGTAAACATTGGTACTGAAGCAGAGCCAAAATTTGTGAAGATCAGGGACTACTGGGATGATGCCATAGTGGATAAAGTTGTTGAGCTACTCTGTGAGTACCAAGATCTTTTTCCTACTAAGTTTTCAGACCTAAAGGGCATCATAGATGACTTTGGTGTGTTGAAAATCACTTTGAAACTGGATGCAAAGCCTATTAAGCAGAGGCTGTATTGCCTTAATCCCAAATAAAAGGAAAAGGGCCGCAGAGTTGGATAAGATGCTAGAAGTAGGAATCATCAAACCTGTGGAGGAATCTGATTAGGTGAGCTCGATGGTGGTTTAGGAGAAGAAACAGAAGGGAGAAATAAGGATTTGCATAGATATAAGGAATCTTAATGATGCTTGTGTCCATGATCCTTTTCCGACAATGTTTACTGACAAGGTATTGGATAACGTTGGAGGACAAAAGGCCTACTCATCCACTGATGGGTTTTCGGGGTACCATCAGATCAAGATCATGCCAGAGGATAGGAGAAAAACAACCTTCGTGACAGAATGGGGTTGTTTCCAATATACTGTAATGCTATTTGGACTTAAGAATGCACCTGCAATATTATCTCGCGTAGTTATAACAGTGTTTAAGGAGTTTATTCATAAGTTCTTGGAGGTGTATTTTGATGACTGGATGGTGTTTGGTTTAGTAAAGCGCCATGTCGAAAGTTTGTGCCAGATGCTGGATACATGCCGCAAATACCAGATCGCGTTGAACTTGAAGAAGTGTCTATTCCATGTCCCCTTTGGGATCTTGTTGGGTCATGTGGTGTGTATGCAAGGGTTGATGGTGGACCCTGCCCAAATCACAGTGATAGTAAATTTGGAGGCCCCAAGAAGTGTCAAACAATTGCGTGCAACATACAGACATACAGGATATGAAAGAAAATTCATCAAGGCTTATGCTCAGATTACCGTGCCCATGGAGAAACTACTGAAGAAGGATGCTACATTCTGTTGGGATGAAGAATGTCAATGCAGTTTGGATGTATTGAAGGAGAAGATGGTCATTGTGCTGATTTTGGTCTTCCCAGATTGGAAAAAGGAATTCCATGTACATGTCAATGCCTCTTGCATTGCGTTGGGAGTAGTGCTAACATAGGTTGGTGAAGGAGAGATGGACCACCCTATAGCCTTCGCGAGTAGGAAATTATCAAAGGCCAAGAAGAATTACTCAACAACAGAGCACGAAGGATTGGCTATGGTATACGCGCTTCAAAAGTTCAGGCACTACTTGTTGGGCAGACATTTCAAAATGTACACAGATCATTCTGCCTTGAAATACTTGGTCAATAAGCCTGTGTTGGGGGGGAAGATCTGTCGATGGTTGCTGCTATTCTAGGAGTATGACTTTGAGGTTATTGTGAAGCCAGGGAGGTTGAATGCAAGACCTGACCATCTATCACGGATTGAGACAGGAGAGGAGCCTACCAATTTGGAGGAAGGGTTTCTCGATGCGCAGCTCTTCGTGGTGCACATAGTAGATAACCACTTTGCAGATATTATTCACTTTTTGACTACAAGAATGGCATCGAAGGGTATAAGAGCCAGCAAAAGAAGGAACTAGTAGTGCGTGAGGAAGATTTCTTGGTGATTGTAAGACATTTGTATAAAATGGGTGCAGAAATATATTGCGATGATATGTGCTAGATTTTGAACGGAATAGCATCCTCACTAAAGCTCATGGAGGGGCCATGGGAGGACATTATGCAAGAAAGGCGACAACGCAGAAGATTTTGCGCACATGCTTATGGTGGCCTACACTGCATAAAGATTCTAAAGAGTATTCTAGGGCATGCGATGCATGTCAATGAATAGGAAGACCATCGTGGAGGGACAAGCTTCCACAGAATCCTCAAGTATCATTGCATCCATTTGAAAAATGGGAAATTGATCTCATTGGGCCAATTCAGCCACCAGGAAAGAAGATAGGTGTGCGCTATATCATCACCACGACGAAGTATCTAACTAGATGGGCGGAGGAACAACCAGTAAAGGATTGTATAGGGGATACAACAACGAAGTTCTTGTTTGAGTATGTGTTAACCAGATTTGGCTACCCAAAAGTGTTGATGAGTGATCGGGGTATGCACTTCCTAAATGAAACAATCAGTGTGTTGACTGAAGAGTTCCAGGTTTATCATCAGAAGAGCACACTGTATCATCCTCAGGCTAATGGAACAATTGAGGCCTTTAATAAGATTTTGGAGAACGCGCTGACGAAGATTTGTAATGCACAGCAGAATGATTGGGATGTGTGCATACCTGTAGTTCTATGGGCGTACAAGACTACTTGCAAAAATATGACAGGACAAATGCCTTTTAGATTGGTCTATGGCATAGAAGTTGTGATGCCTATGGAATATATCATGCCTAGTCTATGCATAGAAGCTTTCATAGGTATGGCAGATCGCGAAGCCTTGGAAGAATGGCTCACACAGCTGATGGATCTTGAAGAAGATAGATTCTTGGTTGGATTCCATCAAAAAGTACAGAAGGAGTGTGAAAAAGCATGGCACGATTGACACATCAAGCTGCACACATTCAAAGTAAATGATCTAGTTTTAGTATATGATAACAAGTTCACTAAGTTTCCAGAGAAATTTCAGATGCACTGGATTGGGCCATATATTATCAAAGAGATTACATATGGAGGTGTAGTTCAGCTCACGAAGCTAAATGGAGAACCTTTTCCTGGAAGGGTGAATGGAATTTGATTGAAGCTATATACGGGGGACCCGACTCAATGACTATATGACGGAAGGACATTCATAGTGCTACAGGCAGTTGTAAGGGATTGCGAGACTATAAACTACACTGCCAGGATTGGAATACTACGCAATAGGTGGACTGCGTAGAAAAGGGTGAAGTTACAATATAAGAAGTTGCGCACAGGTAGTTGCGCTAGGGATTGAGGTGTCATGCAAGACAAATAGAAAGTGACCATTGGAGTCACTATTCATGATTTGAAAGCCAGAGGACGGTTAAAAGGAGTGGGCTGGTGACATTTAAGGTCAAAATATTTGAAGATCTGCTGCAGAATGGTGTGCCCCATTAGACTTGGATGTCGGAACTAGTAAGGGTGAAAGAAGCTTGGCAGAAAAGATATGGAAGGATGTAGCAAAGTAGGCTGCACAATAGAAGAAGGAAGCTACAGAGAAGGCTCGGATGGAAAAGGAGCACGCTGCTAAGGAGCAAGTCGAGCAAGAGCATCGTGAATCACAGAGAAGCGGTAAATCCCCTTCTCCCGTGACTGAGGAGGAAGAATAGTCTGAATAGGGCAGCGAAGGAGATGAGGGGTAGAGCACCCCATTTCAAGTGAAAAAGCATGGATAGGAGCAATAGGAAGGTCCTTGCAAGAAGAAAAATTTGGAAAAAGCAGGTTGATCCCATGATATTAACGGTGGGCGATCTCGATGAGATCGGTGACAAGATCCAGGACACTACCACCGAAGTGTTTCATCAGTTCGAGCAACACTACATGTAGACACTAGGGAGCATCGAGAAGAGTCTGCGCAAGTTGTAGATCTAGGCTAATAGGGTACAAGTAGGTGCAGGTCAAGCAAGCGTAGTACAAGTGAGCCTGGCACCAGGGACGAGTTAGGCTGAAGAATTGGCTAGGAAATTGGACCTTCGCACAGATGCTCCACTGGAAGGGTCCCTACGCGCAAAGTCGATTGATGGCCAAATCATCTTAAGTACCCTTAAGAACATCGGGTTGAACATTGCAGTGCTCCCTAATGAGCTTCTTCATGCATTGTAGGTAGGGGTGATGGAGGAATTGAGAGCTCGGGAGCAGTGCACTCTCAATTTGATAAGCGAATATAGGGTGAACAATGAACAAATGTTCATCGAGAAAACATAGGCCTTGAAGTAAAAATATACAATCCAGGCATAGAGTTCTAGGATGGAGGCTATGGTAGAAGAGGCATGCAGAATAGTGTCAAAATTGCACATCCCAGAGGATGCACAACCGGAAGCCAAGATCCAGAAATTAGTTGCAGGAGTGCACGAGGTGAAGGCAAAAGTTGGGAAAGTTCAATTCGAACTCAATATGAATATCATGGAGCTACAACTCAAATTACAGCCTACGACTCTGCTCGAGGTCAGGGAGCAGCGTGGAGCCACCATCAAGGAAGGGATGACCACTTTGGATGCCGTAGTCACTGACAACATGGCCTTGTTTGAATAGGCGTTGGAGTTGGTAATGACTCTACAGGAAGACCCAAAACTACATATATAGAATACATTCGCGAGCTCCATAAGTAGTACGATGAGGTCAATGTGACAACGTGCTCAATTTCTATGGCACAGTGCCTCGCAAAGTTGCAGGAGGGGAATTAACTCCTCACACAGGTAGAAGCAGCTAAAAATAAGGAGGTCATGCTTAAGGCTAGGTTGGGACCTTGGTTAGAAGAAGCTTACCAAGTATCAACCAACATTCAGGAGAAGCTGACAAGCTTGCAACAAACACAACAAATGACGAAGCTGGCTGTGGAAGGACCAACTACCGAGCAACTTATAGAAGAGGTCAAGCAGGCATCTACGTAGAGGAATGCCAAGGTTACAGTTGTGCAGGTGGAGCTAGGGAATCTTCATAGCAAGATCACCATGCCAGCGAGTGACTTGAGGGCGAGTCACGACCTTTGGGTTGGTGGCCTATTGGGATGGGGTCCCCTCAGTTAGTTTGGGGTTAAAAAGCTAAGTTTCGATGTAAATTTTTGTAAAAAGATGTAAAGTCTCCGCAATTTGTGGATGAGGAGCACGTAGATAGTTAGGAGTCAAAAGGGGTTTTAGCCCCTTGTCTATGTAAAGTCGAGTCAGTTTTGAGATCCACCCATGGTCCATGGACCATAGGATTGTATGTAAAAAGCTATAAATAGGTGTGTCTTAGAGAGTCTAAGGCAGATCTATGTCTACGTATGAGAAAGAAGAAAAATGGAAAGTAAGTAATAGGAAGATAGAAGGGAAAAGGATCCGCAGCTAAGTGTGCAGAGGCCTAGAGTAGAGTCTGCAGCTGAGTGCACGGACCCCTGCAGCTGAGTGCGTAGGGCAGTTTGAGTTTGTAACCTCATATTGAAGATCAATAAAGAAGACTGTTGAAGAAATTCATGTGTTTATCTATTTACTTCTATTATTTATGTTTTCAATATATGTTGTGATTGTATAATGTATTTATGAAATATTTATTTATTGATGCCCAACTCTATTGGATAAGTCTTATTAACTGTACACAATGCATGTTAACAACTTTCGTGAAGATTATAATACATTCTTTTATGTTTATTAAGTACTTAAGTAGGTCTGCGTGAAATCAAATCTAGGGTTATTTTATGGTGTGCATAAGTGGCTGATTCATCTATTAAGGGTCCGCAAAGACCTATCATAGACCTTCGCGAAAGTCTAGAGGCCGTTTAAAGGAAGTTGTAGTTCTGAGCTCTAGGGTCTTATAGATTTGTGCAAAGGTAGATCTAGGTCAATAAAAAGACATCACACTGATCTCTGGATGCAGAAACTTGGTTCCAACATCCCCCATATTGCTTCGGGTGAGACTTCAACCTGCGCTATGTGGGTTAATGCCGAAAGGGATAGTAGTGTAGGTTTTTTCTTGGCGTAATTAACTTTGAACCTGGGTCAGGACCCACTAAGCCATTAACTATCTTTAGAGCCCAACAATTAGAGATTATTTATTCTGATTTTGGAATCCTATATAAGATCCTGCTTAATGATCCTATATATAAAATTGATCTCGCCAAACCGAAATTAGGCCCCCATGTTGACAGAGTTGTAGGACCGATCGATATTAATATGACTAGTTTGTTAAATCAATCACAACAATTGTCATTACAATCTTCTTTCATGACGCAGACTAGGCCATCAGTGTCTCCTCCTTCTCAAAATTTAGTGGTTAATGTTATTCAGTCCTCAAATTCCAAAGGAAATCAACAATCCAATGGGAAGAAGAAAGGACGTGGGAAAAAGAAAGATAAGGGAGGGAAGGGGAATGCGAATAAACCTAGTGAAGACACTGGTGAGGGAAAGAAGGATTCTAAAAAGAAGGTTAAATTCCCATACAAATTATGTAGTGGGGATCATATTACTCATATTTTCCCCAAGTTTCAAGATGGTCAACGCTTTTAAGCTCAACAAGGTTCTTCTAGTTCCCAGGTTGTTCTTGCTAACCCTTTTCCCCAAGGGCAACAATTTCTTGTTGGCGCAAATGCTAATACTGAAGCCCCTACGGGAGGAAACTAGGAAAGGGAATCCACATCGAATGTGTATATGGTTAAGTCTCATGTTGATATTTCAATTCAAGCTCATGATTATGGAAAACCAAAATATTCTAAGGCTAAAAGGCTTCCAATACTCAAGAAACTCTTCATATAGAGAGGCCCACAGTTGAACCTATACCTCAGATGCCGAAAGGCTCCTCAAAATAGTCGACTTATAATAAAAATGTTAGGGCTACTAAAAAATATTCCACGGTTGAAGATTTAGCTCAGATCCCCTCTCTCATGTCGACGTCAGAGGTACTTCAATAATTTCATGTGCAAAGGAATGCTTTTCTCAATGTGATCAGAGAAGTTGACCCGAAAAACTCTCTAGTGGTTACATTTGATATGTAAAATTTTAAAAGAAACTCCCTCATCATGCCTTCTAAAATTAAATCTACATATCATAAGTATACAATATTTCAAACCATAGTTGATGAAGGGGCTTCCACATGTGTCATGTTTATGTCATGTTGGAAAGCTATTGGGTCCCTTGAAGTTGTTCCCTCTCCTACTCTTTTAACCGCATTCAATGGTCATTCTCATAGGCCTCATGGGATTCTTCTTGCCTTCCCTATTTGTGTAGGGGGCAAGGTTTTTAACGTGGAAGTAGATATAGTCGATGCTAATCTTGATTATAATATTTTGTTGGGTCAGAATTGGGTTTATGCGATGGATGCCATAGTCTCATCTTTATTTCACATCCTATGTTTTCCTCATGAAGGGAGAATTGTTACAATATATCGGTTATCCTATTCTCCTAATGACCCAAACACATTTGCTGACTCCACTATCCCCTTGGTGAAGAATACCAAGAAACCTATTGAGAATTTAGGAGTTGGAATGTATTCCTCATTGATGGGTACTTTTGATCTTCCACCTATTGTTTCTTATATCAATGCCATCTCATCCTCCAAGGTGGTCCCTCAACAATGTTCTTTTAGAAATCATTATATTTTAGGCCCTTCACCCTTTGCCCTTCCTACAACCACATTAGAAGAAGGGAAAGTGGGTGGAATGGCTTATCCTATATCTACAGTAGAAATTTCATATCAATCCATTGTTAATTGTACAGATTCTGACCCCATCTCTATTTCATTAGAGGATGTGGATGATGATGTGGAATTGGTCTAGAAAATTGATTCCACTTTGGTTATGGATCTCCTTGATATTATTTTACCATATAAGGAGGCAATTATAGAAGTAATGACTGGAGTAGAGAGACTATGGGATGATTTGCACCATCGATCCTATTTTCTCCATGAGTTGCATAAAGTTGAATCAAGTTTGTCTATTCCTCTTTCTCATGGAAGTGTTAAAAAAATGTAAACCCTTTGGCTCTAGAACATGTTTTCTCCGAAGATAACATGGCTAACATTTCAAAAACTATTTCGGTGAAAATTTCCAAGACTCCCAACATTATTGAAAATATATTCATCTGAGTTGATTGTTCCCCTAAAGAGATTAAAATTTACACAAATCTATTTAAAGAGTTTAGAGATGTATTTTCTTGGTCTTATGAGGAAATTCTTGGGATTGATCCTAATATAGTTTAGCATGAGATCAAGACTTATGAAAATTCAAAGCCTGTGTGTCAAAAGCTTCGGCCAATCAACCCTAGGAAATTTGTGACTATTAAGGAAGAAGTAGAGAAACTGCTTAAAGTAGGTTTGATATACTTTGTTCCTTTAATTGAATGGGTTTCAAATCTAGTCCATGTGGACAAAAAATAAGGAAAAATATTTGTATGCATTGATTTCAGGGATTTAAATAAAGCATATCCAAAATATAGTTTATTCACTCCATTTATAGTTCATATTATTGATGAGTGTGCTAGAAATTAAATTTTTTCCTTCATGGATGGATTCTCTAGGTATAATCAAATAACAATTCATCCTAAAGATCAACATAATATGAGATTTATTTTGCCTTGGGGTACATTCACATATAGGAAAATGCATTTTGGCCTTAAAAATGTTGGAGCTACCTTTCAGTGGGTTATGTCATATTCTTTCCACGACATCAATGCAAGTTTTGAACCCGTACAGAAATTACCTACATACGAATTCTAAAAACAAAAAGTAAACAATGGCGAGAGCATAATGAAACAAATAGACACAAAGCTTTTCCCCTGGATCCCAAAATCGGGGCTACTAGATTTATTTTTCATTATATTCCTTTCAATGTTACAATACATATATATACATACCAAACCATCCATAAAACCCAATCCATTAACCCTGGATTAGAACATAACCATAGTTCCCTTGACCGGATCTACAAAAATACCACGGACATAAAACCATCATGCCCAAAACCATGTGGAAAACCATGCACAAAACCATAGGTAGGTTCACCCACCTAATATAGGGTCCAATTTTTTTTCCCCGGGGCATTTCCCCAAACCCCATAGAGGGGGGCTACTGCCCCTGTCAAACCGCTCGACAAGGTAGGCTATCGCCCCCCTTGTGACCCCCCTGCTGCGCACGTGGGGCCATTGGTGGAAAGAATATAACACACACTGAACATTCTCCCACTTATTTTTTTATTTCCACAGGGGTCCATATGAGAGCTTAGTCATTGGTCCAACCCTGCAACACCCATTGTTTCTCTACACCAAGAGAACTTCTCAATGCTCACAAACCTTGTCAATGAATTTGCAGTATTCTTCAAAGTGTCCACCTTTACGAGCAACACCTTTTTGTCCTCAACCATATCCCTTACAAAATGATACTGAACATTAATGTGATTTGTCTTTGAATGATAAGTAGGGTTCTTTGCCAAGAAGATTTCACTTTGGCTATCATAGTCTATCCTTATAGCTCATTGTACTAACCCCATACTTGAACACAACCTTTGCAACCAAACTGCTTCCTTTCTTGCATGACTGGTTGTCATGTATTATCCCTCTATAGTTGAAAGTGCCACTACAGATTGTCTCTTACTCTTCCAACTAACTGCACCTCCAAATAGGTTAAACACATACCCACTTGTAGATCTTCTCTGATCCATATCTCTAGCCCGATCTGCATCAACAAATCCATGGATGTCCAAAACTTGGTCCAATCCTAGTCTTCCTTGGTAGCACAGACCATAATCACTAGTGCCACGCAAATACCTGAAAACCCACTTCACTGATGTTCAATTCTCCTTCCTTGGTTTTGACATAAACCTACTCAATACTCCCACTGCATGTCCAATGTCTAGTCTAGGATAGACCATTGCATACATTAGGCTACTGACTGCACTTGCATATCGAACACAAGACATGTCCTCTTCCTCTTCTTGTGTCTTGAGACAATGTTTAATAGATAAATTTACACCTACATGAATAGGAACCTTCGTTGGTTTACAGTATTGCATATTAAACCTCTATAATACTGTCACAACATGCTTCCTTTGGTTTAACCAGAGCTTCCTCTTTTCCCGATCTTGTTTAATTTCCATGTCCAAAATATAGTTTGCAACACCAAGATCTTTCATGTCAAATTTGGAGGACAATTGCATCTTCAATTCCTTGATAATTTCTTTGTTATTTCCAATCAACAACATATCATCCACATACAAGACCAAATAAATATGACAATCACCAATTAATTAAAAACACACAAAGTGATATGCTTTTCTTCTGGTGAAGCCAAGTCCCCACATATATGTATCAAATTTTTGACACCACATCCTTGGCGACTGTTTTAACCCATACAAAGATGTTTTTAACCTCCATACCAGTTCTTTCTTACCCTTCATCGCAAAGACTTCAGGTTGTTTCATGTATATCTCTTCTTCCATATCCCCATGAAGAAATGTTGTCTTCACATCCATATATTCTACCTCAAATTCAAAAGCAAGAACAACAAATAAAAGTAATATAATAGAAGCTACATTGGCAACAGGAAAAAAATATCACCAAAATCAATTCTCGACACCTGGGGATAACCTTTTGCTACCAATCAAGCTTTTTATTTCTCCACCTTGCCTTATGCATTCATCTTCTTCTTAAACACCCATTTGTTGCCAATGGGTTTCCTTCTAGCTGGCAGCTCCACCATATCCCAAGCCTCACTTTTGTGCCAAGATTCCATTTCATCAACCATGGCCTCTTTCTAGAGTTTTCCATCCACTAAATCTATTGCTTCCCTGATAGTTATGGGATCATCATCAGTAATAGATAAAGCAAAATTTGAACAGAAAGAAATTGGACTGTACCTTTCTGACTGCCTTCTTTCTTAAATTGATCTTCTCACAACTGGAGTTTGTGGCTCTTCATCTTCTGATTCCTCTTCTGATGTAGAGTCTAATTCCTTGTCCTTTAGCTCAAACTCTATCTTATCGGGTTCCTTTGGTAGGACTTCATGTTTAATAACATTTTTCACCACTCTAAAAACCACATCGCGACTGTACACAAACTTCCTTATTTCTAGGTTCCAAAACTTATAACCTTTTAAACCATCCTTATACCCAATAAATATGCACCTTTCAAATTTACTATCCAACTTGGTTATTTTATCCTTTGGGACATGTACATATGCATCACATCCAAATACCCTTAGATGTGAAAGAGAGGGTTTCTTACCAGTCCATACCTCTTTTTGGGTCTCATCATCCAATGTTGATGAAGGTGATCTATTGACCATGTAACATGCAATCTCCACAGCCTCTACCTAGAATTCATGTCCTAACCTGACACCATTGAGCATGCTTCTTGCCTTTTCCATCAACGTCCTATTCATTTTTTCTACAACTCCAATTTTTTGAGGTGTGTATGGAGTAGTCTTCTGTTGTGCTATATCACACTTCTTACAGAACTCTTCAAATTCCTTCATCCAAAACTTTCCACCATTATCTATCCTCAACACCTTTATCTTCTTCTTCGTCTAATTTTCCACCAGAGCCTTAAATTATTTAAACTTTTCAAAGACTTTAGATTTATTCTTGAGGAAATATATCCATGTATTCCTTGAGAATTCATCTATAAATGATACATAATACACTAACTTACCCTGTGATGGAACCGACACAGATCTAAACACATCACTATGCACAAGCTCTAATATATGTTTCACCCTCTTAGCACCAGAGGGGAAACTCACTAGATTTTGCTTCCCATGTACACAATTTTCATAGAAATCAAAATCCGGAGAGAAATTAGACATTCCTTCTACCATACCATTACCATGAAGTATTCAAAGGACCTTCTCTCCAATATTTCCAAGGCTTTGATGCCATAGCATGGTATTTTATCCAGAGACCACTATATTTTCTGCTCCACTTTTAGGAACCATAGAACTATTGCACCCATCAATAAAAATGCTAACCTAAGGCTTGTACAACTTTCCCATACAAAAGGCCCACATCAATACCAGTTCTCCGTGAACCATCTTGTAGGTATCTTTATTGAACATTTTTTTTACACTTGCATCATCCAACTTGCTTACAAAAATCAGATTTCTGGCCAATGCAAGAATATGCAGAACAATAAAAAATGTTCTAATCCTTCCACCTTGCAACTTCAACTTGAATTTTCCAGAAACTGATGATTCTAGCCTTCCTATCATCCCCTAAGAAGAAATCACCACCATCATATTTATCATACTCGTAGAACCACTCCCTGTGAGGAGTGAAGTGAAAGGATGCACCTAAGTCAATCAACCATGCCTCATGATCTACATGTGTACTTGAAGAAGAATCCAAGTACACGTCCCCACCTTCATTTGAGGTGGTTTTCACCTCTGCAGAAGGAGCATCATCGAATCCCTTTCCTTTCTCAGGAGCTTTATATCTACAGTCTTTTTTGAAGTGCCCTTCCTTTCTGCATTTCTAGCACACTTTTACAAGTTTTCCTGGAGATTTAGATCTCCCACTCGAGGACTTATTTTTGTTTATGTTCTTGGATTGTCCTCATACATACAAGGCATCACAATTCTGCTCCTCCGTATTTTTTTGTCTCATCTCCTCTAATAGCAAGGATGAAAATCTTTTATGAAACTACAAGGCAGTTGCATTGCTACCTATTGCAACAACCATACTATCCCACGATTCTAGTAGAGAAAACAACAAACTGATGCACTTATCTTCATCTAAAATTTTAATATCGACAGATAACATCTATCTTACCACAATATTAAAGGTGTTCAGATGCTCTGTCACTGCGTATCCATCCTTCATCATGAGGTTATAAAACCTTTTCTGTAGGAACAATTTATTCACCAGATACTTAAATTGGTACAAAGTCCCTAACTTGTCCCCCAAAGCCTTTGTAGAAGCTTCCCCTGATACATTCAACAATACTGAATCTGGGAAACACAACAATATTGTGCTCTTTTCCTTCTGATCCAACTTCTTAAAATCTTCATCGGACATTTCCATTAGTTTAGTAATCGGATCTACCACGATCCAATGATCTTTATCCACCAACAAATCCTCCATATTGAGTTTCCACAACTCAAAACTCTAACCATTAAATTTCTCAATCTCTATATTTGCATTGTTTGCCATATTCTTTCACGACAAGAATCGATCCCACAGATCTCCCACTAAGCAGGGTATACCATAGGCCTGAGAAAAAACCCTCAGCAAAAAAGGTGTCCCCTTAAAGCCAAAACACTTCTGATACCAAATGTAGGTTTTAACCCTGTGAAGAAATTACCTACATACAAATTATAAAAACAGAAAATAAAAAATGGTGAGAGCATAAAACATGAAACAAATATACATAGTTATTTTCCCCTGTATCCAAAAACCGGGACTACCAGGTTGATTTTTCATTATATTCCTTTCAATGTTACAATACATATATATACATGTTGAAGCATCCATAAACCCCAATCCATTAACCTTGGATTAGAACATAACCGTTGTTCCCTTGATAGGATCTACAAATATACCATGGATATAAAACAATCATGCCCAAAAGCATGTGCGGAAACCATGCAAAAAACCATAGGTAGGTTCACCCACCTAATATAGGGCTACCGCCCCCTTCAAACCCCCTGACAGGGGGGGCTTCCACCCCCCTTGTGACCACCCTGTTGTGCCCAACGCAACGAACATGGTGGACTATCGCTGCCCCTTATGAACTGCCTATGCATGGAGCTAGTCATGGAAATAATATAACACACACCCAACAATCAAACATATAATTGAATATTATTTGGAGGATTTAGCTGCTCACTCTCATAAGAGAATGGAACATCCAAAACATCTTCTCCTTATTTTTGAGAATTGTCGTTATTATAAAATTTGGTTGAACACTAGTAAGTGTGTTTTCTCTTTTACATCTGGTCGGTTGTTGGGATTCATCATTTATAATGAATGGATTCGGGTTGATCCTTTCAAGGTTGAGGAAACACTTCAGTTGCCTCCCCTGTCTAGTAATCGTTAACTTCAAATTCTCCAAGGAAAAGCCAAAATTTTAAGGAGGTTTATCATAAACTACACTGAGATCACAAAAGGTTTTATGAGATTACTTAAGAAAGGAATCCCATTTGTTTGGGATGAATTCGCTCAATGCTCATTCGATGCTTTGAAAAAGGCATTCACCTCTGCTCCCCTTTTGAGTCCACCTGATTATAACAGAGGTTTCCTTTTGTACCTCGCAGTGGAAGAATCAACCATTGGTATGGTTCTAGTTCAAGAATAGGATACCCTTAGAGAACATGTGATTAATTATCTGTCATGGCTTAGTTGGTCTTGAACTCTGGTATTCTCACATTGAGAAATTGCATTTAGCAGTAGTTCATGTTGTTCAGAGACTTCGTCATTACATTTTGCTGAGAAAAACCTTTGTAGTAGTTGACGTCAATCCATTTCAATTTTTCCTCAATAGGTGAGTGATTGGGGGAAAATATAATAAATAGATTGTTATTTTACAAGAGTTTGATCTAGAGTTCATCTTAGTCAAATCAAAGAAGTCTTTGGTTTTCATAGAATTGACTTCGGAATTTCCTTGTGAAGGAGATGATACTTATGAGGAATCATTTTTGGATGTACATATTTTTCTTATCTCCTCACAAGATCCTTGGTATGGAGACATCATTGTATATCTCCAGAATTAGAAGTTTCCTTAGTATTTTTTAAGGACGAACACTAAAATTATGTCACCTTGCTAAGAGTTATATGATCATTGGTGATAATTTATATCGTCACAGGATGGATTCAATCCTTAGACATTGTTTTACATTAGAAGAAATTGAGTCAATTTTAAAGTACTACCACAGTGGGGCCTATAGAGGTAATTTTTCTAGGCTTGCAACAACTCAGGCGATCTTGCGTGTAGGGTATTTTTGGCCTTTGATTTTCAAATATTGTATTGATGTCAAATATATACTCAAAAAATGCGCACTCATCCAACTCTTGTTTTTCTGGTCATCATTGTCTATCCATTTACTAAGTGGGGAATTTATTTTACAACTTGTAACTTGGCTTCGACTAAGGGACACAAGTACATTATGCTAGTAGTAGACTACTTTACAAAGTGGGTCAAAGATATTCCCACTTTTTATAACAACGGTAAGAACACAAATCTTTTCCTTTTTAATCAAGTCATCTCGCATTTCAGTATCCCTAAAGAGATTGTCACTGACCATGGCAGTCACTTTCAGAATAAGATGATGTCAGAGTTGGCTTTGAAACTAGAATTTTGGCAAGAGGATTCGTCTCCTTATTATCCTCAAGTTAATTCACAAGTTGAAGTTGTTAATAAATTCCTTAAGACTATCCTGCAAAGGAAAATTAATCAAGCTAAGTCCAACTGGCACATCATTCTTTATCCTACATTATGGGTGTAACACCCTCCCCCACATCTACCCAAGTAACCGGCCAATCGGGGTAAACATGTGATGAGAAGTTACTATGATATGATTCAACCTCCTAAGTCACATTAAGGAAGTGGAACTGATGGAAACACACCATACATACCTTCAAAATCAACAATAGGACTCCTGAGAACCATCCCAACCTTTCTGCTAACCAACCCCTGAGTCCTACTGAGTTTTTAAGCTATTAAACCTTTGGAAACTGCTATGCTATGGGCATGCCAGCGTCCAAATAGCTTTGTACGCTCCCACAATCCTACATGCCTTCGTCTAGGGACCATTCCCAACAAACTTGTGCGAGAGTCAGGGGAATTTAAGACACTTTTCAAGCCTAGAATTTCAGCCACTACCCAGAATTTGTTGTAACTTTTGGAATCCATTAAACACATGATGACAAGACTAATAGACTAAAACCTAACTCCAGGACTAGGCTTGAACATCCCCAACTGGGACTAACATTTGTTAAACACTTGGCATGAATGAAATCTACAGGTTTAAATAATAGATCTAAGCATAGGGGTCTCATACTTATCTGAGATTCACTATGAGGCATTGTTTCTTTATCACATTAGCTGCAGTTTCATCCATTAGGCCATAGATACATTTTTCATTCATATATAAGTAAAAAAGGATGCAAATTCGTACATATCCATTGTCATAATACATATTCATAACCAACATAATAACAACAAAAATGCCAATGATACAATAGCCATAGAATCCACATATAAACCAGTATAATACTCATGAGATAAAAAGGAGAAATGAACTCCTATTAATGATGCAAAAACCAACTCGGTATGAGACTAACATGTTCCACCCAAACGTAGAATGGCTGAGCCAAATCTCTCTTCAACCATTCACCCGCATGCCATATTGCAATCATGAATGTGAGATCTCATAAAGCACATCAATCAAAACCATCCAGGGATTCCATAGGCCATCCACCTCAACCCATCAAACAATTATTCCACCTCACAATTGGACATCACAAAACCATCACCAGGTTGGTTTCTACCCAAGCCTTCTAGGGCTCCAAGTCATTTCTTCCAACCCAGATTCCAAGACTAGTAACGCAACCCATGACTGTTACTGAGCTCCAGATCGTTTGTCCAACCAAGGCTCCAAGACTAGTAGCTCAACCCATACCTTATACAAGGCTCTAGAGCGTTTTTCCAACCAAGGCTCGAGGACTAGTAGCTCAACCCACTAAGGGCTCTAGAGTGTTTGTCCAACCAAGGCTCTAGGACTAGTAACTCAACCCAAGCTATCACAGGGCTCTAGAGTATTTGTCCAACCAAGGCTCCAAGACTAATAATTCAACCCAAGCCATTATAGGGCTTCCAGAGTGTTTTTCCTACCAAGGCTCTAGGAACTAATAACTCAACCCAAGCTAAACGAAACATGAGAACCAACCAGAAAAACAAAGAAATGAACCCACAACACCATGGCTATCTAGGAAATGACAAGGCTAGACAAATCCACTATCAATCCAAGAAATCCTCCATGCCCATGACATATCATAACCAAGAAACCACATGCATGTTCCATGCATGCCGAAACTAGTGAGGAAAACATACATGCATCTTCATACCTGCAAGAAAAACCCACTGTGGCTATTGATCCCATTGTCCTCTTGCACTTTCCTGCTCTTCCTTTGCCTTATTTCTCCAAAAATCCAAGTATGCCATAATCTCCAAGAGTGCTCCAAGAAAACTCTTAAGTGTCCAACAATATGAGAGAGAGAGAGAGAGAATAGAAGAGAGCTCCACCAAAACCTGTCAAAATCTTGCCAACTGATCCTCAAAAACCTTTTTA
The DNA here is from genome assembly GCA_031772625.1 of Pinus tabuliformis. Classification (NCBI taxonomy): domain Eukaryota; kingdom Viridiplantae; phylum Streptophyta; class Pinopsida; order Pinales; family Pinaceae; genus Pinus; species Pinus tabuliformis. The sequence continues at coordinate 776,069,358 of CM062808.1, read as the reverse complement.
CTAATGTGGCTTCTATTTTCTTCATTTTCCATTATTTTCCTTCAATTTCCTCCTCACATGCAACTTGTGATCTTTCATGTTCGTTTTCTCCTAATTTCCTTTATTTTCATAAATAAAATGCCAATTAATGCCTCGTGCCTTTCCAAAGCCTTTGCCATGCCTTTGCCATAGTCTTTGCCAATTTCCTTAGCCATAATAAACTGAAATGAACACCCACTAGGATGTTTTTCTCATCATTCAACTTGGAATATGTGTCCCATGACCATGGCCTTATACATTTTTACATGGATTTTTATCTAGGGCTACTACAGAACCTTCCCCCTGGGGGAACACCATCCTCGATGTTAGATTACACCTATAACCACCAAGAATGTTGAAAACAAAACATATTTCTCATGGAACTTTATAACATAGCTCGTTGCAGTATTTACAATGACCATCTGCTAAAACATGACAACCATACCGTTTACTGGAGCTTTATAACACAAATCATTATGGTATTTACAAAATAACTACACATACACATTGGCTTCACCCAACAGATATTCATACTGTGTATGGAGCTTTATAAATCCAGCTCGATGCAATATTTACAATAATACACACATATACACATATGCACATTTTCTCAACTACAAATAAAAGTATATGATGCCTGCATTTGCAACAAGGGAATTTAGAGGCTCACTCCTCCACCCTCAAAGTAATACCAAGATTCACCTACTTCCCAGGAAGTCCATAATCCACTGTCAAAGTCAAAGTTGCATCCAATGTCAAGTGCTACAATCCTACACCACATGTCCTCTCAGTGAATAATTACCTGCTCATTGTTCCATAAAACACTCCCAATGTCCATTTGATTCCTTCTGCCAATGCTAATGACTAAAAAAATACATCCCTGACCTTCCCTTCTCTGCTATAGAGTCCCTCGAGCAATCTGATCACCCCCTTCCATGCAGTCACTCATCTTCCAAGTTCCGTTGGCACCCCCATCCCGGGAAGTCCATCCCTTGAGAAGGTTTCCTCGCATCAGAAGGTCCAAAAACCAAGGCATATCCTTACCAACTGGTCATAGCATGCTCATGGAAATCAATGGACACTATTGGGTACCAATGTCCCATAATGGCCCTGCTCCTGAAGTACTTTACCAACATATTGTTTCCTATTCTAATTCCTTTTGTTGTTTCTAATTCTTGCCATCGATTTCAACCACCCAACCGGACATTTATGTGATTCCTGTACCAAGCACATAACTTCCATTGGATTGAAAATAAATTGAAATAACTTTAAATCATACCTCATTAGTGGCATATCAATAAGGAACACTTGCAATCCTGTTTACTTCCTGTCACCAGAAGTCAAACTAGAAACTTTGACCAAATAATCATGTATAAACATATCACATTAGGTTAGTTCAAAACATAACCATCATAGATCAAAATCATAAATCACATGCAATCATCATAAACTAGAATCATAGATCACAAGTAATCAACATAGACCAGAATAAAAAATCACATGCATAATAAAACTGGAATAAAATGTTGATACTAATCCTTTAATCAATATTTAGATTCCACTTTTGTCCTTATTCCATACGCACTCCGAATTGGTTACCACACCTGAAAAACACCTAGTGCCTTCTCCTCAACCATGTGCACATACACATAGTGTGCATCACACACATACAATCACACACGACATACAACACCATGAAATACATGGACCTACACCTGACTTACCACACATACACCTACACCCAGTGTGCAACATAATACATACATCTATACCCAATGTACAACACCACACAATACATGTACCTATACATGGCGTACAACACAACACAATACGCATGTCACGATAACATGACTACACAATGCACAAATATATTACCTCATGTACACAACAAAACATGTATGACATGCACATAATACCACATGTACAACTTGTACACAATACCACCTATACACAACACCACATGCATGACATGTACACAACACTGCATGTACACAACACCATATGCATGACATGTACGCAACACCACCTACACACAACACCATATGTACAACATGTACATGGCACCACATGCCCACAACATCACTTTTATAATCATGCACACAACACCACATATCCATCATGTGCATAGTACAATATGTACACAAAACCACATATCCATCATGTCCATAGTACAATATGTACACAACACTGCATATGTAACATGTACATAGCACCATCTATACCCAACACTGCATATGCAATATTCGCACAACACTATTTGTACCACCATGTGCATAATATTGCATAAACAACATGTACACACACTACATATACACAACACCTCATGCACCCAACATCACAGATGCAACATGTACAACATATACAACATATGCACAACAATAGTACCACACAACCAAAACCACACTATCTCTACCAAGCAATCTTGCTTTTGGTGTCTCTCTACCTTCCATGCTTATCCTAGCATGTCACAAATCACATTTTCTTCATTCCATTGATGTATCCTTCAACGTTACCTGTCATAACATGAACATATGCATAATACAAGCATACAATATCAATTCATATCCACATGATATTGACCTCATATATTTGTCATGACTACTCTTCCCACTTGATTCCCATAAGACCAAGAACCTCATCATGCCATTCACCTACATAAGCAATCATTCCTCCACAAGAATTATCCCTAACAACCCTGTTGGATAGTGACATAGATACATATACATAAACATTACCATAAAACAATCATGATCCTACCAGACAATGGCATACATACACACATATATATACATATAAACATTAGCCTTCAACAACCAAGATCCATGTTGACCTTGTTAGACACGACATACATACATACATACATGTATACATATATAAACATTAGCATAATCATGATCATAACATAATTACTAGATAGCATAAGGTCAAGGTTAAGAGGACTCCCTTTATTTGTGCATGCCATGCACAACATTAAGAGAAATTGTTCCCAACATAGCCAAGGCATCTAACACCTCAAACCCATTTAATTCACCTTTCCTGTTACATTTCTCATGATTATCTTGCCATCGTTCATTTACACCAATGGACCCAACCAATCCAACTCACTGCCATACTCTTTCCTTCAACTTCCCCTACACATGCATCGGGCTTCATCCAAGTCTTACCTTACCTGTCAAGTACCACACAACTCTCCCCGAGCTCCATTAACTTTCCTCCTATCCCAACCAATTCCCAAGAATCTCAAAAACCTAAAAGGATATACCAAGAAGAAATAAAGAAGAAAAGCATGGAAAACCAACAATAATACAACACCACAAACAAAGTGTCATGATCATGCACTAGACGCAAAAAAAACCACAATCAAGCACAACAAATCACAAAGACCAAAAACACAAGACTAGTAACAAATGCCATGACTCATTCCCCATGGTTCTCAGCGCTTCCAAGGGGAAGCTCAACCTGAGCCTTCTTTAAGATTACATGACAACCTCTCTTGCCATGCAACTCCCTGCATCACCCTACCATAAACACATAACTGATAATGCTTAAATAAACATAACAATACCCCAATTACCTTATCTTGTTGTGCCAAGCACATTTCCTTACAACTGAACACATCCATGCCATCTCTCAAGGGATATCAATTCCCTTGATAGATCCACCTGTAACTAGAGAATAGCTAATATATCTGTCAAATGCATGTTCATGAATATAAAATATATTCCCATAATGTCAAAAAAAGTTAAGGTTAAGAATACTTCCTACATGCAAAGCACTCATTCATTTGGAATTAGGGTTTCCAAACACAGCCAAAGGAATTATTTCACAATTCCTTTCTTTTACCTTTTTACCTTGTTGCAATTGAGGATTACTATGTACTATCACATCACCCAATTGTTAGTTATATAAACACATCAATTGTTACCTTGTCACACTAATACCAGGCATGTTTCTTGCAACTGGTTACACATGTCAACCACATGTTCGAGATATCAAGACAATCATATCTATCAACTTGAAATCAAACTTTACCAAGACTAATAATCATGTCATATTCCATAGTCAACTTATAGTCGTTAGGCATAATTCTACAACTATCACCTACTTACACTCAAGTACATATCAACTATCTCAAAACATATGTGTGAGTAAAACCATCATAAAACAAGATCATTTCTTGATGTCACCTTATAGACACATAATCATATCATGTGATTAGTCAAACATTCAACAATAGATATATGACATAATAGACACCAACACTCAAACACCAAATATATGACATAATTAGACATTCAAGCACAAAGTAGATGACATAATAAAGCTCATACCTTGATGTATCTCAAGGGATTCTATCTTTCTTGCACAATCAATCTAGTTTAGCATGATATAAATTCACAACGCATCAACTCAAACATAAATAAGATCATGATATCCATAATATTCACTAAATATCATGTTCACATCATAAACTCATAAACAATTGTCATCCATACATAATTATCACATCTGCACAGTTATTCTAGATTAGTATGACATAATATCACGACATATTAACTCATACCTGAATGTCATAACCCTAACCATTTGCATAGACTAATCCAAATTAGTATGATACATATAACATAAAGATATTAATGTAATAACCCTAATCATCAAGTTACTAGCATATAGCAACAAGTTATATATCATGCTCATCAATCAACCTATAACCTAATCATCAAGATAACTATCATATAACAACAAGAAGTTAACCTATAACATACTCATCAACAAGATAAAACATAATAATCAAGTTATCTAACATAAAACAACAATAGAAATGAATATAACCACATGTTACTATCATTCATGACTATCCAACACATGTGCATATGACTACACTATTCAAATAGAATCTATCATGTATGTAACCATACCATCAATAGAATTAAATGAATACACATAACCATAATGCATATAACATACCTTAATCTACATACCTACATGCCCAACATACAAACATGTATGATGACATGCTTTTGCCTCGAGGTCCAATGTTGCAACTTCACTTTAATGATCCTCCTGCTCTATCTCAACCAACACATCAACATCATAACATACCAATAACATCATGATGACCTAATTGAATATAATGACCTCATAACCAACAACCTTCACCATGAAAATGTATGCATAACAACATATAAACACTGACATGCATAAAAAATTCATATACAACCATACACTCATGAGGACACACCCCACAACAATACCATCAAACTTCACATGACGACATCACTACAACCATGATAAACACCATGCAAAGGAAACAAGAACATGGAATACAAGCATAAGAAACACATGCAACTGAGATGAATGCATGAACAACACACAACCCATCTAGTTCGAGGGGTGAACCATGCTCTGATACCACTCTGTAACACCCTCTTCCCACATCTACCTAAGTAACCAACCAACCAATGTAAACATGTGATGAGAAGTTACTATGATATTATTCCACCTCCCAAGTCACATTAAGGAAGTGGAACCGATGGAAACACACCATACAGACCTTCAACATTATCAATAGGACTCCTAAGAACCATCCCAACCTTTATACTAACTAGCCCCTATGTCCTACTAAGTTTTTAAGCTATTAAGCCTATGGACACTCCCATGCTATGGGCATGCCAACATCCATAGAGCTCTGGATGCTCCCACAAGCCTGCATGCCTGTGTCCAGGGACTATTTCCAATAGACCTGTGTCAAAGTCCAGGGAATTTAAGGCATTTTTTAAGCCTAGAATTCTAGCCACCGCCTATAACTTGTTGTAACTTCCAGAATCGATTAAACACATGATGACAAGACTAATACACCAAAAACTAACTTCAAGGACTAGGCCTGACCATCCCCAACTGGGGACTGACATTTTGTTAAACACTTGGCATGAATGAAATCTACATGTTTAAATAATAGATCTAAGCATATGAGTCTCATACTTATCTTAGATTCACTATGAGGCATTGTTTCCTTATCAGTTTAGCTGCAGTTTCATCCATTAGGCCATAGATACATTATTCATTCATATACAAGTAAAAATAAGATGGGAGCCATATATAGCCATTGTCATAATAAATATCCATAACCATCATAATAACAACAAAAATACCAAGGATACAATAGCCATAGAATCCACATATAAACCAGTATAATACTCATGAGATAACAAGGGGAAATAACCTCATATTATTGATGCAAAAGACAACTTGGTATGGGACTACCACGTTCCACCCAATCGTAGAATGGTTGAGCCAATTCTCTCTTAGGCCATTCACCCCCATGCCATATTCCAAGCATGAATGTGGTATCTCATAAAACACATCAATTAAAACCATCCAGGGCTTCCAGAAGCCATCCACCTCAACCCATCAAACAGTGATTCCACCTCACGGCCATACATCACAAAACTATCACCAGATTGGTCTCTACCCAAGCCTTCACAAGCTCCAGAGTGTTTGTTTCAACCCGACTTCTAGGACTAGTAATGCAACCTATAGCTGTTACTAGGCTCCAAAGAATTTTTCCAACCAAGGCTCCAGGACTAGTAACTCAACCCACAACTTATACATGGCTCCAGAGTGTTTTTCCGAACAAGGCTCCAAGACTAGTAACTCAACCCACTAAGGGATCCAAAGCATTTGTCCAACCAATGCTCCAAGACTAGTAACTCAACCTAAGTTTTTACAGGGTTCTAGAGCATTTTTCCAACCAAAGCTCCAGGACTAATAACTCAAGCCGATATGTTACAAGGCTTCCAGTGCGTTTTTCGAACCAAGGGTCCAAGAACTAATAACTCAACCCAAGCTAAAGGAAACATGAGAACCAACCAAAATAAAAAAGAAATGAACCCACAACACCATGGCTATCCAGGAAATGGCAAAGCTAGACAAATCCATTGTTAATCTAGGAAATCCTCCATGCCCAAGACATATCATAACCAAGAAACCACATGCATGTGCCATGCATGCTGAAACTAGTGAAGAAAACATACATGCAACTCGGTACATGTTAGTGTGAAAATCCTTGGAAGGAAATTTAAATAAATAATGATTTATTTAAATATTCCTAAGGGATTTAGTCAAATATGACAAGGAATAATTATTTAAATAATGATTTAATAATTATTTGTAGATAAAATTATATAAATAATGATTTATCTAATTATTCTCATGGGGTTTTTTTTATTAAATCAAAAAATAACTTAATAAAGGCGGTTTACTAAATTATTTTTTACAGCGAAAGCGATTTTACTTTGGTAAAATTAAATCTACATGGTGTATTTCGATCCACCTAGTGAGAAATGACTAGGTGATCATTTTTTGGTGATAACAAATTGCCGCCACACGTATGAGTGTTAGGAGAAAATTGTATGACCAAAATACGTTGTAGATTACACTTCCACAGGGCACCAAAAGGGGAGTTAAAGAGAGAGAGCACTGAAGCAAGTCAAGGACGGAAAAATAATGGAGGGGGCAAGACCTACTAAACTGATAGAAGTCTCCTTTAATGTGGTAGTACATGATCTCAAATGAGGCAGGTGAGGCATAACCATACCGACTGAGATAATTGCATACAAATAATAATGATGAGCCCAAGAATGTGGGACTGAGCTACAAAGTACATGATACATGATACACTGGCATCAATGGGCCAGAAAATAATACAATGGATCCCATATAAATAATGCACCTAGAAAATACATAGGCCAAGACTGAATACAATAACATCTAAGTACATGAGATATAATTCCACTCAAACTGACATGGGGAGGGGGGATGACAACCAAGAAAGCCCTGTTGAATAGGAAAGGGTTCTCAAGATCTCAATGAATCATCTAGAGGAGACATGCATGTTGTTGGCGCTGCACGCAGCGGGAACCAAACCCATCAAATATGCAAAACTACATCAGAGATTGGATCAACATATATGGTCATCTGAGTATGTGGGGGGCTACTAGAAGGGCCACCCCCTCATGAGGTCTGAACATCTCACACAGACCCAAGAATCACTGGGAAAATCATTAGGATCACCAAACCGTCAAGTGCATGAATCTCAATTGTGCGATAAGGAGTTGATGTCAAGCACATGAGAAAAAACCAATTCAAAGGGAAATAATGAGTCCCTTTCCTAATCTGAGGCATAAAAAAAGGATGGAAGCTAGAACCAAGGTACACCACCCTCCACACAACTCTTTTGGAATAAATGTGCTAAGGTATAAAGAAGAGAACCCGCTAGACTTAAGGCAATGAAGAATCCTTAATAAAGGCATGAGGGAATATAGTATAGTGACTAATGGACCGACACCAGGGATAATTATGGAAGGAAACAAAGTGGATGGTGAACTGACTACTTCCTTTTTCAGATCATAAATAAAAAGTGGTTAACCTAGCAACAACTTACTCGATTCTGGAAGGGATAGTCGATGACTAAAACAGGGGTTCGACAAAGAGAGAGAAAAATGACTAGAGGCAAAATATGAGTGAAATAAGAGAAATGTGACATGACGATGAACGAAACACTATAACGAGACTCAAATGGGGACTCAGAACAGACTCCATAAGCACAAGGGTGACACATCTCAGATGCTCTAAACAAGGGTGACTCGATGATGCTGCCACATGGGAGAGGCCTAGTGGGGACCATGAAAACATGAGTAAATGATGGTTACTCATGACAAAAATCGACACATGAGTCAACCAATGAAAAGGTAAACTGGTACCAGAGTATGGATGGCTCAGATGAAGAAATTCAGTTTTAAGAGGCAGAAAAGTGAGACCTCGTGGAAAAAATGGCTTCTGAGTGAAGTGTAAAATTACTAAAAATAAATAGATACCCATTATATCAAATGGTGAGAGCTTTCCAATGGTGTTGACGGTTTGTCAAACGAAGCTACGATTTGGTCGCAATGGGCGACAGAAAAAACTAGGGTTTTCCTATAAAAGGGCTTTTTGCCTCCAAATCCAATTCATTTGCATAGTGAGATGTGGAGAATTTGGAGAGGAGGAGAGGACCCTAAATCTTGTGGGGATCGTAGCAAACAAACCCACCACTTGAATTAGGATCTGTAAGTTAGAGGTAGGTGGCCTAACCATACTCATCATTTTTAGTGGTTTACATTTTCTGATTAAGGCTTTAACTGCCTACTGGGGACCCCTGCTCATCCTCATCGTCGCAGCGCACTTTTTGGGGCCTGATCTATGATCTAGAGCATAGAAATGGGGCCCATAAGTGTTCTTAACATATTTTTGAAGGAAAAAACTGCGCTTTGGAATAAGAAGATGGGCAGGACTGGAGGCCTGCTAAGGCTGAAGCTTAGTTCTGTCATGAATTTATTTTGTACTCTTGACTGAAAAAATAATGATGTTGTGCACAGATGGAAAATTTAAATATATTATGGCAAGAACGAGAGTTTGAAGCCCTCCGTGTTGAGATTCAGGGGAATCAAGCAATGAGAGGGATGTTCGAATGATATTGTGTGTTGAAGTTCTTAGAGAACCCTTTGATGAGGGCTAGTGAGCCCTTGTTGTCGAGGATAGTGAGTCACTGGGACACAGATTAGGAGACCTTTGTAGTACAAGGGCATAGGATCGAGCTCATGATCTAGGACATATATTTTCTGGAAGGACTCCCCCCCTTGGGGGTGGCATGGGAGATACATCAAGTGTTGCCTCATTGGAGGCATATTGATGAGTTTTCTGAGCATCATTGTGTATGGGGTAGCCGTGCAAAGGGCACGACCATCTGATTTGATGATTTGGAGAGGCTTGATACACGAGCTATAGCCACAATAGTGTTATGGAACTATGGTAGCCATGCCTTCCACCATATCACTAGAGGGCAGATGATGCTGGTGGAGAGTGTTTTGGGAGGGACCTACTATGGGTGGGCCCAAATGTTGTTGTCATCATTGAAACGACAGTTGACATTATGCAGACAGGGGACCAATGATAGTTGTTCATTTGGGACAGTTTTATGCTCACTCTTCTTTGAGAAGATCCCCACTATACGACCTCTTATTTAGATTCATGATGGGGGCCCACAAGAGCCCAGGATGCGCTGCTGGGGGCAGCTACTAAGACAAGGAGGTGGAGGGGGAGTCAGATGAGTGTTCCGACCTAAGTTTTTCGCTCATTGGGACCAGATGCCACTATACATAGATGACTATCCATACAGTGGCATGAACTATCAGGGGGATCTTGACTTACCACTTCCACCAGGATGAGCATGGGGCCCAGATGGTAAGTGAAAGTTGCTATATATTTGGTGCATTTATAGTTTAAGAAATATGTGTATGTGGTATTGATTTCTAAATTTTGTGGTATGAAAATATAGCACCAGTGAGGCCAGCTGGATATGCAGGACGAACCACAACGCTTGGGGTTGCAGATCAGGGGGGACCTCATTATGACAGAGACCAAACAATGGTGCTCTACTGGAGGATCTCTGACGTAGATGCGACATATTACTGATCGGGGTGACAGATCACAGATGGAATGAGCTAGAAGATCTGTATACATATGAGTGTATGGGTCTTCCCCCAGAGTGGTGAGGAATCATGCGGTGCATGGCAATGGCTAGTCAGGGCATACGAGATCTATAGGCTAGGGGAATGGAGTCGTTGGCTCAGGAATCTCCAGATGATAGTGATTAGGCATAGGGACATGTGGGTCCCCATTTTTGTTTTATGATAACATGCTAGTGAGCATGTTGGATGTATTAGAGTAGTGGACTCAAAACACTGTATGATGATACATATTTATGATTATGCATCTTTTTTGTGTGATGATTGTGGTTCACCATTTGTTTATGGATGTCTTCTTACATGTGATAAATGCCAATTTAGAATGTTATTTGCAATGGTATCTACATAGTGATTTTGGGCTCTAGGCACATGATTGAATGAAATGGATTCAAATTCACGCATCAAAAGCTTAACTCATAGATATTTTCTAAATAGGACAGGATTATGCACATGATAAACGCCATTCAATTGCATGACAAGTAGAAAGGAATCTAGACAAACATGAAGGTGAAGGATGTGATGGTCAAGGGAATCGGCTAACAAACCTATCACAACATCATATTCAGCCTAGTTATTGGTGGTAGATCCAATGCAAACATCATTGGAGTGGACTAACGAATGCAAGGGGGTGAAAATGGCCCAAGCTGCCAAGGCAAGATTCCTGGTGAAGCAACTTGCACCATTAGCAAAACCGATATAAGGTGTGGATGATGGATCCATCTAAAATATGCAAGAAGACAATGTGTAAGAATGTGGGGGATGAAATCTACCTAAATGAAAGAAGAAAGACAATCATACATGCATTTTGATAGGAAATGATATGGGTAAAATTTCTTTAGGTAGAGTGCATTTCGAGGATTGGGAAGGATTTCTCCTTCTAGATCCTCTAATGGGTGTGCCCCCTTTCCCAAATATTGAATGTCAATGTAATGGCCACAAGGTGGATGTGGTTCGATTTTGTGCGTTCGAGGTAAGGGGTGGTTAAACCAATTGACTTCACCATGAATGACGTCTTTGGACTCCATAATGTATTGGTCATGGGTCTGCTGCAAAAGGAAATACGCACGATGGTGCATATCATCCCAAGGGTAATTATGGGTGATCATAGAATCCATGATGTCTTCATCAGAATGCAAAATGGGTGGGCTGGAGGAAGAAATAACACATGATGGTGAAGAGCTACCTGGAGCCTCTTCATGAGAGACAAGGTTCACATACACATCATCAAAGGTGGGAGACATATGAATAGTAGATGGAATATCTACCGATGTTGAGATCAGTGTGTTTGTTAAAGAAGGTTCAAGAGGATCATAAAAGGAGACATCAAGGGATTTCCTAGGTATCGATCTCATGAATGACGACAAGTAGAGAATAGGAGCAAAACTATCTGTCATCTCGACATCAGGGGGAGGGATCACAATGGGTGTTGTAGAGACCTCCTATTCTAGTGTAGGAGTGGGACCAAAATCCGTAGGTAAAGGAGAAGTGGACTCATTACGAGCAACCTCTAATTCATGAAGCACTTGAAGTGTATCGCGAAAATCTTCGAGATAGGGACAATGATGGGAATAGTGGCCATAGTTATCACACAAAGCGCAAGGGTGGTTTGTGCATAAGGATCAGATCTTCTTAGCTAACTCAGGTAAGGTAACATGGACCTCAGGAATGTTAGAATTAGGGAAGGTATCAGTGACCACATCCTTAACATGAGGGAGTTCAGGACATTTATTAGTGGCATGACCAAAAACATCACACAAAGCGCAAGGAGGAAGAGGCTTTGGTGGCTTAGGAGGAGTTGGAGTTGTAGGGGGAACCTTGTCTTGAGTTACCTTCTTTCAGGATTTTCCCCCCTCACTAAATGATTTTGCAATGGGAGTAGGCTCATGTTGAGATTGTTATGGAACTGAAGCAAAGGGAGGGGTAGGAGCAACTAGTTAGACCGGGGTCAAAGCGGTGTAAGGTTTTAATTGATTAGGTAGAGTGTTTGCAGGGGGTTCAATGTACTAGATTGGGATCCCTAAGGTAATATTGGGTAAATGCAACGTAACCATGATAGGTGTAGAATAAATTCTAGGGGGTGGGAATAAGAATGGTATCTGACCAAACAAATAATGGACTAGAGGAACTGTTCTACAATGGTTAAGGCCTAGGGGAATGGTTCCAGGTGGAAATGGACTAGGAGAGATACTAGGAGAAGGAAGTGATCCTTAAGGAGTTGTACTGGCAAGCAGAGTTGAGTTAGGCACACTAGATTGTGAAGGTGCACACTGTTATAGAGGCATATCGACCCATTTGTGGGTGTCCCGCAATGCTTGGAGCATGCAAAAACTCGATGAGATAGGTTTGAAAGGAGTAGGTAGTGGGCCATAGTAAGGACCAAGAAAACAAGAATATTTATAGACTCATGGAGAAATAAACAAGACAATATTATTCTCATCCATGGAAGAAATGTTGGACTGAGGTGAATTATGGGCTTTTGGATCATAGTACATCAACTGATCAACTGTGATGATCTTTCCATTGTGGGGAAAGCACATCTTATGGTGAACTACAGATGCAACAATTGACATAGCATAAGTATAACTACGACCCAAAATGATGTTATAGTCTAAGGGAGAATCAATGACTTTAATGTCGATACAGACAGTCTTTCCTGCAACTCTGACTTGGAAGTTGCGATATAATCCAAGGGGTTGTAAAGGATGACCATCCCATGCATGCAAAGTGATCATGGACGGGGATAGGTCAGGGGAACCATTTTGCTTCCAAAAACTGGAGGCCATCACACAGTTCGATGCTCCTTCATTAATGATACATAGCTAAATAGTGGCATTTTGAATGGAGACTGGAATTTGAAATGCAATAGATGAAGGTAAGGGAGGATTTTCCAACTTGTCAACATGAAAGACAATCATCTGATCATCTTGAGGGTCCACGATTCCTAGAGAAGATAGTAGATATTTTTGTTGTGATGGGTGGTGGGCCTTAGTATTGCAGCAATAATGCTGCCACTCCTGGCACTCCCTTCTTTAATTTTATCAACCCGGTAGTTTGTAACAAACTTGGAAGCGACGATGCTGTATGCACAAGTACTAGCTCTTGCCACAATTGTCACTTGGTCAGCTGGCACAAGTCTGCTAGGGGCTCAAGTCAACTTCTATGAGCTCTAAGAAGAAGCTTTTTAACCGATGGATGGAAACTAACTCGAAGGAAGCTAATCTGCTTGCGGAAAGACACTGAAAAGCTGAAAGAAAATGCAAACCCTAGCAAACCCTAATTTTACCAGCTAGCCCTACTGATGCAAGAAAGAGGATGAAAGTTACTGGGAGACATGCCATTGTCTTCTAAGAAGGTAAAATGCATTTGTCTAAGCTACTTCTATGGTAAAATCTGAAAAACCATCTTTTTGTTTTTTTGAATAAGTTGTCAGGATTATCATGCATGCGATTTAACTGTTTTTGACTGTGCAGAGGTGGATTGGTGAGAGGAAATCCTTGGAGGAGGTTGGGAAGGTTCGAAGAGGGCCTAAGGGGTCCCTAACACCCTTCTAGAGAGTTTCACAGAGTTTACAGGAAGTCTGCAAGGGTTATACAGGATGTTCTGGAATTTCTACAGGATGTCTGTAATTTTCTACAGGATGTTAAGAAATGGGATTTTGGAGGATGGATGGAGGAAGAAAGATGAAGGAATGGGTATGGAGGTGAGATAGCGGTATGAGGAGGTCTAGGACTTGGGGAATGGAGCTGAGGAGTGGCAAGGATGGTTGGATTTGTTCAAGGAGGAGTGGAGCAATGTTGCACAAAAATATGGGAATTAGGGCAAAGTGAGAAAATGGAAAACGTGAGGCAAGAATCCAATTTGGAGGATGGAGCAGATGGGATTGATGGAGTACAGGTAGATGGAGAGGTATTACAGGTGCTCTGCAAGTTATCTTTCGAATTAGACAAATGAAGACTTGGAAAATCAAGAAGCTAATTACTTTGACCTAATCTGACCTAGATAACAGCAAAGAAATGGAACAAAAGTTTATTTGCAATGAAACACGTGAAATAGCTATGCAAACTAAGAAATCATTGACCTGATCATCTAACCAAAACTGGTATCAACCTCTGCAAACGAGAATACAACACTAACAGTTGCATAGTGAAGCAAAGAAAGTGTTTTTGTTGGCAGCAAAGTCACCTTTGTCCCAGTTCACGATCCCACTGAGGGAGAGGTGAGATCAGAGGTGCTTGATAGCCTTTTTTTGAAGATCTTCCCTGTTATTAACCTATCAACTCAATCTGAACATGAAAAGCCTTTTTAATCATCAAAAGCAACCTAAATAACAAAACAAGATTTAAATCTAAATAGCAGATTTTATTCTAAGAATGCAGCAAAAACACATAAAGGTAAACAAAGGAGGTATTGGGCACTTGGGTTGGGCCCAACCCCAAGAGCTACAGCCTCCTAAGGAAGATTAGAGCTGGTGCAAAGATGGATTCATCTTTATTTCTCAAGAAATAATAGTTACATCAAAAACTGTCCACAAGGAAAAGCTTGAAAATGTGTTGAAATGCAAAGCTAACCTACTGCCTAAAAAATGACTAAAATCGAACTACAAACTAGCTAACTTCTGCCTACAAAGTGACTAACTGAAATGAGGCCCCAAGCCTTCTTATTTATACAAATTGAGGACCCCAACAGTCCTCCTAAACTTTAGGAACTCGGCTGCCAAAACTTGTAGTTAACAGCACCTTTACTAGCCCTTGCTCGGCTGCCCTTGTGATAATTGACTTGGTGGCCCTTGAACTCCGAGATGATGGTGGAGAATTCGAGGTAAGGGCCCATAAATGAAGGGGACACCTTCCTACAAATCCTCTCCACGAATTTGGCTGCCAAGTGCTCATTTAAACCTTTGATTTTGTCTCCAAATTGACCAAAAAGACTGCATAAAGCACACATTAGACTTGTTGGCATAATGACTAACCCAATTCACTCTATTAGCATAAATATAATAAAAAACATGCAATAAACTAATGAGAATGGTGGATTAGGTCGAATTAGGAGGTTGAATGAGCCCATATAATTATCCATTTTTGGGGCTCATCATCACCCCCCCACTGAAAGTGTTGCTCATCCTCTGAGCAACTAATCTATCTCTTCATCTTTGATGCCCCTGGTGGCCTCCCTGTCATGCCAAGCTTCTGAATTGATGTCCTCTTCTCAGTCATGAAACCATGCTTTTCTCTCTACTTCTTCCCACTGCCTGTGCTCCTTTTCCTGTAGCAGTTTTGTTAAAGCTTCAACCTTAGCCTGTAGCTTGTCCTCTCTTTGTTGTTCATCAAATGTTTCCCTGTCTTTCCTTCTTCCTGTGATTGTTTGGTTTATTTTTCCTCCAATTTCTCGGTCTATCTTAGCTTAGCCAGCGTTTCCTGTAGAACAGTCTCAACATCCTGTAGAGAGGTCTTTGTGTCCAACATTTTAATTCTTTCTCTCCAGGTGGATGTCTTCAGGCTTCCCCGTTCATAGGTGATGGATGCCTTTGAGGGAGACCTCTCCTTTTGTGTAGCTGGGGTGTCTAAAATCGTGATTGGCTCTTTTGACGGTGGCTGGGGTCTGCCAGTTTTTATCCGCATGCTCCTTCTTGCCTTAAAATACATGGAAGGCTCCCTCTTTCGCTTCCCTTTTTGCTTTGGAGATGTGCTCAGGGTAGCCAGCACAGCTGCTGCCTCCCTGGCTAAAATCTCAGGCGATTTTTCCTTCTGTTGCCCTGTTTCCAGACTTCCTGTAGAAAGTCCTATGTTGACTGTTTTCTGGCTTCCTATAGAAACTTTCCTCACTGTTTTGGTCTGCTTGGCTGATATCTCATGGTGTGTCTCTTCCTCCTTTTTTTCTCTTCTTTGGTCTTCTCTGCCTCTGTTAGCTTTCTTCATAATGCTCTATTTTGGCTTTCTTCTCATCTTGTTTAGTTTCTCCCTTCTCTGCTTTAGTCTTTTTCTTTTCTGTTCTGGATCTTCCTTCTCATCTTCTGTTTTGATTTCCTCCTTTGTTTCAAGTTCTTCTTTCCCCATTTTGGTTTTTTCCTCTTTTCCTATTTCCTCCTCATCTTCCCCTGCCATATTTCTAAAAATTTCCCTATCATGATGTGTGGTGGCTGATGGAAATATCCAGGTGAGGAGGGAGGAAACAACTTTCAAAACCAGAAATAGAGAAATGGCTGAGGTTTGTCTTTCTGGAGTCAGGAATTTCTCTTGTTCTTCTTTTTCACAACATCAATTTGCCATTTTTTCTTCGAACTGTTTCCAAATTGAATTTGCTTCTCGGTTTTTAAGAAAAATCAATACCTTTGACAGAACAAAGAATATTTATAACACAAGGTTTTGCTTCAGAAAGTGGACAGTCTTGCATATTTGGTTTCTCAAAGGTTGGCTTCTATGGTTGCATCCTTTTTCAAAAGAATGTGAGAAAAAAAAAGGCATATTTTGGATGCAGAGCAGGAAAACAGAGAGACCATGTATAACCCAAAGAAGGAGAAAAAAACACAGGCAGTCTTTTAAGCTTCCCTTTCCTTTCTTTCAACCCAATATTGTGTTTTTAATTCTCCACCTTATATAAATATATGATATGCAGAGCAGTTTCCTGAGCCTACCTCTTTTCAAGCTCCAAATTCGATGTGGAAAAGTCTAGGCTTCCTTGCTCTGGAAGGATGTGCCGTACTTCCTATAGAAGACCCCCACGGTTCCTGTAGAATGTCACTGTGCCTTTGAGAGAGCCCGATACGCAACAGAATCTCGAAAACAGGTAGAAAACCCAGTGGAGGACAACTAGTTAAGCATTTTGTGCATACTTCAGTTGAGGATGTTGCAAGTGAAAATGAACAGCAGTTTGTGAGTTTCAGCCGAGGATTTTTTAATTACTGCGTGATTCGTGGTGAGGTGGAAAAAATGTGTGCTGGCCCATGCAGACAGAAGTGCTATCACGAAACATCATGTTTCCTACCTATGATCACTCCCATTAATTACGTTGAAGGTTAAACAGTCACCACTACCTGTTTCCAGATTTCCTCCTGAGATGGCTGAGCACAAGTGTTGTATTCACCCACCGAGCACTATTGAACTAGATGAGGGCGGCCAGTTGGCTAGCCACTGATTTTTTTAACCACAACCATCTCATTGTTCACGCAGTTTTCACATTACATTCATGCAATCAGAGGAACGAGTTTAGTCACATACCTGGAAGTCGAGCGTGGTTGCTGTGAGGTGTTGTGGCCTTTCATTTGCTTCATGCATTGGTTTCTGTGGTTGCATGATAGCTTGGTTGTTGATTCATGGCTGTTTTTTGTTGTGAAGGTATCCTCTGGTTGGATCTAAGCTGCAGGAATTTGTTTCCACGTTCAGATCTGCACCCTCAAGCTGCTGATGTTGAATTTTTACAAGGCAGAAACTTGTTTTCTCCATTGCTCCCGAACGATAGACCGGATCGATCTGAAACTTTCTGAGCATGTTCCTATCATCATTATGCACCTCCCATAGCAAAATTGCGATCAATGGATGCACATATTTCAAGAAAAATGGAAAATGGCTGAAGATTACAGAGATCAATTTCTTGGAAACTGTGCATCGGAATCGGCTGAAACTGCTTGGGTAGGCTACTATCACCCATATGCATCTCCCCATGAAACAGGTTTTGAAACGGATGCACGGATATGGAGAAAATGCAAAAATGGCTGAAGGTGATGGAGGTTAATTTCTTGGAAACCATGCACCGGAATTGGCTGAAATTGCTCGGGCATGTTGCCATCGTCCCTATACAACTCCCCCTGTAACAATTTTACAAATGGATGCACAGTTTTCAAGCTAGGGAAAAAACAAATTCTGTTCTATGTATTTTTTCTTCAAAGCATTCTGCAAGTTTTTGCATGGTAAAAAAAATGAGCTTGGGCTGTGATGCAGGCATGGAGATGATGGAGGAGGAGTTTGAAGATTGCAGGAGGATTTCTGAACCCTTGAGGAAGCTATCATGTTCGCCAAACTAACTTTTTGAAATCCATTTCTAGCTTCCTGTAGAAATCCTGTAATTTTTACAGGAACTTCTTGTAGAACATGCAGTTTTGAGGAAAGAAGCACAATGAGATGGAAAAAATGATGGAGAAGGGTGAGGGATGGAAACATGGATGCTTGCAGGCCTCATGGACATATTCCTAGCCTTCTGGTCCTCTTCAGAGATCGATTTTGGCTTGTTTGTAGGCTTCCTGTAGAGGACACAAAACTTCCTGTAGAAAACACATAACTTCCTGTAGAAGGCACAAAACTTCCTCTGTCTTTGTTTTGAGCCCTCCTCACCTAGAATGTCCTTGCTGCAACCTGCAATTATTCAATGGAAATTAGGTTTATTTTTCTTTTTCTTTTTCTCTTTTTTTTTTGAAAAACAACTAGGGCACCTCACGGAGGTTTTCACCCTAATTGCCTGCCCTGGGCGCCTCAAAGGGAGGTTTTCACCCAGGGATCTTATTCCCTTTTTATTTTCTCTTCTTTCCAACCCATTGACCGCCTCATGGAGGTTTTCAATCAATGAGCCAATCCAAGGCGCCTCCGAGGAGGTTTTCACCTTAGATTTTTATTTTCTTCTTATTTTCATTTTTTCTCTTTTTTCTTTTCTTTTCTACCCTACCCTACTTGAAAAACAAAATTATTTTCAAGTATAAGAATACTTCCAATGGAGCCATGTGCACATCGATATTAGAGACAAAATGATGTGGCGGCTTGAGATGCATGCTTTGACAGCTATCTGGATTTCAGAGACCAAATGATTTGACTTTGAAGGGGTCAAACATAGTTGAGGAAGAGAGTACTGCTACAACTTAGTGACCATCTGAAACCATATTTCAATATAGCTTTGATATCCTTGGTCCTTTTGCTGATCTGGATCATTCTTCATGTCACCTTCTATCATGACCTTCACATCTTCCTCTTTTTGGTAATCTTTCTCTTGAATACATGGAGGATTTGATGGTAACCATGAGGGAACTCTCTCAATCTTTGATTTTGATGTCTTCTCTTCATCAAGTGCAGCCCATGGTTCTTTGATCTCCTCCTTTGAATCTTCTTTTGCTAGATGTGGTCCTTCAATGCTTTCAATATAGTCTCTTTTTTGCAATACTCTTCCTGAGCTATGGTGAAGATCATTGAGCTCAAGAGGAGTCATTTGGACATGTTGTGCCTTAGCTTTGCAATTGGGTTGAGCTATTCCAATGTGCGGGTTTGGAAATGGTGGTATGGGTAGTTGAGTGGGGGTGTATATTTGAGATGGATGTGGATGGGGTTGTGGTTGTGGTTGGGCAGGTGGTGGAGGCAAATGAGCGGGATGAGAGTTGTACTGGGGCCTCCACCCCTGATGAGGTGCATTCCACTAAGGTTGTGGCTGAGCATAAGAGTGAAATGAATGAGCAACTGGAGAAGCATGGTATTGAGGAGGATACGACCAAGGAGGGGGTGTGGACTAGGAAGGATGAGTAGGGGGACCCCAAGAAGGCATGGAAGTGGCTTGATAGGGGTCGTAATAGGTCTGGGATGTCCCTTGCATTCCCTGCTGGTAGGGTATGGGTCCATGTGGCCTCCTTTGGTTCATGAAATAGAGTGGTTTAGTGACTCCTTTGGCCCTCTGATATGCAACTTTAAGTCCAGGCAAGGAAGGGCACTGATTCGTAGGATGGTCTTCTTCACAGACAAAACACACTTCTATGGAGTGTAATGGACATTCATTCCTAGGATGCTTTCTAGTGCACCTGGGACAAAAGATGGCCAAAGCCCTCTTTGCTTTCTCTTGCTTCCTTTGGATCCGCAATGTATCCAGTTGCATGGAAAGAAACTGCCTCATCTCTCTCTTGAAATCTTCCATCTGATTTGAAAATTCGTTTTTGGATAAGGTACTGCTCCCAACATTTTTGTTTGCAGCCATTTGCTCCAGAGGAATGTTTTCTTCTTCTTCTTCCCTTGAAGTTCTTCAAATATGTCTTGCTGTCCACCTAAGGGTTCTTTAATCACAGCCATCGAAGAAGAGAGAAGGTTGGCTGTGTGAAGCAGTGGGGGTGTTGTGCAATCATTTTTCTGAATTATCTCTACTCCTACAAGGCATGAAAGGAAATCTTTTTAGTTGATTTTTGATTTTTTCTGCTTGTACCTACAATACTGAAATAGTTTGAACTGCAACTAACTATCTTGCTGAAATGAAAATACAGAATTGAAATGAAAGCAGGAAAGGACTAATCTATTTTGCTCAAACGAATTTGCAGGAATGAAATGTTAGGCTACGCTTGCAGAATTGAAATGCTAATCTACACTTGCAGAAATGAAATTGCGGAATTGAAATGCTAATCTATGAAAGTAGGAAATATCTACTATACTTTTGCAGAAATGAAATTGCAAAATGGAAATGAAATAAACTACTTAACAGAAGGTTGTAGTAGAAAATAGAAGAAAAGCAGCAATCACCAATACTCTGACGCTTCCCCGGCAATAGCACCAAAAAGATGGTGGGCCCCAGTATTGTAGCAATAATGATGCAACTCCTGGGATTCCCTTCTTTAATTTTATCAACCCGGTAGTTTGTAACAAACTTGGAAGCGACGGTGTTGTATGCACAAGTACTAGCTCTTGCCGTAGCTGTCACTTGTTCAGCTGGCACAAGTCCGCTAGGGGCTCAAGTCAACTTCTATGAGCTCTAAGAAGAATCTTTTTAACCGATGGATGGAAACTAACTCGAAGGAAGTTAATCTGCTTGCGGAAAGAAACTGAAAAGTTGAAAGAAAACGCAAACCCTAATTTTACCAGCTAGCCCTACTGATGCAAGAAAGAGGATGAAAGCTACTGGGAGAGATGCCATTGTCTTCTAAGAAGTTAAAATGCATGTGTCTAAGCTACTTCTATGGTAAAATCTGAAGAAACATCTTTTTGTGTTTTTGAATAAGTTGTCAGGATTATCATGCATGCGATTTAACTGTTTTTGATTGTGCAGAGGTGGATTGGCAAGAGGAAATGCTTGGAGGAGTTCAGGAAGGTTCGGAGAGGGCCTAAGGGTTCCCTAACACCCTTCCAGAGAGTTTCACAAAGTTTGGCTATCAAGAAACCTCATTCGTGAGCTTCTACAGGAAGTCTGCAGGGGTTCTACAGGATGTTCTGGAATTTCTACAAGATGTCTGTAATTTTCTACAGGATGTTCAGAAATGGGATTTTGGAGGATAGATGGAGGAATAAAGATGAAGGAGTGGGTATGGAGGTGAGATATGGGTGTGAGGAGGTCCAGGACTTGGGGAATGGAGCTAAGGAGTGGAAAGGATGATTGGATTTGTTCAACGAAGAGTGGAGCAATGTTGCACAAAAATATGGGAATTAGGGCAAAGTGAGCAAATGGAAAACGTGAGGCAAGAATCCAAGTTGGAGTATGGAGCAGATGGGATTGATGGAGTGCAAATAGATGGAGAGGTATTATAGGTGCTCTGCAAGTTATCTTTCGAATTAGACAAATGAAGACTTGGAAAATCAAGAAGCTAATTACTTTGACCTAATCTGACCTAGATAATAGCAAAGAAATGGAACAAAAGTTTATTTGCAATGAAACACGTGAAATAACTATGCAAACTAAGCAATCATTGACCTGATCATCTAAGCAAAACTGGTATCAACTTCTGCAAACGAGAATACAACACTAACAGTTGCACTGTGAAGCAAAGAAAGTGTTTTTGTTGGCAGCAAAGTCACCTTTGTCCCAGCTCACGATCCCACTGAGGGAGAGGTGAGATCAGAGGTGCTTGATAGAATTTTTCTGAAGATCTTCCCTATTATTAACCTATCAACTCAATCTGAACATGAAAATCCTTTTTAATCATCAAAAGCAACCTAAATAACAAAACGAGATTTAAATCTAAATAGAAGATTTTATTCTAAGAATGTAGCAAAAACACATAAAGGTAAACAAAGGAGGTATTGGGCACTTGGGTTGGGCCCAACCCCAAGAGCTACAGCCTCCTAAGGAAGATTAGAGCTGGTGCAAAGCTGGATTCATCTTTATTTCTCAAGAAATAATAGTTACATCAAAAACTGTCCACAAGGAAAAGCTTGAAAATGTGCTGAAATGCAAAGCTAACCTACTGCTTAAAAAATTACTAAAATCAAACTACAAACTAGCTAACTTCTGCCTACAAAGTGATTAACTGAAATGAGGCCCCAAGCCTTCTTATTTATACAAATTGAGGACCCCAACAGTCCTCCTAAACTTTAGGAACTCAGCTGCCAAAACTTGTAGTTAACAGCACCTTTACTAGCCCTTGCTCGGCTACCCTTGTGATAATTGACTTGGTGGCCCTTGAACTCCGAGCTGATGGTGGAGAATTTGAGGTAAGGGCCCATAAATGAAGGGGACACCTTCCTACAAATCCTCTCCACGAATTTGGCTGCCAAGTGCTCATTTAAATCTTTGATTTTGTCTCCAAATTGACCAAAAAGACTGCATAAAGCACACATTAGACTTGTTGGCATAATGACTAACCCAATTCACTCTATTAGTATAAATATAATAAAAAACATGCAATAAACTAATGAGAATGGTGGATTAAGTCGAATTAGGAGGCTGAATGAGCCCATATAATTATCCATTTTTGGGGCTCATCAATGGGCATGTCTGGAGAACTTCCAGCATTGACATGGCAACAGGAGACTCTACCAAATCATCTGCAGAGTTGGTATAAGCAGAATTTCGACGTAACAGACCTTCGGGGATCTTGGGAATAAACTTGACCTTAAGTAGAGGGATTTGTAAGGTACCGTTGGGTGATGATAGAGGCTCAGTGGATACTTTGGGTTGGGACTCAGTCACTAACTTAGTGGGTGGTTTGTCATAGTTTCCTGATCGATTCTAAAGATTGACTTGTTTTGTATTGACCTCATTAGAATTCATCATAAGAATTTGATAGTCATGGTGACCAGATGGTGGAGATGGTTGATCCACTTGGCCTTGTGGATGTTGGGAAATGATGTATCCTTGGTGAAGAAAAGGATTGGTAAGCACGACCGGTTAAGTTGAAGCAGGAGGAGGAGGAGGAGCAGTGAGTTGTGATCCTTGGGACACTACTTGAGCTTCCCATACTTACCGCATCTAAGGTAAAAGAGGACACTAATGGGTATAATGACCATAGACTCCACAAAAAGCACAAGGTTTGTTTGTATGAAGACCCTTCTTCTACTTTGGCTAACTTCCTTGTTGTTGGGTTGCGGGATTAGGTTGAGGACCTCGAGGGGCATTGGATGGAGGACCCTGGTGGCCTTGATTACCTTTATATTGTTGGTTCCTATTACCCTTCCCCTTGTTCCTTTTCTTGGGGTTTAGGGGATTGGGTCCACTCTACCGAGAATACACTTTTCCTTGAGGAGGAGGTTGTTGCTGGTAGAGGGGGAGTAGGCATGGGGGATTGGGGCACTAGTGTCAAAGGAGATGGAGTGCTAGGATATATATACTAACAATAAGGAGATTGGGAAATATTGGTATAATCAAGCGGAGCAATAGTTGGCCCTGACATCTTTTGATGCAGAGAGGGATATGCATATGGCGCGTTAGGACCTGAATAAGGATTGCCATGAGGAGGATTAGGAGAGGGATAATTGTAAATGGAATTGGTCGCTCTTTGAGGTTGACCATAACTCATTTGTGTTGGAGCATATGGTTGAAGGTGTGAAAGGGTTCCAACTACGCCATCCATGACATGAGATGCCCCTAGTGTATTGGCAGCACTAAGCTGAGTCAAATCGGGGATGAAAGTGTAAACATAACCTGACTGGGCATAAATCAGATCAAATTTTAGAGCTATTTGGAGTTCCTCTTCCTCAGACTGAGGAAAGTGTGACGCGACATATTTTGCAATGGGGGCCAATAGCGACCTAAGAAACCAATCCATATAGACTCGGTCTTCAAATTCAGGAGCTCTACAGATGCTCCTCCTTCTACGCCATTCCTGAATATGGTCGAAAAGACGAGTGACATAAGTTTGATGGAAAGAAGTGAAGAGTTCGGTACCAGTATCATAATGGAGAGGTAACTAGAAATATGAAAGAAAGGTTGTGGAAAGAGTCACTAAAGTGGAATGGGTTGCTCTAGGCTGGTCAACATACCACTTAGCAGCAGCTCCAGTGAGCGTGCATTGGAACAAACGAAGACGAATGGAGTCTTCGGTAATAGAATTTGATGAACACCACATATGGAAGGAGTGAACATGATTAGTTGGATCTTCTCCAGGATTACCTTCAAACTTGGGGATGTCTGAAGGGAGTTTAGTAGGCATTGTTGGCCATTTGGGATCATGGAGAAGAGGATCACTAATAAGCTGGCTAAAATATGGGAGACTTAAACCAACCAGAAAAGGAAGTAAGGGAGAAGGAGTGACCACACCAGTGGGGGTTTAGCTAGTGGGGATACCCTAGCTAGCACCTGGGTTACCACCCTCGGGTCTCGCACCCACATTGGTGGTGATATGGGGTTAAGAAGATGCATAATTAGAGGATGAACCAGATGAATCAACAAAACTAGAATCAAAATTAGAATGATGGCTCAATGGATGAATGGGAGGATGAATTGTAACTTGTCAGGGATGAGTAATATGTCCTAATAGGATTTGAGGGTGAAGAACTCAAATTCGATGTAACAAACAACTTGGAGGCATAATGGTGTCTAAACTAAAGGATGATGATAGGAATAAAAGGGAAATAAAAAACAAGAAAACACCTAGTGCAGTGCGGCCACGTGTAAAATAACTATTTTAATGATGTTACTTTAATACAAGAAAACACATCCTATCAAAGAAAAATACCTCCAGCCTATAGGTGATCTAAATCCTTACACAATCCTAGATATACTATTTCAGATGGTCTTCCAAAGAACTTCTTACTTGATGGAAGTTGATCCCCACAAGCAGAGTTGTCCAAAGAAAGGTGGGGTAGAGGACCAACTGCTTCCCACAACCATTCCTATAAGGTGTTTTCCTAAGATTGGTCACTACAATTACCTTCATCCCATGAGGGTGGTCGAGTCTTGAGCTTCTTGGTAGTCAGCCATCGCATGAAATTTCATGCCATAGGTTGGGTAACCTCGAGGAGAATTTCTCGCACGATGACCAAGCCTAACCCCCTTTGAGTCAAGTTTCTGACACACTTTGGCTTTGACCATGGGATGGTGAAGTATTTCAATCTCCCTAAATGTCAACTTCTATGTCTCAATGAAACCGACCGATGGGTGTTATTGGAAGCCTATCCCACCGACCCTACACCTAAACTATAAATATTATTTGGCCCTGATGCCCAAGTGGGCTTAATGTTAGGTCCCTATACTACTGGTGTAACCCCTTATTGTATTATTGTGCCCATATAGTCACCATGTTGTTATTATTATGCCCCATAGAAGCCCACTATTGTTATTTTTGTGCCCTTACAATATTATTTTTATGTAGGCTCGGATTGTATTGGGACCCCTTATACTCCTATATATAGAAAGGAGGCCTTGTAATTTGTATCATCCAAGAATTTTTAATTTTTATAATGTAAAGGAGGTTACCCTCTCGAAGAGGCTTATTTTAAAGTCATTGATCTATCTTTTCTATCTTTTTGTGAGCTGGTTTCATAACATTTAATATCAGAGCTTTGGATTCTAGGGTTTCGATGCTATCAACAAGTTATCATGTCAATTTCACTATAAATTTTTCTCTACGAAGTTTCAGAAGCTAAAATAAAAACCCATTTGAGATGAAATCGTTCTGAGGAAGTTAGGGTTTTTGGAAGCTCCATAATTCCATCTCAAATAGGTCATCGTGGAATTTTTTCTATAATTGTTTTTCTACGAAGGTTCAGACTTTGAAATTAAAGCCCATTTTAGCACAAATCTTGATGAAGCTTGGACCCCAATTCCAGATCATGTTTCGCTATAGTTTCGGAGATATGGTCCAAGCCATTTAGGGTTTCTGCAGGATCCAGAATTACATCCCAAACAGGTGACCTTGAGAAAATCGTCATAACTTTATCTTTGAGTATCAGATTAAAATTTCATAAGACGTTGCAGAAAGAGGATGGACTGTAATTTTATGTGGATTGTTTTTAGGTCCGAAATAGTGACACATGGAACTTTTTACAAGTTCGCTCTACTAAAAAAGTATATACTCATGTCATCTTGGGAGATTCGGCATAACACTTTCTTGGAGAATCCAATTTTGATCAAACTGGTGGTATTGGAAAGAGGATGTATAGGGATAATGCAAGTCACAATTTCAGAACTTGGATATCCAAAATGTCAGAGATACAACAGATTCAAGATCAAGCTGCTAAAAGAAACAAAAAGAATGACTCGAATCAAGAAAATAGAAAAACCTAGTAAGAAAAATTGGATGGATGATTTGAAGAATGTGATTGAAGCTAAGATAAATAGTTTTATATGTTCCATGGAAGCTAATATTGATGGTAGGGAAGTAGATTTGAAGAAATACATGGAAGTTTTGAAGGAAGGTGGGACAAATCTTCTACAAGAAAGGCCTCCTGATGAGGAAAAAAATTGTTAATAATGATTTCATAGAATCTAACATTGGATTGAAGACCCACCATATTCCAAATATCGATATGGAAAGGATCCCATAACATGGATATTATAGATGGAAAAATATTTTGATCTACATGATGTGCAGCTGTTACAAAAGGTGTGTATTGAATCTTTATATTTACAACCAAATCAATTTTTACGGTATAAAGGGATTTGTTCTCATAAACCACTTCTCACTTGGTCAATTTTCATGGAGGAAATGATATCACATTATGAGGATACAAAGAGCAACACCTTCTTTGGCCAATTGATAAATATTAAACAAAAAGGTTTAATGGCAATGCACGTTGAGGACTTCCAAAAATTGAATATAAGGGTAAAAGATATTCTAGAGAAGCAAAGGATTGATGTATTCATAGGGAATTCAAAGGATAAAATTCAACATGAGGTTTGTCTTTGGGAACCTGATTCATTGGAGAAGGCATTCAGGTTGGCAAGAAAAACTGAAAGAAAAATTATGGCAACAAGAAATCCTACCACTCACAATTATAAAGATGGAAGTGTTGTTGCTCCTAGCCTTCCACAACCTACAAGGTTGAAACCAAAAAAATTGGAAGAAAAATGGGAAAATGACCTTTGTTATAGTTGTGATAGAAAATACATTAAAGGTCATAAGTGTGCTAAGAAGAAATTATTTTACATTGATTGTGAAGAGGAGGAATAAAAGGATCAAGAAACATCAAAAGAAGAGGATATACACCAGGAACCAACCCTAGATAAAGAAGAAATGAATCCGACCATATCTTGTAATGCATTGGTAGGAATTACCACTCCTCAAACTCTCAATATAGAAGGACATATCAAGGAGAAAAAGGATAACCTCACTTTCGTGAAGAATCGAATGAAACAACAGGTAGATCAACATCATAGAAAAATAAGTTTTGACGTAGGCAACTGGTTATTTTTACGACTACAACCATACAAACAAATGTCCCGAGTGCCCCCAGTTTTCCATGTTTCATGCTTAAATAAGGTTATAGGTGAAAAGGTCCCAGTTCAAACAATATTGTCAGAACTTGACGAGGAAGGAAAATCACATTTGAACCTGAAGAAATCACGGAAAAAAGAACCCAACAACTACGAAATCAATCAATTTCATAGTATCTCATCGAGTGGAATAACTTACCCGTTGAAGGTTCCACATGGAAGGATGAGAATTTTATACAGAAGCATCCAAAACTACTCAATCATTGAGGATAACACTTTTCGAAGGAGATGAGCATGTTAGGTCCCTATACTACTAGTGTAACCCCTTATTGTTATTAGTGCAACCCCCTTATTGTATTATTGTGCCCATATAGTCCCCATGTTATTATTATTATTATGCCCTGTAGAAGCCCATTATTGTTATTTTTGTGCCCTTACAATAGTATTGTTATGTAGGCTCGGATTGTGTTGGGACCCCTTAGAATCCTATATATAGAAAGGAGGTCTTATCATTTGTATCATCCAAGAATTGTTCATTTATGTAATGTAAAGGAGGTTGCCCCCTCGAAGAGGCTGATTTTGAAGTCGCTGATCTATCTTTTCTAACTTTTTGTGAGTTGGTTTCATAACACTTAATCTATGTGTGTTGATTTATTAAGGTGTAGTGTTTCAAGTCTTGGCTTGGTGGTGTTAACCAAGCTCACATTCGCTTAAGGTGTGAGTGTGTGAAAATGATGTGTCAAGTGCATGAGTTAATTAAGCATGTTTCATGATGCCATACGTCGTTGAAAGTAAACTACTGAAATAATGTAAATAAATTTGAAAATGACAGAAAAATAAACAAAAAATCAAGCACACAAAACCCCACCCACAAGGGCTACTAAGAAACTAAGCAAGAGAGGGAAAACAAGCAACTCAAAGACACATAAAGAGGCCAAAAATATCTAATGTCAAGGGACTGGGATCTAAAGGCTCTAAACTATTGTAAATGATGTAGACAAACAACAAAAATCAGAGGTGAAAAATGTTGCAAAGGACAGGTGTGAAGCTCTAAGACCCAGGATGCTCAAGGGGATCCTAAAGGGGAAAAGGAAAACCCAAAATCTAAAGGGATAAAAGGTAAAATAAACCTATCCAAGGGATCTGAAAAGTAATGGATCAGATCTGAAAAATAATGGTTGAAAATGTTGAAAACCCTAGACTCCTCACTTAACAAATCTCTTCCTAACAATGTGGAGGTGTACTCTAAACCCTAGGGGGATTTTTCCTTCCTCAAAGAGATAAATAAAGTGGATCCAAGCCTAAGGGAGACTGAAAACAGAGATGAAGTACCCAAACCAGTATGCAGACAACACTCTCGGCAAATTTGTAAAAAAATTGAAAAATTTCTAGAAAAGGTACAAAATGCATGTACTAACCTATTTATGAGGAAAACAAAGTTTTATGGCCAAAAAGTGCACTCTACAACTCACTTATGGGGTTGAAAAGAGCGCTATGTTCCGAGGAGTCTTGGCCAATAGATCTCACACATATTTTTCTCTCTTGCTTAACTGGTACCTGTGACCTGCGGAAAATACCAGAAACCCAATAGAATCTGAAAATTTGACAAAATAGGGTTTAATACTATAAATAGAAATTGAGAGGCTAAAAATAGTTGAAGAAAACCTTGAAATTTTCTGAAACTTCAGTCACCCAAGAACGTTGTTATTACACCAGTGGAGTCGCCATTTGTTGATGACAAATGTAACTAAAGACCCAGTGGAGTTGCCATTTATTAGTGTGAAAATTATTGGAAGGTGTACCAAAAATACTTCACTTAAGTCACTAGGTGACAAGTGACCCTAACAACAAGTTGATGGTTTTTTTCATCTTAGATTTGAAACAAAAATAGAAAACCCGCAATAAAAGAAGATACAATCCAAAGCAAAAAGTAGCAACATAAAGTGTCATGTATAATAACCCAATTGGAATGAAACTTTTAAATGAATAAATATTTTATTGATAACAACTGGCAAAGGAGATCTATAGATTGGCCTATAAATCCTCCTCCATGGGATGGGTCCTTTGATATCCTTGATGCTTCAGAAATTGATTCTCTCTCTCAATGTGTGAAAAACCCAAAAAAAAGTGAAGAACTCAAAATGGGAGCTGAAGAAAAAATGACGATAAGGTTGACGATGACAATGATCACGATGAAGAATGAATGAAAAAATCATCCTTTATATAGAAAAGTAGGGAGTTAATCTCGAAAATGGAGAATAATAAAATATTATTAACCAAATTTAGATCTAACTATTTGGAATACTTCATTATATTTATTGGAGAGGGAAAATATATTTAAAATGGTTAAATAGCTTTAATTAGAAATAATTAACAAAAAATGATTTATTAAATAATTCGCGGGAAACAAGAAAGGTGTGAAATCAAAATAATTATTAAATAGTGATTTAATAATTATTCTAATAACATAATAAGGAAATTTAAATAAATAATGATTTATTTAAATATTCCTAATGGATTTAGTCAAATGTGACAAGGAATAATTATTTAAATAATGATTTAATAATGATTCCTAAAGAAAATTAAATAAATAATGATTTATCTAATTATTCTCATGGGGTTTTTTTTTATTTAAATAAAGAAATAACTTAATAAAGGTGGTTTACTAAATTATTTTCCACAGTGAAAATGATTTTACTATGGTAAAATTAAATCTACATGGTGTATTTCAATCCACCTAGTGAGAAATGGCGAGGTGATCATTTTTTGGTGATAACAATACCTACAAGAAAAATCCGTTGTGGTTGTTGATCGTGATGTACTCTTGTGATTTCTTGCTCTTTATTTTCCTTCTTGCTCCAAAACTCCAAGTATGCCACACTCGCCAAGCGTGCTCCAAGAAAACTCTAAGTGTCCAAGTGTATGAGAGAGAGAAAATAGAAGAGAGCTCCACCAAAACCTGTCAAAATCTTGCCAACTCATCCTCAGAAATCTTTTTATTAATGAGTCCTCTATTTTCTTCATTTTCCATTATTTTCCTTCAATTTCCTCCTCACATGCAACCTGTGACCTTTCACCTTCCTTTTCTCCTAATTTCCTTTATTTTCATAAATAAAATGTCAATTAATGCCTCATGCCTTTCCAAATCCTTTTCCATTGCCTTTGCCAATTTATTTATCCATAATAAACCAAAATGAACACCCACTAGGATTTTTTTCCCACCATTCAACTTGGAATACGTGTCCCATGACCTTTACCTTATATATTTTTACATGGATTTTCCCCAAGGTTCACTCCTTTTCAATTATTTTATGGTTTGGAATCGATCTTTCCTATAGAATGTGAGATTCCATCTCTTAAGTTAGCAGCCCAAGTTCTTCTAGATGCCTCAAGTCTAGAAGAGTGCCTTGTTCATTTGGAACATCTCGATGAGCAGTGTCAGGATGTTGCCATAATGAATGAAGCCAATAAGAAAAGAGTAAAATATCAATTTGATAGTTTGTACGACCTAGGGTTTTCTTTGAAGGTGACCTTGTCTTGGTATGACCAAGATAAAGACACCTTGGGGGTAGGAAAATTCAAGCCTATGTGGTATGGTCCTTTCATTGTTAAAAGGATCTTGAAGAAGGTTTCTTATGAGTTGATTTGTTTTGAAGAGAATGTGTTGTTGGAGCCTAGAAATGGGCTTTATATTAAGAAGTGTTATGCTTAGGCTCTTTCCTGAGAATTTTCCTTTTTTTGTAAATAGTGTACATAGTTTTATTTTTTGTCTATGAGTGTCATGTTGATGATGGTGTTTTTTATCTGCTTTGGCAGGATTCGATGGGTGACTTGGTGTACTTAGGATTTGCAGATGATGCCAATAGACATACCCAGAATTTAGCTTCCATCGCTTGGGTAATACATTATCCATCTGATCAATTGTTGATCTCAAGAGACATATGTATTGGTCAGGCTTCTAATAATATGGTTGAATACAATGTCATTATTAATTTACTGTCTAAAGCAATATCTTATGTTATTGAATCATTTGTGGTGTACTTAGACTCATAACTGGTTGTGTCTCAGTTAAATAATATTTTTCGTGTGGGGGATCCTTAATTACATCACCAATTTATAAGAGTGATATTATTACAAAGAACATTTAATTTGATTACTTTCAATCACATTCCACAATTAGATAATGCATTTTCTTATTCTAAAGATAACCAAGAATTGGTTTGGCATATCAATCATTCATCACATTAAATAAATGCGGTATGGCAGGGGGAAGACATACCTTCGGCATGGGATCGGTGGTGGACTGCTGTGACATCAGAAAAGCCCAGGAATTTGCCACTTTTGGTGGCCTGGAATATCTAGAATAGGGGGAACGCAATCATTTTTGAGGATTGCAATGTAAATTGGTACCTACTCCCCTCTTCCATATGTGCAGCATACAATGAGATTCCAATTGAAAACAAATAGAAAAATCCCAAGATCATTACCCCAGAAATCATAAACAAAGATATTTTGTGGGCATATTTTGATGGGGCAGCTCCGAGACAAGGCTGTGGGGGAGGAATTCTACTACATCTCTCTGATTCGCACTACTTTCAATTGAGATTGGGACTCGGTCCGGGTACAAACAACCATGCTGAACTCATGACCCTGAGGCACCTTCTATATTTTGCCTTGTCCAAAAACTGTCATCAATTACAAATTTTTGGGGACTCAAAGACTGTGGTTGATTGGGTCAACAACAAATCCATCTGTCATGCATACTCTTTGAAGCATATCTTGGAAGAAATTGTTTTTTTTAAAACACATTTTGACCAGATATCTGTTTCTCACATTTACAAGGAAAGAATCAAACTGCTGACCGACTCTCGAAAGAAGCGGCGGATCGTCCTCTAGGAGATTGGCTGATCGAGGCACACAGTCCATAGGGGATACACAGCTACTATCATAGACCAATATTGATGGTCTCCTTCGGAGGGGCGATGGCCTCATATAATTTTTGCACTATTATGATAAACTATTGTACATTCCTGCAACATTTCCAGTTTTATGAACTGTTATCTGTATAGCGAACATACTTGATGGACCTGTCTTTTGTATAGTGAACATGCATTTCAAAGATAGACATGAACCTATTACTGTTACCTTGTGGGTACCTATATGTAATTTTTTTCTTTTTGAACAGTGGTGCTCAACCACATTACAGCATATGCCTATGGGCATCAACATCATGTAATTTCTCTTAATAGAAATTATGAATTTTCTTCTTCGGAAAAAAAAAAAGTCATTCCGAAAACTTTGTATATATAGATAGATAAGTGTCAAAATATTACAATTTGTGGAAAAATGTCCCGCAAAATTAGCGCTCAAGCCAACCATGTCCATATAAAAAAAATATCAGTCTATCTAAAATCTAAGTATGAGGACCCTGCCCTAGATGATCATCTCGGTAGAATACGATGGAATTTTCCACTCGTTGAAATAGTTGCACCCACTCGCGTGGTACTCCAAACACCCGTCTTTGTATAGCCTCAGGAAAATCCTCTACTATTGTCATTGGAACCTCGCAAGTCAAACTCTCCAAGTTCCTCTTTACTGCATGGAGGACCCTCCTGGACTCAGCTACTGCTCTCTCTGCATCTCTGTTGTGATGCATATGCTTGGGTAGAGCCTCAAATATCATTGGTCCCACATCTTCATCATGATCATTTAATCTTGTTAGGATTTTTGTTTCACAGAAAAAGTCTTTAAATTTCTTGAGATTATCTTACAAAAGTAAAAAGAATCAAATATGTTAAAAAAATAAAACTTACCAATGTTTCCCCATGCAACTCCATCGGGAAGTACTAACTCTGGGTCCTCTCAAAATTCTAGTCCTGCATAAGGGTAATCCTCTATGGCCATGACTTGTTGC
Source organism: Pinus tabuliformis (assembly GCA_031772625.1). Lineage (NCBI taxonomy): Eukaryota > Viridiplantae > Streptophyta > Pinopsida > Pinales > Pinaceae > Pinus > Pinus tabuliformis. Next base: position 776,035,326 of record CM062808.1, on the reverse strand, counting down.
TCCCACCACTGGAAGAACTCGTCATCAAAGGCCGCCTGGGTGACTTCGCCTCCACCAAGTCTCTTGATCAAGTTTGACAATCTGGCCATCCTTGGATCTCTTGGATTGTTGATGGAATATGCCAATTTGGGTCATAGCGTAGGAATATGCTCAAAGAAAAATGAGTAGAGAATGGTACCATAATCGAAGTTCTTTGTCTTCCCCTATTTGAATGATGTAATTTTCTTCTTCATATTGACCAGGAGTGTTGTACACCAATCATACACTACTGGTTTCAAGCATTCCACTGCTAGAAACATAACTAGTCGTGAGGCCTGGTGTAAAGAAGTTGAGCCTGATATCCTAGCAATAGTGAAAAGTATGATCTTGATAGGCAAGCTCATGATTTATTTGATCGTAACTTGTGACCCAAATTTGTTAATTTTGGTGAACAGTACACAAAAATATAATCATTAATATTAAGGTGCTCACTAGCCTTTGCTTTCATATTGATTGCTTCTCCCCTTCAGGAGAGACCTGTAATTAAGTAGATGTATTCCTATAAAAAATTTCTCTTGATCTGGGCCCCAATAATTGATCAAGATTTCCAATAATCAAGTTTGAGCTCTCATATTGTGCATCATGAATAATTTGAGCAAACCAAAAATTTTCAATCCATCCAACGATTCTTGATCTTCTAATACTTCATTATCCACATCATTGTGTTCTCTCTCTCTCCAAACGATCAACATCCTAAAAAATTGAGTGATTTCATTGATTAGAAATTGAATTATGAACTTAGTTTTGCGTGTACATGAATTCTGTAAGAGACAGTCATGTGTATACGTGACTTTCCATCTGATAAATCACATATGGGGCTTTCTATACGGGGCCCGATAATTCTAGACCTACATATACACAGAACTGGTTTTAAAATTTAAAAATTCACTCAAAAATCGGTTAAATATCTCAAATTTTTTATCTAAATGGAAGAGGTTAGGGTTATGAATTACTTGAGGTTCACAGTTTCTAGATTCATTGGTGGAATTGGTTGGATTAGTTTGCTCAAATTTTCTCCAAAAGATCTCTCCTCAACACTTGGATGGTAAGAATGAAATTGGGTGAGTTCAAAACTTCATTTTATAATTAAAACTTAAACCCACTTTCCTAAAGTTCATTTTTAACTTTATTATTTTATTTTTGTGAAATTTTGACCTTTTGCTTGAAGTGTTGGGAAGGGCCTTTTTCAGGGTGATGAAGATTCTCTTATCACTTAGTGATTTTTTCCTATTTCTTATATTCCATGATTGTTGAACTATTGTGGTAGGTATCATAGTCTAAACTAGAATATATGTTAAGACATATCATTTTTCCATTGTATCGTGCATCTTAACCTCATACTACGATATTTAGCCACATGTTTGACCCCACTATGTTGTGATTTTTTAACCTCTCTCACTCGTCATTTCATAAAATCATAACATAATAGTAGAGCCTTTCCTTCCATGGGCTTCCTAATTAGAACCTCTCTAGCATATGTTGCCCATTTTTAAAATATTGTGTAGGCTTAGGAGTCCCCTTTATTTCCACCATGAATTTGCATTGAAGCCTCGTTATTATTATTCTTCCCTTTTATTTTGGTTTTATACCCTAGAGGCTCCCAGGTGTTGAGTTGTACTATTCAATTTCATATTGACTACTTGTACCCATTTTGTCCTTAATCCGACTTCATTGGACTCATGTATAAGCCACTTTTGACCATGAATTTTCTGCAAGATCAAACCATGTGTTCATTATCCTTTGCGACTTGAGATTGTTTTTTGTGGAGGGAACATTCCCCAAGTGTCAATCACTAGTATCCACCACCTTACATTGAGCACAGGAATGTTCCAGTCCGAGGAACTAGTGCACTTTCCTTTGACACTCATTCTCTCCACTATACTATAGGCATTATTTTATTCCTTTTTAGGATTTATAATATGACAAAAAAAAAGTGGGAATAAGACAATTTCTCCATCATTTGATGGTAGCAAGAGTCAACTGTGTCACCCTTAAAAAAAAGCACTTAAAATGAGTCTTTCCTCCATCAAGATGGGACTTAGTTTTACTTTTGGGAAGCCACAACCATGTTCTTGAGTCAGTCCTCCACCAATTGGTTAACTCTTCGAAACATTTGGAGAGTTTGTTTATGCCTCCAACATCGCAAACTTATAAAAAATATTTTATGTTGCCATAAAGTCACATCAAGTCATACTTTTGTTCAAGGGAAGTAAACCTGTTTTCAACCATTCTACGATGTCTCTTGGCTCATTTCTGTTGGCCATACCTAGTCTGTGAAGTTATTCTCAGTATCACATCAGTGACTTTGTCCTTTATTTGTGCTAGTTAAGAAGGTACCCATTGACTTCTTGTTGGTAGATCTACTCTTATCGACTCCGAAAAACTGGCCTGAGAGTAGACCTAGAGTTTCACCTTAGCCCTATTTACATCATTGATAGGTTATCTTGCACTCAACGTCAATCAATATTATGGGTCTTTGAAGGAGTGGTTTCCCTTGTGTTCAACGTCATCTTACATTATCACACATTGGGATTCATGTAGTGCCTTGGTTTCCATTTGACCCTATTGGTGGATTCCTCACCTCTATGTCAACTTTCATTATTGGTTGGTTCAAAGGATTTCTTTCGTGTGCTAGCCACATTTTTTGCACATTGGAAATATACTTCAGAATGGTTATTTCATCCTTATTTGTCTGAGCTCTTCCAAATTATTGGCTTGTGGGTTACACTCACATTGGTTGATGTGGGATGCCTTAATGTCTTCCTTCCAGCAAATATTTTCCCATCGAATCTAACTTATTGCTCTGATAAAAAGATCTAGAGTCCTTTTTCAATACCTTAGGGTTTGGAGTCATCAGTGGTAGACTCCTTCGCTATCACCAGTGAGAATACATCAATGTCTCTTGATTGGTTGATTCTTTCAAGTGTTTGACTTCAACACATCTATTCACACTTGTTAGATTGTACTCGAGTACCTTGACACTCATTATCATTATTGGTGAGGTGTCTCACTTTTGTTAATGATATACATTAATGACCAGTATTCAAACGATTTCTCACATGGTCGACTTCATCTCATTTATTCCCATGGTGTAGAAATGTACCATCCGTGGTCAGTGAATACCTCGGTTTGTGTCAACATATTTGTTCACTTGACTGTTCCTTCATTTTTCTGCCAGTGAAACCTCTTAGTTCTATGTGTTGTAGTCTTTCTCAGCACCATCTTATATGTTGGAGCCCAATTTTATGCAGTACCACTCTTCCACCTATGTGACTTGGTACTTTCATGAGAATAAATTATGCAACATCATTGATCAAACATTCTTCTATTTGATATTGAGACATAGCTCCATTGTGCTCTTTCGTGGCTATGATCTGATGATCCACTATGTATTCTTTAGCTCATTTTTACACTTATGTATACATTTTGAATTTGAATTATACTTGATTAGAGTACATTCTTTACCACTTCTGAGCATGGGTATGCCCACCTCAGACATGATTTTTCTTTTTGACTCCTTCCATTAGTATTTGATGGGATAGAATATGGTGATCTCCTCCGAGGTTTTCAAATGACTCCTCTCTCTATACTTAATATATTTTTGCCATCATGTTCCCCTCTAACCTCATATATTGGGGGGGATTTGTTATAACATCATTCAACACTCCTATAGACCTAATGCTCTTTTATGGCCCTGGGAAGTCCCTTTTCTCATGCATAATTGAATTTATACTAAAAAATTGTATTTCAAATTCCATACATGACTTTACACACACAAAAATGCATACATACATGGGTCCCATAACATTATTCCTACATATAGATTTTTAAATATGAAAAATTAAAATAAAATGCTATTTTTTGGGTGGGGTTTATGGTTTTTACCAAGAGCACACCTATAACAGCCCTGGCCTATTGAAATAACCAATTTTAGGTGGTATGTATACACCCCTTGTGTAGGCCTAATTTATATGAGAAGAGAGATATCGACATTATACTCTATTTCCCTAAGCTCAAGTCTACTTTTCCTATGCCTCTTGCACTCCCAATCTCTAGGAAACCCTGGTTTCCTTTGCAGAGATTCTCATCCTCCTTATCTAGCATCTTATTTCACCTATTAGAGAGGTTTTCTTCATGGCTTGGTTTGGATGGATCTTGAGGAAGGCTTCATCAGTTCCTTTGTCATGGAGCAAGTTGTATCCATCATGTACTTATTGTTGTTAACCAATAAAGAAGCTCATGTCTTATTCTTGACATATGTTTTCATCTTATGAATGATAGTCTGAATGGTTATATATGATGATCTAACATATTCGTATGCATGCACGTTGAATTATCTATTATGTATATGCCTGTGTGATTGTTTTGCAAGTCTGCACATCTTGGAGGAAGCAGAGAGTTTAGACCACGTGAGAACATATTCAAACATAGGACCCTTGGGTATGTCTCTAAATCCAACTTTGATAATTTGAATGTTTTTCATTCTTTATTGAGTGTTCTCCTTTTATTATTTTATCTTGCTTCGTTGAGCCTTTCAAGCCTTGCCTAAGGGAACGTTTCCCACCAACACTAGTAACTCAACCCAATTTGTTCTAGGGATTCCATAGCGTTTGTTCCAACCCACAACCATCATGAACCTGAGCACCAATAAAAAAACAAGTATAAAATCCACAACACCATAGATATATAGGAAATGGAAAGGCAAGGGTAAAACACTGTTAATCAAGAAAAATATCCATGCCAATGACAACACATAACCAGAGAATCACATGCATATACCATGCATCCAGAAATGAGAAAGGAAATCACACATGAAACCTATTAATTGTAAATAAATCCAACTGTATTTTTTGATCCAACTTTTTCCTTGTGCTTCCCTACTTTCCTTTGCCTTCTTTCACCAAATCCAAGTGAATACTAGAGTGTTGCAAGCACGCTGTAAGAATTCTCCAAGGTTTCTCTAAGTGTGCAAGAGTATGAGAGCATGAGAAAATGAAAGGAGAAATCAAATCAAAACTATTAAAAAGCTAGAAATTAATTCTTTGAAGCCATTTTATCATTGATGTCTCTATTTTCTTCATTTTCCTTCATTTTTCCTATAATTTCTCTTGCATGCAAATATGTGTCTCTTCACATTCCTTTTCTCCTATTTTCTTTTATTTTCATAAATAAAATGCCAATTATTGCCTATTTTCCTTTGCCAATTTCCATAGCCATTAATTAATCACAAGTGATGCCCAATAAAGTGTCTTTCCCAACATTCAACTTGGAATACGTGTCCCATGACCTTGTTCTTATTTTATTCACATGGAAATTCAACCAGGGGATGTTACAAACCCCTCCCCCATGGGGGAACACAATCCTCTACGTTCAATGATGCTTATAACTAGCAAAACATGCTTCCCATGGAGCTTTCTAACGCATCTCAATGCAACATTTACAACATACCAAACTGCTGAAAACATGAACACCATACTTCTTGTTGGAGCTTTATAACACAAATCGAAGCAATATTTACAACAAAATGCTTATTGGAGATTTATAACATAGTTCATTGTAGTATATAAAATATACATATGCATAAACATAAACCAAAACACATAAATCAAATGCATCTTCTCAACCAGAAAATAAGGAAGGATACATAGAAATGTTTCCACTGCACTTTAACTTGCTCGATTTCTCATTTCTAGAGCATGAGTTTCTTTTGTAGCAAAATGCACTAAGGTTTTGGCTGGAATTCTCCCGTTGGTTACACTTGCAATAAAAACCATTCAATCACATGATCAACATCCTAGACATACTTCTTAAGGAATGAAACATGGAAAACATCATGGAATTTCATTATTACTTGTAGTGCAATTCGATAGACCACTGGTTGAATCCTCTCAAGGATCTTGAAAGGCCCACAATACCGAGGTGCCAACTTGGCACATGACCCAATCCTTAAGGAGATCCTCTTGGGCTTGATGCACAATTACACATGCTCCCCAACCTGAAACTCCTTGAAAACTCTATGTTGATTTGTATAACTTTTCTTCATGTCTCGTGATAATTCCTTTTGATAGCCTGGATCTCCTATTCCATCTCAGCCAACATATTCGGTCTAATTAGTACCCTATTCACTGGATCACTCCAGCTGACAGGTGTTTTACAAATCCGCCTATAGAGACCCCCAAATGGACTCATCCTTAAGGATTTATGATACCTTTATTATAAGCAAACTCTACCAGTGGAAGATACTCCTCCCACTTCCTCTATTGACGCGTGACATACATCCTCAACATATCTTAAAGAATATTGTTAACCCTCTCTTTACGTCCATCTATCTTTAGATGATAAGATGTACTGAAATCTAACTCTATCCCCAAGCCTACAAACAACTCCTTCAAAAACCTAGAAGTGAAATTGGCATCTCTATATGATATGATCTTCTTGGGAACATCATGTAATCTCGTTATCTCCTTGATGAAGATCTGAGCTACCTCACTAGCTAAATTCGTAAACTTAACTACAATGAAGTGTGCTACCTTACTTAACCTATCAACCACAACCATGATGGAATCATGTTGCCTCAAGGTCCTAAGAAAACCTATAATGTATTCCATGGAAATGACCTCCCATTTCCACTATGGAATTGGAATCGAATGTAGTAGACCAGCTAGATGCTTACATTCTTATTATACCTGCTAACAATCCAAACATCTCGCAACAAAATCAACCACCAATTTCTTCAAGTTTGCCCAATGATAGAACTTCTTAACTTTTTTTAATGTCTTTTGATATCCTGAGTGACTTGAATATGACTTGACATGAAACTCCATCAAGATAAGCTTCTTGAGCTCACTATTGTCTGACACATAAATATTGTTTTTGAATATGACTAATCAATCTACCATGAGGTGATACTCCTCATCCCTATCACCTTCACCCTACTACTGTAACCTCTGCCTCAATTGCTGATACCTATCATCATGCTTCCCAACTACAAGATCCACTCCTGTAAGTCTGTCCAAGAAGAAATCACTGTTGCAATGTGATTTACCTGCACTCTTCTATTAAGAACATCTACAACCCTATTTTCCTTACCCCTTGATGTATCTGATCTCAAATTCAAACTCGTTGAGGGTAGCCAACCATTTAGCTTTCTTGACATTCATATTGGGTTGGTCAAATAGATACCTCAACCCATTTTTATCACTCATCAGAATAAATCACCTGGCAAGAAGATAATGTATCCACATTTTCAATGCATGAATGATAATTTCCAACTCAAGATCATGAGTCACATAGTTCTACTCATACTCATTCAACTTCCTTACGCATAGGATACCACTTGTTCTTCTTGCATCAGGACTCCACTAATTCCTTGCTTACAAGCATTTTTACACACCATGAACTCCTTATCAAGATCTACAATCTCCAAGACTAGAGAAATTGTAAGAAAATGCTTAAATTGCTCAAAACTAACTGCACACTCCTCTGTCCATTCAAACTTATTTCCTTTCCTCTGCAAGGATGTAATAGGATAGGAAATCCATGAGAAGTTCCTAATGAAACTCTTGTAATAACCTACTATTCCCATGAATGATCTGACCTCATCCACATTCCTAGGAGATGGAAACTCCACTATAGCTCTAATTTTTTTCAGGTCCACTACTATACCTTGGAAACAACATGTCCCATGTAATAAACTTTAGTCTGAAATAAAATTCACTTGATAATATTGGAATAAAACTAATGTTCTCTCAGATTTCTTAATACTATTTCTATGTTCTCTAGATGCTCTTCCTCATTCTTAGAATATATCAATATGTCATTGATGAATATTATCACAAAATTTTCTAGATAAGGACACAACACATTTTTCATCAAACACATGAAAGTAACTGGAGCATTCGTAAGACCAAAAGGAAATAGTACGAACTCATAATTCCCATACCTGCTACAGAATGTGGTTTTGTAAATGTCTTATTATCTAGTTCACACCTGATGATATCCTTATCTAAATTCAACCTTCAAGAATATTATTTCTCCTTTCAAATAATTAAACAAGTCATCAATCCACAACAATGGATACATGTTCTTAATAATCACCTTGTTCAACTGCCTGCAGTCAATGCACAATATGGGAGTACCATCCTTCTTCTTCACAAACAACACTAATGCACCCCAAGATGACACATTTGGCCTTATGTATCATTTATCAAGAATTTCCTTAAGCAACAACTTCATTTCCACAAACTCTGAAGTGCTCATCATGTAAGGTGCCTTAGATGATGGTATTACTCCTAGTACCAACTCAATAGAGAAATTCACTTCCCTATGAGGAGGAAACTCTGAAATCTCTGTAGGAAACACATCCTATAACTATTGCAAAACTAGATACCTCTTCAGGACTTCATCATCCTCAATATCCTTTCCTTTATCACTAGAATTATGAACTACAAATAATACACATCCTTTTCTACAACTGCTCTTTGCCTTCATAGTTGTAACCATTCTCACTGATGTATGATTCTTCTTTCTACAAGATTCTCATATCCCCGTCATCATCTAGGAACTCAATAACCTTGTCATAGAAATCTACCTTAGTCCTGTGAATGTACAACCATTCCATGCCCAAAAGCATAATGTATGAACCCAAAGGAATCACATTGCAGACATAGAATTCAATTCAAATTCCCAATATCTCACCCAATGATGAACTCTTTTCTTGGTCCCTGTAGCCAACTATACCAACCAATATTTTGCATTCACTTATTTATTCAAGCAACACTTATTCGCTAGGCTAGGACTAATCTAACTATAGTTATATCTAGGATAAATCAAAATAGAAACAAATTGATCACAAAGCTTACCTTCCATCTCAGTAATGGATGCCTAATGATCAACCTGCCTATTATCAAATATTACATAAATTTGGGGAATACTCTACCCAACATCTCCAATTCTCTGTACCTCTTGAGCATTGTAGATATAAGGTCTACAACCTTGATGATGTGGAAACTATATCCTACTATGCTCTCCACCACAAGTCCAACACTACAAAGGATTCATGCCATCTCTTTTGTTTTTCTCCTCAGGCTGAAATCTGTTTCCTATATCAATTGCATTGAACTTATTATATGACACTACATTCTCCTTGTTACCTGCATCCTAAGGTCTTCCTCAATTCTTATCCCACTTTCATTTATTTTTTTCATTCCCTTTCCAATCAGGCATAGGCTCAGACTTACACTTAGACTACTCATAACAATGCTTCAATTTCCCAATGACTTCCTCCAATGACCAAGGCTCATCATATTCAATCTGATCTTTTAATGTTAAAGGAAACCCATTGATGAACCCTTGAACCTTTGTCTTCTCATCCTTAAGATATGGCACATACCTCAAAACTCTAGAAATTTGGTCGTGTACTCTTCATATGTCATAAAACCCATCTTAAGCTCATAGAACTCCTTAAACTTTCCATCATAATATCTCTTAGATAAGTATTTCTTTCTGAAGATTCTTTTAAACTCCTGCCAACTTAAATCTTATGTATTGATGCCTAGGCATGCTTCACATCTTCCCACCAAATATTTTCTTTTCCTTTGAGATTGAAAATAGCTATCTTGGCTTTCATATTCTCTATATAACCATGCAATTCGAAGAACTTCTTCATCCAAATAATCCATGCTTCTGCATCTTCTGGTTTCTTCATATTTCCATCAAATGTGGGAGGCTTGGATTTCTTGAACTCATCCAACAAGTACCCCCTATCACTCCTTTTGTAAGGATAATGGCAATGATGACCATGATGTCATTTCAAATCGGAACTAGAATAGAACATGTTTACGGTGTTGGAAATTTGTCAACCAAGGGGGTCTCCCCGATGTGAAGTACCAGTTAGACCTCATATCTTTTGGAATATGAGCCCCATCTAGAGTATCAACATGGTTTCCATATTTTCTTATAGATTTTACTTGGATTTCATTGTCAGCAAAGAGATAAGCATATATGTGATTTTGTGAAAAGCAATTAAGTTTTCCCAGTGAATGTTCGGTTGCAGGTGTATCCAAGTTCTTCTACTTTAGAGGGAGGAAAGGTGCGCCTCTAAGAGAGAGGTAATAGTACCACCCTAGTAGAGGTGCACACAAATGAAAATATAACTTCCTAACAACAACAAGAATAGTCCACATAGATGCGATTATTGTTACAACCATTACAACACATCTTCAATTAGATAAGCACTAAAACAACCAAAATAGTTCAACTACTTTAGTATTGGTGAAATCAAACATGAATCATAAATATTCACAAAAAAAATATTACAAATATTCACAATCCATGCATGAAAACGTTTCAGCCATCAGGCTTCAAGTATTAAGTAAAAGTCCCAATATACATGAATACAATGAGCATCACTAGCTCCAATAGTGGAGCATTGGAGCCCCAATTTTCTCCCTAAAATTACTAACTATGTCTCTATGATGCCTTATGGGAGAAGCCAAGGTGAAAAGTCCTTTTCTTGTACCATGAGGGTGTATATATAAGTGGGGTGATCCTTCACCTCCTTATGACTCTTGGGCTACCCTCAAGGTTGTTCGACTTCTCTATGAGCTTTTGACTTCCTAAATGAATTTTCACATTACATGAATGAATCTTGGACTTCCACTTTACATTATATTTCTCCATTATTGACTTACATATTCCACAAAATGATGTGGCACATGATGACTCATGACATGACACTGATGACATGGACTTGCATGATGACATGGAAATTTCAAGCCATTTTTTGTTGCTGCGTGCTTTCTGTCTTCTAAAGGATGGATCATGATCATCTTCTTTGTCCTCCAAATGGCTTAGAGATGAGGAGTCTTCATTGGAACCTGATCTCTAGTTGTTCTCTCAATTTTATGTCCCTTTGCTTTCTCATTATTGATAAACTAATGAAGTGTCTTCTAGCATGGTCTCCTTCTCCATCTCCTTCATCATCATCTTGTCATGGTATGACAAAGAACATCCATTTGCATTTCACTCATGACAAGACAACATCAATCCGCTAAACCAATAGTCTAAGGAGTTGCATGATGATCCACTGAGTGAGCCAGAACCAAGTGACAGGCTAAGGGAGAGGCTTAATGACTGCATAGTTGCGCAATTCTGGTAGTCAGGGGTGAAGCTTGAGCCTTAATATTTCACAATTTGCAGTCCAAGATGGACTGGGCAAGAAAATTATACAGTTTTAAGAGTCGGTGAGCTAGGTTGTGGAGTTTTGCAATGTTTGAGCCAATTGCGCAGTTCTGGAAGGCAAAGGAGGCTAGTTGATTGTGCAGTTATGCAACTCAGGAACTCAAGGGATGGGCTTGAGGTCTGAGTTTGAGCACTAGCATTGAAATTGTGAAATGCATATTATTCGAAGGAAAAGATGTTAGGTGATTGCACAGTTGCATAGTTCAAGATATCAATAATGAGGCTTGAGTACTGAGACTGCGCAATGCGTAGTGCTGGCCTGGATGGAGAGAAAGATTGCACAGTTCTAGGACTCAGGGGCTAGGATTGAGCACTAAGGTTGTGAAATGTGAATTTCTGGGAGAAAGATACTATGAATTGTGTAATGCTAGAAGAAAACGTTGTTGATTGAGGACTGAGACTACACAATGCAAAGTTTAGGGGGGCTGGATGAGGCTGAGTGGCACGTTGGGAGTTTTTCCAATTTTGACTAAGTGCTAGATCAGTGAGGGAAGGTTGAATAAAGTCAAGACATGAACATGATCACACACTTAGTTCACCTAAAGGAACAACACAAAACACTCAAAAACATGAACAACATACTTTCTTCAATGCAACAACTTTGTGATGACTTCTACCAAGATCGACATAAAAGATACACATTGCAACGAAAGCGACGAAACTTGTGCAACAATTCTTGAAACTTTGGAAATGAGTGTGAAACATATCTACATGATAAGAAAAACTAGTTATAAAAAATATTTCCCCTTGAAACAAGCCAAAACTTCATTTTACATAATAAGTGGTAGTTCCCATACCAAAAGACGACACTTGTGAAATGGCAAGTGAAGTGTGAACACCATTTGTGATATGTGAATGACAGTGAAAGAAACACATGCTAGAATGAAGATAACATGAAAATGATAGTAATTAAAGTGATATAAAGCAAAAGTGATAGTCAAATTAATGAAAATGACACTTGCGAAAGAAAGAGTGCACAAAAGTGATAGTTTTCAAAACTCACTGAAATAGAAGTACAAACACAGCTAGAAGTGAGAAATTGTCAATGTCAGTGTGCATTGATTGTCACCATAGATATATCATAGCACAAAAACTATCTTGATTGACTATGCTAGGATTATTCAATATTACGTGTAGGAGTGCACTCATGAATTCATTGCAAACTAAGCATATGCGACCAAGTGACTTCGACACTCAATCCCAAAGGGAGTTCAAAAACTTAACAAAGATAGAAGTGACTATGGAAAGGCTGATCGAAATATCCATGGTAGGCTCCAAAATTCAAGTATAGGTGAAATTTTGGAGGGTGTTTGTTGTAGCGACAACACTTGGTGACACACTAATAGAACTCTAGCTTCTCTGTCGTGGTCAATTCTTTTGTGCAGGGTCTAGTTCTTCAAGGAATATTGATTCATCATTTAGATTACCATGAATTGCCCACTTACCCAATGAATAAACATATTCCCCTTCAGTCCTTTACTCAGTTAAACATAAACATAAGATCAGCGATCACACAATGCTTCGAATCAAGATAGGGTAATTAATTTCTCGAGATTTATATTTTTCAGAGTAGTTGTTCATTTATGTTGTTGCTCCACTGCTAGCAGGCATGGACAATACCTCAACAGAGTCACTTCAAGAACACAAACATTGCTCTTCTTCCAGCGATGTTGGACAATACCCTAATAGATTCACTTTCTTCACCTCTCTGCACAGGAAGCCTTTCTCTTCTTTCACCTTTATTTATTTATTTACATAGGACTATGCATCGACAATTATTTATTTCATGGGGGCAAGAGGGATCCTGACTTATTGAGAGCAGGAGAAGTTGACCCTTCATAGAAGTGTATATAAGACCTCTAATATTGGTTTTCTCATTTAGATTTTCCCCTTGTCCTTCTCTACTTGATTGGATCAGCCTGAAAACACTAAAACATAAATGTCTAAGTGTATGCATGAGGTTTCCATAATAGACATGGAAATCATGGTTTGACACAAGGCTTTTCTAACGCAAGGATCATATTTTCCATCAAAACATCATCAACCAAAAGGTGCAACCAAGATAGGGAAGAAGGATGGAGATTTAGCCAAATGTTGTAGTGTCACAAAGTCCTTCTCTATTTTGCCACATTGTCTTTTGAGGCCAAATAGTACACCCTTCATGTAAAGTCTTATGAACATAATATAAAGGAAAAAACATGACACAACAAGAAAGTGAAACCAAATCATAAATAAAGGAGGCTAAACCAAACATGACAGAAGAAAAAAGTAAGAAAAGACAAGAAACACTAAAGAGAACAAGTACAAAATGAGTGCGAGAGAAGGGAAACTACAATGCAACTAAGCCTACTCCTAACCTAACTAGCTAGAAGGTCAGGGCCATGCATAATGAAATTTCCAATGTAGCCACTGTATTTTTTCTTGAATTGCATCCATAAATATACAAACAATTAAAACATATATAAAGTAATGTGCAACAAAAAATATAAGAACTTGAATAACTTGCACAGAAATTTTAAGGTCTTTCCTATCAGCAGAAAGATAGGCCATATCCACTACTTCTAACTAGTTCACATTCTTACCTTTTTCATGAAAATTATAAACTGAAAAACCTCGACAAATTCATGTGAATGCACCTCCATATGTGTGGTAGTTTTTTTGTGGAAATGGTGTAACAAAAGCCACCTCCTTAGTTGTTGATTGTTCCCTGCAAAGGATCACAGGCATAATTGGTGTTGTTAGTTAACATACTTAAGTAAACACAACATTGTAAATAGTGGAAACAATGCATACATAAACATAAACTAAACAAAGAGGTAAATACACAAGCAATTCTCAATGGAGAAAACAAGTCAACAAAATAATGGAAAAATCTCCCTTTATTGATTGTCGGTAGTACAGGTTGAATACAATAGATGAGTCTTAGACACTTGAATAGAATTATTTGAGCTATGGTGCTAAAAAATCCTCAGCAAGGGGGTTTCTTTTCCTCAACCTCTTTGCAAGTTTCTCCTCTCTCTCAAAGAAGTATGAAGAATATCCAATGGTGGATTCCTCTTTTCTCACTAGGATGATGGATTTCTTAGAAGAAATATGGCCAACATAACTATGTCTCATATTTTGGCTCTCCCATGACTTGTTTATATAGAATTTTTTGAATCCATCTTCCCCCTCTTGGTTCATGGATGGTGATGACACATCAGTAGGACAAGATGATTCCATTGAGGGTTGCCTATCTTCAGGGCGACTCGAACTCGATTGTACTGGATTGAGATCATACCATAGAATTGGCCCCAAGTGTGTGGAGTGGTCCCAAATTGCTGAGTCGTCCTTTTATGAAACCATGTGACATTTGAAGGATATTTCGTGCATGCACGTTTATCAAAGAAATAGTCGCGCAACATCAATTTTTTGCCTTTACAAACTTTGGACCTTAGGAGAAATCCAAGTTTTTTTAAATTCATGATGTATTCAGCTGGAAAATATTTCCCTGTGGATTTGTTGGAAACCTTTTAGTGTATTTTGGATTGTATCAACATGTGTATGATTTTATGGTGTTAACCATTTCCCCATGATGTATGAGGCTAGGAGAAAATGTATAGCCGAAATACATCATGTTTTATTTTTTATGGGCGTGGCCCAACTTGTTCCGATTTTGGTAGAAGACTCTGCATTTTGAGGAGAAAAGTGCATGGAGTCCATGAACTTGTGTTTACCGTGCAAGTGTCTAGGTATTTTGGGGTGGGTTAAAGCCCCTCATTTTGTAACAAGTGTCGGGGTTTTAGTTCAATGTTTTGTTGAGTCCATGGTATGTGTACCATGGTTTTTGTAGCAATGAAATGTATTTAAGGACATGTAATGCTTTGTTGAAGATCATAGAATCATTAGATCATCTAGAGAGAGCACAAGTGATCGATTTTTTTGTTCTTAAGGAAAGGCTCCGCAGTTGGGTACGCAGAGGCCTTGGAAGAATCTACAGCTGAGTGTGTAGACTACCTACAACTGGGTGTGTAGGTCGAGGAGTTGTATGTACTAAAATATATATCTTAATAAAGAAGAAGAAGTTTTGGCAAAGTATTTTGTATCTGCATCTGTTATTTGTGTTCTATCTGTTTATGCGAAGTAATTACAAATAATTGGTATGTTATCAACAACTGTTATTATTTCGTAATCTATTTATATTAAACTGAATGTGATGAAGTCTACAGATAGAATACACTACGCAATAATGTCATGAATTTTAGAAGGATAATTAAAGTTCAGAAAAGCAAGGTTAAGAGCCACTTCGTGCAGTCTTTAAAGGTTGTAGAAACCTGGTTCTGCACTCACCCATAACCACCACGGGTAAGACTTCAACCTGCTTGTAGGCCATTGATGAAAGGGTCGGTGTCTGAGGGTTTTTTTGGTACGAAGTCTAAGCTAAACCTGGGTCAAGCCCAAATGAACCAAAAAATGGTTCCTAAATATCCGTAGTTTGAGACGAGAAAGTATCTACATCAGGTCTATTATCCAGAGAGCGAAGTTACGAGTTTGGAGCTGCGGCAGTGGGTAGCAGGATTGTAGAGATTAGGCTTGATAAACATGCTATATATGCCACACTTCAGTAGAAGCACATTCAAGACAACTTGCGTTCGACAGTTACTAATATTGGTGCATGACGAATGCCTCTAGTTGGGGAAGAGGATCCCAATCGATGATATGTTGATAAGAAGAATTATTGGGCTGCCCTACCAAGGGAAGGACCCCGCCAAAGAATTCATCAGCAAAAACCAAGACAAGGCAATGGCATAAACTATGTAGGATAAGTTCAGGATTATCAAGAAGTCGTGCGGTTACAATATCAACTCTATCAGTGAGCAAGGGGTGCACTTCACTGCACACATTTTAGCAGGAAAAATAATGAGGAAATGTAGAGCAAACAAATTCCCCATAGTCATGGTTTCTTTGGCCACCCAATGCAGTGTTGGGGCTCAGTTCAACAGGGTTGGGTACTTATGCAAGGAGTTTTTGGAGGATTTTCGTGAGGCCTAGGAGGAAGGGAAAACATTTCATTATACGTGGTTGATTTTGATCATTGGGTTGTTAGCATGGAAGGAGCTGGAGAACTCACAATTTATGCCAGTCAAAACAAATGCCTTTGAAGTCATGCTGTATGCCTCACTGTGGCATACCAAGGAGTCATTGCATGCACAGGAGAACAAGATTTTATTTGTGTTATTGGACATGGATTTTCACATGGTGGTGAACCAATATCCCAGGTTATCACATAGCTTGTATGAGCAGTATTGCAACATCGCAGCATTAAAGGCATCTTTTCACAAAGTATACACCAAGGCTTGAAAGGATCTAAAGGAGATATGGAACCCTCTACCATATTTGGTCACTGAAGATGACCTGCTCACAATAATAAAGCAATGTTCAATCGAATGGATGACCCCAACCATAGATGACACTGAAGCAGCAGGGGGCACTGTGCAACATGCAGGTCCAAGTGGGACATACAAAGGAAAAGAAGCAGAGGAACCAGAACCAAAGAGAGAGCCAGAGACATAGTGAGAGATAGAATAAGATATCTAGAACCCTCTCCATGATGTAGATCCACCATAGGAATCACCATTCATAATCAAAATGAGGGTAACTACAGTAACTATGACGGGCAGAAGGAAGAAATAGAAGGCAATAAAAGCTAAGGGTGCAATACCGCTTGTCCTCACTGAGGGGGACTTTGAAAATATTGGAGAATAAGTCTAGGAAGTAATAGCAGAAACCTAGAACAAGTTCAATGATTGCTACAAAATGATCTTGATATATCTGCAACAAGCCACCATGGAGTTAAAGGTACTTGCGTAGGCATCTAGCAAAGATAGGTCAACTACTGTCACCAGAGAAATGGATAGAGCTGACAATTGGATTAAGGATTTTGCAGATACTAGATGGGGCATTTCATTTTGAATACATCAAGGATAAAGAGTAAGCAAGAGGGTGGTACCATGTTAACATGAACATCACCACACTACCAACTCAGGTATTAGATGAGTTCCATCAAAGTATTATAGATGAACTGAAGGAGAGATAACATCACACTTCATTGTTAAGTACTTAGGTGGAAAAGGACAGAGCTTCACTGAAGAAGGAGCTTGATCAATTGATCAAATATAGGGACACAACATGCCATCAATAGGAGAAGCTAGAAGAATCCATTCCAAAAACTTGTAGCGAGGTTTTGGATGCAAAGGTCTGCAATGAAGAACCGCCATAAAAGAAGGTTGTGAAGCTCGGCCTTGCGATAAAGGAGTCAAAGAATAAGATCCAAAAACTAAAGTTTGAATACGAAGTGAATACTTTTGAGCTGAAAATAAGGCTACAACCAGTCACACCACCAGAAGTATGTAAGAAAAGGGAGAGAGATCTAAAAACTACAGTAAAAGGCATCTCCGACACAGTGGTGGATTGTGGAAAGTTACTAGATGAGACTATGCAGATTTGGACCTCACTGCAGGAGGATCCAAACATTTAGAGGATTGAAGAGGAGCTACAGGCAAAGCAGAAGTGGCGGGAAGAGATCTTGGCAACTGCAAAGACCCTACCAGTCTCGCAAAGGCTCACCAGCATCACTGAAGGGAAGAATCTCTAGAAAGAGATTAAAGATCTTCGAAGGAAAGAGAATATTTTGACAGAGAGGACTCAGTCGTGGCAGGATGATGCCCTCCAGCTTTCACAAGTAGTAGATGAAAGGCTCATGGAGCTACGACAGAGGGAGAAATAAGTGTTATATAATACTATTGCACTAACCACAGAGGAATTGCTAGAAGAAGTGCGCCGAGAGGAAAAGCATGTAGCAGAAATAGTCCAGTAGTACAATGCCGTCTACAATAGAGTCACAACAAAAATCAAGGGCACCGCAATTGAGTGACTCGGGATGAGTCACATGTGAGTGTTGGGTGCTAATTGGGCATGACCCAAATTGGTCCATTTTTGGTCGAAGACTTCACATTTTAAGGAGTGAAGTGTGCGGAATGTGTGAAGTTGTATTTACCATGCAAGTGTCTAGGGGCTTCGGGGTAGGTTGAAACCCCTCATTTTGTAATGGGAATTGGGGTTTTAGTTCATTGTTTTGTTGAGTCCATGGTACGTGGACCATGGTTTTTGTAGCAATGAAATGTATTTAAGGACATGTAACTCTTTGTTGAAGATCATAGAATTATTAGATCAGCTAGAGAGAGCACAAGTGATCGAGTCTTTTGTTCTTAAGGAAAGGCTCCGTAGCTGAGTGCATAGAGGCCTTGGAAGAGTCTGTAGCTAAGTGCATAGACTACATGCAGTTGGGTGCGGAGGTCGAGGAGTTGTATGTACCAAAAGATCTATCTTAATAAAGAAGAAGATTTTTTGGCAAAGTTTTTTATATCTGCATATGTTATTTGTGTTCTATCTGTTTATACGAACTAATTGAAAATTATTGGTATGTTAGCGCAATTGTTATTGTTCTGTAATATTTTTATATTAAACTGAATGTAATGAAGTATATAGTTAGAATACACTGCGCAGTAATGTTATGAATGTTAGAAGGATAATTAGATTACATAAAAGCAAGGTTAAGGGTCGCTCTGCAGAGTCCCTCAAGGTTGCAAAAACCTCCTCCTGCAATCACCCATAGCCACCTCGAGTGAGACTTCGACCTGCTTGTAGGTCAGTGCTGAAAGGGCCAGTGTCAGAGGGTTTTGTTGGTATGAAGTCAAATTTGAACTTGGGTCAATCCCAAATGAACCAATACTTTTCTAACGGAGATTTTGATCAACTTTTCGAGAGAGGATAACTTGTTATGAAGATGAGTGGAGAAACCCCTTGACTAAGTATAAATGGTAACCATGCTCTGGTGAAAACCTAAAGAGTGAAAAATGTGTCTATACGAAGTGGGCATGTCCCATGCTTGTTATGACGACTAATCTTAAATTATTACAATCGGACAAAGAGCGATTATGTCTAGTCAACGTTATTGTGGTTGACGTGCTGATGGTTGATGATGATAACTACTAACGTTCTCAAGGGAACTTCCAAGTCAAATAGATTGAATTTGGTTCCCCCATGCATAACAAAGGTGAAGCATTGTTGAAATAGTTGTTGTAGTATGCATGGGTCTTTGACTGTGGGTACTACCCCTATATTATGGTGTAACCATTGTTGAATGAGGTGCTTAATGATGTGGGGGTCTTTGACTAAATGAAAGAACTGCAATGGTAGCTAAGTACTGTAGCACCTTGACATGAAAGCTTGTGTTGGTGTCAAATGTCAAGGGGACTAATAACATCAGTGGGCAATAGTGATTCCCATTGTGCCATCCAAGGATATCCCTTCAAGGGGGTATTACCCAAGGTATTTCCCCTATCCTGGAATACAAATGGTGACGTTGATAGGAAAGGAGTTTTAAATGTGTGACATGATGTGTTGGGGAATCAATATGAGCTCTAAATAGACTGTAATAGTGTGGGTCAAATAAGGCATGATAGTGAGAGAAAATGATATAAGAGGATATGGAAAATTGGTTTGAGGTCATTGCTTTTGTGTAGATAGCAACAATCAAAACATGTTTTCTAATAGGGATGGCCCTGGAATCAGTAGGATTTCCAGGGTGCGTATGAGTATGTTCTAACTGGCATGAAGATGGGAAATGATGGTTGGTGATGTGAAAGCTCTGACCAAGGGTGACTAGAAACAGTTGCTGGGTAAAAGACATGAATAAAAAAAATGTGGTTGGGAGTCTCTTCCCTAAAAAAATATTTGTACACTTACCAAAATAATATGAGGGTGATTTTGATGTATAGCCATGGAGACACGTGCCCCATAATGATGGTGACATATATGGAGGTGTGGTCATTTTTGCTAAGGGCGAGGACCCCATTGGTTGGTCTCCATGTTGGGTTTGTGAAACAGATGAAGTGACATATATGGGCTATGCAATGTGAATGATAAGCCAAATGTAGGATGTGGAGGTGCATCCATCTTGATCTGTTGTAAAGTACCAAGGATGGCCCAAGAAATGGCGTGCATGTGCAATGAGTGTAGCATAATGACGCTGAACTTCAAGGCATGTAACTGGAGTGGTTCTTTGGCTAGAGTAAGTGGTCTTGGCTCTAATAATGAATAGGGAACTTCAAACATGAAGCGAACCATGAGTGGGAGGGCTGTATTGACTGACGTGGATGCTTATCATAGGCCAAGGTGAAATGGTGATAAACATGGTTGATACAAGGGACCCTATGGTGCAATTTGGAGAAATGATGTCAAGATATACAAAGCTTAGGAGAAATGCTATCATGTTAAGTGGAGAATGATACCTGCAATGTTATTTTCCTGTCAAGGTGTTGGCCGAAGCAGATCATGTGTGATATACCTACAATATATACAACCAATACCCCAAGTGAAAGCATCTATTTAAAACATACATATAATCTGTGACTAATTGAATGATATGAATTAAAGAACTAGAGAAGTACTTGACATGAATTTCTGAGTGTGCGATGGGCCCAAAAATGAGTTTTGGCATGTACTGGAACAAAGAGTTCCATGATGAAGATGGTGTGGTACTGATCCTTGCGTCTCTTCCGATTTTGTCAATGGATGTCTTAAGATTCTGTAATGAACTGCAAAAGATGACGAAAAGGGAAATAGGTCCTAAGGGAGCCAAATATCATTTCATTTTCACTATTGAGTTATAGAGGTTAGAGCGAGGTTTTGGAGCCTTTCTTGCCGTTGCGGTCAGCCAGAGCACCAGGGATGCATGCAAGGAGAGCCAGATAAGGGTTTGTACCCTACTCTTTGTCATTTTGGTATAATTAGGGTAGACAGGCCGTATAGGGGTCCCCTATATGGCCTTTTAATTTTGACTTTTCTTGGTCGTGTGGGCTATTCCTTTGGAGTCATGTGGTCGCCGCACAAAACTAAGGGTTTTGCGAAGCGACTTCATGCAAAAATCATACTCAGACGTGTGTTTTGTGCATCTGAGGTGAGATATGCTACGATGAAACTCTTTGGGGGCTGTTGCAGATTGGCCTGTGGAGTTCGTGATGGTCGTGCATGTGTGTGTAACACAGATGCACGGACTATGTACCTGTGTGGAAAACAGGCGCGCGGTTCTCAACGCCTTGGACGTCGCAGCTTAGGGGTGTAATAAACATGTGTCTGTGTGTCTGTTGGTGAAACAAGTGCATGACATCATGCCTGTCAAGGTCATAGATGCGCGGCTATGAGAAAAAAATGGTTTTCTATTCTCTTTTTTTATATAGCCGAGGGAGATATAAATTTGATACATGGTATCCTGGATGGTAGGATGATTTGGAGGGAGAGAGATTGGCAGTGCCTCTGTGCAGATGTCGAGGGTGATCTAGCTACTAGCCAGTTGCTCGTGCAATAGGGGCTTCAAAAGTTTCTTCAAAACCTCATTTTGAGGTCACAAGATAGGTTCCTATGTTTTTTAATTCAATGCTGGGATGTGGACCGACAGGTGATGGTTATCCATTTGAAAAAACTGATGATATCGGTTCGTACTGATATTTATTTTGTTACCAGTTTTCTGCCTCATGGGGAGGCTTTACCCTATCTAATACTAGATGGGCATGTGGATATCCATCGATGGGCTAAGGCTGAGGGTGATGTGTATTGTGGGCGTAACTCGTATGTGGAGGGTTGCATCAGGATTATGGATGTTTTGGATCTCAATGAGCGAGGGGTGCTAGCAATGATTTTGAGGTTGGTGGGATCAACACCCTCCAATAGAGCATCAAGGGCATATAGTGGTCCTCCAGTAGCTGCAGGCAGGCCACTTTTTTTACTGGGTCGGTTGTTGTATAGGGGCATATTGTCTCAATTGATGCAGGTGCGACGTGGTACAATCCAGAGTTTTTGTTATGCGAATGTACTTTGCAACATTATGTATGAGAGGGTGGTTATGCTGCGTCTGATCTTAAAAGTGTCGATGGGGCCTGCCAGGGACCTATGTATATGCTGCTGGGCACTTGTGATGCCACAAGATGGGGGTGGTGTGGCAAGGCATTTTTGGAATGCCACCATAGAGGATTGGTTTAACTTAAATCCTAAGTTGATTATGGAGTATCCATATCATGGCATGGACTTCTGGGGAGATTCAGACATGGGGCTTTCTCCGAGTAATGCCTGGGGACTAGTAGGTATATTTTTCTTTCCAGATTTGTAGACATATATTTATTTGCATGTATCGATATGATGTTTTATTTATGATGATGCTGATACCATGTTTTTGACTTGCAGATGCGGGGATGCGAGGGAGACCACTGGCATATTTGGTAAGCTATGATCCTAGACATATGGGTGTGGCAGGGGATGCACCCATACCACAGAGACCAAGGGTTGTGAGGCCACCGAATGGGCTTGAGTGACTAGCACAATGACACCAAATACAGATTGGTGGACCCTCTAGTGAGGGTAGTAGTGCAATGGTGGGCAGTGACACAAAGCGATGGTGTGAGCGTGCTGAGGCCACAAAGGTGCATTTGGTAGCTGTAGAGGCTGAGATGTAGAGTTACTGGGACACTTGGGGCAAAGCGGGGGCCCTGAATAGATGGTTTCCCATTGATGGATGGGAAGGATTAGTCGATGTCATTATAGAGATGACGATGTCACTGAAGCAAGCGCATCGAACCGTTCTGCGCCGTATAGCTATGGCAATGTCTACGATTGGTCTGACTTTGGCTCCAGATGTAGATATTGGGCTGTGGGTGTTGGGTCCCTATAATACTAGTGATTACCCCATTAATATTGTAGTTATACCCCTTATTTATATTGTTGTGCCCCTATTACCCCCCATATTGTTATTTCTGTGCCCCATAGAAGCCCCCTATTGTTATTTGTGTGGCTTTATATTATTATTGTTAGGTCGGCTGGATTATATTGTGACTCCTTAGACTCCTATATATAGAAAGGAGGTTTTGTCATTTGTATCACCCAAGAATTGTTCATTTATGTAATGTAAAGGAGGTTTCCCCCTCGAAGAGGCTAAATTCTAAGGCGTGGATCTCTCTTTTCTATCTTTTTGTGAGCTGGTTTCATAACATTTGGTATCAGAGCTTTGGATTCTAGGGTTTCGCTGCTCCAAACAGGTCATCGTGGAATTTTCGCTATAACTTTTTTTCTGTGACGTTTCAGAAGTCGCAAAAAAAACCCATTTGAGAAGAATTGGCATTGAACCTTGGGTCCAAATTTAAGAGCTTTTCGCGCGATATTTGCGGAGATATGATCTGAGGAAGTTGGCCTTTTTGCAGACTCCTGAATTACATTCAAAACAGGTGACCTGGGGAAAATCGCCATAACTCTCTCTCTGAGGATCGGATTGAAATTTCGTAAAAAGGTACAGAAAGAGGACTGACTGTAGTTTCTTGTATGTGTGTTTCAGATTCAAAGGTTGAAACAGTGACTCGTGGCACGTCGTACAAGTTCGCTCTACTGAACCAGTCTAAAAGCAAGTCACTGTGGGAGATTTCACATAACTCTTACTTGGAGAATCCAATTTGGCTCAGACTTGTGGCATTGGAAAGAGGACGCAGAAGGCTACTATAGGTAGCAATTTCAGAACTGTATGATCCGAAATTACAGAGATACATCAGATTCAATATCAGGCTTCTATAAAGTGAAAAAAGGTGTGTAGTTTTTTTTTTTAAATTTTTATGTAAGCTTGGTTTAACGGAATTCAAAGGGCATAGTAAAGCATTATTATCGGTAACTGATGCCCCGAGGAAAGAAAATGCAAACACCTAGTAAGGAACCTGAAAGCTCTAGCATGACTCATGAAGAAGAGGAAGAAATGCTACATGATATATCAAAATTACAAGAACAAGTGCAACAAATGTCACGCTCACAAAAGCTAACAGAAGCTAAGATAAGTGGCGTGGAATCTAAGATAAATGGCGTGGAATCTAAGATAAAGGGCATGGAAACTAAGGTGGAGGATTCAATGGTAAATTTGAAGATAGATTTGAAGACAGACATGGAAGAATTGAAGAACTTGCTACAAGAAAGGGTCACTAATGGTGAAAAGGTAGTAAAGGAAACTCATGATGAGAACAAAAGAAATGTTAATCATGATTCCATAGACTCTAATGTTGGATCGAAGACTCACCATGTTCCAAAAATTGATATGAGGAAGTTTGATGGCAAGGATCCCGCCACATGGATATTACAGATGGAGCAATTCTTCGATCTCAATAATGTGCAAAACACACAAAAGGTACGTATGGCAACTTTATATTTGGAACCAAATCAGTTTGTATGGTATCAATGGCTTTGTTCTCGTAAAAAAATTATCACTTGGGCAATTTTTACGGAAGAATTGATAGCACATTATGAGGATACAAAAAGCAACACTTTTTTTAGCCAATTGATAAGTCTCAAACAAAAGGGTTCAATAATGGAGCACATTGAGGAGTTCCAAAAATTGAACATAAGGGTAAAAGATATTCCAGAGGAGCATAGGATTGATGTGTTCATAGGGTCTTTAAAGGATAATATCCAACATGATGTGCGCCTTTGGGAACCTGATTCATTAGAGAAGGCATTCAGGTTAGCAAGAAAAATGGAAAGCAAAATTATGGCAACTAGGAAGCATACCACTCACAACTATAAAGATGGAAGTGTTGTTGCCCATAGTCTTCCACAACCTACAAGGTTGACACCAAAACAATTGGAAGAAAAAAGAGCAAAAGGGCTTTGTTACAATTGTGATAGCAAATACACAAAAGGTCATAAGTGTGCTGAGAAGAAATTATTCTACATAGATTGTGAAGAGGAAGAAGAAAAGGAGCAAGAAAGGTCAAAAGAAGAGGATATATTCCAGGAACAAAGCCTAGATGAAGAACAAATAAATCCGACCATATCTTGTAATGCATTGGCGGGAATTACCACTCCTCAAACCATCAAGATAGAAGGACAAATCAAGAAGAAAAAGGTAATAGTGTTGATTGATTCAGGAAGCACCCACAATTTTATTCATTGTAGGGTAGCAAAAGAATTGAATTGCTTCCTATATCCAGCACCAGAGTGTCAAGTGATGATTGCAAATGGAGGAACAATAAATTTCTCTGGAAAGTGCCATAATATCAAGCTATCCATGGGAGAATATGTATTGACTAGCCCAATGCTTTCCATTCCAATGGGAGGTGCGGATGTTGTACTAGGAGTCCAATGGCTACAATCCTTGGGTACAATAGCTTTTAATTTTCAAGAACTTTTCATCAAATTTTCTTCGGAAGGAAAGGAAGTTGAATTAAGGGGTATTGCAGGGAAACCAGGAAAGATAATCAGCTCTAATGGTATGACAAAGCTTCTAAAAAAGGAGCAAAGAGGTGTAATTGCACAATTATGTTCGCTAGATGTTTCCACATTGGAATCATCTATTTCTCCAGATCTCCAAAAAGTCTTGGACAATCATTCCAAGGTATTTGAGACTCCCAAGGGTCTCCCACCTATGCGTGATCATGATCATGCTATTCATCTGATTCCAGGAAGTGTTCCTCCAAACATCAGGCCGTACAGATATCCCTATGTCCAAAAAAGTGAAATTGAACGTATGGTTGCAGAAATGCTAGAGGCTGGTATAATTCAACCAAGTCAAAGTTCTTTCTCAGCTCCAGTAGTATTGGTGCACAAGAAGGATGGATCATGGCGCATGTGTCCAGATTATAGGGAGCTCAACAAGCTCACTATTAAAGATAAGTTCCCCATTCCTGTTATTGATGAATTACTGGATGAATTGCATGGATCAATTTACTTCACCAAGTTGGATCTTCGTTCGGGATATCATCAAATCAGAATGAAGATTGAAGACATTCCAAAAACGGCATTTAGAACTCATGAGGGTCATTATGAATTTTTGGTCATGCCTTTTGGCCTTACCAATGCACCTTCAACATTTCAAGGTTTGATGAATTCAATTTTCAAACCATTCCTTAGAAAATTTGTGTTAGTATTTTTTGATGATATACTAATCTACAGCAAGTCTTGGAAGGATCATGTTGAACATGTTGACAGGGTGCTACAACTATTGGAGGAGAAACAATTATATGCAAAAAGATCCAAATGTTTCTTTGGAGTCCAGGAGGTGGAATATTTGGGTCATATTGTATCTCATGAAGGAGTTAAGGTAGACCCTAGCAAAATTAAAGCCATTAAGGAATGGAAAATCCCCACATCCATAAAGCATCTGCGAGGATTTCTTGGGTTGACAGGGTATTATCGCAAGTTTGTTAAGAATTATGGGAGAATAGCAGCACCTCTAACAACATTATTGAAGAAAGATTCATTTTCATGGACTCCGGAAGCAACAAAGGCCTTTGAACATCTTAAAGAGGCAATGTGCCAAGCACCGGTCTTAGCTACACCGGACTTCACAAAAACCTTTATTGTGGAATGTGATGCTTCAGGAAATGGAATTGGTGCTGTTCTAATGCAAGATGAAAGACCCATTGCTTTTGAAAGTCGTCCAATCAAGGGAAAGTTTTTAAGCAAAGCTATTTATGAGAAGGAAATGTTGGCAATACTCCATGCACTTAAGAAATGGCGACCCTACCTAATGGGAAGACACTTCAAGGTAAAAACGGATCATGATAGCCTTAAATACTTTTTAGAACAAAGATTATCCTCTGAAGAGCAACAAAAGTGGGTCACAAAGATGTTGGGTTATGACTTTGAAATCATCTACAAAAAAGGGAAGCAAAATGTGGTGGCAGATGCACTCTCAAGAAAGGATGAGGATGTGGAAGCATTGTTGTGTGCCATTTCTATTATCCAACCAGATTGGATAAACGAAGCAAGGGAGGAATGGAAGAATGACGAAGAAGTGTGGGCACTTATTCGAAAGCTACAACAAGATTCCAGTACTTCTGATACATTTAGCTGGAAAAATGATTCGTTATGGTACAAAGATCGCTTATACCTCTGTAAGAATTCCCAGCTAAAACAAAAGATTCTTATGGAATTGCACACTTCTCCCTTAGGAGGGCACTTAGGATTTTTAAAAACTTACCACAGGGTTAAGAAGGAATTTTTTTGGGATGGCCTTAAATCAGATATTCAAAAGTTTGTGGCGGAATGTTTGGTTTGCCAACAAAATAAAGTTGAAACAATTAAGACGCCGGGTCTATTACAACCTTTATCCATTCCAAGCCAACGTTGGGAGGAGGTTTCAATGGATTTTATCACAGGTTTACCCAAGTCTGAGGGAAAGAGTGTCATCATGGTGGTAGTTGACAGACTTACCAAGTATGCACACTTTTGTGCATTATCACATCCATTTAAAGCCAGTACAGTTTCTACTGCATTTATGGAAACAGTTCAAAAGCTACATGGAAACCCAAAGATTATTGTAAGTGACAGAGATCCCATTTTCACTGGAAATTTTTGGACAGAATTATTTTCTTGTCTTGGTACTCAGTTAGCTCATAGCTCATCTTATCATCCTCAATCTGATGGGCAAACTGAGATAGTAAACAAATGTTTGGAAGGATATCTTCGTTGCTTTGTATCTGATAAACAGACACAATGGGTCAAATGGTTGCCTCTGGCTGAATGGTGGTATAACACTTCCTTCCATACAGCAAAAAAAATGACCCCATTTATGGCACTTTATGGGTATCAACCACCATCCATCACATCATATTTAAGAGAAAATTCTAAGGTTCAGGCAGTGGAACATCACATCGAACATCAACAACAAGTCCTCCAACTCTTAAAGGATAACCTCGTGTTGGCACAAAATAGAATGAAACAACAGGCAGATCAACATCGCAGTGAAAGAAGTTTTGATGTAGGTGATTGGGTATTCCTACGGCTACAACCATATAAGAAAATGTCCCTAAAGCAAGCTAAGAAGGATAATAAATTATCACCAAAGTATTATGGTCTGTACAAGGTGTTGCAAAAGATTGGTACTATGGCATACAAATTGGAGCTTCCTGCAGCTTCTCGATTGCACCCAGTCTTCCATGTTTCATGTTTAAAGAAGGTTATAGGTGACAAGCTCCCAATTCAAACAATATTGCCAGAACTTGATGAGGAAGGAAAAATTATATTGGAACCGGAAGCAGTCATAGAAACAAGAACTCGACAGCTACGAAATCGATCAATTTCAGAGTATCTTATCAAGTGGAAGAACTTATCCGCTGAAGATTCCACATGGGAGGATGAGAATTTTATGCAGAAGTATCCAGAACTACTCAAGCGTTGAGGACAACACTTTTTTGAAGGAGAGGGGCATGTTGGGTCCCTATAATACTAGTGATTACCCCATTACTATTGTAGTTATACCCCTTATTTATATTGTTGTGCCCCTATTACCCCCCATATTGTTATTTCTGTGCCCCATAGAAGCCCCCTATTGTTATTTGTGTGGCTTTATATTATTATTGTTAGGTCGGCTGGATTATATTGTGACTCCTTAGACTCCTATATATAGAAAGGAGGTTTTGTCATTTGTATCATCCAAGAATTGTTCATTTATGTAATTTAAAGGAGGTTTCCCCCTCGAAGAGGCTAAATTCTAAGGCGTGGATCTCTCTTTTCTATCTTTTTGTGAGCTGGTTTCATAACAGTGGGATCCCTAGATAGATTTGGTGGTCTTGTTTTTTGGATGAGATTATATATGTACCAGGGAAAGCACCAATTATGAGGATGTTCCCCTATATTTTTTTACTTATTTATCCTGGTTGTGAGCCAGTGGACTATGTCGATATTTTTTTTACTCATATATATTTTTTGATGTATATACGAGATTATTTTTTGGAGGTTCTCATGATATGTCACATGTCTCTATACTTTTTTATGTATTTTTGCACCTTGTTTGAGATGTATCTTATGTTGATCGTTTATGTATCTTGATGGTTATATAAATGTGATGAATGCCAGTCTAGGATTTTATTAGCGATGCGATCAACTATGTGGTTTTGATCCTTTGGTATATATGTAAATGTGATATGATCAAAATGTCAAGCTAACCTTTGTGCATGTAGATACTTCCAGAAAAAGGCATTCATCACAACTTGAATGGTCTTGTTTAACTATTATACAACTAGCTGGGAATCAAGGAAGACATGCAGGTGATGGATACCTAGGTGGTGGGTATTGTCCAAGAGACCTATGACAATGTCGTATTCTGCTTGATTTTTGGTGGCTAACCTGATACAAAGTCCATTAAAGAGACGAGGTGTCCGGTCAGGTGAGTATATGGCACAGGCTGCTGTAGTGAGGTTTTGCGACCATCGAGATGTGCTGTCAGCGAACCTCTGATGATAAGCTAGTAGAGGATATCTCTACTCACACATGATGAGAGAATGATATTTATAGTGAATCCATGATGAGGTGAACATCATAAAAAAATAATTCATGGTGCATACATCTCTATTCTAACATTTATGGGTGAATTTTTTTGATGTAGAGACCATTGATGAGATTTTTCACGAAAGTCCCATGAGACTCTAACAATATGTATGTCCCCTTGATGAGGCAGTGCTTGATGATGTATGGGGCCTTCCACAGGGTTTCAAACTTCCCAGTTCCTACTATTTCTTGGGAAACATTGTAACGAAGGACTAACTCCCCCTCAGTAAATGTATGAGGGGTGTTGCTACGATTGCATGAGGCTTTGACCCTTTTTTTGTGTGCTTCATTATTCTAGAGGGATTTTCATGCCAAAACTGTGTGTGACATAGGGGCCACTTTGGTGCTATGAGAGGTATTGCTACCAATTCCACATATCAGTTCAGAACTAAAAGAGTAGATAATATGGGAGGCAATATTGCTTATAGTATGGGATGTTGATGCCTCGTCGATGTCATGAGATGGAATATATTGTGGTGGTATCCATCTCTAGGCCTTGTTATTGGTGTGACATGGCTCCCTGCTGTCGGTTGGCCTTAGCACTACTCTTGCTACGTGAAAATGTTGAATATACTGACAATTCCTTGAGGGGTGGAATTGAGAGAAGATGTGACAATAACAAAATTCGTTTTTCTCTTGATTAGAGAGATGCTTGTGTGGAATTTTGACCACTAAGCGAAATATGTCATTGAAATTACTCAGTTCACGACATTCATTCACCAAATGGTTGGGTTTATCACATAGGGCACATGTGATGGGTGATCTTCTTTTCGTGGTGGCTCTAGATCAATTTTTTTCTGATCTGGATTGATGGTGGTGATGGGAGATGAAATCATGGGGGCCTTGCCTTGTTACTGACTTCCATTTCTCCTCAAACACACATAGAACAAACCTAGATGTTTCATTCCCTAATGGTGGTGAATGATTTTATGTTTCAGGTTCTGATCCAACTAAATCAGAATTCTCAACGATGATTCGCTGCATGAATCCTAATAAAGAACAAAATCGAGAAAGCTGGGGATAGTGTTGCACATGATGATTTCCTACACAAATCTCAAGTGTGATGCATGTGCCTTGGTCTTATGCTTTAATAAACATGGGATACTGGATACAATCAATTAAATGCCCTTAATTCAGGGCATTGGTTGATCAAATGATCTGATACATCACACAATGGGCAAGTGGGTGGTGGAAAGGTGGTTGTTGGTTCAAGTTGCCTCCAATCATGGTAGGTGGCTGATGGACCAGATGACGGGTAGGAGCAAGAAGCTTCTTCCCTTACTATGTAAAAAATGTTTTTGGAGCCATTGTGGAGAGTAATGGGGTATTAGATTGGGTGAGTGCACCTAACACATCCTGATATCGCGGAATTTCAGGCAAATGATGAGTACAATGCTTGTACTCTGTGTAAATGGTGCATGCGTGGTTGGTGTGCAATGCCTTAAGACATGTGGATGCGATCTTGTCTCCAACAAGGGGAGGAGGGTTCATTGGCTCTTTCGGGGCATGTAGAAGAACTTTGAGCTATTTTAACTCAGGGCAGCTATTGGTGGGGTGCCCTATTATTTCACACAATGCACAGGGTTGAGGGACCCTAGGGGAGGGAGTTTTGGGCACTTCCGCCTTTTTACCTTTTTTCTTATCCCTTATTTTTACACTGGATGGTGTTGGTGTAGGCATTGCTTGTGGTGTGGATGCTACCTAAGTAGGCGTTGTTTGGGGTGTTACATTCTCCTGAGGAGGAATAGGACTAATCCCTGTTGTAGTAATACCTGTGCTTGCTAGCGTGGCCTGTGGGGCCAAATACCATACTAGTATTGCGAGAGCCATATGGGGCAACGAGAGTGTTGCAATGACTTGGTGCAAGACAAAACCAGGCGGGAGATATAATAAGGGAGAATGAGTGATGGAATTAGGTAAGAAGATCAGATTGGTAACAACATTGTTGTTAGCATCTGGAACTGGTACTTGATTTTGGGTGGTGTTTGATGAGGTCATCATGCACACTAGTGCTCCGGTGATTGGTAAAAGTACTTATAGCATTGGGAGGTCTCCTGGGAATGTCCCTAAGAGTGTTGATGGCCTAAACTAGCCAGGGATGACCTCAGTGTATGTAGTGATCAACTCGTGAGAAGATGAGACTAAGGGTAACACACTATTAGGTGTGGGTAAGGTTTCCTTCTCATAGTATGTGAGTTGATCTATAGTAATGATTTTTCCATCATAGGGGTACAACAATATTTCGAATACCGATGAGGTGACTGTTATCATCTCCTACATGTAGCTTCGTCCAAGTAGGATGTTGTAATCCAACTGGGTGTCTAGTACTTTGATGTGTATTAACACATTTTTTCCAACCAACTTAACTGGTACACTAGGATATAGGCTAATGGGAGCATAAAGGCACCCATCATACACTAAGCGTAATGTCAGAAGGCTTGATTTTGGGGGATCCTAGTTTCTACCAAACAGATTTGGACATGATACATGTTGATGCCCCTTTGTCAACAATGCAATGATGAATGTTAATGTTTTGGATTGAGACTGGAATTTGGAAAGCAACGGCTGATGGTAACCATGGTGTATCTTTATCCAAGTCAAAGACCATTAGGTGAGAATTGGATGGGTTGATTGTGCCTAGAGCGGAAAGTAAGGATTTTTGTTGGGTTGGGCATGTTTGTAGGACCTCTAATGTTGACATAGATGATGGTGACTGTGTTAGGTCATCGACAATGTTGTAGCTATGAGTAGCTTTTGAGTTATATCCTATGCATCGTAAAGGTCCTTTAACCATTTTAGGCATAGATTCTATAGAATGTCGAGGAATGGTCAATGACCCTGTAGGTATTGCAATGGTAGAGGTGGATGGATTGAGCTCTCGGGGGAGCTTCATAACTTTGATTTCATGTTTGCAGGAGGATATCTTCTTCTGCCATGAAACTGTCATGATTAGGATTGTTATGGGGGTTCCCTCCAGATGGATGAGAGCGGGGTGCTTGTTGTTGAGTGTTCACCACTTTGTGATGGGGGAACGGGTCTTTCATTACTGTAGTTTGTTGACCTCCTTGCCCCCTACTGTCTTGTATCCTTTTTAAGTCAGGAAGTTGAGGAAAATAGTGGGGATAATGATCATATTCCCCACTAGAACATG
Source organism: Pinus tabuliformis (assembly GCA_031772625.1). Lineage (NCBI taxonomy): Eukaryota > Viridiplantae > Streptophyta > Pinopsida > Pinales > Pinaceae > Pinus > Pinus tabuliformis. The sequence goes on along the minus strand of CM062808.1, from coordinate 776,002,502 downwards.
AATGATTAATCTGTAGACTTGTGTTCTTGCCTTGTTTCTATGGGTTATTGTTGGTCGATCCACCAATTGAGGTTGGTAAAGAAACTAGGGATACTAAACAGAAAATACAGAATGCAGAGGTGAAGGAAATTCATTAAAGGCTGTCAATCACCTGAGAAAAGAGAAAATACAAGGATCCCTTTTTGCTTTCTAGTGACCGCATGAGTTTAGCCCCACATAGATGTGCACACACGTTTGTCAGAGAAAAAGTGGCTCAGGCAAGAAAACAAAAACAAAATATCACTTTTGTCGACTCAGAACAAGTCACTAAGGTCTGTAAAAATTCCACATAGGTGTTAAGTGCCTTGTAGGATGGTTTTGTAGAGAGAAGGTCCTACAAAAAAAATATTTAGATTAATGAAAAGAAAACATTATGGTTGCCATTCCTGTGGTAGTTTTTTTGTGGCAATGATGTACCAAAAGACACCTCCTTAGCAGTTGATTGTTCCCTTCAAAGGATCACAGAATTGGTTATGTTAGTGGACAGACAAGTAAACAAAACATTGTAAATAGTGGAAACAATGCAAACATAAACATAAACTAAACAAAGAGGTAAATACACAAACAATTTCTAACGGAGCAAACAAGTTTGTAAAATAACGGAAAAAGCTCCCTTTATTCACTATTGGTAGTAGAGTTTGAATAGAATATACAAATCTTAGACACTTTAAGAGAATTATTTGAGCTATGGTGCTCAAAAATCCTCAGCAAGGGGGTTTCTTTTCCTCAATCTCTTTCCAAGTTTCTCCTCTCTCTCAAAGAAGTATGAATACTGGATTTAAGACCTCTGTGGTTTATATCTTTTGAATACTGTGGGTTCTTCGGCTTCTAATTCAAAAGTCTGAATACTCTCCAATGGTGGATTCCTATTTTCTCACTAGGATGATGGACTTATTAGAAGCAATATGGACAACATGCTAGTGCTCTTCCCTTCTTTGGCTTCAACAATGGAATGGTGGTTTTCTCTGATAGCAAGTTGGTGAGCATAACAATGTCTCATATTTTGGCTCTCCCATGGCTTACTTATATAGAATTTTTTGAATCCATCTTCCCCCTCTTGGTTCATACATGATAATGACACATGAGTAGGACAAGATGATTCCATTGAGGGTTGCCTATCTTCAAGGCAACACGAATTTTGTTGTACTAGACTGAGCTCATGTCAGAGAATCAGCCCTAAGTGTGTGGAGTGGTCCTAAATCATTAAGTAATCCTATTCTACAACCATGAGTCTTTTGAAGTATATTCTGTGTGTGTGTGTTTATTGAAGAAATAACCATGTGACATCATTTTTTTTCCTTTATAAACTTTGTACCTTAGGAGAAATTCAACTTTTTAAACTTCATAATGTATTCAGCTAGAAAATATTCACTTGTGCATTCTGTTGGACACCTTTTAGTGTCTTTTGGATTGTGCCAACATGTGTACAATTTTTTGGTGTTAAAAATATGTAACATCCATCTTAGAAAGCATGAGAAAAGACCGAAACTTGTTATTATCAAAAGGGATTTCTAAGAAAGATGCTTCTAGGAAATCATAGATTGGATCATTAAATTCGAAGCAATCCTCTTAAAAACCCCAAAATCCTTGAAAAGATGAATTTCTAATTAGAAGCACGGGGTCAGGATGAGAATCTTGTGAGAGGAGATTGATCTAATCATATTCAGCCGATGTGCGAAGAGTCACGAGATCCTGGTATAACTAGCAAAGAAATTTGAAGTGCCTATATTTCCTTACAAGTCTCAGAACTTTCAAGGATTTTAAAATAGAATTTCGAGGATTGAACCTGTTAGTGTCAGTCTTCGCAGCCTTCCTCCAGTGATAAAAAATCATCTTACACAAGTGATTTTAAGGTGTCAAGGTCAAATTTTGTCATTTCAGTGAGTCTTCAAGCAAAATTTGGTCACTAGGCATTAGGTCTAGGGTTTGCTTACACTCCTTTCAAATTTGTCCAGATGTCAGTCTATGTCACTATTCAGCTAAGTCTACCATCATTCAGAGGGTTTGCATCATCATTTCAAGTCCCATTGGGTCATTTCACACCTTGTTCATGTTTCAGTTGTGCCTAGGCAAGGTTCATTTCCCTCTCCTAGGGTTTTGAAAGCTAATTTCTCTTGGATGGTCAAATCATGGGAAAAACTTGTATCCTGATGTTCATACACCTTCCCCTATCCATAATGTACCTTATCAAACTCTTCCCATCACTGAGATCCCCCAAATTCCTCATTTTCGCACAAACCCTAGTTTCTTGCTACAACCTGGCAATTTTCTATGGTTGGGCTTGTGTTTTGCATTTTTGGACCCCTTCCCCTCACTCAATTTCTAAGATTCCACTTTCCCCTACTTCCTAACATCCCTCCATACTTCCCAAAATTTCCTCAAGAATTTAGAAGCTCCCTATCCCCTTCATTTCGCTTCATTTCGACAAATCCCTAGTCCCACACATTGGGCTATGTTTCACTCAAATGATGTTTCTGAGCAATCAAAGATGAATTCGAGAAAAATGAGAAATTATTTTTTCCAAAACAGACCAAGGAAGAAAAACCTCCTTCACTTTTTACACATGTGTCATGGTTTTGAAGAAATGTAAAAAATACAATTGTCTCGGGAGAATTGATGCACCTCTGGAACGACCTCGGGAAAATCAATTTTTATCCTCACTGGGTTGGCCAAATAACTTTCTTGATAATCCAAATGATAACTAGAGACAATTATATTTCCAATGAGCTATCATGAGCTCAATTTGGAGTTGAGGAAGGCATTCCAAAGTTGACTGTAACAGCACTCTGCCTTTAGGCAGCCTCATTTGGCACAATTCGACCAGTCGTGGGAGATTTGATGTTTGACAAGGTAAATGAACTCAAAATTGCGAAATTCTGGTTGGGTTGGAAAGTAGACAGAACAGGCTTTCCAATGAGCTATCAAGAGCTTAATTTTAGATTGAGAAAGGCATTCAAAAGTTGACCGCAACATCACTCTGCCTTGAGGCAGCCTCAGTTGGCATAGTTCGACCAGTCTTGGGAGATTTGATATTTGACAAAGCAAATGAACTCCAAATTGAAAACTTCCAGTGGGGTTGGAAATTAGACTCAAATACCTTTCCAACAGGATATTTGGCGCTCAATTTGGACATCGGAAAGGCCTCCAAAAGTCACCAGGAAAATAGCGGATGCACAGGAGGAGGAGCACGGCGGTTTTATAAATATTTTCACTCCATATGGTCAGTTATACAAGTGGCAAAGGAAAGCAAAGGGTCTCCCAAGCGATGTGTCATGTTTTTGGTGCTGCACCTGTAGCTAATTCTTGGCTCTCCACCTTCATTTTGTGACCCTTGGGTGTTCTATCTCTTCATGGCACATTCTATATATTGTATGCAAACCATTTGCAAAGCAATTGGGTGGATTGGCTTGTAACTTCTGGGAGACTGTGGGAAAGAAACTTTGTTTCTTCACTATGTATTTTTGATAGAGAATTAATGAAAGGCAGCAGCTCTGTTTCATGAGATTCTTGTGGTTGTGAGTGTAGCAAGTGTATTTCTTATGTGTTCATATGTATTTAGTTATGTTTCATAATTCGTTTCATGCTCATTTCCAGTGAAATTTTTCGAATGAGAGTAGGTAGAATTCAATTTTATTGCTCTACCTGTGGGAAAATTTCATGTTAGTGTTCATTATTCTATTGAAAAGGATTCATGTGGTCCATGCCCTTTTCACCCTCTTAATCAATCTCTCCATTCCGCCATATCTTAAAACTAAATTGCTATGCTTTCCGCCTACCTTGCCTCACGAAATAATCTGTTCCTTTATGTTAAGTTCTCTGTTCATTGAGGTCCAGTGGTCCCATAACATCCCAGAAACACAGTCATTCATAAAAATCACTTCTTGTTTCCATATTCACTTACTAGCCTAAGATAAATTGTTCGTTTGAAAGTCATCTCATTCCTTTTCGTTCATCTATTCACTGAGTGTGACTCGGAGAGAGCCCTCTCCTGTTCTGGTAGGGCTAGCTACCAGACTGAGCGTGGTTTGTGGTTACCCTAATTTTTGCCTTCCTTCAGCCTAAGGCAGATTTAGGTGCTAACATAGTGGTGACTGCACTGGGGATGAAAATGGTTTGCTTGAAAATTGTTTTTCCCCAAGACATATCTCAAGTTCAGATCTGATGTTGATGGTGAACAACGATCAGACATAAGAAGATGACTAAAATCATTCACCTGGTGAATCCATTCGCGATGGATCAGATTGCAAGAAGATATGATCCCATAAGCCGAGATCACATCCCAGGCTTCCCAAATAAAATTCCGAAGGTAGATTGGTCAAAGAATCTGCCTACGTTTAAAGATGATGGTAAGAAGGATGTTGATTTACATCTAGTTCGAGTTCACATGCATATTCGCAAGTTGAAGGTTGATTTTCCTGAAGATTGCTTAATGAAGATATTCATGGCCACTCTTGAAGGTGAAGCCCAATCTTGGTATGAAAATTTTCCCGCTACTTGTATTTACTTTCTAAAGGATTTTCATGCCATGTTCATTGAAAGATATAAAGACTCTTATCCATCATTGAATCTAGTTCATGATTGTTGCAAGAATGCTTATGGTTTTGTTGAAAACCTTGAAAAATATTATGAGGATGATAATTTTGTGGATGATGAAATCATGGAAGCCCTGTATGAAAATCCTTTTCAGCAATGTAAAGACGATCATGAAAATTTGCAGCATGATCAAGATTTTAGTACGGTGGAAGATGAAGGAGTTTTGCCTCTTGATAGTCAACATGAAATACATGAAATAGATCAGCAGGTTGGAGAGTTCCATATGGCTGAAAGTGATGAAAGAAAAAGTGTCGTTTCAGATTGGTCCATAGAAGAAGCCAAAGTTTTGGGTCCAAATGTTCTCATGTCATCAGAACAAAGCCTTCATGAAGAGGTAATCCAGTGAGCTCTTGAACAACAAGATGAGTTCTTTGCTCAAGTAAGTGAAAAGCTTTCTCTGGATGAATTTATGGTAGATGATAAAAATGTTAGTGTTGGTTTTCAAGAATCATCCGAAGTTGCTTCTCTCATGATTGATGAATGTGTTGAATGTAATGAGAATCCGGTTGTCATATCATGTCAAGATGATCAGAAATATATTCAGACTATAGCCGACCAGACCATTATGGATTCCATTTCAAATTCTTCCTCATATGTTTCATGTTTTTAAGTGTTCTTTGAAGAGGAAATTCCACTCATCTGCTTGTTCATAATTTTTTGAGGACTGGGAACATTATGAAGGAAGATCAGAATCAAAAGAAAAAGACATCTTGTTTCTTCAACATGAGGTAAAGCTTCATGTTTTTCATGATCCAATGGCAAATTTGTTACAGTCAGCAGTGAAGGTCATTATTGCAGTATTCAGTGATGAAGGAGATCATGGACAATTATATTTTTGGATGCCCAATTACCGGTATCAATTGTTGACTAGAAGATCTGATCAAAAGAATCAATCAAGAAGCCATCTTCTTGATTGGTTACATTGGCAGTTTGATATAGTTTGATGATATATAGTCTTGTAAGAAATAAAGGTGGTCATGTACTACCACCAAGCCTTGAGTTTTAAGTTCAGTCTAGTTTTTTTTAGTCATGTCAATTTGCACTGAGTCAGTTTCAGCCAAGTTTCAGTCAATAAATTGAGTCATGTTGGTTTGTCAGAATAATGGACTCCATAGCCCAATGGACAAAGGCATTGTCTGCTCACCCAATGATCTGTAGTTCTTGGCACCTCCAAGGAGCTACCATCCCCCATTGGAGCCAATGTTAGTGTTAGTCCTTGCAGCCTTCCTCCAGTGATCAAAAATGCTCTTACACAAGTGATTTTAAGGTGTCAAGGTCAAATTTTGTCATTTCAGTGAGTCTTCAAGAAAAATTTGGTCACTAGGCATTAGGTCTAGGGTTTGCTTACACTCCTTTCAAAGTTGTCCAGATGTCGGTCTATGTCACTATTCAGCTGAGTCTACCATCATTCAGAGGGTTTTCATCATCATGTCAAGTCCCATTAGGTCATTTCACACCTTGTTCATGTTTCAGTTGTGCCTAGGCAAGGTTCATTTCCCTCTCCTAGGTTTTGAAAGCTAATTTCTTTTGGATGGTCAAATCATGGGAAAAACTTGTATCCTAATGTTCATACACCTTCCCCTATCCATAATGTACCTTATCAAACTCTTCTCATCATTGAGATCCCCCAAATTCCTCATTTTCGCACAAACCTTGGTTTCTTGCTACAACCTGGCAATTTTCTATGGTTGGGCCTGTGTTTTGCCTTTTTGGACCCCTTCCCCTCACTCAATTTCTAAGATTCCACTTTCCCCTAATTCCTAACATCCCTCATACGTCCCAAAATTTCCTCAAGAATTTAGAAGCTCCCTATCCCCTTCATTTCGCTTCATTTCGGCAAATCCCTAGTCCCACACATTGGGCAATGTTTCACTAAAATGATATTTCTGAGCAATCAAAGATGTATTTGGGAAAACGGAGAGAGGATTTTGTCCAAAAAATACCAAGGAAGAAAACCCTCCTTCACGTTTTACACAGGTGTCATGGTTTTGAAGAAATGTCAAAAATACAATTGTCTCGGGAGAATTGATATACCTCTGGAGCGACCTCGGGAAAATCAAGTTTTCTCCTAGCTTGGTTGGCCAAATGACTTGCTTGATAATCCCAATGATAACTAGAGACAAGTATATTTCCAATGAGCTATCATGAGCTCAATTTGGAGTTGAGGAAGGCATTCAAACGTTGACTGTAACAGCACTCTGCCTTTAGGCAGCCTCATTTGGAATAGTTCGACCAATCTTGGGAGATTTGATGTTTGACAGGACAAATGAACCCCAAATTGAAAAATTATGGTTGGGCTGGAAAGTAGACAGGACAGGCTTTCCAATGAGCTATCAAGATCTTAATTTGAGATTGAGGAAGGCATTCAAAAGTTGACCGCAACATCACTCTGCCTTGAGGCAGCCTCAGTTGGCACAGTTCGACCAGTCTTGGGAGATTTGATTTTTGATAGAGGAAATGATCTCCAAATCGAAATATTATAGTGGGGTTGGAAAGCAGACTCAAATTCCTTTCCAACAAGCTATTCTACGCTCAATTGGGACATCGGGAAGGCCTCCAAAAGTCACCTGGAAAAGAGCGCGACGCATAGGAGGAGGAGCACGACGGTTTTATAAATATTTTCACTCCATATGGTCAGTTATACAAGTGGCAAAGGAAGGCAAAGGGTCACCCAAGCCATGTGTAATGTTTTTGGTGCTGAACCTGTAGCTGATTCTTGGCTCTCCACCTTCATTTTGTGACCCTTGGGCGTTCTATCTCTTCATGGCACATTCTATATATTGTATGCAAACCATTTGCAAAGCAATTGGGTGGATTGGCTTGTAACTTCTGGGAAATTGTGGGAAAGAAACCTTGTTTCTTCACTATGTATTTTTGATAGAGAATTAATGAAAGGCAGCGGCTCTATTTCATGGGATTCTTGTGGTTGTGAGTGTAGCAAGTGTATTTCTTATGTGTTCATATGTATTTAGTTATGTTTCATAATTCGTTTCATGCTCATTTCCAGTGAAATTTTTCGAATGAGATTAGGTAGAATTCAATTTTATTGCTCTACCTGTGGGAAAATTTCATGTTAGTGTTCATTCTTCTGTTGAAAAGGATTAATGTGGTCCATGCCCTTTTCACCCTCTTAATCAATCTCTCCATTCCGCCATATCTTAAAACTAAATTGCTATGCTTTTCGCCTACCTTGCCTCACGAAATAATCTGTTCCTTTATGTTAAGTTCTTTGTTCATTGAGGTCCAGTGGTCCAATAACATCCCAGAAACATAATCATTCATAAAAATCACTTCTTGTTTCCATATTCACTTACTAGCCTAAGATAAATTGTTCGTTTGAAAGTCATCTCATTCCTTTTCGTTCATCTATTCACTTAGTGTGACTCGGAGAGAACCCTCTCCTGTTCTGGTAGGGCTAGCTACTAGACTGAGCGTGGTTTGTGGTTACCCTAATTTTTGCCTTCCTTCTCATTAAGGCAGATTTAGGTGCTAACAGAACCAAATCAATGTGAGGATAACTTCTACCATTGGTTTCAATAAGACCACTTCTCACCAGATGAAAGCCATCTTTGTCACTGATTTGACTGGACTTTTTAACTTCAACAATTAGATTACTCAAGTTGATCACAAATTTGAAGATGTATGAATCGGAGAAATTTCATGAGGCAAGTTGATTGGAAGAATTATCTTAAAGCAAGAGAAGAGATGATGAGGGGTGGAAAGAGCACTCAATGATTTGATTGTTTTCATTTTCATCACAGATAATCTCACCACCCTATATCAATTGAGAAGTTAAGTCATCAGATGAAGAACTTGGAGAGCATGGAGTACCTCCATCACAAATTGATCATTGTAAGCAATAGAGTGGTCCAAAATGGATTTAGTTTTGCCTCTATATCAAAGTATTCAAATTCAGATGAAAGTGGGATCAATTCAAAGTTCTCATCGATACCATTCCAATGGTGTAAACGGTACATAAATCTGAGTCCAGTTGGAGAAGTTAGAGCTAGTCAAAGTTTGTGGAAAACTAGGGCAAAAAAGTCAAAAGTCAAAGGTCAACCAAGTCAATACTTACGTCAACAGGGACACGTGTCAACCTGGGAATGAGCCATGGGTCCTGGATGATGTCAGTAGAGAAGGTGACGTGGCAGTTTGTGATTGGTTCACACAGGCCAATCGGTGCTGACACGTGGTGGCCCAGATTTTGCCCAATTTCAATTCATTTCCAATATTTTGGGGATCAGGGAGGATCAAACCCCTGACCTCCCAGAGTGGCAATGTTTTTGCTGGAGGACTGCACTGGACAGGCTACTTTGGGGCTTGTTTAGATTCGCGGTAAGGTTGTATTTATGGTGAATCGGTCGGAGTCATCGGAAAAAGGCTAGACAGTCAGGGTCAACCCCACAACCGTCGGTCCTTTGATTCATTGTTATCATATATCCCACATTCACCGCAAATTGCAAACACATATGGTATATCAATACCATACAAACAATGTATAACCAGCAAATGGTGGAGCCAATATATATCATATCGCATGTATAACGTAACCAATGGCGGAATGGTCAGGCGAGGGTTTCGAACCCTTGACCCTTCCAAAATTATATATATGCTACGACTTCACATACCTCCGCTAACCATCATGGCAACAGTTCGAGCTTGAAACAAATCCAAAGCCATTTTTTGATAAGCAGTGTAGGTGTTGAACCTGCCTTACCACTGACACACAGTTCGAGGTGGTTTTATGTAGGCAGAAGGTGGTTTTTGCAAACGAAGGGTGGTTTTGTAGGGATAGAGGTGGTTTTGAACCATTCCAAGGGGTATGGATGTCATAGTGGCCAAATATGGTCAAGTTTATACTCGTTTGACTCAAAATTTTGAGCCGAACACCGTGGTGAGGTCCATTTTCTCATTTGAGACTATGTTTTTGAGCTCATTCCTGTAACAACATTTTTAAGACAAAATAAAGAGGTCAACACTGGAAGCAAACGGACCAGGAGACATAGCTAGAAAGTCTGGTGAACTCCTAATTTATTAAATTTGGCTGTGTTGATGTGTTTGAAGGTGTTTTTAACTTGTTTATGTGTTTATGTTATTCGTAATCTTTTTCATTCGTTACACTAAGTAACATAAGAAAATTCACACATAGTCTATAATACCTTTTTCATTAACGGATCATAGAGCAAAAGGGATAGTGAGATGAAGAGGAAGTTTCGATAAGGATATCTTCTTTGACCGAATTAGATTCTAGATCTAAATCAAAATCTTCATGAAAAACCGAAAGAGCAGCTGATGTACCTGGTCATCGTGATCACATACATCAACAGAGTCATCCTCATTGGAATGATTGTTTCCCAAGGATACAAATTGATTACATTTGATTGACTACTAAGATTATCATATTCAATAACAACCAAGAATGAGGAAATACCATCTTCACATGGATTATTTTGAAAAAGAGAAGAAAGATTGAAAGAATATTCACCTTCTTATTCCTCTACCTATGTAAGGTGACTACTTTGAGCCTGATTGCAATTTAGACCAACAACTTGAAAATCAAGAGTGTGAAAAACTAGTTGGTGGAGCAGATTGATCAATAAAATCATGGTACAAAGATTCATGGCAGATATATGATAGAGGATAACAGAAATACAAGTCATATTGAAGATTAGAGTTATGAGTGTTAATACCCTCTTCAAGAATGAAATAATTAGCCCTCACCCTATGCTCCATGAGCCATTCAGGGGTCTCTTCCATTAAGATCTGAATCATGAAAAGTGGAAGGAGGGTGAAGAGATGGATTAGGAATTTGATCTAGATATTTCCAAACTTTTTTATCATTGTGCGGAGGCACCCTCATCAGAACTGGAAAAGGAGGAGGATAAGGAACAAAAGGAGTAGTAAATTCCTCCTCTGAAATTAGAGGTGTCTCATAATTCACAAGAGTTGGGGAGGTAGAAACATCAGGGGGTTCAGGTTCATCATGCAAAGAAATGTGAACCAAGTGTTCAAACTTGTGCTTAAAAAAATCCCAATATGTATCTTCTTTAGGAAATTCACAACAAAGGTGAAGGAATCGATTAGAGAAATCCTCAACTGATTCATTAGGCTACATTCTTAACTGATTAATTCTTTAAGAACATCTCAATAATCATACCTATGAAAGGGTTGATAAATCTCTTGGAGGAAGTGATGAAAATAATGGATGGATTTAGATGGTGAGGTATGACACCATTGATTAGCACGACCTTCAAGGATGAGGAAGAAATCCACATAAGCAAAATCTTCATCATTGATTTCATAATATTCAAAAAAATTAAGAAAATTAGAAACTTTCTTGGTTATGGATGTTCCATCCTCACCATCAAACTTCAATTGAGACAAGTGATAAAGAGGATCATCGGGGATTAAAAGTTTACCAGGGGATAGGATGGAAAAACTCCTCAAAGGTATGATTTGAGGATGAGTAATTATGATAAGAGATTCAAAACAAACTCAAGAGGCACAAATTTTCATATGGCCCTCCTTCTAGCACCATTTGTTGGTGGTGCTAGAAATCCATCAACAAAGGAGGTCTCCCCAATGTGAAGTCCTAATTAGACCTCACACTATTTGGAATAGGAACCCCATCTGGAGTATCATCCTAGTTTCCATATTTTCTTATATATTTGCCTTAGCTTTGATTGTCGACAAGAGAGAGAAGCATATATGTGCCTTTGTGAAAAGCAAGTAATTGTGCCTGGGGAATGTTCGGTTGTAGGTTTATCTAGGTTCTTCTACTGCGAAGAGAGGAAAGGTGATCCTTTAAGAGAGATGTAATGGTACCACCCTAGTAGAGGTGCACACAATTGAACAGATAACCACCTAACATAAAGCATAATAGTACACATAGTTGTGACGATCGTTACAACCATTACAACACATATTTAATTAGATAAGCACTAAAATAAGCGAAATCATTGAACTACTTTAGTACAAGTGAAGGAAAACATGAATCAAAAATATTTACATAAAAATATTAAAAATATTCACAATCCATGCATGAAAACATTTCGACCATCAGGCTTCAAGTATTAAGCAACAGTCCCAAGATACATGAATACAACTAGCATCACTAGCTCCAATAGTGGAGCATTGGAGCCACAATTTTCTCCCCAAAAGTACTAACTCTATCTCTCTTATGCCTTTTGGGAGAAGCCAAGGTGAAAATCATTTTCTTGTACCATGAGGGTGTATATATAAAAAATGTGGTGATCATTCACCTCCCTTGTGACTCTTGGGGTACAATCATGACTACTCGACCTCTCTATGACCTTTTGACTTCCTACATGACTTTTCACATTACATGAATGACTCTCAGACTTCCACTTTACATTATATTTCTCAAATATTGACTTACATATTCCAAAAAATGATGTGGCACATGATGACTCATGACATGACATGACATGATATTGATGACATGGAAATGTCAAGCCTTTCTTTGTTGTTGCGTGCTTTGTGTCTTCTAAAGGATGGATCATGATCTTCTTCTTTGTCCTCCAAATGGATTAGAGATGAGGAGTATTCAATGGAACTTGATCTCTAGTTGTTATATCAATTTTATTTACCTTTTCTTTCTCTTGATTGATAAGCTAATGAAGTGTCTTCTGGGATGGTCTCCTTCTCCATCTCCTTCATCATCATCCTAACATGGTATGACAGAGAACCTACATCTGTAATTCACTCATGACAAGATATCATCAGTCTGATAAACCCTTAGTTTAAAGAGTTGCATGATGATCCATTGACTAAGACAAAAATGAGTAATAGGCTAAGGGAGAGGCTTAGTGATTGCGTAGTTGCACATCTCAGGTAGTCAGGGGTGAAGCTTGAGCCTTGAGACTGCATAGTGCACAGTTCAGGATGGAGTATGTAAGAAGATTGCATAGTTTTGGGAGTCAGTTAGGTTGAGGGGTTTTTCATTGTTTCAAACAAATATGTATTTTTGGAGGGTAGAGGAGGCCAAGTGATTGCACAGCTCAGGAGCTCAATTGCCTGGCTTGAGTTCTGAGACTACACAATGCGCATTTTAGGCTTGGCTGGATGACATGATTGCACAGTTCTGGAGGTCAAGGCTCGAGCTTGAGCACTGCAATTGTGAAATACATACTATTGGAAGGAAAAGAGGCTAGGTGATTTTGTATTTGCATAGTTTAAGATCTCAACACTGAGGCTTGAGGACTGAGACCACGTAATACACAATGTTGGCTTGGATGGATAGAAATATTGAGAAGTTCTGGGACTTAGGGGCTAGGCTTGAGCACTAAGGTTGTGAAATGCACAGTTCTGGGAGGAATACACTGTGCATTGCATAGTTCCATGAGACAAATTTGTTTTTTGAAGACTGAGACTGCGCAGTGTGTAGTTTATGGGGCTCGATGAGGTTGAGTGGCTTGATCGGGAGTTTTTCCAATTTTTACTAAGTGTTGGATCAGTAAGGGGAAGTTGAATAAAAGAAAGACTTGAACATGATCACACACTTATTTCACTTGATGACACAATAGGAACACTCAGAGCACATGAAAAACATACTTTCCTAAATGCAACAACTTTGCGACGACTTCTACCAAGTGCGACACAAAAGATACACTTTGCGACAAAATTGGGGATCTTGTACGACAGTGCTTGAAACTTGGGAAATTAGTGTGAAACATGTCTACATGATAAGAAAAACAAATTATCACAAATATTTCCCCTTGAAACAAGCTATAACTACATTTTACGTGATAAGTGACAGTTCCCACGCTAAAAGACGACACTTGCAACATGACAAGAGAAATGCGAATCATACTTGTGATATGGGAATGACAGTGAAAGAAACACATGTCAGAGAAAAGATAACATGAAAAAGACTATAATTAAAGTGAGAGAAAGAAAAATAAATAGTCCAAAGCATGAAAATGACACTCGAAAAATAAAGAGTGCACAAAAGTGATAGTTTGTAAAACTCACCGAAATAGAATTACAAATGCAGCTAGAAGTGAGAAACTATCAATGTCAGTGCACACTAACTGTCGACATGGATTGATCATAGAGAAAGTACTGTCTTGATAGAATGTTCTAGGCTTATTCAATCTTACATATAGGAGTTCACTCATGAAATCATTGCGGACTGAGCATGTGAGAGTAGGTGACTTCGACACTCACAATCCAAAAGGGAGTTCAAAACCTTAACAAAGCTACAAGTGACTATGAAAGGTTGATCACAAGATCCACGGTAGGACCCAAATTCAAGTATAGGATAAATTTTTAGGGTTTTTTTTGCAGCAACAAAAAAACCCATAACCACTACCTCTCCTTCCAGGTGTATCCAACCATTTTCAACCTCTGATTGTGTCATCCCTATCCAACCTGTATCCTCCATGAGACCTGTTGCCATATGCCCCACTAGTCCTTTAACACATATTTCATTAAATTTGGAATTAAACAGTGGATCTAGAATTTCAAAATAACAAAAAAAAATCAATTCTAGTGATGTCCTTGTAGTAAAATTTTTCTAATTTTAATGAAATATGTGTTCTTTCCTCTTTTCCATGAATAATCCTTGGCTATTCATGTCTCTACAAATTTGATAAGCTCTGAAGGATCACTACATCAAAATTTGCTTGTTTTTCCTGAGCTCTGGAAAGTATTTCTTGTGACTGAATTATAATGTCATTATCTCCTTTACAACTTCTGATTTCCATCTTCAAGCTTCTCAATGTATCTGCTATATCAAGAGAGTAATCATCTCCTTTCTCCTTAGTTGATATATAAGGAGAGTCACGTGAACTTGTAATCTACCAATTTTCTCGTCATCTCTAGTCTTCTATTTCCTGCAAACATGTCATGTTAGATAAACCAAATATAGACATAATCAAAAGCATACCTTAGTGTGAATATTAGGGGAGGCACAATCAATCCAGATTAGCACTATATATATATATATATATATATATATATATATATATATATATATATATATAACAACATCAACATACCAATCATCTTAACATCAACATCATGATGACACAAGACTACAACAATTACCATCACAGTTCATGCACGACAAACACATCGACAACTAATCATACATGCATAACAATCACATCTACCTTGAGCTCGAGTTCTACAACTTGGCTCTGATACTAATATGTAACCACCTCTCCCCACATTTACCCATTTTTATAAGCCCTTCAATAAATGTGAATTTGAGTTCAACTATGAAATGACTTGACCTCCATTGTTCCAGTTAAGGAAGTGGAGCCTACAAACTGAAAACTTACTTGCATCCTATAGGTACTACAAATCACTCTGGAGTTGAAAAGCCACCCCACATGATCAATCCCTAAGCTAAAATGCTTTTCAACTGACCTAACACCCTAAATGCACACAAAGCAAGGAAAGGGTTTGGTTATTGGCCCCCAACCTCATGCATCGGCCTGCTTCCATGTGGTTATGGTCTAATTTCCCCGGATATAATCCATCGGTCCTAGGATCTAAGCCACTTTTGTAGGCTAGCCTCCAGACCACTGCCCATAACTCCTATAACTTTCTAGAATCATAATTAACATGATGGCAAAGATAAACATTCAAACTTGAATCATAAACTTGACCTGGACTACCTATAACACATTATACATTTTGTCAAACATGTGGAAAACATGTAAGCTATAGGTCATGAATGCATATATGATCATAAACTAATGTTCTTCATCTGAGAATCACCAAGAAGGATTTAAGCCCTCTGTAGCTAGCTACAATAAAAATTGCTAGTCTATGCATTCATTAACCATTCAATAACTTATCAAAAGATGACAGGAGCAATAGATAGAATACATCATATAACCATCATATAACCAGAAAATAACCAACATAGAAACGATGGAAATTAGCCATAAAATCATCATCATAATCAATACAAATTCTCATAGATCAAAATAGGAAAATGTCTCATATTAACATGTGAAAATGCCAACCAAGTTGGGGACCTCCATGTACCACCCGACCATAGATTGGGTTGAACCAAATCTCTCTTTCATCCAATCACCCCTGCATCATATTCCAACCATGAATCTGGGATATCATGGAATAAACCAAACCAGGGCTTTTAGAGGGAAAACCACCTCAACCCTCAACCAAAATGATTCTACCTCTACAGTCTGGAAATCACTAACATCAACTAGGTCGATCTTTAACCAAGTTGTCCAAGGCTTCAAGAACTAGTAACTCAACCCAAAACCTTCCACGGCTCTAGCGGATTTGTCCTAATCACAACTCCAAGGACTAGTATCTCTACCCACCAAGGGCTCTAGAGCATTCATACCAACCTATGGCTCCAAGAACTAGTAACTCAACCCATGTTATTCTAGGGCTTCCAAAGAATTTATTCCAACCCACAACCATTGAGAACCTGAGCACCAATCAAAAAACAACAAGTGGAAAACACACAACACCATAGATATCAAGGAAATTAGAAGGAAAGGTTGAAACTATTGTCACTTTTTCTAACACCTGTAGCAGAAGTGCTTCAGAGGATATAGAAATATTCCTAGAGATAGCCTACGGGTTGATTGTAGACCAATTCCTAGGACATATTAGATAGAGGAGTGCATGGAATATTATCATTGAGGGGTTTCTACTACACTCCAATTTTCACGTAGTTTGGAAAGATAATAATAGGGAGCTTTGTTCAATATTCTTTCATCAAGGTGAACTCAAGTAGATACATGAATCCAAATATAGGGGGTGAATCGGGCTGATCTCAAAGAGAAATGTCTTGTTCTAATGAATGACACACAACAATGAGAGAATTAACATTTAAGTTATAGTAAAGGTGAAGAGGAGAAGAGAAAGGAAGGAAATAGATGCATAGGGCTATAAACAAGGCAAAATCCTAAGCATCAATGTTCTAGCAGAAGGATGGAAAGTAGAAGAGATGGAATGATAGGAATTGTAGAGCATGAATTAAGGTTTTGATGTTCTATAGCTCATGGATACCCTTATCACTAATCAAAATATGTAAATATGTGCTCTTAAAGGTACATAAGTAAATATTTAAATAACACAAGTATTGTTACTACTTAGCAATATACATATAACCATGAGAGAATGAGACTGACAACTTCATTACACAATTTCAGTAGAAGAGAGACATACATGAAATGAGATTTACAAAGGGGAAAACATAATGCTTATAACCATGATTGGAATCACCAAAGAATTTCATTAATCTTCAAAATGAGTCCAATATACTAGTCCATTACATTTAACCATACCTCGCTCGAGTCCCTCATGGACAGGCAATTATAACCAAAGTGGAATCATAGAATTTGGACCACTACGGGTGCATAATTCTAGAACCTCTATTAAGTGTTTCCTCCCCCTATTTATAAGAAGAGGGGGAGATTTGAATTAATAGTTAGAAAATATCCCAGCTCGAGTTCCAACTGTATGACAGACCAGCTGTCTCGACGTACGAAGGTTGTTGCCCACAATGATTTGATTCAGATTTGATTATGTTCTTGAAAATATAGAAATTACAGAAAAATAATAAAAAGGAAAATAGAATGCTGATGGGAGGAAAATATATCTTAGATGCCCCTGTTATGGCCTCTGCTCAAACCACATCTCTACCTCAATGATCCAGCCAGTCTACCTATCCCTTTCACCTTAACTGTTTAGCTTCACCACTCTCTAGAGCTGGTAGCGATCATCTGCGTTGACTTTTCTTAGAGTGGAAGCAAAGAAAAATCTAGAAATCATGTATTGTATGACTGAGTGGACCTCCATGCTTAGGCTTTAAGTATTGCCTGAGCCCCATACTGATTTACCATCGCTCCATGCTTTTATTTAATACTACAGATTCTGACCCATACGCCTTCAAATCTATGTACCATGTTATCAGAATGCAACACACCTCATAAAATAACCATGGTGTGATAACAAGGATTCTCCAGTATGGGCACTTATCACTGCAAAACATTGTGAAACGACGAGTTTCAATCCCCTTAGGTCCCTTTTTCTTTGATCCCTTTAAATATTTTTTCGTCATATGACTAGGGGCTATGACTGGGTGCTTAGCCAAATATCAAAGCTCGGAAAATCGGGACTTCACACTGAACAGGATTCATGAAACAACAAATGTCGATCACCTTTTCTGCTTATCTCTTAGTTCTTTGAATCTTCCCATGACCATAACCTAGCCACTTTATTGGAGGTTTTCAATCAACGATTTAACTTTGGTGCACAACACTTCACTTCACTGATCGCCGAACTCTGATTACATTTTCTTCTTAACCCTTGGTCCTTTGGCACTCCTCGTGATTGTAGGCCAGCCCCCATATCAGAGCCCCCCCAATCAGAGGTTTTCAATGGGTGATTTCCTTTTGAGGCACAACATGCTACAACCGTCGATCTCTGATCTCCGATGTGTGACATCATTACTCCCATGTGGAGCTTCCTGAGTGGTGACACATGTCACCTACATATGTCCCCATAGGACCTAAAAATTCCAGATCAACATGCCATGTGTCCAATGTACTTCCACCTTAAGGTGACAACAACCACCACATGTCCCTTATCAGAACCAACCATATTCAGCCACGTGGCTCCCTAGAGGAGAGAGAAAAGGCCTACCCTCTTTTGCTTTTGTGACTAAATTCTTTTGTAAATTCTTATCTGGACATTCCCGACACTTTAACAATGGAGGCTCAATCCCGACGAATTTAAATGCAATTAGAACTTCATGCGATATCACAACTTGAAAATTTGTCACCTGTTTGATTGTCAACTGTGATGCACCAATGCCTTGGACCTCTGATATGTGGGATCATCGATGTGTGGGATCACCAATATGCAGGATCATCGATGTGTAGATCACCGATATGCCGGAACCTAGGATTTTCCCCTTAGGGCATTTTCTTCTTGTTTTCTGGTTTTCAAGAGGGCAACTTCAATCTGCTCAAACTTTTGATTTCAAAGGCCACCTGAGGAGTTCCATATGCCTTTGACAAGCTAATTCCAAGCATTATCCATTTAAGGGGGTCCGAATTAGCATTGAGGGATTTTGGGGCTTGAGAGATGGTGCAAAAATTTCTTTTCTTTTCTACATTGGTCAGTTGAAAACAAATTTTGTAATGAGTGACAACATTGGCTCCAACTAGGGACAGTGCCTTGCTGGCAAGGTGCTGAGAACCTACAGACTAGTAACTTTTTTTAGCATGGAGTCAATAATATAATGAATCTATAAAACTAGAAAAATATCCATGGAAATTTGTTTGTTGGGAGTCCTTTCCTCATCCAACTAAAATGCATAAAAGTAAATTCTAACAACTGGAAAATAAATGCTCAACTAATGAGCTTATTTATATACAACTCCTACTTATGTATTGGGTATTGATTCACCTACGTGATTTCAACCCTCCAATGGTACCAAGTCAGCATTTGGATGCTGGACCTAATGCCTCGATGCTATTGGAATTCAAAAATCAAAACAAGTATGCACCATGAAAAAATTTCTGACAAAAATTTTGATATGTGCCCCAAAATTGATTGTTGATGCTTAGCTCTTTTAATCTCCTCCATGAACCTTCTAATTGGGCTTGGAATTGAGGAATAATTTTGTGGGCCAAAGAAAGATGCCATGTAGTCAGCTACTATTGGGAACAGGTCCCCTGGGGTCAATTTTTGGGTTAAAAACCCAAGCTTTGGGGCTAAAGGCCCAAGTTTTGTATAAAGAATGTAAAGTCTCTGCATTTTGTGGTCACGGAGCGCGAAGATGTAAATAGTCAAAAAGGGTTTACGTCCTTAGTTTAGATATTTTGTGTTGGCTTGATGAAATCCACCCTTGGTCCGCAAGCCATGGGAATGTATAAAAAGGGAGTCTTAGAAGAGTCTAAGAGTAGTAAGTAGTGTTCCAAGTAAGCTTTTGGGTCTATGAGAGCTAAGAGCGAGGAGTCTTAGCATAGGAAAAGGATCTGCAGCTGAGTGTGCTGAGGTCTAGGGTAGAAGTCTGCAGCTGAGTGCGCGGACCCCTGCAGCTGTGTGCGCAGGGTAGTCATAGTTTGTACTGGAAATCTGGATTATCAATAAAGAGAAGTATTCTGGAATTACCTGTGTATTTTACTTCTGTTAATTACAAGCAATTATGTTACGTTGAACACTGGGTTTATGTTTTAATGTTATTTTGATGCGTGAATCTATATGTTTCTCTTTTTTATATTAACGCAAGCAAAGATATATGTTTACGCGAAGATAATCATAATTACAGGTTAATACTATACAAAACTAAGATAATTTGAGTAAATACATAATTAAGAGTAATTACAGAGGCGCATAAGCACCTAATATATCTATTTAGGGTACGCGAAGGACAGTCGTAGACCTTCGTAGAGGACTCCAGGATGATTAAGAAAAGTACATTGATAAGCCCTAAAGGGCTTATAGGTCTACGCGAAGGAAGGGTTAGGGTATAAAAATGACATCACAACCATCCTAGGGCGTGGAAACTTGGTTCTTGCATTCCCCCATACTGCTTCGGGTGAGACTTCAGTTCGAGCTCCATGTATTGATTCCGAAAGGGCTAGTAGTGTAGGGATTTTCTTGGCTACTTAACGTTGAACCTGGGTCAAGGCCCATCAAGCCAACAAATGGTTCCGTTGCCGAGACCGAGATCTGCATAACGAGATGTGTGATGTCACATCATTGGAATCCAACTAAGAAAGAGATCGAAGACTGGTTGGATAGAAAGATCCACGAATTCGCGGTGCAAGAAAACAGGAATCTGTGATTGATGAAAGAATAGTGGTTGGATAGATACTTGTACACAGAAATACACGAGATCTTCTTCTGTTCCTTCCTGGTCGAGTTGTATGAGTGGATCGTGAAATTGGTAGATGGCCAAGGAAGGTGGAGGCTTGATGGTCCAATAGTCTGGACCCTGGAGTTAGTGTGGAGATTAGAAACCTTTGAAGATAATATCGCACATGTTGTTGATCATTGGCTCAATCATATCATAGGAGGGTTTGTGACATAGTTCACGATCGATACCTCGGTCAGTTACAGTGAAGCAAAGCACCGCTTCTTCAAGGGGCCACGAGGTAAGTATTTAAAATTGTTAAATACTTGGATTAAGATGCTCTTGTGTGAAAACCGGGTTATGCAACTACCTTGATGTTTGGGGCTATGCCAAGTGGAAGACATTCAGGAACAAGGGAAGAACAGGCCCTGAATATAGCCCAATAATTGAACCCCCTCTAGGTGATGATGAGGAAGCACCACAAGCATCTCCACAGAGCATTTTTCAGTTGATAAAGAAAGGGTTCTTGCGAATACCTCATCCACCCACACTACCTCCATCATCACCTCCACCGCATATGCATTCGCCTACACCACCGCCACCTCTGGCATCGTTCAATATGGAAAAGTCCGTAAAGCTACCTGTTTTCAAGGGCATGGGAAATGAAGATCCAAACCAGTTTTGGTTCATCGCAAAGGCTGTATGGGAAGCTCAGGGTATCATGGATGATCAAATGAAGAAAGCAATGTTGGTTAGTGCTTTCTAGGACCATTCACTAATGTGGTACATTAAGTACTCCATGGATAACCTGATGTCCGCATTGGCAGATATCCAAATTGCGTTGAGTAAGGAATTCAGTAAACCTAAGTCTGAAGCACAATCAATTGTGGGATTCAAAGAGATCATGATGAAGCCTGGTGAGACACCATAGGATTTGGATCAGAGATTGAAGTGTATGATCCACGAAGCTAACATGAATTTGACTGATGGGCAGCACCGTGAATGGTTTGTGGCTTCACTCCTGCCTCATCTAAGGGTTGCGCTATCACAACAGAAGATTGGGACCCAGGCAAAAGCTCTAGAAATCGTGATGAGATTACATGAGATGCCAATGCAAGATGATAATCTAGGGGTTTAGCAGATTCATGTGCAGTTTCAAAACCTTTTCCTCGAAATGCAAAGTCTGAAGAAATATAGAACAACTCGGCCAGAGGTGTGCGCAGAAGCTTGGTGCCTGAAGTGCAAAACCCAAGGGCACGAAAAAGATCAATGTCTGGTTATCGCAAATTATGTTGCAACAGGAGGACCAATGCCTCTGATGCCGGAAGCTCTAGAAGGTCCAAGTAAAGGGCCCGCGCTATGGTGTGATATCTGTCAGGTAGCTAGGAAAAATGTGATGGACAATTTCCATTTTCTGCAGAAATTCGTACAAATACTGCAACAGCTCTTCTGCAACTTTTTTCAATCAGTAGGTCATGATGAGTGCAACTTCCATAGTTACGAATTAATGATGGATAGAACACCTGCATATAGGGTTCAGGCAGAAACTCAGCCTCCAGACCAAGGCGTTGGAGGAGCACAAGGTGAGTATCAGGGGTGCAGACGAGGCTAAGGTGGAGGA
This sequence comes from Pinus tabuliformis, assembly GCA_031772625.1. Classification (NCBI taxonomy): domain Eukaryota; kingdom Viridiplantae; phylum Streptophyta; class Pinopsida; order Pinales; family Pinaceae; genus Pinus; species Pinus tabuliformis. The sequence goes on along the minus strand of CM062808.1, from coordinate 775,980,429 downwards.
GGACCTGGTAGAGGTCGAGGGCAGATTATTTGTTACAATTGTGGAGGACCAGGACACTACATGCGAGACTGCCTGAATCTGACATGTCTGTCATGCCGCTATTGTACTCAGTTTGACCATGCAATGGAGGATTTCCCTATATTGTTAGCTAAAATATGTGAGAAGGGGGCGTAGCCTCAGCAATCGACTCAGAACCTAGAGATGATGAGGGTTGAGCCTTGCGAGGAAGACCCTAAGGTAATTATTGTGCTACAGAGTGGAGTGACGATTGATGAAGATAAGGGGAAACATCCTGAAGAAGGTGAGTGGGTCTGCAAAACACCAGAAAAGGAGACCAGGTTTGGTTTAGAACACACAAAATAAATGTTTATGGAAGCAAAGAAAAGTTTCAATGAGGCCTCTACCTCAGGGAGTCAGGAGAAGCCGATTGAAGAAATGGAATCGTCCATGATTACCACATTTTTAGAGACCTGCATGAAACTACTACGTGATAGCAAGGCTGTGAAGGGACTGCAGGAGCTGATCAATAGGTGCACAAGGAAAGAAAACGCTACTGACAGATTGTGCGTGGTCAGAAAGATTAGTAGGCATAAGATGAGAACGGGGCATGAGATGAGGCTTACTATGTAGATAGGTGAATATGAGATGGATCAAGTTATTTTATATTTGGGGTTGGACGCTAACGTTTTTCTAAAACAGACATGGGAGAGAATGGGGAGACCTGCACTATAGTGGTCTCCAATTCAGTTAAGGATGGAGAATCAACAGAAAATCATCCCAATGGGGAGGTTGCAGGGGGTAACAGTTGATATTGAAGGCGCAAGTGCACTAGCTGATTTTGAAGTGATAGAAATTGTGGATGACAAAAATCCCTACCCCGCGCTCCTTGGGATCGATTGGGCCACTGACATGAATGGGGTAATCAATATGAAGAAGTGGAAGATGATATTTGAGAAGAAATCACTCTACGTAGTGGTGCCACTGGACCCTGCAGAAGGACCGTGCTATACTGAACCGGTCCATGATTATGAAAGTGATGACGATTTGGACCAGATTTACAAGATAACGACGCAAGATTAGGATTGGGTGAATCTGACAACAGATGGATGTATTGCATGGGACCGCGAAAGTTCCTGCACATCAGATTCAGATGAAGAACTAGAGCATTGGAAGAATTGACTGCATGAAGTATCTACGTTGCGTTGTAATATGATGACCAAGTCATTGCACTGTGTATCATCAGAAGTAAGAAATCTTCCTTACTATGATGGTTTAACTAATGTTGATCACTTTTTGGATGCATTTGAGAGAGAAGTGCTAGAGAAACATTGCTTCCAGGTCCTGAACTGGGCACTGTGCACTACACCCGCGAGATGGTGGGGCACACACAAGGACAATTTTGATGATTGGCGCGTATATAGAAAAATGATGAAAATGCGATTTGGCCACCCACAAGTGCGACTAACAGAAAAATATGATGGGAGAAATTATCCACGCGACCGTTTGGCCAAATGGACTAAAGCGTATGGAGCGAATCCTCAGCTGGAGTGGTAACATCTGTTTTGTCATACTTTGGATGTTATACCGATGAATTGGTACTTGGAGACGAAACTCTGCCATGGCACTAAAGAATGGGATGTTTTGCACCAAGGATTTTTTATGACGTTCAGCTTTGAGGATGGGTTTTAATGTATCGATGAAGCATTGCGGGAGGTTAAGGCAGTGATGTTCAGGATACTGCAGGATCCTCTAGATTTGATTCAACCTAATTGGACTACCCAGCTGAGCCATGTGTTGGAGTGCTACAATGTAACAACAGAACAAGAAGACGAATACCTGAGGAAGATTAATATTCTAGAGACTGAAGGTCATCGCACAGTTGAGGGACTGCAATTAGATAACCCAGAGATAACCAAGCCGCTAAAACTAGACAGGTGAACATTGGCATGGAGGCAGAGCCGAAGTTTACAAATATTGGGGACTACTAGGATGACGTGAGAGTAGATAAGGTTGTTGAATTACTTCGCGAATATCAGGGTCTGTTCCCCATGAAGTTCTCGGATTTGAAAGGGATAATAGGGGACTTGGGTGTCATGAAGATCACTCTAAAACCAGATGAAAAGACTGTGAAGAAAAGACCTTACCACCTCAATCTGAAGCATAAAGAAAATGTCTACTTATAGTTGGATAAAATTCTTTTCAACAGGTATTATTGAACTGGTGGAAGAATCTGATTGGGTGAGCCCAATAGTAGTTCAGGAAAAGAAGCAGAAGAATGAAATAAGGATATGCATAGATCTCAGGAAGTTGAATGACGCCTGTGTGCATGATCACTTCCCAACTTTGTTCACCAATGAGGTGCTGGATAATGTTGGCGGCCAATAAGCATATTCGTTTACTAATGGGTTCTCAGGGTACCATCAGACCAAGATCGCACTAGAGGATAGAAGTAAGATGACCTTCGCAAATGAGTGGGGATGCTTTTAGTAAATTGTAATGCCTTTTGGGCTGAAGACTGTGTTAGTGATCTTTTCGCGTGTAGTCATTGTGGTGTTCAGGGACTTCGTTCATAAATTTCTGTAGGTATACTTTGACGATTGGACAGTGTTTGGACTAGTAAAGCGCGATGTGGCAAGTCTGTGCTTGATGCTAGATACATGCCGGAGGTACCAGATCACGCTCAATCTGAAGAAATGTTTGTTTTGTGTCCCTTTTGGGATCTTGCTAGGTCATGTGGTATGCAGATAAGGCTTGATGGTAGACCCTACGAAGATCGTGGTCATAATCAATTTGGAGGCGTCAAGGAGTGTGAAATAGCTTCATGCAATGCTGGGGCATACGAGATACTATATTAAATTCATCAAGAGCTATTCCCAGATCACCGCGCCGATGGAAAAACTATTAAGGAAGGATGTTACGTTCTGTTGGAATGAAGAATGTGAGAAGAGGTTGGATGTGCTAAAGGAGAAAATGGTCACCACGCCAATCCTAGTCTTCCCGGATTAGAAGAAGGAATTTCATGTGCATGTGGATGCGTCATGTATTGCACTGGGAGCAGTACTGACACAGGCTGGTGAAGGGGACTTGGATCATCCAATAGTGTACGTAAGTAGGAAGCTGTCCAAAGCTGAGAAAAATTATTCCATGACAGAGCGTGAACGATTAGCTATGGTGTACGCACTCCAGAAGTTCAGGAATTATCTATTGGGCAGACATTTTAAGATGTATACAGAACATTTTGCATTGAAATACTTGGTCAACAAGCCTGTGTTGGGGGGGAAGATATGCATGTGCTTTTTTTTGTTCCAAGAATATGATTTTGAAGTCATTGTGAAACCAGGACGATTGAATGCAGGACTGGATCATCTGTCGCGCATTGAAACTGGAGAAGAGCCTACTAATTTGGAGGAAGGACTACTTGACGCAAAGCTATTTATAGTGCGCATTGCATATAGTCACTTTGAAGATATTATACACTTCCTGATGACAGGAACGACTCCGAAAGGATATACAAGTCAACAGAAGAAGGAACTGGTGGTGCACATAGCTGAATTTTCTGTCATGGCACGATACCTGTAAAAAATGGGATTAGATGAAATATTGTGACGTTATGTGCCAGAGTTTGAATGAAACAACATCCTTGCTGAGGCTCATGGCAGAGCCGTCGGAGGTCATTATGTAGGAAAAGCAACAGCACAAAAGATTCTACGCACTGGGTTGTGGTGGCCGACATTGCATAATGATTCAAAAGTGTATTGTAGGGCATGCGATGAGCTGCCATTGAATCCATAGATATCATTACAGCCCTTCGAGAAGTGGGTGATTGACTTTGTGGGACCAATTCAACCTCCAGGAAAGAAGACAAGTGCGCAATACATCATCACCGCGACTGAGTACTTAACCAAATGGGTGGAGGCACAGCCTGTGAAGGACTGTACAAGCACAACAATATAAAAGTTCATTTTTGAGTATGTACTAACAAGGTTTGGTTGTCCAAAAATTTTAATGAGTGATCACAAAACGCATTTTCTTAACGAGACGATCAACACAATGACAGAGGAATTTCAAGTTTACCATCAGAAGAGCACACCATATCACCCGCAGGCTAATGGAATGGTAGAAGCATTTAATAAGATACTAGAAAACATGCTGACGAAGGTTTGCAATACACAAAGAAATGACTGGGATGTGCACATACCCGCGGTGCTATGGGCTTACATAACAACTTATAAGAAGCTGACTGGACAAATGCCTTTCAGGCCGGTTTATGGCATCGAAGCCGTGATGCCAATGGAATACATTGTACCTAGTCTGTGCATAGCAGAATTCATAGGAATGGCAGATCGCAGAGCCCTAGAGGAGAGGCTCACGTAGATAACAAAGCTTGGAGAGGATAGATTTCTAAATGGATTCCATCAACAAGTTCAAAATGAGCGCGAAAAGGCATGACACGATCAGCAAATCAAACTGTGCACCTTCAAGGTAAATGATTTAGTTTTATTATATGATAGCAAGTTTGATAAATTTCCTAGAAAATTTAGGATGGATTGGTTGGGGCCATATGTCATCAAGGAGGTTACCAACGGTGGAGTAGTTCAGTTGGTGAAATTAAATGGAGAACCCTTCCTAGGAAAGGTGAATGGTAGTCGATTGAAGCCATACACTGGCGATCTGGCTAGATGAATACATGATGGAAGCACAGTATTAGCACTCTAGGCAGCTGAAAGGAGGCACAAGACTATAAACTACACTTCTCAGGTTGTGGAGCTGCATGATTGTGGAACTGCGCAGAACGAAGGAATGTAACAGTGTCACCTGGAATGCGTGAGGAGTTGCGCTATCAAAGAAGGGACCGCATAGGGTAGTTGGAAAGTGACCATTATGGTCATTGTTCATGATTTGACAATGAAAAAATGGATAAATGGAGTGGGGTGGAATTTAAGTCAGAATTTAAGGGAAAGATCTTTGAAAGTCTGCCACAAATCTAGCATTTATGAACGACTTTTGGGGGGAATGGTTAGATTTGAATTCAAAATTGTCTATAAATTACAGATGGCTGCCCAACGAAAAACACTTGGACTTTTGAGAATTGAGATGTTGATCTCTCAGGCATGTATGAACCATGATAACTTTGAAGATTTGATAGTGAATTCAGCGTTTGAGAGGTTTCCCAAGGAAATGCAGTATTTTTTATCTAGCATCATGTCAGCGCCCGCAGAAATCGTGAGTGCTGGAGAAGCAATGGTAGCTGAAGGAGATGCCCCGAAGGTAGAAATGGCAATTGAGGAAGCTGCCATGGGGATAGCAAATGAGGAAGTACCTGGAGAGGTACCCAAGTCCCCGAGGTCACCCAGGCCGAGGCCTATGCCGACCAAAGAGGGTCCGAAAACAAAGAAAGATAAGAAGAAAGAGACACCATCAGTGCGCGCATCACCCAGAAAACACCTGCAGAAGGAAAATACCACCGCGTAGGAGAAGGGAAAGGTAGTTGACCTGGAACCTGAAGAAGACAGTGAAGAAATCAATATGGGTGGGGAAGACATTGACATGGGGGTAGAGGACGTTGACGTTGAAGGGTCTGACCCTATCTCTAAACTGCCCGAATACATTCCTTTGCATCAAGGAAAGGTAAAGGTCCCAAAGGACATTGATGAGAGAAAAGTCACACTTCATACACCATTGCTACCAGACAAGATTGCATTTAAAGGAGCACACCTGGCGCATGTCCCCCATTTAAAGTTGAAGGATTGGGATTTGGTCGATATGGAGCGCTTTTCCCACTTAGTAACCTATCAATTCATGCATCGTGTCTTGTATAAGGACTCTGATGTGACCGCGCTGGAGCCAAGGAAGTGGATAAAAGGGGTGGACAAGGCAGGACTGCTAAACATCCTATGGGTGCCGCATTACAACCGCACACCTATAACCATGATAGTGATCAAACAACTACTATGTTTGATGCATGATGGGTGCCTATGGTTAGCGAAACCAATACCGATCACTAACATACTAATCCATAGGATCACTCAACTGCCACATTCAGGATTAAATCCAGCCATGGAATTTGGCAGAAAGACAGGTGAGCACGACCTCACCGAGAAGATGAAGGACAAATTTAATCTCCTCAAGAAGCCGCATGGCTACTCCATTTCAAATATAACTGACCCTGTGGTCAAAGTAGCCACCCAGATCCTGGTTGGGAAAAATATGAGGAAGTGTCACGTAAACGAAGTGTCGGCACTGGTCGTATCATTAACGGACCAGTGTGCGAAGGGCATACAATTCAACTAGGCATGCTACCTCTGCAGCAAGTTCCTCGTGAACTGTAGAGAGGTGCAGGATCAGAGAAAAACCTTTCACTATGCATGGCTACTGCTATCCATAGTACTGGTCACATGGGAGTTACCGAAGGATAGTCAGTTTCCTTTGGTCGCGTAGGATTTACCAGAAGCAGCAAAGTTCGCTTCACTCTAGGCCACCGCGGTTTGCAGTTGATGGCCATGTTGATACTCATCTGCATCAAGATCAAAAATATCTTACTATCCTTGACCCTTTGGGTGTGGTTATCACTGACTGTCTTCAAACAGTTGGCAGGGTATGTGGAGTTCAAGGTGAACTTCCACTGTGTTTCCATGCAAGCATGAAAGGACACTGATCAAAAGTGGTATGACCTTCCATACCTGGCCACAGACAATGCAATCATAGTGGTCCTCGACTACTCACCAGTGAGTGGCGTACGACCTAAAACTCGAAAACTGGTTCTAGCAAGTCTACAATGAAGCGTAAGAAGGAAGAGGCCAGACTAAAGATGGAAAAGTTGACCAAAAAGAGGAAGAAAGAGGCTAAGGACAAAGCCAAAGCAGAGCTCGCTACAAAAAAGTCGATAGAAGGGCAGGAAGAAGAGGAGGAGCATGACTCCAAAGGATTCAGAAATTTCCTTCCCTGGAGACAAAAGAGGAAGAGCGGCGATCTGAACAGGGAGGAGTAGACCCGGAGACTACTCCATTCTGGGTTAAGCGCAACGGGGAGCAGGAGAAAGTAGGTCTGTGAAAGAAATCCAAGGCTAGCAAAACATCCCTCAACCCAATCACCTTGAAAGAAGGTGATTTGAATGACATTGGCGATATAGTGAGGGATATGACCACGAACCTGTTGCAGCAGTTTGAGTAGCAGCAGAAAAAGACCTTGGATGCAATTAAAACAGGTCTGCACGAGCTGCAGATCCAGGCGTCACAGGTACAGACCAGTGTGGGGTGAAGCAGCATGACGTCAACTATTTTGGCACCTAGAACTTTAGAAGCAACAAAAATGGTGCACATGCTAGATCCTCAGGCCATAGTGCTACTAGATGGAGCACTGACTACAGAAGCAGAAGCTGATAGGGCCACTATCAGTGCCCTCAAGAGGGTTGGACTAAATTTGGCCACGCTTCCAAGTGAATCCCTTCACACCTTGCAAGATGGTGTGATCGTGGAACTTCGGGCTCTAGAACAACATGCCCTAAATGTTATTTGTGAGCAGAAGGTGAACAACGCTCAGTTGGTTGTATAAAAGAATTCTGCCATTGATCTTCTTAAGGCCATCACGGAAAAGAATGAGCACATGACCAAGGTGGTGACTGAGGCATGCAGGACTATTCTAGAGCTGGATATTCCTAAAGATGCACCAGTGGATGTGAGAATTCAGAAGCTCGCTGCCGGAGTGCGCGAAGCTGGGCCCAGCCTTCCACTCCACCAAAGGTTAAAGAGAAGTGCACGATCGTTGTCAAAGATACAATAGCAGTTGTAGATGCCGCAGTGAAGGATTGCATTGCGCTCTCTGAGCAGTCACTCGAAGTAGTCACCAGCCTACATAAGGATCCCAATGTGTAGAGGCTAGAAACAAAGGTGTGGGAGCTGTAGCAGATATATGATGAGGTTAAAGCGATGGCACGCACCATCGCCATTACACAAAGGTTAGCAAAGCTGTAGGAAGCAAAGGCATTAAAGGAATATGTGGATGCAACTCAGCGCAAGGAGGTAGTACTGAAGGAAAAATTGGGGCCTTGGCTAGAGGAAGCCTATGCACTCACTACCTCCATTGAAGGGAAATTGGCTAGTCTGCAAGCGACACAACAGACAATACAGGCAGACAGCGCGGGGGCAGCGACGGGGTAGCTGGTCGAGCGGGTGAAGCAGGTGGAAACACAGTGCACCGCCAAAGTTGCAGTGGTACAGGTGGAGCTAGGAGGTCTTCATGACAATATCTCTGCATCGGTCGAGTGACTCAAGGCGAGTCACCAGATTTGTGTTGGGGGCCTATTGGGAATGGGTCCCCTGGGGTCAATTTTGGGGTCAAAAGCCCAAGATTTGGGACTAAAGGCCCAAGTTTTGTATAAATAATGTAAAGTATCCACATTTTGTGGTTGCGGAGTGAGAAGATGTAAACAGTCAAAAAGGGTTTCTGCCCTTAGTTTAGATAGTTTGTGCGACCTGATGAAATCTGCCCTTGGTCCACGGGCCATGGGAATGTATAAAAAGGGACTCTTAGAAGAGTCTAAGAGTAGTAAGTAGAGTTCCAAGTAAGTTTTTGGGTTTGTGAGAGCTAAGAGTGAAGAGTATTAGCATAAGAAGAGGATCTGCAGCTGAGTGCACAGAGGCCTAGCGTAGAAGTCTGCAGCTGTGTGCATAGGGTAGTCAGAGTCTGTACTGGAAATCTAGATTATCAATAAAGAGAAGTATTCTGGAATTACCTGTGTATTTTACTTTTGTTAATTACATGCGATTATGTTACGTTGAACACTGGGTTTATGTTTTAATGCTATTCTGATGCGCCAATCTATATGTTTCTCTTTGTTATATGAATGCAAGCAAAGATATATGTTTACGCGAAGATAGTCATAATTACACGTTAAGATTGTATGAAACTAAGATAATCTGAGTAAATACAGAAGTAAGAGTAATTACAGAGGTGTGCAAGTACCTGATCTATCTATTTAGGGTACACGAAGGATAGTCGTAGACCTTCGCTGGGGACTCCAAGATGATTAAGAAAAGTACATTGATAAGCCCTAAAGGGCTTATAGGCCTACGCAAAGGAAGGGTTAGGGTATAGAAACGACATCACAACCATCTCAGGGTGCAGAAAATTGGTTCCTGCAACCCCCATACTACTTCGGGTGAGACTTCAGTCCACGCTCTGTGATTGATTCTGAAAGGGCTAGTAGTGTAGGGATTTTCTTGGCTACTTAACACTGAACCTAGGTTAGGGCCCATCAAGCCAACAACTACTAGATCATGTACCTGATGAGAGAAAATTGCAGCTGCTTGATTTTCTTGAATATTTTGTTGACCACTATCCTCTTGGTTGGGGCAGCCACTGACACTACTTGGCTCTTTTACTTTATCCTAGATGGGCCTAAAGGGGGAGGGAGACTTATTTTATTTGAGTGTTGTAGGCTTAAGGTAATTGGGATCAAAAGGAACCTTTCCCTTATCAGTTAGCTTAGGAGGCTCTCAGGAAGGAGTACCTTCATTTTGATCTTGCCCACGATCTCTTTCTGGATGACCTCAGATAGTATTTCTTGTGCAGCTAAGCCTGCATGAGATCAACGAATTATTTATAGTAATCATCGATCTCATCATCATTCAACATTGCGTCAATATCCTCCTCCTCTTCTTCATATGCACTGAGTTCTTGTTCTTTATCAGAGAAATAGGAACATAAGTTCCCCTGAACCTTATTTGCATTTGGTGTCTATTTCTCTGGATCATATTCTATATATAGTGGAGGATGAGTGTGATCTTTCTATTCTTTCTTTGCCCCTTGCAATATTTGTAGGAGAGGTATTTTTTATTGGGGATTTAGATATGGATTAGAAGCCTGGACGTTTTTTCGGTTTATACTTTCTAACTCCAGTTTTTATAGTCTATAAAAGAATTTATTTATTAACCTCTCCATCTCTTCTATCTTCTCCTCCATGTCTTGATAGTGGAGTCATCAGAGTGTTTACAATTAAGATTCAAGTAGGGGAGTCACCAGGGTGTTTATAATGAAATTCATAGAGTGGATTCGCCAAGGTGAGAGATCTTCAACCCACACTTCCCTTTCTCACCTGACATAGGGAATGTAAAGAATTGTCGTACCTAGGGAAAAATATTTTATTTCGTTCATCCAAAACAACACCAGAAAGATGTTGTCACTTTTTCTAGTACCTATGGTACAAGTGCTTTGGGGGATATAGAAAGCTTCCTAGAGACATCCTTTGGGTTGATTGTAGACCAGTGCCTAGGATATCTTAGATAAAGGAGTGCATGGAATATTATCAGTGAGGGGTTTCTTTTGCTCATAGATTTTCATGTAGTTTGGAAAGATAATAAAGGGAGGATTGATTCAATAGTCTTTCATCAAGGTGAACTCAAACAGATACATGGATCCAAATATAGGGGGTGAATTGGGCTGATCCCAAAGAGGAATATCTTGTTCTAATGGCTAACACACAACAATGAGCAACTTAATATTGAAGTTGTAGTAAAGGTGAAGAGGAGTAGAGAAAGGAAGGAAATAGATGCATAGGGTTGTAAACAAGACAAAATCCTAAGTAGCAATGTTTCGATAGAAGGATGGAAAGCAGAAGAGATGGAATGATAGGAATTGCGGAGCACAAATTAAGGTTTCATGCTCTATAGCTCATGGATACACTTATCGCTAATCAACATATGTAAATATGTGCTCTTAAAGGGACATAAGTAAATATTTTAATAACATAGGTACTGTTACTACTTAGTAGTATACATATAACCATAAGAGAATGAGACCGACAACTTTATTACAAAATTTCAGTAGAAGAGAAAGATACATGAAATGAAATTTACAGAGGGGAAAAAATATTGCTTACAACCATGATTGGAATCACAAAAGAGTTTCATTAATCATCAAAATGAGTCCAATATACCATTCCATTACATTTATCCATACATCACTCAAGTACCTCATGAACAGTCAATTAGAACCAAAGTGGAATCACAAAATTTGGTCCATTGCGAGTGCCGAATTCCAGAACCTCTATTAAGTGTTTCTTCCCCCTATTTATAAGAAGAGGGGGAGCTTTGAATTAATAAATAAAATATCCCATCTCAAGCCCCAGCTGTCTCGGTGTTCGAAGGCTGTTGCCCACAATGATTTGATTTAGATTTGATTATGTTCTTGAAAACATAATAATAAGAAAAAGGAAAACAAAATTATGATGGGAAGAAAATATATCTTAGACAACCTTGTTACGTCCTCTCCTTAGGCCACGTCTCTGCCTCAATGATCCGGCCAGTCTGTTTGTTTCTTTCACCTTAACTATTTGGCTTCACCACTCTTTGGAGTTGGTAGCGATCAACTATGTTGACTTGTCTTAGAGTGGAAGCAGAGATCGATCTCAAAGTCCTGCATTGTATGACTGAGTGGAGCTCCATGCTAAGGCATTAAGTCTTCCTTGAGCCCCATAATAATTTACCACCGCTCCATGCTTTCATTTAATTCTGTAGCTGTCGACCCATACACCTTCAAAGCTCTGTACCATGTTATCGGAATGAAACATGCATCATAAAATAACCATGGTGTGATATCAAGGATTCTCCAGTATGGGAACTTACATTAGGGGATTTTTGAGGTCTACAATGGGCCTCCTAAGGAAATTATAAAATAATAGAGGAAATAATAAAATAAGATTAGATTACATCATCAAATTTTAGAGGGAAAAAAGACAAAACTACTTTTTCAACTTATCTCCCTAAGTTATTACTCAAATTTCGAGTGGGAGTACTCGTTGGATGCAAAATTTTATTCCTCATCCAAGGAGTACCCATGTTTCATACTTTCAATGGACCCTGCTACACGAAAAATGAGAAATACATGAAAAACGTGATTGCAATCATGTTTTTTCATGTATTTCTCATTTTTCGTGTAGCAGGGTCCATCGAAAGTATGTAACATGGGTACTCCTTGGATGAGGAATCAAATTTTGCATCCAACGAGTACTCCAACTTGAAATTTGAGTAATAACTTAGGGAAATAAGTTGAAAATATGAGTTGAAAAAGTAGTTTTATTATTTTATTATTTTTTAATCTTTTTACTTTTTTACTCCGAAAATGGTGAATCATCCCCATGGTTGACATCATCATCCTGAATCCTATTGGTTCTTATAAAGTTTATTCTGGTTCTACATTTTTCTTAGGAGACCCATTTTAGACCTCAAAAATCCCCTAATGACACTACAAAACATTGCGAAACAATGAATTATGATCCCCTTTGGCCCCTTTTTCTTTGATCCCTTTCAGTACTTTTTCGTCATACGATCGAGGGCTATGATTGGGTGCTTAGTCAAATATCGAAGCTCAGAAAATTGGGACTTCACAAAGAACAGGATTCATGAAACAACGAATGCCACTCACCTTTTTTTCTTAGCTCTTGGCTCTTCAGCTCTTCCTTCGATCATAGACCAACCCCTATATCAGAGGTTTTCAATCGACAATTTCCAATCGGTGATTTAACTTTGGCGCACAACACTTCACTTCAACAATTGTTGAACTATGATCACCTTTTCTACTTAACCATTGGTCCTTTTGCACTCCTTGTGACTATAGGCCAACCCCCATATCGAAGCCCCCCAATCGGCGATTCCCTTTTGAGGCTCAACACGCTGCAACTGCAAATCCCTGATATCTGATGTGTGACCTCATTACTACCATGCGACGCTTCCTGAGTGGTGACATGTGTCACATAGATATGTCCCCATAGGACCTGAAAATGTCAGACCAGCATGTCATGTGTCAACCATACTGCCATGTCAAGGTGACGTTAGCCACCACGTGTCCCTTATTGGAACCAATCATATTCATCCACGTGCCCCCCAAGAGGAGAGAGAAAAGGCTTTCCCTCTTCTAGTTTTGTGACTAAATTCCTTTGTAAATGCCTCTTTGGACTTTCCAAGTGCTTTAACATTGGAGACTTAATCCCGAAAAATTTAAACACAATCGGAACTTCATGTGATATCACAACTTTATAAGGTTGTCACATGTTTGATCGTCGATTGCAATGTGCCAATCTCTGATGCTCTGATGCCTTGGACCTCTGATATGCAAGATCACCGATGTGTGGGATCATCGACATGCGGGATCGTCGATGTGTGGGATCGTTGATATGACAGGACCCGAGATTTTACCCTTAGGCATTTTCTTTTTGTTTTCTAGTTTTCAAAAGGGCAACTTCAATCTACTCTAACTTTTGATTTTGGAGTCCACTTGAGGAGTTCCATATACCATTGGAAAGATAATTTCGTGAATAATCCATTTGAGGGGGTCTAATGTAGATTTTAGGGCTACTATTTCTTGAAATATGGATGCAAAATTTTCAATTCAGGAAAATATACATACCAATGACATCACATAACCAGAGAATCACATGCATATAACATGCATCAATAAATTAGCAAGGAAATCACACATGCAACATATTACCTACAAATTAATCCATATATAGTTGTTGATCCAATTGTTTCCTTTCTCTTCCCTACTTTCCTTTGCCTTATTTCTCCAAATCCAAGTGAATACTAGAGTGCTCCAAGCATGCTCCAAGAATGCTCCAAGATTTCGATAAGTGTGCAAGAGTATGAGAAAATGACAGAATGAAAGGAGAAGTCAAATCAAAACTATTAAAAAGCTACCAATTTTTCATTTGAAGCCTTTTTATCATTTATGTCTCTATTTTCTTAATTTTCCTTCATTTTTCCTCTAATTTCCCTTGCATGCAAATATATGTCTCTTCACCTTCCTTTTCTCCTATTTTCCTTTATTTTTTATAAATAAAATCACAATTATTACCTCTTTTCCTTTTCCACTGCCTTTGGTAATTTTCATAGCCATTAATTAATCACAAGTGATGCCCACTAAAGTGTCTTGCCCAAAATTCAACTTGGAATATGTGTCTCGTGACCTTGGTATTATTTTATTTACATGGAAAATCTATAAGTGTTTTTTACAGATATGTATTTGTGAGTCGAGTTACTGATGTTTGAGAGTTTGTATGAGATTTGAGTTGGTTGCAAGACGTTTATGTTGATGTTGTCCTTAGACCAAATATGAAAATGCATGAAATGGTGGTCCAAAATTTTTGTGGAAGTTGGGGCCTCTGGAAAGTGGTGGCTTGTTAAAATAAGGAGTTGGAACTTCCTAGCTGGTAGAGGCCAACAAATTTATGTACAGGGAGTTGGGGCTTCCTACCTGGTAGAGGCCAATAAATCTATGTAGAGGGAGTTGGGGCTTCCTAGTTAGTGGGATTCAACAAGCCAATGTAATCATATTGAAGAATAATAAGAAAGAAAAGAAGTAGATAAATATAATGGTTTTCCTCCCGGAAGGGTTTCCACCTAAATATAGGTGTTCTATGTGCATATTGTTCTTGATGCTTATGTATTGGTTCTTGTTGTTGCTCTTATATGTGATGAAAAATGTTTTAAGAAAGTAAATTATTAATTTTTTTAATAAGCCTCACTACTGATTTACCGTCCCCCTCTCAGTAGTGATATGGTTACCAACAATTGTTATTAGAGTGGGTGCTTCCAGTTGCAACAAAGGAAGGGTTGTAATCATGGGAGAAATACTTCAATTCAAAAGAAATTATTTTCTTGATGAGTTTGGATACTGAAATCAAAAAAGATGGTGAATTAGGTATTACATTTTTCTTCATTTGTGAAAATGAATGTAATTATACATCTATGTGTACATACGTTGGTACAAATAATGAAGATGGTGTTCATGAGGATATCTAACCAAAGGATGATAATCATTCAATTGAAATTCATTTCCCAAGTGTGAGAGTAGTTTATTGTCAGGTGGAGAAATCAAGTCTAGAAAATGAAGTTGAATATCAAATCAAGCCTTCTATTAGTCCAAGTTATCATGAGGAAAATTTGAGTTGTTCATCAAAAAATGTTGAAGATGAAAAAGAATATAATAGTGGCGCTTGAAGTTGAGATTGAATCAATTTTGGTAGAATTAAAGAAGCTAAAAATTGAAAATAAGGATCATAAGAAGTTATTACAAATATTTGATGAGAAGGAATATGTTTTCAAAGAAGAAATTATCATATTAAAAAACCATCTAGCAGAATTAAGAATAATTGAAGAAATTTTGGTCAACCAGCTAAACGAAAAAGAAAATCAATGTGAAAGTTTGTAACTTGAAGTAGTTTCATTAAGAAGTGATCTAGAAAAGAAAACCTCTTAGTTGAAATTGCAAAAGAGCAGCCAAAGGTCTCCTTCTGTTGAATCATATTTTTCTTCATAAGGGAGAATACAATTTAGAAATAGCTACAGACAAACCAGAAGATAACAACAGTAAGAAGAAAGGAATCCAACAATGGAATAATAAGCCAAGGAATGAGCTAAGAAAAGTACTTTCATCAAGAAGACCCTTTTCCCCTTTGGGAAATTTCGAGTGTTTCAATTTTCATAAATTTGGGTGTGTTTCAACTAATTGTCAAAGCAGTCAAATTTGGGTTCATCAACAAAATATGCAGCTAAAAAGAAAGCTCTCTCAAGAAAGTAATCAAGAAATATTTCTCCCCTCATGAAGATCATCTATTGTCGGGTATAACAATTTATTTTATGGCTATTACTTTACTTGTAATATATTTGGAAATAAGGAAATGGATTGCAAATCTCATGCAAGGAAAAAGGATGTAATGAATGAAAGATAGAGATATGATGCGATCAATAGAAAATATGATCCTTTTGCTTCATTTTGTGGTCACATAAGATGTTATACTTGTGACAATTTTATTGACATGGAAAGAGGCTACAAATTGTTCATCTTTCCAATGAAATCCAAGCAAAAAGAAGGCTCGTTTAATAAGGATCAACACATCAAAGTATGGAAGAGAAAAGAAGATGAAAATATCATAAAGAAGCCTAGTAAATTATGGAAGAAGAAAGTGTAGCAAGTGACTTAAATTGAAAATTGAAGTCATCTTGATCGTATGGGGAGCGTATGGTAGCATCATGAGTTGTAAGAAGGACCATCGAAGGTGCATTCATAGAAAAAACATTATGTGTGCTAAAGTAACTAAAATACAAAGACAAATCTATAGGATATGAAGAAAGTGCATGAGCTTCAGGGAAGCTACACACGGAGGTGAAGGTTTTCATTTCAATTTTTTTTTACCTCTAATTAAATTTGATGATTGTTAGTTCAACTATGTACGTTCATTGATAGCCTTTGGAGAAGCTTTTTGTTTAAAAATAACTTCTTTTTTAGGCAACCATAAAAAAATGTTAGCAACAACCATTTATTTATAACAACAACTGTGTATGTAAACAATGTCAACCCCTCAGGGGGAGAGTCACTACTACATATAGGACTAAATTAAAATGTCATAGTCTAGTGATATGGCCCATATTGTTGCAAAGCTCAAGAAAAATGTCATTTTTTTTTAGTTTTTCCAGTGTAAAGTCCTCGTGTTCGTTGCAATTTCAGAGACCTATTTATATGGAGTCATAATTGCAACGAACTATTTCTAGGTCGACTCAATTGGGATGTGAAATGTTGTTTATCGCAATTGCAACTACCAGTTTTGGCACTCAGAATTATATATAATTTATATTATATATATATATATATATATATATATATATATATATATATATATATATATATATATATATATATATATATATATATATATATATATATATTAAAATACATGTTCAATTTTGCATAACTCATTTGTTTCCAACTGAGCTCTGATGTCACAAATTGATGAACATTGCCTTGAGCTTAGAGGAATTGAACCGTGACTACTCCTTGCTCCAATTCTTTTCCCTGAGCTCCGTGTTCGTGCCTTTCTCCTTGTTCCATGTTGTGAGAAAAAAAGGTTGCATTGTACCTACTCATTCTACTATTGCATCAGAGTAGACAAAAAATGGCTAAGCGCAAAGTGGTAATGTCAATGATACCCAAGTTCCATGAGTATTTTGACATAAATTTTTTTTAACTAAAATTTGAACCACAATTATAGACTTTGGTAAAAACCATTCCATGAGTATTTTGATACAAATTTTATTTAACTGAAATTTGAAATGTGATTTCAGTTTGAACTTGGCCATTATTTTGTGCCCCGCCTTCCTCCTTCTCCCTTCACTGCTTCTTGAACCTTCCCACTGATACCTTTTCTACTTCACTCAAATCAAATGACCCTTTCCACCCATATATTCAGTGTGTGAATTTGACTTGGTCATTCTGCCTGGTGGAGAATGCAAGTGGTCATCAATGATTCTCCAAAGCTCAGCTCATGAGTCATTTACTGTTGGGGCCTTCGTTTAAATTTTGAGAATGTTTTGACAAATTTTGACTGACCAAGGGACAAGAAGGATATGGGTGGTAGGAAGGGTTGGCTGGCAGAACAAGTAGTTGTGCAAGAGTTGCGGCAAGGTGCCAGCGGGAGGCAAAGGCAGTCGAGGGGAAGAAATGGTAGTCCAAGTAACAGAGAAGGGATATAAAAAGAGAATACCAAGAAAGGAGAAGGGTTAGAATCAGAAAGGTTAAGGGAAGGTGAAAAGGATTCTTTGTGCGGCCAACGAAAGGGAAGATCGCAGGAGCTGAGAAGACATGGTCCATGAAGTTGCACAATACCCACAGAACTGACCTAGGTATTTTATGTAGTTGTTTATGGCGGAAGCCGAGTGATGTTGTAATGGTTAACTATTATGATTAATATAAATATCTGCTAAGATCAATTGCAGTTTATTATGTATCTGGGCCTTGTGTATGAGGGATCTTTAAACTTTTTTTGAATGACTTAACAATTGCATGTAATCGGTAGTTCGTGTGACATCATGAGTATGTTGTTATCTCTGTGTTTTATATAATGTATTCATGTATTTGATCGAATGCAACTCGGTTAAGACTTTCATGACTCCATGTTGAACCCTTCTCCCTTTTGGTCGCAGCACACCTCAGGTGAGACTCCTTGCCCTTTGGGGTAAGGTGAAAATGTTGGCGTTGTCATATACTACAACAGACCATTGTTGGCCTCCTGTGCCCGAACCTAGGGTCTTCCCCCTAATGACTCTCACGAGCCAACAAATGGTTCTGTTGCCAGGACTCGAAGGTACGAGAACTGGTTCAGACTATGGTGTCGAGGATATTTAAAAGAGAGATCAGGGATTGGTGGAACCATAGAGTAGATCAGTTTGTAGCGGAGCAGGCTACCCGTAGAAGTCAACCGATCAACAAGGTAAGCGAGGAAATTTTATATGCTGACGACACTAATGATCAGTATGAAGTTCCTGAAGGATCTGTACAATTGGTTAAGAAGGCTGAAGAGATAGACTCACCCAGGTGGATTGGCAATAACTTGCCGAAGATGGACCCCGTCGGATGTCGCCCTGCTGCAAAAGTTGGATAATGATCTGACTAGAGCAATCGAATTTTTGGTAAGGACTACGGTGGATGGATACGTAGTCGAGTTTGCCACGAAGAGTTATTAGTCTTTTTCAAAAGTAGAATTTGTGTTCGAAATGGGACTGAGAGGTGAGTTGATGAGGGAAGTCTTGACGTGGATCAAGATGTTTATGGTGGAAGAAGGATTGTTGTCTTCACCCATTGTGGGGATTGCAACGTAAATTCTCGTTACCAGGGGGAGACGTAGAGGGGTGAATGCTGTCGGTTGAGGGATAGAGATGCTACTAAAGAGATGGATGTTGAAGAACTAAAAAAAGCAAGAGATGTTAGGGTGCAGAGAAGGGAATTGCTAGCGGATAAGTAGCAGGCGAGGGTGATCCAGAGTGTAGGGAAGAAAAGGATGGGGCCCCACCAAGTAGGAGTGGTGAGGGGAAAACCCTGAGTTGAAGAGGAAGGAGAAGACGGTAATGGGCAAAGCGAGAGTGGTGAAGGAAGATGGAAGAGTTGGAAAAATGGGGACGGACCTTCCATGTAGGTTGCAGAATATTTATCACAAGTACAGGTTGCGACAGATGGATAGTAAAGAAAAGAGGCCACATGGGCGTGAAGAAGGAAGCAAGGAGGATATGGGTGAGGTGATGAGGAGGTTATTCAGTGAAGAGGAAGCATCCATTAAGAGTTAGCAGCAATACCCCTGAGACATAGGTAGCGTTTCCCCTGATCTTCCCCTGGTACTTTATCACAATCTAGAGGAATTTATTATTAGCTTAGCTAAGGCAGTGTGGGTATATAGCACACGGGAGAAATATCGAGTCCAATTCAACATTGGGAGCAGCACAGGAACCAGTAATATCAGTAACTTAGGATTACAGGGATCCCAACAGCCGGGGAGAAAGGGGTTCATGCTGATAGCGCCTACCCAGATAAATATGGCGAGATCTTTTACCAAATACCCCGAATTTGCGGGAAGAGGAAATGAGGATGTAGAGAAGCACTGGTATCTCTGTGAAGCTATTTGGAGGGCCTGTTAGACTCCAGACAATGTAAGGGCAGTAGAATTCCAAACCATGCTAAGAGAAAGGGCTCTGCGCTGGTTTATAAAGTGGGCGGAGCAGAATCAGAACCCCACAGTAGATGACATCAAGAGAGGATTTGTGCAGGAGTTCAAGGTACCGCAGACGGATCAGCAAGGGCTATCGGAACTTTGGGAGATTAAGTAGAGGGAAGGAGAGACGACTTGGGAGCTTATGCAAAGGTTTAAGGATGCCATTGCCAAGTTGAGTTACACTCTAGACCCAAACCACCAACGGGATTGGTTCATTAAGGCACTATTGCCTTTGACCAAAATGCCACTAACACAATAGAAGATAGGAACCCTCCAGGATGCGTTGCAACAAGAATCACACATAGAAGCTATGGCGGGATACCCACATGAGTATAGGGGAGGGGCGAGCCTGCAAGACCCATCGATTTTAGGCCTACAGAACCAGATCATGACCTTAATGGAGAAATTGAAAGATATTCAACTAGTGCATCCAACTAGACCCAACGTTTGGTGCAACCACTACATGGTGAAGGGGCACGTCGTGACATAATGCCCGAGGTTGCGAGGAATTAGTCATGTAAGTGGAGTTGCGGGGTCAAGAGCCCAACCGACTGTGGGAGTTACGGTGGTGGGAACACAAGGAGCCTTCCCAGGGAGGAATACTCGGGACTTTTATGAAGTTTGTAGGGCATATGGACACCTGCCACGGATGTGCCCCATTTTGCAAAAGTACTCTAGAGTCCCTAATAATACCTACTGTTAGTTTTATGCATCAACAACCCATCACACTGATCAGTGCTGAGTGTTAGATGCCCTAGTAGAAAGGCTGGATAGATCCACGTTCATGGTCAATGAATCGAACCGGGGGGGACGACGAGGAAATGGGCGAGGGGGAAGAACAGGGGGAAGAGGGCCTGTGAGGTATTACAATTGCGATCAGGAAGGGCATGTTTCTAGAGAATGTCTACTACTGAGGAGACCCTGGTGCTCGCAATGTTGAATTAATACCCATGCAATGGAGGAATATCCTAAACTCATTGCAAAGTGGGAAGAAAGGACCAGACAGAGAGGGACGAACTTGGTGAATGCTAAACCACAGACTGATGATGGCCTCCCCGAAACCAATATTAATATAGTTACCAGGAGAGGGAATAAGACAGGGGAGGATCACTACACAGAGGACCCCCACTTAATCCTTAAAGTGATGTCTCCATAGAAGGGGTATCAGACCGAACGCCAAAAGCAGTACTATTAGGAGGTAGCTAAGTTGTTTGAAGGGATGACCATGGAGAAGGATACTAAAATACCGCGAAACCACATGCCTAATCACACCCAGCCAATTGGAGAATGGTTTAAACTGTTCTTGAAAATTGTTGAGGATGAAGACATGCTGAAGGAATTGAGAAAAAGTCTAAAGGCTACGGTATCCCTGGAGGAAGAGGAAGTGGATCGAGCAGGTGCATGGTTTCCAGATGATCTGAATTGGATCCATGAAAAATAATCAAATTACCATGACTGTATCAGATCAAGACAAAACTTTGAATTCAAATAGCACAGAGCGATCAGAAAAACCTCTGAACAGTGGCAGTTGCCAGCCAGCATGGAACGACGAGGACCTCGGCTAAAGCACGCTGACCGAGGCCTATGGAGACCACGCGGGAGGCGAAACTAGCAACTGGGAAGCCCAGATCGGGAAAAGGAGGCAGTTTCTGATGCATAATCGCGCATCGCTGGGTAAAACTCCTCGAGAAGGAGAGGCCCCAAGCTCTCGATCACATGGAAGCCAGGAAAACCATGGGGAAAAGCGCTAAAGGCTAAAGGCGAGACCCGTGCTCCAAAACCGACGATATTTATCGGGGGCACCCTTGGGTGGTAAGTGGATTTGGAGAAAAACGATCGATTCCACTCAGCGCCTGACGCATGGCAGGCGGAAGAGAGAGAAAACCTCCGCTCATTGCACGCTAACGGTTGAGCAAGTCAACCACGCGAAATGAGCAAATGGCGTCAGATCTGGGGGCTCTAGATCTAACAGCTGAGATCACACCCAATGGAGAAACTGGAATTGACAAGGGATTAAGCCATGATCTATAAGAATTTGAGGTCCGATTTGACTACTGAGGTGGTGGACTAGTCATTTCCCGATGTAACCAAAGAATCGAACTGATGAGGAAGAGCTGGCACAATTCATAGGAGAACAAGTGGGCACTCCCTGTGAGCCATTGATGATGACGCCGAGACAGGGAACTCCAAGCGAGCAGCAGCAGGCGATCCGATGGGGGCGGAAGGGGAATTGAATAGTCATGAGATTGACTAGCTTTAAAGCCATTAATAGACAAAGCGGAAGGGATAGAAGAAAAGGAAGAAGAAAGAGAAAACAAAGAAGAGACAGTGAAGCAAAGAGCAGAAAGATAGAGAGTTGAGCTGACCTATAGCATAAGGCAACATCGAGCCATCCTTGAGAGGTTCTGTCGGGAACTGAGCAGCACATTGGGCTCCTCCCATTAAAGACCAGAGAGGTCAAGAGCTGGTAAGACAAAGAGTCTGTGTACTCTAGTGGCTTGGGGAATCCAAGAACCACCTTGCCAAGCAATTATGTTTCAGGAGACTCAGAATGAGCTCCTCATTGCAATTCTCTGCTTTAAAGACACAATAAAAGAAGGCCACCATTGAAAGCTAGACTGGAGATGTAACCCTTGAAAATAGGGTGAACTCCTTATTAATTGTTGTGTTCTTGTATTTGCTTACTTTGTTTCTCTTGTTGTTTTCCATATTTCCAGTGTCTATGTATTTCGCAATCTGATCGATCTGTTGCCTAAAATGACATAGACACACACCAGCACATGAGTCTGTAATACCTTCATTCATTAATTCTTTAACTGAGATCACTCACAGGGTGATTTTTAGATCAAGTGGTATCAGAGCTCTAGGTTGTAAGGTTAGACAAGCTTGTGTTGGTTTAGCTGTTGAATGCTCACTAGATCAAAGCTCAAATTAGGAGAAGGAGAGTTGGTCAAAACTAATCCTGAAATTGGGAGAGTCTATCCTTGGAAGACAATGTCAGAGGAAGGTTCTGTGGGGCTAAACCCTCAATTCATAGAAAGTTTGCTAGCTATAAAGTCCATGGTAGAAGAAATGTATAGGGACTTTAGAAAGCACAAGGATGAAGATTCATCAGGCTCTAAACAAGACAAAGAAGAAGATGAGTCTCATTTCTATGACCACTCAAAAGGAAAAGGGAAAGAGGAAAGCTTCCTCACACCTCGTAATAGCCCTGTGCATAACAAGAAAGCATTTTTTATCAAACTAGATGTTAAATTTGATTTTCCTATTTATGATGGAGAGCTAAATGTGGAAAAGTTGGACAATTGGATTAGACAAATTGATGTTTATTGTAGAGTACAGAACATTGACTTAGACTATAGCAAGATTCAGCTGGCAAGCCTATGCCTAGGAGGCACTACCTTGGTTTGATGGGAAGGCAGAACCCAAGCTGATATGAAAAGACATGGTAAGACCATCTCAGTCTGGAGTGAATTTGTTTCTGCAATCAAAAAGCAGTTCTATCCATTGGCCTACATGCAACAAGCCATGATGAGTTGGCAAACTCTTCAGCAGTTGAAAGGTCAAAGTGTGCATGGGTACACTCAAGAATTTAGAAAGAGAGCATTGATTCTAGGAATCTCATTAGACTCACCGGAGACTCTTTTGAAGTACATTGGTGGTCTACACAACTACATAAGGCATACCATCCTCATGTTTAATCCCACTAGTATAGATGAGGTATCTGTGCAAGCTACTAATCTAGAAGCTAGAGGAAAGAATGGAAATCCAGAAGTTAGGGGACCATCCCAACCCATTGCAAGCTAGAGCAAGGAGAAAAGAAAGAAGAAGTGGAAAGCAAGGAAGGCTAACACTGCACAGAAAAGCAAAGCTTCATGCACTCACTGTAAAAAGGATGGGCATGATGATGAGCATTGTTGGATTCTGCATCCAGAGCTGAGACCTAAGAAGTTCGAGGGCAAGAAGAAGAAGACTGTTGCAGCTATTCAGAAAGATTTGGGATCAGACTCAGGAGATGAAACAACCATTGCAGCCACAGGTATAAAAGGTAAGAATTCTGAAGCATCTACTAGTAACTCTTGCTCAATCTATTAATGATGAAGAAAATGAGAGAAAAAGACATGAGCTTTTCCATATTCGAGTTGTTTCCAAATATCAAAAGATTGATACTTTGTTTGATAGTGGCTCACAAGTAAATCTAATTTCTGAAGCAATTGTAAAGAAATTGGAATTAGCAACTACACCTCACAAGAAATCATACCCATTAGGATGGTTGAATGATAAAGCACAACTACAAGTGACTAGACAGTGCAAACTCAAGTTTTCTTTTGGGTCAGCATTTGTAGATGAGGTTGAGTTAGACATAATTCCTTTGGATATATGTGGAATTGTTTTAGGAAGTCCTTACTTGTATGATAGAAAAGCTATTTTCTATAGAGCTGAGAACAAGTATCTACTTGTTAAAGATGAAATCAAATACTTCGTAAGAGCTCATAAGCTCAAGAATAACTATACTCTCATAAACTCAGGGCAGATGAAAAGAATGATAAATTCATGCAAACAATTCTTACTGATGGTTGTAAAGGAAAAGAAACCTGATAAAACCAATGTATTTGAGGGCTGTAATGCTAAACAGCAAGCTGATATAGAAAAGGTTGTTTCAGAGTATGATGTCTTGTTTCAAGAACCTAAAGGTCTGCCACCCAAAAAGGAAATAGTACATGATATTATTTTGTAGCAAGATGCTCCATTGCCTAACATTGGAATGTACAGGTTGTCTACTTTAGAGAATGTTGAAATCAAGAAGCAGGTGCAGGAGTTGCTCGAGAAAGGGTTCATCAGACCTAGCACATCACCATGTGGGTCACCAATCGTTTGGTGAGAAAGAAAGATGGCTCGTGGAGAATGTGCATTGACTACCGAGCGCTGAACAAGATAACAATAAAAAATCGTTATCCCCTTCCTTGCATAGATGATCTTTTAGATCAATTGAAAGAAGTTGTTTATTTCACCAAGCTAGACTTGCACAGTGGATACCATCAGGTCAGAGTTGCAGAACAAGATGCATGGAAGACTACTTTCAAAACAAAGCAGGGATTGTATGAGTGGCTGGTTATGCCTTTTGGCTTAACTAATGCCCCTGCTACTTTCATGAGATTAATGAATGATGTACTCAAACCTTTTCTTGATGATTTTGTTATTGTGTATCTAGATGACATTCTGATTTTTAGTAAAATGTGGGAAGAACACTTAAAGCATGTTAAGCAGACACTAGATGTTTTGAAAAGAGAAAAACTTCATGTTAAACTCTCAAAATTTGAATTTGGCAAAACATCTCTAAATTATTTGGGTCATATAGTAGCGGGTGGTGAATTGAAAATAGATCCCTCTAAGGTGGCAGGCATTGTAAACTGGCCTGAACCCAAGTCTGTACAGAAGTTAGAAGCTTCTCACGAGTAGCACAATATTGGAGGAAGTTCATTTCTAAGTTTTCCTCAATTGTAGCTCCTTTACATGTTTTAACAGGATTGAACAAGGTGTTTCAGTGGGGAGGAAAACATCAAAAAGCCTTCAACACCTTGAAAGAAAGGATTAGTACAACATCTGTGCTAGCACTACCTAATCTGCAAAGACCATTTGAGATCCAAACAAATGCCAGTGACTATGCCATTGGAGCAGTGTTGACACAACACGGTAAACCCATATGTTATCATTCTGAGACTTTTAATCATGTAGTAGTTAACTATCCTACATATGATAAAGAATTGTATGCATTAGTTCAGAGTGTGAAAAAGTGGAAACATTACTTAATGGGCAAAGAGACAGTAATACATACTAGTCATCAACCACTTCAATATCTACACTCCCAAACTAAGTTGCAACAATCGAGACACTACAAATGGATGGGGTTTCTACAACAGTTTCATTTAGTCATCAGACATAAAAGGGGCATACATAACAAAGTTGCAGACATGTTATCTAGACCTATTATAAATACATCTACTATACTTAAGCATAATTCTATGCTACATGAAAGCTACATTGAACAATATGCTCAAGATATAGACTTTAAAGATGTATATGCAACTTTGAGTCAAGGAAAACGAATAGAAGAATTGGATTATCATGTGAAGGAATGACTCTTATATCATTGTGGGAAACTCTGCATTCCACAAACTAAGAGAGTAAAGATAATTAGAGAAGCACACACTTCTCTGATATCAGGTCACTTTGGGGTAAGTAAAACAGTTGCACAGCTGCAAAGATTTTGTTATTGGCCAAAAATGAATGAGATAGTTTCTAGATATGTAAGAGGGTGTACTATGTGTGCTAAAAGCAAGCCTAGCAATAGAAAACTAGGCTTGTACACTCCATTACCAATTCCTTCTCACCCTTGGGAAAGTGTTTCCATGGATTTTGTTGGAGGACTGCCTAAATCTAGGAAGGGTCATGATTATCTATATGTTGTTGTGGATAGGTTCAACAAAATGTGTATTTTGATACCTTGTAATAAACAAATTACAGCTGAACAAACTGCAAAACTATTCTTTGAACATGTATGGGTTCATTTTGGATTACCCACTTCCATTGTATCTGATCGAGACACCCGATTTGTGGGGAAGTTTTGGTCAAGTCTGTCAGAACTGATGAACACCAAACTAAAGAAAAGCACAGATTTTCATCCACAAATTTATGGCCAGATAGAAGTAGTCAACAGGAAAGTGATCCAGTTACTTAGATGATATTGCAGCAAACATCCTAAGCTTTGGGATGAACATTTGTGTTATGTGCAACATGCTTACAACAGAGCAAAACATTCTTCTACGCAGAGATCTCCTTTTGAGACTTGTTTTGGTTTCACACCAAGGTCTCCTTTGGATTTTGTCTTTGGTAAAGTTGCCACAGTTGATGGACACATTGATGTGGACAAGGCAACTAGGTTCATTGAACAAATCCAAGAGATCCACCAGGCAGTACAGGAACAGCTAGAAAAGAGCCAAGCCAAATACAAGGCTAGGCATGAAAAGCATTGAATGGAGCATAGTTTCCAGGTTGGTGACTAGGTCTGGTTGTATATCAACAATGATAGGATGCAAGGTGAAGGTAAGAAGCTAAAGCCTATCACGTATGGACCCTTCAAAATACTTGAGAAGATTTGTGAAAATTCCTTTTGCCTTGATCTACCAGCTTACATGCACATCTACTCAGTCATAAATGCATATTGCTTGAGATTGTTTGAACCCTCTCTAATTGAGGATCCTGAAGAGCAGAGTCAATTACCTTTTAGTGATGACCTGCTACCTGAATATCTTAATGAATTGCAAGAAGACACAATTTTAAACAGGAAGGTGAGGACGACATGTAGGGGAGATGTTGAGTACCTCAGAATTGGACTCAAGGGTTCAAAGCTAAGCAGTGTAATGTGGATAGGGATTGGACAAGTGAGACAATTGTACCCTCACTTAGTCGATGCTTGAAAACCAACTTTTGGTGGTCCAAAAGCTTTTTTAGTGGGAAGGCTGTGATCCGAATTGGATCCTCAAAAATAATCAAATTACCATGACTGTATCAGATCAAGACAAAATTTCCAATTCAAATAGCACAGAGCGATCAAAAAAACCTCTGAACAGTGGCAGTTGGTAGCCAGCATGGAACAACGAGGACCTTGGCTAAAGCGCACTGACCAACGCCCATGGAGACCATGCAGGAGACGAACCTAGCACCTGGGAAGCCTAGATCGGGAAAAGGAGGCAGTTTCTGATGCACGATCGTGCATCACTGGGCAAAACCCCTTGAGAAGGAGAGGCCTTGAGCGCTCGGTCGCATGGAAGCTAGGAAAACCATGGGGAAAAGCACTAAAGGCTAAAGGCGGGACCCGTGCTCCAAAATCAATGGTATTTATTGGGGGCACCCTTAGGCGATAAGAAGATTTGGAGAAAAACGAGCAATTTCACTCAACGCCCGATGCGTGGCAAGCAAAGGAGAGAGAAAACTGCTGCTCATCGCACGCTAACGGTCGAGCAAGTCAACTGCATGAAATGAGCGAATGGCGTCGGATCTGGGGGCTCCAGATCTAATGGCTAAGATTACGCCCGATGGAGAAACCCGAATTGACAGGGGATTAAGCCACGATCTATAAGAATTTGAGGTCCAATTTGACCGCTGAGGTGGCGGACGAGTCATTTCCTGATGTAAACAAAGAACCGAACCAACGAGGAAGAGCTGGCATAGTTCGTAGGAGGACAAGTGGCCACTCCCTGTGAGCCATTGATGATGATGCCGAGACAAGGAAGTCCAAGAGAGTAGCAGCAGGTGATCCGACGGGGGTGGAAGGGGAATCAAATAGTCATGAGATCGACTGGATTTAAAACCATTAACAGATAGAGCAGAAGGGACAGAAGATGGAAAATAAAAGAAAAGTAAGAAGACAGAGAAAACGAAGAAGAGACAGTGAAGCAAAGAGCAGAAAGATAGAGAGCCAAGCTGACCTGCAGCATAAGGCAGCATCGAGCCATCCCTGAGAGGTTTTGTCGGGAACTGAGCACCACATTGGGCTCCTCCCATTAAAGACCAGAGAGGTCAAGAGCTGGTAAGACAAAGAGTTTGTGTACTCTAGTGGCTTGGGGAATCCAAGAACACCTTGCCAAGCAATTCTGTTTCAAGAGACTCAGATTGAGCTCCTCGTTGTAATTCTCTACTTTAAAGACACAATAAAAGAAGGCCACCACTGAAAGCTGGACCAGAGATGTAGCGCTGGAGGATAGGGTGAACTCCTTATTAATTGTTGTGTTCTCGTATTAGCTTACTATGTTTCTCTTGCTATTTTCCACATTTCCAGTGTCTGTGTATTTTGCAATCTGATTGATCCGTTACAAAAAATGACATAGACACACACTAGCACATGAGTCTGTAATACCTTCATTCATTAATTCTTTAACTGAGATCACTCATAGGGTGATTTTTAGATCACCAAAGAAGGCTTCAAGAAGAGTGAAACGGAACAAGAGAAGAAGTGGTAAGGAGTTCTGAATCAATGCGCAAGTGGCAGGATTCCAGATAAGAGACACCATGTTAGACTTGGGGTCAGATGTAAACATCCTACCTAGGAAAACTTGGGAGGCAATGGGGAAGCCTCAATTAAAATACTTGCCAATTCAACTAAGAATGGCAAATCAGTACTGCATACTGCCAATTGGGAGATTGGAGAATGTAGAGGTTGATGTGGCGGGGGTGAAGATGCACACAAAATTTGAGGTGATTGACATCATGGGGGATAAGGACCCATACCCGACACTCCTGGGGATTGACTGGGCATACAAGAACTATGCGGTCATAGACTTGAAGAAAGAACTGATGATTTTTGAAGCAGATGAGTTAAGGGTGATCCAACCATTAGACCCCTACCAAGGGCCTAGGTTCACAGAACCAGCAGATGACAGGGATGAGCCAGGAGGGTTAGACCAACTATACATGCTCACAACAAGGAAGAGGGAGGACTACATCAACCCCATAGCCAGAGGATTAGTAATATGGGGAAGTATCCAAAGCTTGGAAGCTGGCTCATAAGCTGCATGGGATGCATGGCAATAGGGGGGATATGAATTGACCACTAGATGGTGTGCGATGATAAGCCGAGTAAACTAGGGAGAAATGGAGATAGATGACTACCTAAGGTACCATGGCCTTGAGCCAGTGGACACCTTCTTAGACAAAGTAGACTGGGAAGTAACAGAGGATCAAAGGATCTCCTATCTAAGTATCGGCCTCATGGAAACTCCGGCAAGATGGTGGAGAACACATTGCAATACACTGAAATATTGGCCGAGCGTCAAACAAACCATGAAGGAAAGGTTTTCCCAAGATGGAGATCAACCACAGGATAAGGGAAAATACAAGGGGGATTCAAGTCCCAAGGAGCACATCAAGGATTGCATGGTCAATTGGAAAAGTAGAGGAATGTTGAGGGATCGATGGGTACACACATTTATACATACCCTCGAACCTGTTCCCTGAGCGTGGTATGTCCAAGAGGAGCTCCGTCAGCAAACAACAGATTGGGATATCGTGGAGGCACAGTTTGTCAACAACTTCTCATTCAAAGGAGATGAGACACAAATGACAGGGCCACTCCAAGTAATAAAGGGAGTTTTGTTCACACCAGAGCCGTTGGTTGAAGGAGGGCCCGACGAAAGTTTTCTACAGTATTTTTATTAGATACAGTCGCTAGGATATGCAGTGTGCGATAGGTTAGACACGGGACTAGATGTCGATGATAGGATGGAGGGACTGAGACATCTAGCCTTCAGGGAAATAGAAGGGGAGAGGGATATCCAGGAGAGCCCCCTAACAGAAGGTGCTCACCTTCTACCAATGAAGCTGAGGAAGTAGAACGTTGGGTCAGAGGATAAGCCAAAGATAGCATCAGTGGGAGACTACTGGGATGAACAAACCACCAATAAATTTTTGACCTATTGCACGAATATCAAGACCTATTCTCGACTTCAGTGGCAGAACTTAAGGGAATAAAAGGAAACCTTGGGGAGATGAAAATTTTCTTGAGACCGGATGACCGACCAGTGAAACATAGACCATAAATATTAAACCCAAGGGTGAAAGAGAAAGTTAAGAGGGAAATTGACAAAATGTTGGAGGCAAGAATCATATTCCCAGTGGATGAAGTTGAATGGATAAGTTCAATAGTTATTCAGAACAAGAAGGACGCAACTGAAATCAGAGTATGTGTCAACTATAGGAGCCTGAATAACGCATGCATGCATGACCCGTTTCCCACACCCTTTAGCGATGAGGTCCTAGACAATGTTGTGGGGAACAAAGCATATTCGTTCACAGATGGTTTCTCAAGTTACCATCAAGTCAGAATAGCTGAAGAAGATAAGAGGAAAACAACATTCACTATGGAGTGGGGGTCATATGCCTACAATGTCATGCCATTTAGACTAAAAAATGCACCAACAGTCTTCTCAAGAATCATCATAGCTGCATTCAGAGATTATATTCATAAGTTCCTAGAAGTTTACATGGATGACTGGATAGTATACAGTCTATTGAAAAAACACACCAGCCTATTGAGAATAATGTTCGAAAGATGCAAACAATTGCAGATCTCCTTAAACCTCAAGAAATGTATCTTCACAGTCCCCTTTGGAAATCTATTGGGCCATATCGTCTGCAAGGATGGAGTATGTGTAGACCCTGCAAAGGTTGTGACAATTATCCACATGGAACCACCACGCAACATCAAACAACTAAGAGCAACTCTAGGGCATACGGGGTACTACAGGCAATTTATCATAAATTATGCATCTTTCATGGCTAAAATGGAGAAATTACTGAAGAAAATGTAAGAGTTCATTTGGACTGCAGAATGCCAGACAACCATGAATAACTTAAAAGAGAGACTAGTAAGCACCCCTATATTGGTGTATCCTGATTAGAACAAAATCTTCCACGTGCACATCGATGCATCAGGAATAGCACTAGGAGCGGTCTTGGCACAACCAGGGGAGAAAAACATGGACCATCTAGTTTACTATGGTAGCAGGAAGCTGTCTACTATGGAAAGGAACTACACAACGACCAAAAGGGGAGCCCTAGAAATGGTTTACTCTCTCCAAAAGTTCAGACACTATTTATTGGGTGCGCCATTCAAATTTTTCACAAAACATTCTACACTCATGTATTTAGTAAACAAGCTAGTGCTAGAGGGGATAATATGCCGATGGCTATTTCTGTTCCAGGAATTCACATTTGAAGTAATGGAAAATCCCGACAGACTCAATGTGGGACTAGACCACTTATCATAGCTAGAAATAGGGGAAAATGAAGGAGCAGTAGATGATCAGTTGCCCGATGTTGATTTATTCAGAGTAGAGGCAATTCTGGACCACCTGGAACAAATTGCCTCATTCTTGACAACTGGTCACTGCCCAGCAGAATACACAACAGCGTAGAGATGACACTTAGTAGTTAGGGCAGTAGATTACCAGCTGATTGCAGGACACCTTTATAAAATGGGCTTAGATCAAATACTGAGGCGTTGTGTCCTTCAGCATGAAAGGAATGATGTCTTATGGGAGTGCCATGCAGGGGTTGCAGGAGGTCATGTAGGAGGGAAATCCACTGCAAGAAAGATACTCCATGCCCGACTGTGGTGGCCAACTATCCATAAGGATTCTAAAGAATTTTCCAGGACATGTGACATCTATCAAAGGGTTGGAAAGCCATCGAGACATGATGAGCTGCCTCTACATCTGGTCCACACAGTGCAGATCTTTGATAAGTGGGTGGTAGACTTCATTGGACCCATTTCTCCACCAGTGAGACATTCACGAGCAAGGTACATCATAACAACAACATAATACCTCACAACGTGGGTAGAGGCGACACTCGTAAAGGATTGCACAGCAGAAACAATGGCAAGATTCATATTTGAGAACATCATTTCACGGTTTGGATGCTCGAGAAGCCTCACAAGTGACCAAGGCACACATTTCCTGAACGAGACCATTGAGTCTCTGCTAAAGACATTCATGGTTCAACACAACAAGAGCAACCCGTACCACCCACAAGCCAATGGTGTAGTAGAAGCGTTTAACAAGATACTGGAGAAAGGACTCACAAAAGTCATATCTGCCAATAGGGATGACTGGGATGAAAGAATACCCGCAACCCTATGGGCATATAGGACGACAGTAAAAAGACTCCATAAGAAAACTCCATTTCAACTTGTATATGGAAGGGAAGCAGTAGTACCAGCAAAATTTATACTACCTAGCATGTTCATCTTAGAGGCAACGGGAATGACAGACAACAGTGCCTTAAGAGAGCGACTAAACCAGCTGATGGAACTTGACGAAACTCAGTTTTTAGCAGAATTCCATCAATCAATAGAGCAGTGAAGGAAAAAATCTTGGCACGATAGGCATATCAAGAGGAAGTCATTTGGAGTAGGGGAACAAGTGCTCCTTTATGACAACAAGTTCCAGAAGTTCCCAGGGAAATTGCATATAAACTGGTTGGGTCCATTCATAGAAACTGAAATATGAGATTCGAGTGTGGTTAGGCTTGCACAACTAGATGGAGTCTTACTGCATCGAAGGGTGAATGGCGCACGCCTGAAGCCCTTCTGCAACTAAAAAATAAAATAAAATCAATAAAATAGGCACCAGATATCAATAAGGTTGCAGTAGATTTTTCTCTTACTGCAACCCATTTGTGGTCGAGGCATGAGAAGTAGCGTCAGTAGGCACACATGTAGTCCCTATCAACAGAGTCAGTGGGGGGGTAGCATCAGTGGATACACATGCAACCCCAGTCAGTAGAGTCAGTGGCCACATATGTAATCCTAATCAATAGAATACACATAGGCATGCACTTTTTCCAATATTTATGACCACACACATACCCGTCCCATCTGCCGTACTAGTAGTCATTTCCTGATTAAGTAACTAAATAAGTAGCTGTCAGAGTAGGAGGCGCAATATCTTTTCCCATTAAGCTTAAAGTTAGTTAATAAATAAACACATCATGACAAAATAAATACACCATGCGGCCCACTCTGTGCCTTCGAGTCCACATCAAGGTTGTCACGTCCAAGGCAGCCAGCGGTGGCAAGTTCTAACCAAAATGCATGGGAATATCGATGGAGTAATTAGCTATTAAGGCCTTCTTAGTCTGGGAACGTTGTGTTAGGACCAACTACTTAAGTCACGGAAGAATGAAAGGAATTCCAGAATTTCAATTGCAAGCAACACAAGAGTTACAAGTTCACTCTAAAGAACAAGAGCAGAGAGAGGAAAGCAAGAAGCCTCTAGCGCATATAGTTTATCACAGGAGAAATAAGATGGCTAAGGGATGTGTATCAGTTCCACAGGACGCATTGGATGCACGAATTGAAGTAGACGAAAATTTATATGGCAAGTATGACAAGGCAAATTTGATAGACAATGACATCACAGACTGTTTCGAGTTCCCAGCAATCAAGAGAGAAGTTTACACGGAGGATTTCGTGAAGGAGGATGGCACTAAGTCCTCTGGGCTTAGGGAATAATTCAAGGGATTACAGAGATCAACACTCCTCCATTTTAGAAGCCTACTTGTGTTCGGCACTCAATTTGTCGTGATGTAGTGTATCAAGCTACTAGTGAGTAGGATGCATGGAGGTTCATTGTGGCTAGAGAAGGAATACCCTATCCACATGGAAGATATTAATCGGCTCACAGGACTGGCCGAGGGTGGAAATGTAGTTAGCACCACGTTCCAAGTAGGGGCGAAGTAGGGCAAGAAGCAGAGTGAAGACAACATTTATGCCAGATATGGGACCGAGCGGGGTGGGAGAGGGGCGAAGTTAGATAAGATCAACAAGGATGACATTAAATTTTCCTGTTACCTCATTGCAGGCAAAACGATGCGGCACTACACAAAGAATGAATGCACCTTGGATGCCATCTCAGTTGCGGAACATTGCTGCTGAGGGGAGGTGCTCAATTGGTCAGCCTATGTTCTCAACGAGCTGTTTGAGGCATGTGAGGATGTATACAGAAGGGGTACTGGGTTTGTGTTTGGATATCTATTGATGTCGCTGGAAATGTGGAAATGGAGGCCACTGAAGGAGAGGCAAATGGCACCCATCCTTGAGGGACAACCAATTGCACTCTGGTATGACCCCTGGAAGGCATCAGGAGACCCTAGCACAAAGGAGATCAATGAGATAGCCTTCAAGGACTGGTATGAGTAGATGTTGGCCACTGTCAGGTCGATAGAAAGGATACTGAAGGCTCTATTAGACGAGTTCTCAGAATACCTTTGGTTTGGTGCCTCCCACGCACATACGTACCTGTGGCCAAGGTGCGCCCATCCTCAAATGTTTAAGATGAGACCTCTGAGGTTTGTCCTAACTAAGGAAGCGCTACACAGAGAAGTGGGCTCATGGCCGGGAGTGGCCTGCAAGATAACAGAAGGCAGGCACAAGTACCTTTTTGGAGTGCTGACTCCGCAGGGGCAAGGTGAAGATGGGGCCGAGAGCAGTAGGAAGCAGCCAGCTGAGGACGAAATCAAGCCAATGGTGCTCCAAATGGAAGAAAAGATGTTCAAGCTCCGACGTGCAATTTCCATCTTCGAGTCAGGTGAGAGAAACTACCCCACCATATTTCAGGGCTCCACCATGTTTACACTGATCATCATGATGTCGCTACCCATGAAGCTCCCAATAGGTGTAGCATAAGCCCCCTCTCAACCCACGGTCCCCATGCCCAAGAAAAATCAAGTCACCCGAACCCCAACTGTCAAGAAACTGGAAGTTAATCTGCCAGCTACAATCGTCGACCTCACTGTTCATACCACTGGGATGCAACCTACAAACCTCACCACATTCCTGATGCTTGGGTCAGACCCACCAAAGGGGGGGAACTTGGATTCTACTCTACGGGGGGGAAGGGTTGAGCCATACCTGCCACCCTTCCCTATAAGTCTCTCAGTCCGCCTGATTCCCAGCACCATTCCACCTACTCCATAGTTCACAGTTCATTGAGCAGAAAGGCTCCATCAGGACCTGGCCCTGGAGCATGAACGGAAAGCGAAGTGGTTGCAGATGGTGACCGATGAGAGTGATCACCTGCAGCAAGAAAACGGTGGATTGAAAGCCTAGGTCGACCAGGTCACGTAGTAGTTCAGATCACTATGGTCGACCATCACCGAGGTAGATGTCGAAGTACCAACAGACATGGATAATTGCACACTAGTGAGTTGCTGCGACCACATCCAGGTGGCATGCTCGCACCTGGTAGCTAGAAATGCTAAGATGAAGAGGAAATTGGAGAATGTGAGATCTGCATTACCAGATCCAGTAGCAACTTACGCAAGGATGGTCGAGGGGAAGGTTAGGGAGCTGTAACCCAAGAAGCAAGCCTTAGCCGATGCCCTCGCTGATGGATATGCCTTGATGAACAAGGTCCATGATTGGTCTGGTAGCGTGGCACTGAAGAGCAAATACAGACTCTATTTTCCAGCACCAAAGACTGCACAGACCTCGCCCACCTGCAACAAATCAACAATCAAATGGACACCCTCCAGGCACAAGTTGATAGTATAGAGGAGGAGTCTGTGTGGACGAAGAAGATCATTAGGGATCTGCAGCCACCGATCCAAATGCAGGTGTTACTTAGGAATGAGGTGTGCCACTCCAATGGGTAGCAATGGAGTGACATCAAAAGCCAGTGGCCAACTGAACTGATGTCGCACTCAGTCGAAATGTTTACTTAGAATGCCGATGAAATTCTCGTTAGATGGGACACTGCCTTTCAAAATTACACAGTTTTCAGGTAGCAGACAACGACCTCTATCCTGGAGTTGGAGCCTTCGTTTGGAATGGGAGAACCACAGTAGCAAGAATGTGAAACAAAAGAAGATGCCACCCCACAAGCAATGATCGAAGCAGAAGAAGCACCTACACAGACGACAACAGAACCAACATAGGAAATAATGTAACCACCACCCGCAAGATCAGTAGGACTGACAGATGATGAAATGACTTGACTCGGGGATGAGTCAAGGAATTGTGGTCAGGGCCTGTTGGGGCCTTCATTTAAATTTTGAAAAGGTTTTGACCAATTTTGACTGACCAAGGGATGAGAAGGAAATAGGTGGCAGCAACGGTTGGCTGGCGGAACAAGCAGTTGTGCAAGAGTTGTGGCAAGGTGGCAGTGGGAGGTAAAGGAAGCTGGTGGGAAGAACTGGCAGTCCAAGTAATAGAGAAGGGATATAAAAAGAGAAGACCAAGAAAGGAGTGGGGTTAGATTCGGCAAGGTTAAGGGAAGGTGAAAAGGATTCTTGTTGTGGCCGATGGAAGGGAAGATCGCAGGAGCCGAGAAGACATGGTCCGTGAAGTTGCACAGTACCCACAGAACTGACCCGGGTATTTTATGTAGTTGTTTATGGTGGAAGCTAAGTGATGTTGTAATGGTTAACTATTATGATTAATATAAAGATCTTCTAAGATCAGTTGCAATTTATTATGTATCTGGACCCTGTGTATGAGGGATATTTTTAAAAATTTTGAATGACTTAACAATTGCATGTAATTGGTAGTTTGTGTGACATCATGAGTATGTTGTTATCTCTATGTTTTATATAGCGTATTCATGTATTTGATCGAATGTGACTCGATTAAGACTTTCATGACCCCATGCTGAACCCTTCTCCCTTTTGATCACGACACGCCTCGAGGGAGACTCCTTGCCATTTGGGGTAAGGTGAAAATGTTGGCGTTGTCCTAGGCCATAGCAGACCATTGTTGGCCTCCTGTGCCCAAACCCAGGGTATTCCCCCTGATGAATCTCATGGGCCAACATTTCCCGTGGTCACTAATAGCTCGACCCATGGGCTATGCTCCAACAACTTAGCCTGTAGCTTGGCCCACAACTCAACCTGCAACTACCCTCATGCATATCAATCACCCTCATTCTCTGCTCATGATCACGCACATATTGACCCATGAGCTATCTCATGAGCTCATTCCATCTACATCTTGTTCTCTTTCCTTTAGGTCATAAATCATGGCACTACCTGGATACTGAACCACTAACCAATGAACTAAACACGAGGTCTGGATTCAGTGTGTAAATTCAACTTGGTCCCTCGACGAGGTCTTTTGCATTGATCATGGCATATCTTTACATACCTTTGACATATGCTATTGATCTCGAACCACTGTCTCAATCTTACATACTTAGATCTTTACAAAAAAAAAATCACCACAGAACTCAGATATATACTTCAGAATTTTGGTCAAGTCACCATAGAGTTCACATAAAAGACATATACCTTGATCAAACCACCATAGAGATTCAGATATGACTGTAGACTAAAGGTCAATGCAACAAAAATTTGAAATGATCTTATAGGACTCTAGATCAAGCTCTCGAATCACTACTATTGATGTCAAATCCCACGCTTAGTATCAATTTTGATCCCAAAATGGTGAGTTCCAATTCTGAAATTATAAATTTTGATTCCAAAAGTGTTAATATTGAATTGTTAAAATGCATATTTTTATTTTAATTTATAAAATTATTTTCTAATGTGCATAAAATATCTAAATCCAATATTGATGTATAATTGTCAACAATTTTTTTTGTGTATGAATAACATCATAATGACATACATTGCTAAATATATCAAGATTTAAGAGACATAATAAAGTAAGAAAAAGTATAACAATCATTGCATTGCATAGTTGTACCTTTTCATAAATATTTGAGGCAATGTACAATAAGGTTCCATATAAACAAAATTATGACTATGAGTTAGTTCTTTTTACTAGCTTCCTCACCTTAGCTAAAGACAATATAACTTGTTTTAATTGTGGAAAATTTATTGACAAAACTTGTATCCCAAAAGAGAAGAGAGAAACCAACATTCAATATTTACATGAAGAAACAAGTATTAATTAAAACTAACTACTAATCTATGAGTCCTTACAGGATATAAGGCATTAAAATGTGACAAGTGTAGACATTTTTAATTCTTCATTAAAATAAAGATTCATTTTTCGACATCATTATCACTCCCACAATTTGATTCAACTTGTTCTCGTTGTACCTCATTTGCCTCAATTCCCTTCCAAATTATTTTTATTATCTCTCCCTTTCATCCTACCTCTGATGATCATGCCCATATGATATTATTCATCTATGTAGACCATTATTTTTGTTCCAAGAAATCACTATTGTTTTTTGTTGTTGTTGCGACAAACACCCTCCAAAATTTGGTCTACACTTGAATTTTGGAGCCTACTGTGGATCTTATGATCCTTTGTTCCATAGTCAATTTACATTCGATCAATAAGTGTCGAAGTCACTTGCATACATGTGTTTAGACCGCAACATGTTCATGAGTGCATTATTTTTTGCAAGATTGAACATGCATAGCACAATCCATCAAGATAATGTATATGTAATGTTCAACCTATGATGACAGCCAGTGCATGCTTTCAATTGAAAGTCTCTCACTTTTGGTTGCATTTGTACTTCTATTTCGATGAGTTTTTTGAACTATCACTTTTGCGCGCCTTTGCTTTCGCGAGTGTCGCTTTCAAGTTTTCCAGTATCTCTTTCAATTGCTTTAACCTTAATTAGTGTCACTTTCACGTTATGTTTTCTATGGCATGTGTCACTTTCACTGTCGTTCGCATATCACAAGTGACACTCACACTTTTCTCTTCATATAGAAAATGTCATATTTTGGCATGGGAAGTGTCTCTTATCATATAGAATGTAGTTTTGGTTTGTTTCAAGGGGTAACCTTGGTGATAATGAGTCATTTTTACCACGTATACATGCATCGTACTCATTCCTAAAGTTTCAAGCATTGTCGCACAAGTGTCATCATTGTCATCACAAAGTGTACTTTTAGTGTCACACTTGGCAACAGTTGTCACAATGTCGTCGCATTAAGGAAAGTATATTGTTCACGTGTTCTGAGTGATCAATGTTGTGTCATCAAATGCTCTAAGTGTGTGATCATGTTCAATATTTTTTTCACTTTGGTATCATTGATCCCACACTTAGCCAAATCTAGAAAAGTTCCTTCCTAAGAGACTTGACTTCACTTAGCCTTCTTGTATTGTGCATTGCATAGTCTCAACCCTCAAGGATTGACCTTGCCTCTTGGAACTATGCACTGCATAGTCATAGTGCCCAACCTTCACCCTTGAGCTCCATAAATGCACAATTTCTGCCCCCAATCAGCCACAACTACACATGACACAATGTGAAGCCTCAAGCTTCCATCCTGACACATTGAGTTGCGCAACTACAAAATTCATGAGATTGTTTTCCCTCCATAACTATGCATTGGGAAACTTCAAGCCTCAAGCTTGAGCCCTTGAATCCCTCAACTGTGAAATCTCCCATCTTTTTCACATACTAGAACTGCGCATTCAGTAACTCCAAGCCTCAAGCCTCAACCTTGAGCTCTTGAGCCCCTCAACTGTGCAGTAACCTAGCCTAGCCTCTCAAAACTGTGCATTGGAAACTTCAAGGCTCAAACATCAAGCTTGACCTTTTGAGTCCCTCAATTGTTGTTGGGACAAGGTCCCATGGGGTCAATTTTGCAAATAGTTTTATATTTTTGTAAAGTCTTCGCATTTTGAGGAGTGGAGCGCGAAAGTCATTAGGATTCAAAGGGGATTTAGGAAGGTCAAAGCCCCTTAGTATGTTAGAATTTAAGTAGTTTTGTGACCCGTCCATGGTTCACGGACCATGGTATTGTAAAAAGGAGATGCTATAAAAAGGATTTATAGAGAGTCATAGGAGATATTGATCCATTGAAGATTGTATGGGCAAGTGATCTAAGTCAGAAGAGTCTGATTTCTGTACTTAGGCGAAGGGGAAGGCTCCTGTAGCTATGTGTACGGAGACCTTGGTAAGTATGCAGCTGAGTGCGTGGGCCCCTACAGCTGTGTGTGTAGGGAAGAAAGAGTCTGTAACAGAAGAATTGAACCTAATAAATACTATTTTGGAGCAACATCTATGTATCTGTGCATTGATGTTTACTTTTGAATTTACTGTGTATTCACTCTATTTACTGTATTTATCATAAGAAACACTTAATGGATGCACAGAACCGATAGATCTATTAGCTTACTTTATGTTATGAATGTTTAAAGCAATTGGCATAGAGTTAGAATCTGTTATCTATAAGTTATTTTAATTTCTGTGGTTTAAGGATCAGGGTTCGCGAATGTCTCAATACAGCCCTAGAAGTAACAAAAACCCATCACACAGAACTCTGATGTAGAAACTTGGTTCTGTCATCGCCTAATACTACCTAAGGTGATACTACAACTTGCGCTACATAGTTTTTTTCCGAAAGGGTTGGCAATGTAGGGTTTTTTTGGTTGGTGTAGCTAACTCTGAACCTAGGTCTAGACCCCCTCAAGCCAACAAATGGTTCCGTTGTCAGCCTCGAGATCTATATGAGGAATGTGTGATGTCGAATAAATGGTTCCAAACTAAGAAGGAGATAAAGAAGTGGATAGATCAGAAGCTACACAAAATTGCAGCCTAGGAAAACAGGAATCCACACCTGTTAAAGGAAGAGTGGTTGAATAGATACCTATATACTGACGAACATGAAATTTTCTTTTTCTCTTTTCTGTGTGAATTACGTGAGTGGTTGTCTAAATTGGCAGATAGTCAAGGTATGCGGAAGTTGGATAACCATATTGTGTGGACTTCAGAGTTGGTAAGGCACCTAGAAGATTTAGAAAACAAGATCGCGAGGGCTGCGAACTACTAGATCGATAGAATTCTGGGTGGTTTCATTACTGAGTTCACGATCGATACATCTATCAATTATAGAGAAGTTGAATGCTGATTTTTCAAAGGACCAAGAGGTAAGTACTTGAAGTCCCTAAGAACTTGGGTTAAAATGATATTGTGTGAGAAAAGGGTTATGCCATTGGATTAATGTTTAGAAGAGACTTTACGGGAGCTACGCGAAGTGGAAAGATGTTTAGAAGAGATCTAGATTTAGGTGTTGAGTACAACCCTCTGTTGGAAGCATCTGATAGTGACGAAGAAAGTAGTATTATGAAAACACCTCAAGGTGTGCTGCAAATGGTAAATCAGGGTATCACGGGAATACCTCATCCATCCACTCCAAATCCACCATCACCTCCCACCTCAAATACCTACACCTACACCTCCGCCTCCACCTCCAGCTCCACTATTCAACATGGAGAATGCTATTAAGATGCACATATTCAAGGGTCTGGGGACAAAACACCCTGAATAGTTTTGGTTTGTAGCAGATGTTGTGTGGAAGTCACAGCAGATTGTAGATGATGACATGAAGAAAGCACATTTGGTCACAACATTGCAAGATAGAGTGCTAATCTGGTATATTAAATATTATTCGATTCATCCAAATGCAACCCTGAAGGAAATGAAGGAAGCGCTACATAATGAATTCAAGAAGCCTAAGTCGCAAGCCTAGTTAGTAACAGAGGTCAAAGAGATCCAGCAAAAGGTAAATGAGTCCGTTTGGAATTTTGATCAAAGGTTGAAATTTCTTCTCTAGCAGGCTAATATGTAGATCATGGATGACCAGCACAAGGATTTGTATATTGTTTCGCTACTAACCCATTTGAGATTTCCATTTTCGCAGCAGAAGATTGGAATGCAGGTTGAGGCCCTAGAGATTTCTATGAAATTAGAAGCCTCACCTATATAAGATACAAATCTAGGAGTACAACAGATTTAGTCACAGTTGGCTAGCCTACATATGGAGTTGCAGAGCCTAAAAAAGGGAAAAGAAATCCAGAATGAAGTCTGTGTGGAAGTATGGTGTTTGAAATGTAAGGGCCATAGTCATGACAAGGACCATTGATCGGTGTATCAAAATTACCTTGTTGGGGGAGGAATTGTCCCCTTGAAGCTAGAAAACGATGTTGGGCCAAGTATAGGAGTGGTACCCTGGTGCTCTATTTGTCAAAGTACATGGAAACAATGACGGACAATTGTCATTTGCTGCAAAAGTTTGTGTAGACCCCCTAGCAGTTGTTTTGTAATTTTTGTAAGTCTGTGGGTCATGATGAGCGCAATTTATGATGATATGAATTGATGATGGACAAAACACCAACATATAGAGTACAAATGGAGGCTCATCCTCAGAATCAAGGTGCAACTGCAGTGCGTGGAGGATTTCAAGGGCAAGGAAGAAGAGGAGGAGGAGGAGCTGGAAGAGGTCGTGTCTAGGTCATTTGTTACAATTATGGAGAACCAGGTCACTTTGCGCGAGATTTACATAATCCAACGCGCCTGTCATATCAATATTGTCGATAGTTTGATCATGTCATAGAATATCGTCCCATGCTCATAACAAGGATGCAAGACAAGAAGAAGAAGCCCACTTAGAACATCTAAATGATGAGATTAGAACCTCGCAAAGACGGTCCTAGTGTTAATATTTTCACGTGAAGTGGCATAGCTACCAGAGAAGATAAAGGGGAACAACCAGAGGAAAATGTATGGTTTCACAAGGTTGCTGACAAGCAGGCTAGATTCGATGTAAATAAAGGAAAGGAAACATTTATGGAAGAAAAAAGGAGCTTTGCGGATGCAGGAGATTCTACGTCAAGGACTCAAAGTACATGCACAAGAAAGCCTGAAGATGTCAGTACTACATAGGAGGCAGACCCCTCATTATTAGCATCATTTTTACAAACCTACATGAAGCTCCTAAGGGATAAGAAGGCAGTAGAGGGACTGCAAGAATTGATAGATAACTGCACTGGCAAGAATAATCCACTGTTGGAACAATGCACAATACATAAGGTGGACAAGAGTAAGAAAACGATTGGTCACAAAATGAGATTGACTGCCCAGATTGGAGAATTTGAAATGGACCAGGTAATTCTTTATTTGGGATCTGATGCAAATGTTCTGCCGAAGCAAACCTGGGAAATAATGGGAAGACCAGCACTACAGTGGTCCTCGAGCTAGTTGAGAATGGCGAATCAGCAAAATATTATTCCTTTGGGGCACCTACATGGGATAACTATGGATATTGAAGGGGCGCACCATAGTCAACTTTGAAGTGATCGAAATAGTGGACAATAGTAACCCATACCCAACATTGCTTGGAATTGATTTGGCATTTGATATGAACGCAGTCATCAACCTTAAGAAGCGCAGTATGACATTTGAAAATAAAGAACTAAAGGTTATTTTTCCATTAGATCCAACCAAGGGTGCGCAATATACTAAACCAATCCACAATTATGGTGAGGAGGATGATATTGAGCAAATCTATAAGCTAACTGCATGAGATGAGGATTGGGTCAACCCTGCAGCGGATGGGTGAATTACGTGGGAGAAGGACAACTCCTACAATTTAGATTCAGATGAGGAGCTCGAACACTGGAAAAATAGGTTGTATGAGGTATCGTCGTTGCAATGCAACAGGCTTACAAATTCACTCTAATGTATATCCACTAAGGTACGCAACTTACCATATTATGATGGTTTAGAAGATGTCAATTTATTTCTGGATAAATTTGAAAGGGATGTACTAGAGGAACATCAGTTCTAGGAATTAGACATCGCACTGAGAGCTACACCTGCCAGATGGTGGGGTACGCATAAGAACAACTTCACAGATTGGAAGGAATATCGATGGATGATGAAGCTGTGGTTTGGGTATGCTAATAGCCGCATTACATAGAAATATACTAAAAAGGACAACTCGCATGAGCATCTGGCTCGATGGATGAAAGCATGGGGAGAATAACGACAATCAAAATGGGTTCATATATTCTTCCACACTTTGGATACGATTCTGATGAATTGGTACATAGAAACGAAGTTGTGACATGGAACTGCAAAATGGGACGTTCTGAAGGAAAGTTTTCTTCTCACTTTTAGTTTTGAATATGGATTTGAGTGTATTGACAAAGCATTACAGGAGGTCAAAGCTGCAATATTCAAAATTCCTGAAGAACATGTTACGTGGGTACAACTAG
This sequence comes from Pinus tabuliformis, assembly GCA_031772625.1. NCBI lineage: Eukaryota > Viridiplantae > Streptophyta > Pinopsida > Pinales > Pinaceae > Pinus > Pinus tabuliformis. The sequence goes on along the minus strand of CM062808.1, from coordinate 775,936,354 downwards.
ATTGGAGTACGTAGTTGTGCCATGTGCTCAAATGCTATAATGTGTCCACTGAGGAAGGCGAAGAAGATCCTAGGAACATCAGAATTCCTAAGTTAGAAGGACAACGCGAAGTCGCAGGGCTTAAGATGAAAGTCCCTGATATCTCAAAGCCCTAGAAGACCAAGCAGGTGAATATTGGATTGGAAGCGCAGCCGACATTTGCAATCATAGGTGACTATTGGGATGAAGACATAGCGGACAATGTCACGGAGTTACTATGGGAGTATCAAGACTTGTTTCCCACCAAGTTCTCTGATCTGAAAGGGATAGTAGGGGATCTTGGCGTTATGAAGATCACTTTGAGGTCGAATGCGAAGCCAATAAAGCAGCGCCCTTATCGCTTGAATCCTAAGTATAAGGAATCAGACTGGGATTAGCCCTATGGTGGTTCAAGAAGAGAAGGCGCAGGGTGAAATTCAAATATGTGTAGAATTGAGGAAGTTGAATGACACTGGTGTCCACGATCCATTTCCTGCCCCATTTACAAATGAAGTACTGGAAAATTTTGGAGGTCAAGAAGCCTATTCATTTACTGATGGGTTCTCAAGGTACCATCAGATCAATATCGCACTGGAGGATAGGAGTAAGATTACCTTCGCTACTGAATGGGGTTGATTTCAGTATATAGTTATGCCTTTTGGACTAAAGAACATCCCTGTAATCTTCTCTAGGGTGGTAGTCGTAGATTTCAAGGAATTTATTCACAAGTTTTTGGAGGTTTACTTCAATGATTGGAAAATATTTGGGTTAGTAAAAATACATGTTTCTAGTCTTCACCTCATGTTGGACACTTGTAGAAAGTATCAGATATCCCTTAATCTGAAGAAATGCATATTATGCGTACCGTATGGGATACTGTTGGGCCATGTAGTCTGTAAGCAGGGATTGATGGTAGACCCTGCCAAAATTGCAGTGATTATTAATCTAGAGCCTCCAAAGAATGTCAAACAACTGTGCGCAATATTGGGCCACACAGGGTATTACAAAAAATTCATCAAAGCATATGTGCAGATCACCGTGCCCATGGAAAATTTGTTGAAAAAGGATGAAATGTTTTGTTGGGACCATGATTGCCAGAAATTTTGGATGTATTAAAGGAAAAAATGGTCACCACACCCATTCTAGTGTTCCCCAACTGGAAGAAGGAGTTCCACGTACATGTCGATCCTTCCTGCATAGCACTAGGAGCTGTGTTAACCCAACCAGGTGAAGGTGATATCAACCATCCGATAGAGTTTGCGAGTAGAAATTTATCAAAGGAAGAAAAGAATTATTCAACAATAGAGCATGAAGGACTAGAAATCGTGTATGCACTCCAGAAATTTCGGCACTATTTGTTGGGTGCGAGACCAATCACAAATGCTTCTTGCTTATTCTGATGCTGATTGGGCCGGGTGCCCTAATGATTGCCGCTCCACTTCTGGTGGCTCTCATTTGTTCGGGAGGGGGTGAGAATCCATCCCCACTCTGTAGCTGTGTACCCATTCGTATATCCCTCATTCGTTTATAGTGATAGTATCTCCCTCCTTCCATCCATCCCGTGAAAGATGTACACAGACCATTCTACTTTGAAGTCTTTGGTCAACAAGCCTGTGTTTGGGGGGGGGGGGGCGATCTGTAGATGGTTTCTTCTCTTCCAATAATATGACTTTGAAGTAATTGTGAAGCTAGGGCGACTGAATGTTGGACCAAATCACCTCTCGCAGATTTAGAATGGTGAGGAACCTACAAATCTAGAGGAAGGATTTCCTTATGCGCAACTCTTTGTTGTGCACATAGCAGATGACCATTTCACAGACATAATATAATTCTTGTCTACATTTACAACTCATGAAGGGTATATGACATAACAAAAGAAAGAATTGGTGGTCCAAGCTGCAGATTTATCTGTTATCGCAGGACACTTATATAAAATGGGCTCGGATGAAGTGCAACGTAGGTATGTCCCGAAGTATGAATGAAAAAGTATCCTCACTGAAGCCCATGGAGGGGTTGCGGGAGGACATTATGTCGGAAGAGAAACTGTGTAGAAGATTCTATGAGTAGGACTATGGTGGCTGACTGTCCATAAGGATTCCAAGGCTTAATGCAGGGCATGTGATGTTTGTTAGAGAACGAGAAGGCTGCCATGAAGAGATGAATTTCCCTTAAACCCACAGTTGTTATTACAATTGTTTGATAAGTGGGCAATAGACTTTGTGGGGCAAATTCAGCCACTAGGAAAGAACACAGGAGCTAGATATATCATTACAACAACTGAATATTTAATGAGGTGGGTTTAGGCATAGCTTGTAAAGGATTGTAGCGCAAATACATTTACAAAGTTCATTTTTGAATACATCATGTCTCGATTTGGCTGCCCTAAGATCTTGATGAGCAATAGAGGTCTGCACTTCTTAAATAAAACATTTATTTCTTTGCTCGAAGAGTTCCATATGTATCACCAGAAGAGTACGTCGTATCATCCTCAAGCGAATGACACAGTGGAAGCATTTAACAAAATCCTGGAGAACGCCTTAACGAAGATTTGCAATGCGAAGAGAAATGATTGGGATGTGCGCATACCAGTGGTTCTATGTGCATATAGAACTACTTGCAAAAAATTGATGGGACAAACATCGTTCAGATTGGTTTATGGACACGGAGTTGTAATGCTGATGGAGTACATCATGCCAAGTTTGTGAATTGCTATAGTTACAGACATGGCTGATCGAGATACCATAGAAGAATGCTTCGCATAGCTAGTTGAGTTGGAGGAAGATCACTTCTTGGCATATTTTCATCAACAAGTGTAGAAGGATCGTGAAAAGGCATGGCATGATCACCGTATTAAACATGGCACCTTTAAGGATGGAGATTTGGTATTACTATATGACAGTAAGTTCACAAAGTTTCTAGCGAAGTTCCAAATGCATTGGCTGGGGCCATCTATTATTAATGAGATTACGGATGGAAGCAAAGTTCAGCTTGCGAAGCCGAATGCGGAATTGTTTCAAGGAAAGTTCAATGGGAGTCAGATAAAATTGTATAGGGGTGATCCCGCCCATGCAATGATTATATGAAGGTGGGATAGTCTTAGTACTCCAGGCAGTTGCAAGGGAGTGCGGGACTATAAACTACACTGCCAAAAGGATGGTTGCGCGAAGTGATTGGGTTGTGCGATGAATCGAGGGAAGGCACAAAGAAGAGTTGTAACGAAGGCACTGCACTAGAATGGTGGGTCCCACCCAGCCTAGCCAAAAGTGACCATTCGAATCATTGTAGCTGATTAGATTGCGATTTTTCTGTTAAAGGGAGTGGGGTAAGAGAATTTAAGATGCATATATTTGGAAATTTTTCGCCAAAAACACATTAATGACATGGATTTGGAGGGAACAAATGCATTTGAATTCAAATTGAGCTATAAATATGGAATGTCGCTCCACATTCGAACACTTTTCTTCCTGATAATTTGCATTGAGTTGTTGTGCTTTTATTTGTGTCAAGAGAAGTGTTGTATGTATGACAAGGATTGGGAAATAATAAAGAGGCATATTTCACAATCGGGATTCGCAAATTTAACTATCTGGCAGCGTGAAATATTCACTGAGAGAATGACTACAACTAGACCTGAGACAGAGCCAACCCAACCTGTCCCTACAGGGTTGCCTACTATAGTGCATAGGTTGCTAAGGCCTAAGCCATCTGCTTCCACGACATGAGATAAGAAGCAGAAGAAGCCTCTACAAGCACCAATGCAGCAATCGTCACGCAAAAATCTGAGGGAGATTTGACAGAAGGGAGAGATGGACCGATCAAGGCAGCTAATGGAGCCCCTAGATTTAGATGAGGAAGAACTAGCTGGGGGTGTTGAGAAGATCGATGCAGAGGAGGTTGAGCCGATAAATTAGCTACCGTCGTACATAAAACCAAGAAAATCCACAGCTAAAGTGCCTAAAGACTCAGATTCAGTGAAGCTCATGGTATCCACACCTTTTCTACTGGAGAATGTGTCGTTTTAGGGAAATTTGTTGGCTCGATACCTGTAGGAATTTACAGGGTAAGTTCCTCAGAAAGAACACCAAAAGGACACCGCTCACAACCAGATCTCAAATCAATACACCAGTATTTTTGACGTGGTTAAAACCCTCAAAGTGCAAGGAGGGAAACAGTCCACGGCCTGTCCCAACGTGGGTACTACAGGCAATTTATTAATCAAAGAATGAAAATTTACATAAGCTTCTCTCATGCACGGATTACCCGAACAATGACCCTCCATGCGCTTTAAATAGAACTCATGGACCAATCGGGTGTCAAGCCACGGATCAAGTGTCGGTAATACCGAGGTGAGAGTGAACCGTTGGATCACTACATATCGTGACCGTCGGATTGTAAGTTACAAAATGTACAACGGTAAAGAAACACACTTTACCTAACTCTAACCTAACTCTATACTAGACCAAGTTGAACTTAACTATATCCTATGTGTCGGAATATCCTAACATCCCCCCTTAAGAACAACTTGGGATAGGATTGAAGGATTTACAAATATGACACAATAGGAGAAGGAAGGAGGCACTAGAGCCTATCCCCCCTTAGTGACAACTTCCTGAACTCCAAGCATATATCGAAGTTTAGTGAACTTCGCCTCTGTGAGAGCCTTTGTGAAGATGTCTGCAACCTGATCATCTGTTGGACAATATTGCACTTCAAGAACATGGTCATGAATGAGCTTTCTGATGAAATGAATGTGTAGTTCAATGTGTTTGCTGCGATGATGCTGGACTGGATCTTTGCATAGCTGAATGGCACTTTGATTATCACACCAAAGTGTGGTTGGATGCTGCTGCTCAAAGCCAAACTCTGATAGGATCTGACGAAGCCACAAGGCTTCCTTACTAGCTTCCACGGCACCACGATACTCTGCTTCTGCTGACGAAAGAGAAATGGCAGCCTGTTTCTTACAAGCCCATGTAATAGGTCCTGAACCAAGAGTGAAGACATAACCGGCAGTAGACTTCCGATCATCAGGGTCACCAGCCTAATCAGAATCAGTGAAACCAACTAACAGAGGAGCTGCTTTGGCACTGTAATGAATCCCAAACTGTACTGTACCTCGAACATAACGAAGTATTCTTTTAGCTGCTTTCCAATGACTTTCACGGGGGTTTTGCATAAAACGAGCAACAAGGCCAACAGAAAAAGAAAGATCAGGACGAGTATGGGTTAAATACAAGAGTTTTCCGACAAGTTGACGGTATAAGGTAGCATCAACTTCAGGAGAAGGACAAGAGACTGAAAGTTTGACTCCAGACTGAAAGGGAGAAGGGGCTGGCTTACAGTCTTCCATGTGAAAATGACGAAGAATATCACAAGCATACTTGGACTGGGAAAGGAAAATACCCTCCTGGGATTGCAAGACTTGAAGACCGAGAAAATAGTGTAAGTGTCCTAAGTCTGTCATTTCAAATTTCTTTTTAAGGTTGGACTTCACATGGTTTATAAGGTTGGGATCACTACCAGTAAGAATAAGATCATCAACATAAAGAACAAGGATGATAAGAGAGTTGCCCACTTTCTTGGTGTAGACAGTATTGTCAAAATGACACCTAGAAAAGCCAGATTCTAAAAGAAAGCTATCCATTTTGGCATACCAAGCCCGAGGAGCTTGCTTGAGGCCATAAAGGGATTTCTTAAGTCGACAAACAAGGCTGGAGTCTGTTTGTATGAAGCCAATGGGTTGTTCCATATAGATTTCTTCCTGCAAGTCCCCATGCAAGAAGGCAGATTTAACATCCATCTGATGGACTTCCCATTTTAAAGAGGCAGCAAGGGAAAGAACAAGGCGGATAGAGTTCATTTTGGCAACAGGGGAGAAGGTTTCAGTGTAGTCAATGCCTTCAACCTGTGAAAAGCCCTTAGCAACGAGACGAGCTTTATGTTTATCAACTTTCCCATCTGGTCCATACTTGGTTCTGTAAACCCATTTACATCTAACAAGTTTGCGTCCCTTTGGTAGAGGAACAAGATCCCATGTATCATTTGTCATCAATGAATGATATTCTTCATTCATAGCTGCTTCCCAATGTGGATGGCCTGAAGCTTCTGCAAAAGTGTCAGGATCATGATTTACTGGAGCTTGAGCCAATAAAGAAGAGGCTCTTTCAAACTGAGAACGTGTACGTCGCTGATCTGTAGGATCACCGACAAGATCACCTGCTGCATCCCGAGTAGCACGGACCCATCGTGGAAGTTGAGGATCCTGAGAAGGTGGGGGAGGATTATCATCCTCGCTTTCATCATCTAAAGAAGAAATGTTTTCAAAAGTAGAAGAGATAGGAAGAGGTGGCACATCCGCCGGACTAGGCTCGCAGGCCGATTTATTTTCATCAAACTTTACATCTCTTCTAATGATAACATTTTTGGACTTAAATGGAATAAGTCTATAACCTTTTACATCTTCACAATATCAAACAAAAGTACGTTTCTCACTCTTAGATTCTAAAGCTTTATGTTTTTCATCTGGAATATGGGCCCATGCTTCACTTCCAAACACACGAAAGTGACTTACATCTGGTTTAATGGAACTCCAAGCTTCTTCTGGAGTGATATTCTCTAGAACCTTAGTAGGAGTGCGATTGATTATATAATTTGCACAATTAATTGCTTCGGCCCAAAAACTAAGACTGAGTCCTTTAGATTGCAGCATACAATTAGCCATTTCCTTTAAGGTGCGATTTTTCCTTTCAGCTACACCATTTTGTTGTGGAGTGTATGGAACAGTATGTTGCATTTGAATTCCATTTTCGGTGCAAAAGTTGATGAATGTGTTTTTAACATATTCTCCACCATTATCAGTTCTTAGCTTAAGAATTTGATGTCCAGATTGTTTTTCAACAAAGGCTTTGAAGGCCAAAAAGGTGTTAAATACTTCGCTCTTGAGTTTTAAGAAGTATACCCAAGTGCGTCTGGAGAAATCATCAATGAAAGTTAAGAAGTACTTGCAGCCAGAGAATGAAGCAACAGGAAGAGGACCACATAAATCACTGTGCACAAGCTGTAAAGGGGCTGAGGCGTGCCAAGAGGCACGTTTGTCAAAATTGTCCCGATGATGTTTTCCGAGTACACATTCGGAACAAACACCATCTCTGCAAGATACCATAGGAAGACCTGTCACCATATTTTCTTTACATAGATGCTGAAGGGAGCGATAGTTTAAGTGACCAAATCGTTCATGACAAAATTTGCTCACTTCATCATTATGAGCAATAAATACTGAGGGAAGATTTGATGACCCAAAGTTGTGAAACTTATACAACCTTTTGGAATCATCAGCAAAACCAGTAGCTAGAATCTGTTTAGGATCTTTTAGATCCTTGATTACAACATCATGAGGTGAAAATTCAACAATTTTACCTTCACCTGAATGAGTTATCTGATAGACAGATAGAAGGTTGCAGGATAAGGTTGGAACACATAATACATCATTAAACTGACCATTTTCTAGATGAACAGTTCCAATCCCTACAACATTAAGAGATCTATCATCACCAACATATATATTTTTGGTGTTACAATTATTTAAAGAAGAAAACATGGCTTGGTTTTTGGCCATGTGACAAGAGGCTCCAGAATCAATGAGCCACTCATGAGAATGAGAAGAAGAAGAAGATACATTTAATGCATAACCAGACTGAGATGATTGACAATGACATGCAGAAAGTGCCATTCCGGAAGTTGAATTTGAAGTAGGCTCCACATGGATGTTATGTTTCTTCATTGCGGCTTCCAAGGCTTCCATCTTCTTAAAGCATTTAGATTCTAAGTGGCCATCTCGATTACAAAAGTTACAATGTCTATCAGTCTTCTTCCATTTGTTTTTATTGGTCTTATCATTTTGCTGAAATGATCTTTCATTTTGAGGCTGAGATGGTTTAGGACCATTCTTTTGAGGATATGACTTCTTAGGATTCTTTGAATTTGGTTGCTGCTGGGCGGCTAACGCTTTCGTGGAAGAGTTTCCAAGATTAAGAAGACCAAGGTGTAAGAGTTTTTCTTGTTCTCTTATTAAGGAATCACAAAAGGAGTCAAAGGAAGGGTCCTTGTAGTCTTTTCCTTGACAAATGAAAGCTTCCCTTGTAGAATGGAAAGTGGAAACAAATACAGAGTAGGCTGGTCCCAAATTAGTAAGGATGGAATAAATAAGGTTACCATCTTCTTTCTTAACTTTAACACCTTCCAAGAGATATCTAAGGGTCTTGAATTTGGACAAGAAATCTTCAATGCAAGAAAAATTATTAGGATCCAAAGTAAGCAGCTCATTTTCAAGTTGATGGGCTCTAATTTCATTTTTAATCCCAAAAACTTTAGCGAGTTTTTCTAATGCTTCATGAGGAGTCTCAAGGTCTGCAATGTGGAATCTAAGATCAGGAGAAATAGACATCCCTATCAAACCACGTGCTTGATCTTGTCTATTTTCCCATTTTGCAACCTTGTCTTCATCTTTTGGTTTCTTCTCTTGGTCTGTGGCTATTCTGAAGAGACCTTTACTTCTAAGTAAATCTTCCATGTAGGCTACCCATTGGAAGTAGTTAGTGCTGTCAAGAATGACTTGGCATGGACTTTCCATTTTTAAAAAAAAACTGAAGCTGAAGATGCTGAAAGTAAGTGTTCCAATGGATAGATCTCGAAAAAATAGGCAGTTTAAAAAAAAACGGCTCTGAAAAAGGCTTCCGGATGAAGAAGTTATGGCTTTTTGAAAAAAAAAATTGTTGAAGTTGCCGACAAAGTGCGCGAATGTGCGGGAATGAAAAAATCCACCCCCACAAAATGGAGACTTGAACCCAAGACCTCTACTCTCTTAAAATAGCTTTGAACCAATTGATCTATACAAAAAATTTGAGAGAGAGAGAGAGAGAGAGGAGGGGGGGGGGGGGGCCTTGGTTTGCGTGCTTGCCTTGAGAAAGCTCTTTTTCCCTACAAAACACAAAACACAAAACCCAACACGAATATGCAAAGAAAAACGAACCTTGCGGCTTGAAGTTAGCTTTAGCAAAAAAACTAGAATTTTTTTATAAAAAAAAAAAAATCTCAAAGTTAGCTTTAGCCGAAAAACTAAATATTTTTCTCAATGTTTCTGATTTTCCGAGATCACACTAAGGTGCAGGGAAAAGAGCATACGCATGAGAAAAATACTTCCTTTCTGTTTCTGATTTGCCCAGATCGCAAAGAGTCGCAGGGCAAAGAGCATACGCAGAAATGAAAGGTATAGATTCGGTTAAAAAAAAAGGCTAAATAAACCGAAACCGAAATAAGCAGAGAGAAAATAACAGTAAACTGCAAAAAAAACACTGTATACCTCCCGATCTGAAAAATGACGCAGCTAGGGCTACCGGAAACCTTTTCGCGTGAAACGAAAGGGGTTCCTCACTGGAACAGATGATCCGAACGCAACAGAGCAGTCCTCTCGGCCCGAAAGCAGTCAGAAACAACAGATCTAGGAAACGACAGCCGCATGCAGTTCTACCGGCTTCAGATTTGGATCACCAACGGACGCGGCCCTCAAATACCTTCGATACCATGTAGGAATTTACAGAGTAAGTTACTCAGAAAGAACACCAAAAGGACACCGCTCACAACCAGATCTCAAATCAATACACCAGTATTTTTGACGTGGTTAAAACCCTCAAAGTGCAAGGAGGGAAACAGTCCACGGCCTGTCCCAACGTGGGTACTACAGGAAATTTATTAATCAAAGAATGAAAATTTACATAAGCTTCTCTCATGCACGGATTACCCGAGCAATGACCCTCCATGCGCTTTAAATAGAACTCATGGACCAATCGGGTGTCAAGCCACGGATCAAGTGTCGGTAATACCGAGGTGAGAGTGAACCGTCGGATCACTACATATCGTGACCGTCGGATTGTAAGTTACAAAATGTACAACGGTAAAGAAACACACTTTACCTAACTCTAACCTAACTCTATACTAGACCAAGTTGAACTTAACTATATCCTATGTGTCGGAATATCCTAACAATACCATACTTGAAAATGGAGGATTGGGACCTGCGAGACCAAGCAAAGTTCCTGCAGTTGGAGCTGAGCAAGTACCCGAAGAAGATATACTATTAAGAGTCAGACATCACGCGGCTTAAACCGATGAAATGGGTGGTTGAAGTTGGGTGCGCAGGGCTACTGAATATGTTTTTGGTGCCACAGCTTAACCGCGGTGCTAAAAACACAATCTGTGTGCGTCAAATTTTGATGCTGGTGCACGATGGGTGCCTCTACTTAGGAGCGCCCTTCCCGATCACTAATATGCTAATCTAAAAATTAACTTTGTTTCCATATCAAGGATTGGACCCTATGGTGGCTTTCATGGGAAAGTCACAGGAGAAGAAATTGGCAGATCAAATGAAGAGCGACTTCAAGCTGATGAAGAATTTGTGTGACTATGCAATACGTTCCATATCAAATGGCGTGGTGTAGTTTGCTGCACAAATATTTGTTGGCAAAATAATGCGGAGGTGTCACGCCGATGAAGTGTCGGTGCCAGTAGTCTCTTTGGTTGCGTAGTGTGCCAAAGGAGTCTAGTACAACTGGGCTCAGGTTTTGTCTCATGAATTTTTGGAGGACTGGCATAGAAGGCTTCCATGGAATAGAAGGCAATGCCGAAAGAAAGGGTCATGCAGCAGAAATAAGTTGCTATAAGAGAGAAAGAAGTAACCAAAGAACGGGTCTCTACCAAACAGACAAGCACAACCAAGGAGAAGACTACCACTATGTCACAGGCCACCATTGACCTCGATGAGTCAGACACAGAGTACACAAATGTGGAGGAAGAGATAGAGGGAGAAGAGGAAGGGGGCACAGGCTTGGAGTCCCCCTTCATCGTCAAGAAGAGGAAAAGCAGAGTTCTACAGGGTCACGGTAGAAGCAAAAGTAAGACAAATCGGTGATGTGATCCGTGATGTAATGGAGAATCTTTGGGGACACATCGAAGAGCAGTATCGCCAAACATTGGATAAAGTGCAGCAAGGCATGTGGGAATTGTAGGACCAAATAGGTATCATTCAAGTGAGCATGGGACAGGTGAGCCTGAAGCAAGCAAGCCTGAAACAAGCGAGTGGGTTGGACTTAGCAGCAGAACCCACTGCGGACCTCTGCATAGTGTAGTTACCAAAGGGGTCCCTGAACGTTGAAATAGCAGAAGGTAGGGTGTACCTCTTAGACATGAAGTATTTGAGTTTGAATCTGACGACGCTTCCTATTCGAACATTGCACGATCTGCATCAAGGGTTGTCAGATGAGCTTAGAGTTTGGGAACAATGTGCACTGTTGATCATCAACGAGGTCAAAACCAATAATCAGCAGATGTTCAAGGAAAAGGCATAGGCCCTCAAGGAAAGGGAGGAAGTGATGGTGCGAAGTCAGTAGCTGGAAGCAACAATAGCGCAGGCCTATAGTGAGCTTCCCAAGCTCTGGATTCCAGTAGAAACAACCCTTGGGGAGAAGATTCAGAAGCTAGTAGTTGCAGTCAAAGAGTCAAAGGAGGAAATTGGAAAAGTTATATTTGAGCTGCAGCTACAGATCTCTAAGCTCCAACTCAAGCTGTAGCCAACCACTCCTCTAGAAGTCAGAGAGCAGCACAAGGCTGCTATTAAAGGAGAAATGGCTACCTTAGAAGCTGCAGTCAAAGGCTACACTCAGTTGTTCGAACAAGCCATGGAATTGTGGACCTCGTTGTAGGAGGATCCAACTCTATAGAAGATTGAAGCTGATATCTAGGAGAAGCAGAGGCAGTTCGATGAGATAAGGTCTACAACACGAACCTTAGCACCAATGCAAAGGTTCACAAGATTACAGGAGGGAAAGCTCATCCAGAGCGAGATCGATGAGTTGCGTCATAAGGAAGCCATTATATCTTTGAGGATGCAGCCCTAGAAGGATGAGGTGATTTAATTGACGTTGTCAATACAGAGCAAGCTAAAGGCGATGCAACAAATGCAGAGAACTGTGGGCCTTCCAATCAAAGACCCAACCACAGAGAAATTGATTGAAGAAGTCCATCAAGCCACTGCGCAGGGAACAAAAAACCTACAAGTATTTAAGATAGAGTTCAATGAGCTACAGGTGAAGATCAAGGCACCACCAACAAAGTGACTTGAGGATGAGTCACAACTTTGTGTTGGGGGCCTATTGGGACAGGGTCCCCTAGGGTCAATTTTTGCAAATAGTTTTCTATTTTTTAAAGTCTTCGCATTTTGAGGAGCAGAGCGCGAAGGTCATGAGGAATCAAAGGGGCTTTAGGAAGGTCAAAGCCCCTTAGTATGTTAAAAATTAAGTATTTTTGTGACCCACCCATGGTTTGCAGACCATGGTATTGTAAAAAGGAGATGTTATACAAAGGAGTCATAGAGAGTCATAGGATATATCGATCCATTGAAGATTGTATGGGCAAGTGATCTAAGTTATAAGAGTCTATTTTTTTTACTTAGGTGAAGGGGAAGGCTCATGCAGCTGTGTGCACAGAGACCTTGGTAAGTCTGCAGCTGAGTGCGTGGGCCCCTACAGCTATATGTGTAGGGAAGAAAGAGTCTGTAACAAAAGAATTGAACCTAATAAATACTATTTTGGAGAAATATCTATGTATATGTGCATTTATGTTTACTTCTTAATGTAATGTGTATTCGCTCTGTTTACTGCATTTATCATAAGAAACACTTAATGGATGCGCGAAAGTGGTAGATCTGTTAGCTTTATTGATGTTATGAATGTTTAGAGAAATTGGCATAGAGTTAGAATCTAGTATCTGTAAGTTATTGTAATTTCTGTGGTTTAAGGATTAGGGTTCATGAAGGTCCAAATACAACCCTAGAAGTAACAAAAACCTATCAAATAGACCTCTAGATGTAGAAACATGGTTCTATCACCCCCCAATACTATCTCGGGTGAGACTGCAGCCTGCACTACATAGGTTGCTGCCGAAAGGGCTGAAAATGCAGGGTTTTGTTGGTTGGTGCAACTAACTCTGAACCTGGGTCTAGACCCCGTCAAGCCAACAACTGTGTAGTCCCTTAATTTTGACATTCCAGAACTATGCATTAGGGAAAATGAAGCCTCAAGCCCTAACCTTGAGCTCTTGAAACCATCAATTGCTCAATCCTTTGACCCTGGCCATCCTAAACTGTGCATTACATAGTCTCACGCCTCAGTCCTGAACTTGGGAATATGGTACTATGAAATCCCTGAGTCAAGCACTCAATTAGTCACTCGGTCCCAACCCTAACAAGTGATTTCATGAAACATGTTCGATTAGGATTTTTGGACTAATGTCAAATTTTCATGAGTGGTTTTTAGTTGCAAGTACTCTATCTTATCATGATAGGATGATGATGGAGAAAAAGGAGAAGGAGACCATTCTAAAAGACACCTATGGAGTTGAAGAGATAAGATGATCATCAAGTGAGAAGACAAAGGAACACTAGAGTACAACAAAAGATCAAAAAATAAAGACCACATTGAAGGCTCCTTACTTTCAAGCCAGATGAAGGAGGAATAAGAATAACATGCATCATATGTCAAGAAGACTCAAATATAGCAGCAACAAGAATGGCTTCACAATTTCATGTCAATATGTAGTTCATGTCATCAATCTCTTGTTAAAGTGTCATGTCAACTTGTCAAAGTGTAAAGTGAAAAGTCATATAGGAAGTCTAAAGGTCATAGACAAGTCAAACAACCATGAGGGTAGTCCAAATGTCACAAGGGAGGTGAATGATCACCCCAATGTTTATATATACACCTTCATTTCTCATGGAAATGACTTTTCACCTTGGATCCTCCTACTAGGCATTGGAGAGGAAGATAGTTGTTTTGGAGGAGCGAGTGATTGCTCTAATGCTCCATTATTGGGGTTAGTGGTGTTCACTATCTTGATGTATGTTGGAAGATTTACTTAATTCAGAAGCACGTTGAGTGAGCATGATTTCATGCATATGTCGTGAATATTGTAAGACTATTCTTTGAATGTTTTTGATGTATGTTGTTTTCATTTGTACTAAGGAAATTGAACTATTTCGGTGGCTTTGGTACTTATCTTATTGAAGGTGTGTTGTATTTTCTTTAACAATCATTGTTTCCTTGTGAACTATTTCATTGTTTGATCAATGATTCATTCGTATGTATATGCTCGTTTTGATTTTGTAGATTAGTAGTGTTACTTGTCTTTAAAGGGCCCACTTTTCTCTTCCCTTTCAATAGAAGGACCTTGATACTTTTCGTAGTTGAACATTTCACAAGGCATACTCACTTGTTGATTTGAAAATACATATGTATTACTCTCTTGTGTTGAACTTTGTAGCTAAGGAAAATTTACAAGGATACATGGCAACCAGTTCGATACTTTGGATGGGGATCCTACTCCAAATGGTAGGAGGTATAATTAGGACTTCACATCAGAGAGACCCCCTTGGTTGACGGATTTCCAACACTGTCAACAAATGGCACTAGAAGGAGAGCCAGATGACAAGATATACCCATTGAGTCTATTTTGAACCTCTTATCTAAAATGGCTCATCCTCAAATCATACTCCTAGGGTTTTTTCTAACCTATCCCCTGGTGAGATTTCAATCCCTGATGAGTCTCTTCATGACTTGTCTCAATTCAAGTTTGATGGTGAAGATGATATATCCATTATCGAGCATGCATCTCTTTTCCTTAAGTTATGTGAATACTATGAAATTTATTGTGAGGATGTGGCTTTTATTCTTTTATGCCTCACCCTTGAAGGTCAAGTTAGCCGATCGTTTCATCATGGTGTCAGACTCTACCACCCTCTTCCATTCATTCTCTTTAACACCTCCTCAAGGAGCTTCATTTAGCATTTGATAGGTATGATTATCGAGATGTTTATAAAATTATTAATCAACTAAGAATGAAGCCTAATGAATCAATTAAGGATTTCTTTGATCGATTCCTTCACCTCTGTTATGAATTTCCTGAAGAAGACACAGATTTTGATTTATTTAAACAAAAGATTGAACATTTGCTTCATATCTCTTTGCACAGTGAACCCAAACCACATGATGTTTATGCTTCCCCAACTCTTGTAAGTCACGAGACACCCATAATTTCAGAGGAGGAACCTACCATTCCTTTTTTTCCTTGTCCTTATCCTTTTTTAGTTCTAATGCGGGTGTCCCCTTGCGATGATAATAAAGTTGGAAAATCTGCAAATCAAATTCCCCATCCATATTCTCATCCTCCTTCCACTTTTAATGATTCATATCCCATGGAGGAAATCCTAAAATGGTTCATAAACCCTATGGTGAATATTAATTACTCCATTCCTCAAGATGATATTATTAATTGTAATTTAAGTCTTGAATATGATTTAAATACCTGTCATCCTCTACCATCTCTTTCTCGTGATCCCTTTCCCCGTGATTTTCTTGATCAACATATTCCAAATCCATGTAGTGAACAAGTGAAAGGAAGTCACATTTCACAAGTAGAGGAGAAAGAAGGTGGAGATTCTTTCAATATTTCATCTCTGTTGAAAAATCCTCCATGTGAAGACGATGCTTCCTCATTCCTGGTTTATTTTCAATCCACTAATCTTGATAGTGAATCAAATGAAAATTTGTTTGCTTAGTCAATTTGAAATCTTGAAAACTAATCATCCTAACGATAATGATTTTTTTGATGTATGCGATGATGAATACCTAAGTGCACCAGTTGATCTTTCGATGTCTCATCCATAATCCGATTATGTCAAAGGATATGTTCTTATTGAAATTTCCTCTTCATCTCACTATCCTATGTGCTCTATCATTTGTAATGAATCAAGTTTCGATGAAGATACTCCATGCTCTTTAGGATCTTCATCTAGTGAGTTAACTTCTCAATTGACACAAGGTAGTGAGATTATACATGATGAAGAAGAAAGCAATGAAATTATAGAGCATTCATTCGATCCCTTATCATCTCTTGTTTTTCATATGGGGAACTCTTTGAATCGGTTTGCTCGTGAGATTTCTCGGATTATAACATCCCCAGATTTGCAATCAAAATAATGTTACTACTTGAGAAATCTATTTATTGAAGTTTTAAAATATGATCAAACCAATGATGTAGATGGATACCATTCGGATAATGGTGATGTTTTTCATAGCAGTTGTCCACATGAAATTTGCGATCTCACTCAATCTACAAAATTTTGTTATCTGTCTTTTCAAAGTTCCAGAACTTGTTAGGAGGTCGAGGCACTTCAACTCTCGTTGATGGTTATGTCAGGTTCCTGTGATCCCGCTGAGATTCTTGAACCACGTCACAACTGGATTTTCTCGTAGAATTATTTCATTCGTATTATTTCATTGGATGCAAACTCGTTCTTGATGTATTTCAATATTTCTTATTACAATTTTCCTATTTCTCAAGATCAGGTTTCTGATCATACCACTGTATTGAATTCATCCTCATAGAAATATATTGTATCAAATTCAAGTTTGGAGTGTGTACATCTCGTGAACATGAGGAATACTGAATTTTATCAATTTCAAGATTACCTTTGGCTGAATATTTCATATCTGTTGAGTGTTATGGCCCAATAATCAACTCCTAGTTTTTCTTTTAAATGTCTTCATGACACTAGAAATCTTCTTGACTGTTAGCAAGTGCTTGAGTTATTTGTTGAATCAAGTTCCTCTTTTGCATCCATCACATCTTAACTGGTTTCATATATTTTATATACTTGCATTCCTTTTCAATTCCTTCGATGATTATGATGCTTGTACAATTTGTCACCAGTTACAAGAAAATGGTATGTCATATTTGGTATGCGAGGAACATGGTTATATTATTCAGGTCATTTGCAAAATCGTTTAAATTGATCTATCTTTCTTATATTATAATCAATAATTTCGTGTTACAAATGGTCCATCTAATCATAATATTAAATGTCATTGATTTTATCATTTTCCCATCAGTATATCCAATGAAAGTTGTTTCACATTGATTAATAATTATATTTTATCTCATTGTTCGAATACTTGTGAAGCAGATAAGGTGCTTCAACCTTCATTGATGGTTATGTCAGGCCCTCACTATATTAATGATCCTTATGAGTATGATCATATTCATTTTCCCTTACAAGATTGTCATCTTGATCCCGCACTTTTAATTGCAAATTTATCTTTTCAAATATTTCATGGTTTTCAAGAGGATTGTTTCGAATTTCATGATCCAATCGTTGAATGGTTGGAGAATCTTACTTAGCCAGATCCATCGCAAATAAAAAGTTCAATCTTTCCTCATGCTTGCTAAGGAGTACAGTGCATATGAAGACACATCCACAAGAATATTCTGAGGTTTGTTTATTGATGGTTTTTATTGAAAAGGTAAGAATGTGAACTAGTTAGAAGTAGTTGTTGTGACACATCTTTCTGCTGACAGGAAAGACCTTCTATTTTTTGTGCAAGTTATTCAATCTCTTATCTTTTTTGTTGCATGTTATTTAATATCAGTTTTAATTGGTCGTATAATTTTTATTGCAGTTCGACAAAAACTACGGTGGCTTTCATTGGAAGTTTAATTACACTTGACCTTGACCTTCTAGTTGGATAGGTTAGGAGTAGGTCTAGATGAATTTTAGTTTTCCACACTTACACTCATCCCACACTCATTTTCTGTAGTCTCTCTTGTGTTTTCTAACTCTTTTCTTGCATCCTCCTTTTAGTTAGCCCCCATTTTCTTTGTCTTTTTTATTTTGGTTTTTTTTTTATTGTGTCCTGCCTCTTCTTTTCATGTTTTGTTTAATGAGATTTTGCATGAAGGATGTTTCCCTGTGGCTCAAAAGACAATGTGGAAAATAGAAGATAACTTTGTGACATTGCAACATTTGGCCAACCTTCAGTCCTTCTTCTCCATCTTGGTTATCTTTTGGTCGATGATATTCTATCAAAAAATATGATTCTTGTGTGATCAAAGCTTTGTGTAAAACCATGATATTCATGTCTATTCTAGAAACCTCATCCCTATACTCAGTTCTTTAGTTTTCAGTGTTTTCTAGGCTTATCCAGTCAAGTAGAGAATAACAAGGGGAAAACCTAAATTATCAAACCAATATCGGAGGTCTATATATAATTCTCTAAAGGAACATCCTCCTCTTCTCTCAATAAGTCGAGATCCCTCTTCAACCCATGAAATGAATAAGTGTTGATGCACAGTCCTATAGAAAATAAATAAATAAAAAAGGATGAAAGAAGAGAAAGGCTTCCTGCACAAGGAGGTGAAGAAAGTAACTATGTCAGGGTACTATCCAGGCTCACTGGTAGCGGAGCGATGTTTGTGTTCCTAAAATGACTCTGTCGGGGTACTGTTTAGGCCCGCTCGCAACAAGGAAACACTAGAGATGAAAAAATATACTCCGAAAATCTAAATCTCCTGTGTTACATTACCCTTCTCCTATCTTGAAACATTGTGATATCATTGGTCATATGTTTATGTTCAACCAATAAGGAATGAATGATACTATGTTTACATACGAAGTAAGTGGGGAAGCAAGAGTGGTCTGAACGATGAATCAATACTCCCTAAAGAACTAGACTATGCATAAAGAATTTATGAAATCAGACAATCTGGAGTTCTACCAGTGTGTCTCCAAGTTTTGTCACTGGGACTAAAACCCTCCAAAATTTGGTCTAAATTTCAATTTTGAAGCCTATTGTGGATCTTGTGATCATTTGTTCCATAGTCACTTTATGTTCGGTCAATAAGTGTCGAAGGCACTTGCATACACGTGTTCAGTCCACAACATGTTCATGCGTGCATTCTTTTTCACGAGCTTGAATAGGCATAGTGCAATCCATCAAGATAATGTTTATTCAACATTCAACCTATGATGACAATTAGTGCATGCTTTCAATTGATAGTCTCTCACTTTTGGTTGTGATTGTACTTCTATTTCGGTGAGTTTTTCAAAATGTTGCTATTGCGTGCCTTCATTTTTTTGAGTGTCATTTTCACATTTTGAAGTATCTCTTTCGCTCATTTTCACCTTAATTAGTTTTTTTTCCACGTTATATTTTCTCTTTCATGTGTCTCTTTAACCATCATTCAAATATCGTGAGTGCTACTCACACTTTTCTCTTCATAAAGAAAATGTCAACTTTTGGCATGGGAAGTGTTTCTTATCGTATAAAATGTAGTTTTGGTTTTTTTAAAGGGGTAGCCTTGGTCCTAATGAGTCATTTTTACCCTGAAGACATGTATCACACTCATTCCCAAAGTTTTAAGCATTGTCGCACAAGTGCTGTAATTGTTGTCGCAAAGTGTACTTTTAGTGTCGCACTTGGGAAAAGTTGTCGCATTGAGGAAGGTATGTTGTTCACATGTTTTCTATGGGGTAAAACGCACGGTGTATGGAAAATGAAAACTACCCTCAAAGGCCTTCTCGGGACCTTCGATAGACTGTAAGATTATCTGCAAAAGCTACCAAGTTATACACATGTTCATCTATCAATATCAATTAACAAAGTATGGAAAGAGGATTACCTCAAGTCTCCTTCTAGATTTGTTTGGAGATCAATGCAGCCAAGAAGAACTCCTTCAAAGCTGGCTCCAAATCAATTCCTGTACAAAGGAAAGGCAAACACAATCACTGCATACAACCTTGAAAACCAATAAATGAATGCACAATGAACACCTATTTGCATACAACTAAACTACTTTTCTAAACAAGTATCGAATGAACAACTTAATGAAAAAGGTTACCAACACCATGGAGTAGGGAACACAACTACAGTTCTGTATTCATAATGAAAGAGTGATTACAACCATCTATTGTATCAGTCTTCCTTTGCCCCTTCAACTTCTCTCTCTCTCCTAGCTCACTTCTTCAAGTATGTGACAGTTCACAATAGCTTAGTAGGCTATCCTTTCAAATGCTCTGACCCCTTTCACAATGACCCTCTCATTGCTTATATAGAAATCAATTTAGGGTTGCCAAGTTCCTCATAGAGTTCACTAGGGAAAAATTAATGAACTTGCCTTGCTTTTCAACTCTTTCCCATTTGCCTCCTTTTCTCAAATTAGAATTTCTCCAAATAGGTTATTTTTGGATATTTCCTTGCTTTTCTTGAGTAAATTTAGGGAAAAATATCTAGATATTTGTGAGTCAATTCGTTGGTTTGATCCACTGAACTTCCCTTAGTTTCACTAACGCTGCCCCAGGTCTAACAACTTGAGTTAGTAGGGTCACTAACGCACCCTTAGGCTTGGTAACAAGCTTTATAAAGTAGGTTTTCAGTGTGCAACCAATGTTAGTGTGGAATCAAGGCTTGCAATTGTGGTCTTTGCTTCAGTCATCATGTCTTTCACCTCTGAGTTGATGAGGAGGTCATTTTGTTGTATAACAGATGCCCCCTGAAGTATGAGATCAGAGGCAAAGACGATGGACGAAATACTTTACTGAAACTGTAATTTTTCCTATCAAAACGTAGAGAGAGAAGCTTCGGTGGCAAGGGAAACCTGATACAACACACACACACACACACACACACACACACACACATATATATATATATATAACTGCTAAAATCATGTCCTGAGTCGGGCATTCCCATGCTCAGTAGCTATGTCAGAGTAATCTTCTCAAAAGAGATATGACGATACTAGCCACCAATAAGCACAATGTGGATCCAGTGTCATAATAGAATCATCCTGAAATAGCTGTCTCCAAAAAACAATATCCACAGCTTGGGAGAGGAAACAAGGCTGAATGATGCAAGCCTCTACCCAAGGTCTTGATTTCCACTTCACCGAACAACATAGATCGATACATGCAAATATATGCATTGACGTTGAACATGCATGAAATCATCTAATTACCGGCCAATAATGGAGACTGTTAACAGACACGAGGAAGGCCACCGATAATGGTGATGGTCTCCAAGATGCACAGTACAAACTAGCGAGTGTGAAAGATGTCTTTGTCGTCGAACACCCATAGAATCGCTTAATCAGGAGCCAATAATGAGA
The DNA here is from genome assembly GCA_031772625.1 of Pinus tabuliformis. Classification (NCBI taxonomy): domain Eukaryota; kingdom Viridiplantae; phylum Streptophyta; class Pinopsida; order Pinales; family Pinaceae; genus Pinus; species Pinus tabuliformis. Next base: position 775,915,291 of record CM062808.1, on the reverse strand, counting down.
ACCCCTGACCAAGCACAAGGCAACCTGCCACTAATGTCTGCAAGTACCAAGGCACTGAATGTGTTTCTGGGTTATCTTCCTAGATAGAGTGTTGAAGTCGATAGGAAGAAACCTGTCGAAAGGTAGGCAATGATGTGTCCTACATCAGTTGACACAAAACGGGACAAGAATGATTTTGTTTTTTGAGGAATCTTTTGAGCATTTGGGTCTAAACAATGGAGGGCATGATGAAAGGATATGTTTGATCAGTTGATGGAGGAAACAAATGGGTAACCCTTGAACAATAGAAGGCACGACAACGGTTTTAACCAGACAGCACTAGACTCATGAACACTACAGAGTGTTAGGATACAGAGATGCAATTACATCAGGGTATATAGGCTAAGAATCATATAATGGTAGGGTTCATATTAAGAGGCCATCAAAAGGAGGTTTATTTAAGGGAGTGCCATGTTCAAGGGAACGACTGCTGCCAAACCACGCTTTCAAATACGGAATACAGTTGTATTGTCCACTTTCCCCGTCTGATTAATTTTATGAGTCCAGACGGGTAAACTCATCGATCTTTTCATATTTAAAGAGTCTGAAAAGGACCACAAAAAGAGTGACTCTTTGCCCTATCTAATTAGTTTAACAAGTCCAGACCGGAAAACTCGTCGATTTTTTCATGTTTTAAGATTCTGAAAAGTATCGTAAAAAGAATGACTCTATATCTTGTCTGTGTAATTTAAAGAGTCCAAACTAGACAACTCAGTGGTCTTTTCATATTTAGAGAGTCTGAAAAGATCGTAAAGAGAGACTCCATGGTGGTCCCTTTGTCATAGTTGTTAACCGGGTGCGACAAAAGGTTAATAGTATACCCAGATCGATTACTTTTCCATTAGTTAATCTATTGAACCCGAATAAAGAGAAACCTATTTTCAATAGATGTTGACCTCATTTTGTTACGAGTACGAGGCGACAAACTAAACCTGTTTTTCACCGTGACTTTTTATTGAGTCACGCGACGACAAACTCAATACCTTCATCAAAATTTTTAATGAGTCAAATGAAGAAAACTCATGGTATCTTTTTTAGTTTAGTGAGCGAGAAAAAGAGGGAAAAGAATTGCTCATTCCTTCTTCATAGATTTAACGAGCTCGAAGGAGGAGAAAAACTCAGGGATTTTTTGATTTAAGAGCGAGAAATGGTCCCAAAAAAGAAAGTGCTCTTGCTGCTGCCGTATATTTTTAACGAGCCCGGTAACAAAAACTTGGGAATTTTCAGTTTAACGAGTGAGAAAAGTACCTAAAAGAATGCTCAGGTCATTTTATAAAGTTTAACGAGCCTAAAGCCAAAGCTCGGGATTTTTTTGGTTTAAAGAGCAAGAAAAAAGAGCCTAAAAAGAATGCTCCCTTGGTCTTTTTCAGTTTAATGAGTTGGAAAAATATCAAAAAAGAGTTGCTCAGAGCATCGTTGTATAGATTTAACGAGTGCAATGATGAAAACTCGGAGATGTTTCTTATTTTTTAAAGAGCAATAAAATATCACAAAAAGTGCTCTAACCATTGTTGCATAGATTTAACAAGGTCAACGATGAAACTTTAGAGATGTTTATATTTTTTAAAGAGCAATAAAATATCTCAAAAATTTCTCTATTGAGAATTGCATGTAGCTTTTACTGCTTATCATTCCTGAAGGTGCTTTCATAAAAAAGCAGTAAGAAGTAAAAAAAGGTAGCAACTCCTATCATATGGGTTCATGCATGATAAAAAATCATGGAGAATGGACGACTTCCTCTTTAATGATTTCATAAACTCATGTCTCCAAACATAATATAAGGAAATGCTTTGAGCTTTCACATGCATCGTTTTCACTATTTGAGATTTTGTGAGAGCATTCTAGAGCTAAAGAGGAGCATATTTTCTGTGGACCATTACAGGAGATCCGAGAAACCATTCGACATGCCGTCAGTCCCAAGTGAAAGATAAAACCTTACTCTATGCATTACTGAACCTTTCTTGACAGTTTTATGGGTGGAATTTTGTAGATCTGAGGTTCCCTAAAGCCCTATTTGCACACTAATGCCCTCCAGATGACTAGTAGGGAGTGTTAAACACTCTGTACGAGCCACTGGAGGGCGTTAATCCTCCCTGTGTAGCACTGGGGGTAATGTTAGAGCTAAAGGGCACAGTGAAAACCCTCATGCATGGATTCCTTAAGTGTTTTTGCCCCATTTTAACTATTTTTAGGGTTATTTTGTGCAGGTTTCAAGCCAAAATGACTCACCTATGGAGAGAACGGGCCCATGATAACGAGGAATTGTTGATGTGAAATGATCCAACATGCATACTTGCATTGCACCATTACAGTTTACTGAAGTATGCAAAGCTGGAGCTGATGAAAGGGCAGGAGGATTTACTGAGATGGATTATCCAGCGTTGGGATGAACACGAGCAAGTGTTCAGGATTGGAGATCAGGTGCTGGCTATCGACCGTGATGACATATATTTTTTGACTGGTTTGTCATGCCGTGGGGCATAGGAAAACCTCATCGGTGGTAGGTCAGATCCACGATCTACCTCAAAGCTAGTGCAATCTTACTACATCCCTGAGAGTGGACTAGTCAACAATAGAGTCCCCATAGAGAGGATAAGATCTCGGTCTATGAGGGTAGTTTTATGGTTGATTGTGTGTTTGGCGGGGTCAAAGAGTCTTCGCGTTGCAACAAAGGCCCAACTCTTGCTTGCAGTTGACTGTGTCCAGCCACAACTATTCAACTGGTGTGAAGCAGTGCTTCGCCAGTTGAAGGCAGAATTAACACCATGCAAGACTCGTACCCAACACAGTTTTGGGTACGGTACTATCATAGTCTCATTTTTCCTTGAGAGGGTACCTATTATGCACCCAAGGATGAGCTTAGGTCCCCTTGATCCGAGGGAGCCAAGTCAAGGTCGCTGCTCATCACTCGATCCTCGCACAAGAGGAGGGCCAATCTGGCATTTCTTCGACGAAGATTTCTTCTAGTGGCTTCGTAGCCAAATTGTGATTATTGATGACTATGCCTATGAGGGCATGGACTTTACTGGCGACCCCGACTTGATGCTACCGCCTGGGACCAACTGGGGTCCTCAAGGTGAGAATAATTTTTTACAGTACTTTAAGTATTTTTTAGCTTTTAAATGTTTATGTAATGTGTTTATAGGAAAAATAAGTACTGACATGAAACTTTTATGCTTAACACAGATGTGGTGCCATTACAACCTGCACGTAAATCTCGTCATGTGTGACGAGGAGGCCAACTACTTGCTAGAGGGGGCGATGCCAACAGTCTCCGCGAGGTTTTCAGGAACCTGGAGGGTTTGACCATGGGTGTCCCCCCCTTCCTATGAGGGAGATTCCCGCTCATATGCAGCAGCACACAGTTGGTGTACCTGAGCATTTTCTTGCTCCTCTTTTGAGGTAGCTAGAGCGGTTTTAGCGTTTCAGGAGCAATAGGCTCTTTTTAGTAGGTGTTTTGGCGTAGCCACATGAGTGTTTGTAGTTGGGATTTTATAGCCATTTTGTACTTAAAACATCCAAGTTTTGGAATATTTTGATGTAAAAGACTAGATGACGATCTATATATATATATAGATATATATATATATATATATATAGAGAGAGAGAGAGAGAGAGAGAGATAGAGAGAGATATACAGACATTTTTTGTATTGTGGTGGTGTAAATGTGTTTTTAAATGTTTTTTGTAACAAATTTTTAACTCAGTAAATGTTTTACTTTTCATGCATGCTTCTATAAAGAATGAGACAAATGCCAATCTAATACATAGTTAGCTAACAAATCAGCAATTGTATTTAATTCTTGAGGAACATGTTCATATGTGATTATTTCAAATCGACGTTCTAGGAGTCGCACCCTTAAATAATGACATAACAAGGTTGGATTAAGAATGTGATAACGGTTAGTCAATTGCATAATGACTAGCTAGGAGTCTAACCTAACCACCAGATTGGAGATGGCCCTTGATGACGCTTCCATGAGAAGTGAAACGACGGACATGTACTTAGTAATATTTTTGGTGGCGGTACCAAGAAAGACCCCCCCCCGGAGCAAAATAGTTCCGACTCGGGTGTGTAAATGACCCAAGAAGCTGATGCAATGTACCGTGTGTGACGACTGGCACCATATGTGTATCCTACGTATGCTAAAGTTAACGACAACATCTGTATTGCAAGAAGAATGCATGAGACAAGTACTCCACTAAATAAAAAAAGCAATCCAATTACACCAAAAAGGGAAGCAAAAATTATGAATACATAAAATTACAAAGCATATGCCTAGTGCAATAATAGGCACAATACTTTTTCATATAGAGCCTATATTTGGGATCCTTGAGCGAGACTCCTTCCCAATCCTGCAGTTCATATGCCCCCGTGGGGAGGACTTTCATTACGACATAGGGACCTAGCCTTTTGGGTTGAAACGTGCATGCCTCCAAGAGGTCATCTTTTGGATGATAGAGCAACACAAGGTCACCCTCTTGGTAAGGAGGAAACTTAAGCTCTTTTGCAAATAGGGATTGTACCTGGCACTTGTGAGCCTCGAGTGCCAAGTCAGCATCTCGACGGGTTTTATCCATCTATTTAAGGTATAGTAAGTGTTCTTCTTCAGCCGTAGTGCTAGGCATGGGTTCAACAACTATTTCCAGGGAAGGGATCTGATACTCAATGGGTTTGTCATCGTCGTAAAACTAGATCTCATGCGCGACAGTAGATGGATTAATGTCAGGCATTTCCTCATGAGACCCACTGAATACATCGTGGAATTCTTGAAATAATCAGTTGGAGCTCACAATTTCCTTAGGATTGCAATCCGCTCTCATCTGGATGTTTTCCACAATGCTTGTCTTGATAGAAATATTGATGGGCAATGATCTGGAAGTGTCGCCCATGTTTCCTTCTGCATCCAAAGTTTGGATGGTTGTGTATGGAGAGGAAACGATTTCTGGTATGTTAGGGGACAAGATTTGAAGAGGTATCATGTCCGAATCAGATATCAGAACATGATGGTGCCAATCATCCCAATGTTGCTCTCCAAAACTCATGATTTCCTGAATAGCTTCATCCATAGGAAGGAGTTGATTGAATGGATCTAAAGGAGTGGTTATGGGAAGGGCAGTGGTACCATCGGCAGTAACCAACATGACCAGAGATGCGGATGTGAATTGAATGGCTTGGTAGGCCAATTCAACTGGTGACAGCAGCATCTGTTCTCCGAATGTGTCAAGGTAGAAAGGAGCCGGCAGGATCCATGGATCGGTCAGTTCATGAGGAATCGATGAAAGCATGTAGACCGTCTGTGAAAGCTTGGGCGGCTGAAGAGGAAAACATCCCATGAGGGAAGAAGCCTTTAGTAGACTGGTACCTCAATTGACATAGCAGTCAGCTCCACCTCCTACTAGGGGTATGGAGCCACTTGGTAATGGTGAATAATCAGGGGTGTAGAAAGACAACTGATCTACTATAATAACCTTTCCATCTAATGGAAATAGGATGATAAGAAAGACAGTAGATACGATGGCCATCATGGCATATGTCCAACTGCGACCCAGCAAAAGATTATAGTCAAGTTTCTTGTCTACGACTTCTATGTCCACTGTTACGGTTTTCCCATATAGAGTGATGGGAAAACTGGCTAGGTATCCTTTTGGGATAAAGGTGTGGTTGTCAAAAGCTTTCAAGGAGTTCGATGGTAGGGATAAGGTTGGAGAACCTAGGGTGAGCCAACATGAAACCGCCATGACGTAGGTAGAAGCACCTTCGTCGATGACAATTCTATGTGTACCTTTACCTTTCAAAGTTATATGCACCTGGAATGCAAGCTGGTGACAAAGGGGAGGTTTAAACTTGTCAATGTCAAAAATAGTAAGCATGGAATCCATTGGGTCAATACCTCCAATAGCCGAAAGCAAATATTTCCATTGCGTCAAGCATGTTTGTAATACTTCAAGCACCGACATAGCTAACGACGCTTGTGCCAAATCCTCTACAATTTTGTAGTGGTTAGCGGCACGTGCAGATGTATTGTGCATTGTGTGTTGAAGTGCCCCTTTTGGGGGTCAAATTACAAGGTCCTCAACTAGCCTTTCGATATGCAAATCATTAGGCAGCAGTGGGATTTGACCTAAGGATGGTTCTGCTACAGGAGCGATAGGAGATACATATGATTTGGCTCTTTTGGCGAGTTCCACCATTTCAAATGTGTAAATGGTAGAAGATCCTTCACCAGCCGAAGGATGTTGTGAACCATCATTGCCCCCTTGCGGGGGTTGCGATTGGTTTGCAATAAGATTTTGCTGCTGTTGAGTGGGAAAAGGATTTCTAAGGACAGTGGGGGCCTTACCAGAATCCCTTTTGGCAAGGTATTTTGTGCATTCCTGAAGCCGCGGACAATGCCAAGTCATGTGGTCTTCAGCACAGAGTTTGCATGGATATCTAGTGGGTTTATCCTTTTCCTCATCAGTAGGCACAGTGGACTTCTATTTTAGGTTGGGCTGCTTAGGTGATTGCTCTTCAGAAGGAGTGGTCTTTTTCTTATTCTTCTTGTTCTTGCCATCGGATTTTTGCATAGACTGCACAGAGATTATCGCGGTGGTAGGAAGAGTAGTCGTATTGGTAGAGGGGTCCACTGCCAGCTTGGCAATGGAACCACTGAGTTGTTTTACAACGGCCCCAGAGGTTGCGCCGATAATCCCGCCGGCATGCACTCCAGGGTGCTGAGTGGAAAAAGCATTGGGGTTACCAAGAGCATTTGGGATTATGTCGTAAAGAGTGCCAGACTGTGAATATATCATATCTAAGTGCTGGGAATGACGTATGGATTGATCTTCTTTGACGGCACCACCTAGAGTGACATCTCTAGTGATTTGTGGGAGTAAGGACTTGTAGAACTAGTCCGTTAAGAGAAAGTCTGAGATGGGAGCTTTTACTAACCACTGCCTACGTCTCCATTCATGAATATGATCGGAGATGTGGGTGGTAGTATCCTGACGAAATGAAGTGAGGAGCTCTGTCCCAGTCTCATAGCGGATAGGTAACTAGAAGTGCTTTAGGAATTCCATCGCTAAAGTGTCAATGGTGTTTACTGACGCGTGTGGTAACTCAATATACCATTTCGCTACATAGCTGGTGAGGGTGCGGGGAAAAAGACATAACCAGAAATTATCATCCACCATAGAGTTTGAAACACACCAGAGATGGTAGGTGGTGATATGGGTGCCCGAATCCTCCCCTTGTTTTCCATCAAACTTTGGGATGTCCATTGGTATTTTATGCGAGATGGCGGCCATTGTAAGTTGTGATAGGTGGGGTCATTTTTCAACTTGTATAATTCAGGTATATCCAACGTTGCCAAGAAAGGTAGAGAGTTAGGTGCCCCCGACTCAGACCATGGTGATGACGGATGACTTGAGGAGCTTTGCGCTCCTCCCATCGTTTGGTTCCCCATATTATACATGGGTTGCGTGGTGTAGCAGTTGCTTTGAGGTATGGTGTTGTAGAGTGGATTTCCATGAGGATTTTGATACTGGGGTATGGAATTACCCCCACTATAAGCGGTGCCCCCTTGACTCATTTGAAGATGTGAGTAGGGTGCCCCCACGGACTAGTTGAGAACCCCTTGAGGATTCCCTCCCAACACAGAACTAACCATTTGTCCTTGATTGACAGAGGGAATTTAGGGACAAATATCTAGATATTTGTGAGTCAATTCATTGGTTTGACCCACTGAACTTCCCTTAGTTTCACTAACGCTGCCCCTGGTCTAATAACTTGAGCTAGTAGGGTCACTAACGCACCCTTAGGCTTGATAACAAGCTTTATAAAGCATGTTCTCAGTGTGCAACCAGCGTTAGTGTGGAATCAAGGCTTGCAATTGTGGTCTTTGCTTCAGTCATCATGTCTTTCACCCCTGAGTTGATGAGGAGGTCATTTTGTTGTATAACAATGTTCTAAGTGATAAATGTTGTGTCATCAAAATATCTAAGTGTGTTATCATGTTCAATTTTCTCTATTGTTCACTTTGGTCTCATTGATCCCACACTAAGCCAAATCCATAAAAGTGCATTTCCGAGAAACTTGACTTCTCTCAACCTTCTTGAACTACGCATTGTGCAGTCTCAACCATCAAGCCTTGACTTTGCCTCTTGGAACTATGCAATGCATAGTCACAGTGATGAACCTTCAACCTTAAACTCTACAACTGCGTAATTTTTATCCCCAGTTAGCCACAACTATGCATTGCACAATGTCAAGCCTCAAGCTTCCAGCCTGACACCTTGAGTTGTGCAACTGCACAATCCATGAGACTTTCCTCCCTCCAAAACCACGCATTGGGAAACTTCAAGTCTCAAGCTTGAGCCCTTGAACCCCTCAAATGTACAATCTCCAGCTAGTTCTCCTGCTAGAACTGTGCATTGGGAAAATCTAAGCATAAAGCCTCAACCTTGAGCTCTTGATCCCCTCAACTGCATAGTCACCTAGCTTGGCCTCTCATAAATATGCATTGGGAAACTTCAAGGCTCAGGCCTCAAGATTGACCTCCTGAGTCCCTCAACTACATAATCCCTTAATTATGTCCTTCCAGAACTACAAATTGGGAAACCTCAAGCCTCAAGCCCTAACCTTGCCCTTGAACCCCTTAATTGTGGAATCCTTTGACCCTGGCCATCCTAAACTGCACATTGCATAGTCTCAAGCATCAGTCTCTAACCTTGGCCTGTAGAACTATGTACTCCCTAATTCAAGCACTCAATCAGTCACTCGGTCCTAGCCCTAACAAGTGATTTCATGAAACATGTTAGATTAGGATTTTTCATACTGATGTCATCTTGTCATGAGTGGTTTTCAACTGTGGGTACTCTATATTATCATGACACAATGATGATGGATAAAAAGGAGAAGGAGACTATACTAGAAGACAACTATGGAGTTGAAGAGATAATATGTTCATTAAGTGAGAAGAGGAAGGAATAATAGAGTACAATAAAAAATCAAAAAATCAATACCACATGGAAGACTCCTTACTTTCAAGTCAGATGAATGAGGAAGACGAAGAACATGTGCCATCTATCAAGAAGACTCAAATATAGTAGCAACAAGAATGGCTTGACATTTCCATGTCATCATGCAGTCCATGTCATCACTGTCTTGTCAAAGTGTCATGTCATCGTTGGCCACATCATTGTGGATTATGTAAATTCAATATTGGAGAAATGTAATGTAAATTGGAAGTCCAAGAGTCATCCATGTAATGTGAAAATTCATGTAGGAAGTCTAAAGTTCATAGAGAGGTCCAACAACCATGAGGATAGTCCAAGAGTCACAAGGGAGGTGAATGATAACCCCATTTGTTATATATACACCCTCATTGATCATGGAAAGGACTTTTCACCTAGGCTCCTCTTACCAGGAATTGGAGAGGAAGATAGTTGTTTTGGAGGATCGAGTGACTGCTCTAATTCTCCACTATTGGGTCTAGTCATGTTCACTATCTTAATGTATCTTGGAATTTTTACTTAATTAAAATTCTCTTTGAGCCAATACCCTTTCATGCATATGTCATGAATATTGTAAGGCTATTCTTTGAATGTTCGCGATTTATGTTGTTTTCATTTCTGCTAAGTATATTGAACTATTTTAGTGGCTTTGGTACTTGTATTGTTGAATGTTTGTTCTATTTTGTTTACCAATTGTTGCTACCCTGTGAACTATTTCGTTGGTTGATCAACAATTCATTCATATGTATATTCTCATGTGCCTTTTCTAGATTAGTACTATAACTTATTTTTAAAGGGCCCACTTTTTTGTTCCCTTTCGGTAGAAGGACCTTGATACTTTCCATGGTTGAAAATTTACCAAGGCATACTCACTTGCTGATCCAAAAATACCTTTGTCTTGCTCTCTTGTGATGAACTTTGTAGCCAAGTAAAATATATAAGGATACATGGCAATCAAGCCAATACTCTGGATGGGGTTCCTACTCCAAATGGTGTGATTTATAATTGGGAGTTCACATCGGGGATACCCCCTTGGTTGATGGATTTCCAACACTGTCAACATGTTCTTTTTAAACATTTTTTAAACAAAACTTTGTTTTTCCTTGTTGTTCTTATGGGCTTCCACAAATGAACCATTATTTTGTATATCTTAGTGGAAACATCTAAATATCTGTAGACATTACTCTTTATCCTACCCAACCATATTTCATAATGTGGCCTTGATGATCACACTATGATCATTTTAGCATCATCTCTCAGAGAGAATCTATGTCTAGGCTTATTAAATATAGGTCCAATTCAACAATTCTCAATAGGACAAACATTATCACTTAAGCCTAGTGTTAGCCTCCTATACCAATAGGTTTTCATCTCTCATGATTGACAGTGGAAGTGCCAAAAATGTTCACCTTCCATGCTGCTAAGGTTCCATTTTTGTGAAAGAAGCAGACAATTTAAAAAATGAAAAGAGGGTATGCCTTAAAAGAAAAATCAAAGGGCAAGAAAATGAATTGGTCAATGAAAAAATAAAAGAAATGAACCCCAAACAAAGACCATGAAAGTGGCTAGTCCAAATCGCCACAACGATTTTGATGGGTGGTCCAACAGCTCAAGCTGGGCCTCACCATGTTTTAAATTGCAGGTTGTAGACCAGAGAGGAAGTACCTGTTCAAACAGTTCAAGCTTGACAGATGACTAGGTGGATAGAGAAAGAAAGGAGCCCAACTGCTTAATCTGGGCCCTTGGAAGTCATAAGGGTAGACTTAGATAGGAGGGCAGTAAAAAGAAAAGAGAATTATCAGGGTTTGCAAGACTAAGTGCACCCATCCAAAGGAAGAAAAAATGTTAGGCATATTAGGCAGGGTAGGCAGTTGAAGGTTGCAGAAAGCATGATCTGAGCATATCAATTGGGAAAAATCACAATGATGTCACCAGCAGGAAAGGCAAGACCAATGGCTCATTGGGCAAACTACTGAACTATCACTGACTTCCCCCATCCCCTTCAAAGTTTTTTACTAACTTCCCCATGAGCACTGCAGGATCTGCCTGATCAGTCCTCCTTACACTCTTCATTTGTACAAACTTCATGTCAGAAGTGACTTCTCTCTTTGAAAAGAAGCCACATTTCTTGTGTAAAAATTCTTTTCATTTTGATCTACTCCCTAACTAAGTTTGTTTCCTAAAAACTTAGTTTCTATCATTTTCCCATTCATATTCCCCTACAATACTAACTGCTAACTCTATCTACACTAAATCCCCTATTATTCCCCTTTTCCCCTACTACTATAACACCATGGTGTATAAAACCCCAAGCAATGTATAAATATCCCCCCTTCAGCATTATAGCTGAATAGCTGGTCTAAGGGAGACATTAGTCCACCAGGGACTATGGTCAACCCTGCTTTGGGAATTACTCTAACCCCTGGTTAGACTAATAGCCCACCCTTAACCCTCATCTATACCCTTTGTTTCGAAAAAATTCATAAACTACCCATGCAAACCCTTTCCCCCACTCAAACCTAAGCCTAACCCTTTGTTGACCCCCCGAAAGATTAATTCATACCCTATCAAAACCTACAGAAAATCACTTAACCAAAGTTCCGACCCCAAATATTAAACTGAATATTTTAATCTGCTGGTGGGTCCCCCCCCAACATGCATGACAGGTCGGGGTGCCCGCTAGCTGTCCATCTCCCGCCCCCCTTCATCCAACGATGGGAGGGAATTTTCAAATTTCGACATGCCTCCCTTTAACGTCAGGGGAGATGGCGGTATTGGTACCCGTACATGGGACGCGTGGCAAGCGGCAGGGGTGTTCGGAGCCCCCCTTCCCGATATCGCCTTTTGCTCAAAAGCGGTGTGGGGAGACCGCTTACCACTCTCCTCGATACCGCCCCTCCACTGTCACGTCATCGTGACGTCATGTCCGTAGCCCCTGCCTTCGCGCCTCGTGGCCCTCCACACAACCTTGCCACCCCACACTGCCTGCCACCATGTCCCGCCACGCTGGCCTCTAGCTCAGCGCCCACGTCACCCTCCGTACCCCGGGCCTGCCATGACGTCATGCTGACGTCATCGGCAGAAAAGCGCCAATGTCCCTTTTTGTCCAAATTTGTCGTTAAAACGCGCGTTTTCGGCCGTTTTATGTCATTTTCAAGCGAAAAAGACAGAGCCGTTGTAAGCCTGTTCACTGCGAAATTGCCTCCGAACCGCCAAATTCAAAGTTGCAGCCGCCACAACTTATCAATTCAGCTACATTGTGCACCCGTTGTTCAACCCGAAGGTTTTCCGCACTGTTCATCCAGGTATTCACTGCAATTCTCTTATTTTGCCCCTGTGCATGTCGTTTCTCTGCAAATTCTCCATTAAGCACCTGGTAATTCCCAAATTAAAGAAGGTCTCTTAGTCAAAACTGGACTAAACAACCTGCATTGCCCTCTGCTCCAAAAATTTGATATTGAAACGATAATTCACGGTTTAAAATTTACAAATTCATCCTCGAGCTACCCGGCATTGTTCCATTTTGCCGAGTGCATGCCCAAAGCTGCATCTCACCAATTTGAATCCTGCACACCCTCTGCAATTCATCCTCATCAATTCACAATCCCTGTGAATTTACCCAAGCAGAGCAGAGCCTATCCTGCTTATTTCTCTTTGAAAATACATCTAGCCTAATATGCATTCAGTTTATCACCTGAGCTTTGAGGAACCTTGCAAACCATTGCACTTACCTTTTTCTATTCAGAAATTACCAATGGCTACTCCTGCACCCACAGCTTTCAGTGTTGCCCCCATAAATCCACAAAATAAAGACCTGGAGTCCTTGCCTCTTGCTGACAGGGACTACCTCATCCAAGACTTTGTGGGTGATAGAGACCATTTGCAGACCTTCAGGGAATTGAGAGATGACTATGTGAATGGCAAGGATACATATGGGATATGGGAATCAAATCTGCCATATTACTTTCTCCCAACTGTTAACAGTTTTCCAGAGATTATTCGCCTATGTACTGAGAATTATGATGCAAACCACAGAGCTGTCAAGTCTCCATCTGGGAGCATCCTCTTTCACATTAATGCTGAGTCCATCAACCAGATGCTCAACTTCAAAAAAACTCAACTGTTGTTCCCTTTCTCCATGAACTATCTTCTGGATACAGGTGCCAAGATGACCACTGAGGACAGGCAAAATATCACCCAGACATTTATGAGGCCTGACTTCCAGCCCACAAGGCCACCTCCCTACTTATATGTCCACTTTACTGATATAGGCAAACTTCTGTTGGACATGATCTCATATGTGTTGGGCTATAAGACCAGTGAATTTGTTGATGAGACAGTGCTGGTATTACTATCTGTTTATAGCCCAGGCCAACCTCCTGCCTACAAATATAATTTTGCTAAGTTCATAGCCAACAAGATACATGAGCAGCTTTTCAAAGTAGACTGGGAGGGCATCTTCAAATATTCATCTTATATCTACCACCTGTTCATGTATTACCAGTCCGAGGCTTTTCCATGCCACATTAAAAAGCTGGATTCTAAAGGAGAAAGAAGATCTGTTATCTTCTGGACATCTGTCTACCACCAAGTGCAAAATTCACCATATACATATTATGAATTCATTGATCAATTTGTTTACCCAGTCTCTTGTTTGTTGATGAGGTCCCCTCCTCCCAGAATGTCATTTGAAATACAAAAAGTCCTGCAGCTCTCCAAGAATTATAAAATAGGTGATTGGTACCTATACCAGGATCATACAGTCATCAGAATCTATGGCTGTGAGCTCTGTCCATACAGGCTCCCAAAATATGTGCCCATGAGGCTGTTTGCCTTGGAGTATTATAGGTAGCTCATTCATTCTGATCTCACTCACTTTCACAGCTCCAAAAAGAAAGCCCATCTCAAGTTCAAGCACCACCCAGGCCCCTTCATTATGAATAAGAAAGAGGGTTGGCAAGATGCTGATCAAATCCTCAAAGATAAGTACATGCTCTCAAAAAGCTTTCGGTGGGTCCCCTATGGCCCTGAAGGCTTTATCACTGCTAGAAGAGTAAAGTACAGGCTGCTAGGCTATGAGCATTGCAAATATCTACACATTGAACAGTATGCCAATCAACAAGAATGGTTGTAGGACACTTTAATTGAAAAATTAACTGAAGAAGAGATAATGCAAAAGAATGTCAAGGATTTGGAAAAAACTCTTGAGGATTCTGTGCAGCAGGTGATCTTCAAGCCACCACATCCAGTAGGAGAAGGGACCTCAGCCACAACAACTACACCAACCACACAGGCACCTTCTACAGTAGCACCAGGTACAGATAAAGGGAAAGGAATAATGGGTGCTGAAGAAGAAACAGTGAAAGAATAGCCTGCCTCCTCAATTGGGCAGCAACAAGAGCAGACCCCTCCACCGCAAACTGAGCCACCTACAACACCTATTTTACAGACCCCAGCACATGAGGAGAGGGGTATGAAAAGAGACAGAGAAGAGTCCACTCCTGCTAGTGGATCCTCCCGGCAACCCGAGGCCAAGAGGCAAAGGGTTGATTCCCTAGAGATAGAAGAAATTAGTGAAGAAGTCCTTGACAGTTCAAGGAAAGATGGGGAAGGCAGCCAGCAAATAGGTACAAGCTCCTTTCAGCAGGAGCAGGGATTACAACTTGGCTTAGAGGTATCCTCATCCTCTCAGCAGAGCAAGAAGCCTAAAAGCACTAAGGCTTCTTTCAAGCAAATAAAGGCACAAAATGACTTGCTGAGAGTAGAAGTGTATAAACAGTTTCTGAAGGCAACACCAGCCAAACAAGAAAGGCTGATGTCTGTATATGACATTCAAGAGGAGAAAATGCTCCTCAGCCACTTCAAACCTAAGGTGCCGCAGCACAAATCAGCTGCAAATTATGTGAGAACAAGGGTGGAAATCATGGTAAAAGACATTCACCCCATGGACCAAATAGAACTCCACAAGCAGACTGGAGAAATGGTCTATGCCACCTTGGTGGACAGGGCATCCATGGCCCATGAATTAAAAGAATCACTGAAAAATACCAACATTCAGTTGGATTTTGAGAGAATGTCCTCCATGGCTAAAGACAACAGAATTAAATCACTGGAGGACATCATTATCGACCTAGGACATGATCCTAAGGATCCAAAGGGCGTAAGGGCCCTCATGAAGAAAAAATAAGATGACCTTAATGCATTGAAGAAAAGGTTAAAGCTGTTGCCCACAGAGCACCCTCAAACAGCAGAATTACAGAAGGAAAAGGAGGCCGATGAGCAGCTGGATCTTATAATGCAGCTCAACCAAAAGGTCCTTGATTTGGAGAAGGAACTTGAAGGGGCACTACAAGATAAGCAGGGAGAATCCACATCCCAAGCTCCTCCAACTACTTCAACCACAGCAACAACTACAGAGGCAGCAGTGGCCCCTGCAACAACAACAGCTCCAGACTCCAGTACAAGCATGGAAGAGTTGACTAAGGATATTAAAGAAATGGAGCTCCTGGCCACTGAGATAAAACAGGCCAAGGAAAAGTTGGCAGAGCTAGAGGCCAAATATGATAAATCAAAGATGACTGTGGCAGAGCAAGGCAGAGAAATAAAGGCCTTGGAAAAGGAGCTCAAGCTAGAGACTGCTATGGCAGAAATAAAAAGAATTTTGTGGGCCCGTATTAACCAATCCATCACTAAACAATGGAAGTCAATTAAGACTGTGCATGAGCAAATGGATTTAATTGGCCAAGCACAGATAGAGATTCAGAAGGCCAGAACAGTGTTGGGAAACAGGCCTGAGCAGGCCAATAGAATGATAGATTTTTTGAACAGACAAACAAAGGAGGAACTGGAAGCCATCAACATTATTAACAGAACAGAGGCTGTCCTTACAGCTAAAAAGGTACTGACTCTCAGGAACTATGTACAAACTGTGGAGAGGAAATGCTATGAAATACAGGCTGAGGTGGATGAGTAGAAACTCAAAATGGGAGCACTGCAAGCAAAGGGACTGCCCAACCTACTAAAAAGTACAGGAACACTGCTCCCCTGTGAGCAATATGCCAACATGATGTCAACCTTTGCTGAAAATCAAATTACTGCATCTGGCAGTACTTCTGAGGAAGCAGGGCCTCCAACAGGGCAGGGCCTTCTGCACAAGCTTGAAAATATGTTTTTTATTGAAAATGAAATCCACCACCTTTTTGAGGTTCCTCCAAATTTTTATAGATATACAGAGGCAGATGAAACTTTGGTGAAGATTCGAAGACACCAAATGCCCAAGGAGGATTGGTGGCAGGCAATGCTTCAAATTTTGCCACAATAGCCTCAGTTGCTCGGTCCCAGTCAGCTACAGCTCAGCGAAAGGCAAAAAGCATAATAAAGACAACATTTAAGACAGCCGAAAGGTGACTCAGCAAAAGACAGCGGCAGCAAGCAAAAGAGATAAATACGCAATTTTTGGACAACATATCCTCAGCCGACTCCAACAGCCACAAAGTCAACATTTTCTGACCATTTTGGACAGCTAAGGCACTGAAGAGTTACTACAGCATTTACTCCCTCAGCTACAACGCTCCAGGAGTTGGCATGACATTAATGAAGCATTTACTCTTCAGCTAGATATTTTCTTATGTAAATTATGTATATATACCTCCCCTGGCAACGTATAAGGGGTTGGTGATTTTCATTCTGAGGCAAATGTATTGTATATTTTCAGACTATCTAATGCAAAAGGCTGGAAAAGCTCAGTGATTTCCTGAATGTTTGATGTCTTGGTGATGCTATGCGTGCTGTTGCAGAATTCCTGTGTTGTCTGATGGAACAATAAGTTTTTCTCAATCTATGTTTTGTCTTCTTATGTTTATTAAATCATACACATGTCTCACTAATCTAGTAGTAGAGAAAAGGAATAGTACAGGATATGTTTAGTTACACCTTGTGCTCAATCTTTATTGTTGAAAATGTTTTCTTCATAATTGATCATGGACATGAATTCTTAATTGCTCATGTTTTCATTAATTCTATAAATATGAATGTTATGTAGAAATTCTTCACTGCTTCTAAATAATATTCTCACAGTTTCTTCATACCAGTTTGTTGAAAGATTCTTAAGTTCCTTTCATAGCCTAGTTACATCACACTTAATCACAGTTTCAAAGCATTGTTTCTCAGACACTTATCTGGCTCTGCAGCATCACCACTGTATCAACACAGCATATCAAACAAATACAGCACCAGTGACTCCATGCCCAATGGCCTAGAACACCCTGGTAAGCACATATATATCTTGACTTGAAATCATCATCCAACAAATTCCAAAAACAAAACCTTGAGCATCATAACTAGCCTAAAATATTATACAAACAAAGCTAAATCATAAAGAGAGATCCCTCTCTGGTCATAGGTAGGCTAGAACCTGTGACCCAAAGATTGGTTAGTGGTTACCTCGGCCGTATTCCCTTGGGAGTCAAAGGGAACAACCTGAGTGATAACATAATTGGCGACTCCACTGGGGAACTGAGTGTATTTTTCAATTGCTGTCTGTTTTTAGACAGTGGTTCCAAAAGCTTGAGCAGTCCCTTAGAATAGTTATAAAAATATCCTCAAAAATACCAAAAACAAGTTCAGAAGCTGGCTCCTAAGAAGAGAACTAGGCACACCAGGTCAAATCCTGACCCAAATCCCCCACCTGTTTTCGAGAATCCAAATTTGATCCATAAAACTCATAGGAACCAGAAGGAACCTAAACAATCCCCTGAAACTAGCCCTGAGGTAGGTCAGCAAAGTTTTATTCCAACCCCTGTTAAGCCATCTGTTCACCTCCATACAACTCATTCCTCCCCTTCTTCATCATCCACTTCACAAAACATATTCTCTACAACCAACACACAAACTGTTGTTGCTATCCCAGTTGTTCCCCTTCTACCAGTTGTCCCACTTATCCCACCAAATATGGCTAATCGTTATGCACCCCTTCAGTTGCCAGGCAATCCTGGGGCCATGCCTCAGGATTACCAGGGCAAAATTACTTATTTTGATGGAACCAGTACGTACATTGCCTTACAGCATACTAAGAAAATGCAAGACTACTTTGAGAACTATGAGATAGATGATGATGATGTAAGGATGAAAATCTTTGTCCAAAGTCTGACAGGTGAAGTAAGAACCTGGTTCAGGGCATTGACCCCAAATTCTATAGCTGATTCAGGTGACCTTTATCAGTCCTTCTTAAATAGATGGGAAAAGAAAAAGGACCCTCTGCACATTCTGTCTGAATATGATACCATAAAAAGAGGCCCACAAGAAACTGTCTTGGACTATTGCACTAGATTCAACACTATTTACAATGCCATTCCTCAAAATCTTAGACCCCCACCTAATTTAGCATTGATTAAGTTCCCTGATGGATTTGATGCTGATATGGCATATCAGCTAAGAGAAAGAGCCCCTGCAACTCTAGCAGACATGCAAAACATAGCTGTGAGTGTAGAGGCAAATCTAATTGCCAAAAGAAACCGGGCAAGAACTCAAAGGAGAACTACTTTCAAAGAAGAACCCTCATCATTTGAGCAAAATCTAGATGCAATCATCAAAGGGATGGATAGACTTGGAGATAGGGTGGAAACCATAGAAAGAAAATCATCATGGGAAGGTCAAACAAGAAATATTAGAAACCCAAACTTTAGAAAGAATCAAAATCCTAATGTTGGAAGGACTGATCCTGACCAGCATGTCAGACCTCCTTTTCAAGAGAATTATGTCGAGGCTTCAACATCCAACGAACCTAGTGAGGACCCTCGCATCAATCTAATGGGTTTGGATGGTGAAGATCAAGTCTTTTTGACATAAGAAGACCAAGAGGTTTACAATGACAGTCAATTCCACACAAAGTCAGGAGAATCATTTGATTTTAAAGAAGGATACGATGCAGCTGTGTATGAGGTGCACAAACAGTACAAGCTAAGAAGTAGGACAGTAGATGTACCTACACCCCTCAAACCAAAGGACAATAAACAACCAAAAAAGATCAATGAAAACACCTCCCCTCCCCAATCAGCTGGCAGCTCGAACCCACCTACCACAGAAGTAACTGTGGAAGACATTTCAGAACAACAGTCCTCTCAAAATCAGCCAGGCCCACCCCATCCATTAAAGACAAAGGCAGATACTCCCCTAGGAAACAAACATGGCACCAATTTCACTCAGAATGGACCCCACTATGAGCAAAATACACCTGATAACTCAGCTGAAAAGGAAAAAACTATTGCAATGAATGCCAAATTTCAAATGGAAAAACCATTCAACTTGGAAACAGAAATAAGTAAGCTAAAGATATCAGTTCCTCTTTCAGAATTATCCAAACATGACATATACAGACAGCAGATCAATAAATCACTCCAAATATTAGACAATAAAGATGTTGTGAATGTCCTAGATGACCAACCAGAGTTGCTGTTTGGGCCTGAGGTTAATGGAAAGACAGAAAATGGAGGGGTACCACCGTTTTATGTCAGTCTAAACATTCATAACAAGGTCCTACATAATGCAATGTTTGATTCAGGGGCCTCACACAACTTAATGCCCAAATCTGTGATGGAAAAACTGGACTTAGATATCACAAGACCTTATAAAGATCTATTCTCATTTGATTCAAGCCAAGTCAGGTGTTTAGGCCTGATTAAAGACTTATGTGTCTCCCTAGTTCAATACCCAACCAAAACTATCTTGATGGATGTAGTGGTAGCTGACATACCCCCCAAGTATGGCATGCTCTTGTCCAGATCTTGGGGGGCCAAACTTCAAGGATCTCTGCAATTAGATATGTCCTATGCAACTATCTCAGTCTTTGGGAAGCCAAAAAGATTATACCAGGAAACTCTGATGAAATATGTGGTAAGCAGTCAAGACAAGCCCCAAAACTTTCCAATCTACTCAATACACTCAGACATGGATTCATTTATTCTCTACAATGCTGATATCTATCACAAAGCTCATTCCGACCTATTAATGACAGTACATACCGAGGAGTCAGATGAACAATGTACTTTCAAAGACCAAGGGACAGTGGAAATAGCTGACAAGAAGGCAAAGGAACAGGATACACCAAGTGACTTACAAGAAACCAACCTACCTATTATCCAACTTCCTAGTTATCCCAACCCAAACCTTGATCAGGAAACTTTATGTTGTCTAGAATTTGATGGATCTGTAAACAAGCTAGGAGCTGGGGCAGGAGTATGGATCCACAATATGCACAATGACCAAGCTGAGGGCCATGCATATAGACTAAACTTTCGATGCACAAACAACATGGCTGAATATGAAGCCCTCCTGCTAGGTCTGAAACTCATAAAAAATCTAGGTGCAACCAAAATCTCAATCTTGGGAGATTCAGATCTAGTCATACAACAGATGAAGGGAAATTTCACCACAAATGATCTGAGGTTGAGAGCATACAAGGGGGCAACTATTCAAATACTGGAGAGTTTCTCACAATCACAGTTGACTAAAATTTCCAGAGAGCTTAATCTACATGCTCACAGCTTGGCAACCTTTGCCAGCACTTGTAAATTGCCTTTCAAAACCAATCATATATTTACTGCTGAAATCAAACACAGACCTTCAGTTCTGGATAACATCAAGAATTGGCAAGTCTTTGAGAGTAACAAACAGATAAAAAACTTTCTCACTTTAAAGGAAGAATTTTCTGGCATGAACATTGACACTAGCACTAGAGAAGATCAACCACAGATCTGCATAATTACACAGGAAATATCAGCTGAAACAGCTGATCTAGTCTTACATCCTACCACCTTTGACAAGGAAACTATACAGGAGCTGAAACAATCAGATGAAGAAGAAATGGTTGAGGCAGAAGATGAGGTAATTGACCTAAAGGACAATTTTCTGCCCATAGGACTAACCCCTTTGGAGGATCTGTTCGATTCAAATGATATCTCTAGAAAACTGAAAATGCAACCACTAAATGCTGAAATAGAAGATTGTAATATTGGGACCCCTGAAAATCCCAAAATGGTCAAATTATCCAAAGCATTACCACCTGAGCAAAAACTGAAATACATTGAGTTATTCAAAGAGTTTCAAGATGTCTTTGCCTGGAGTTATGAGGACCTCAAATCCTATGATACATCAGTTATCCAACACACTATCCCTCTAAAAGAAAATCAAAAGCCTTTCAAACAGAAGCTCAGGAGAGTCAATCCAGTCCTTCTCCCCCTTATTGAAAAAGAGGTCAAACGTATGTATGAAGCTGGGATCATTGCCCCAATCAGATTCTCAGAGTGGATTTCAAACCTAGTGCCCACTAGGAAAAAGACAGGGGAAATCCGACTGTGTGTTGACCTTAGGAATCTGAACAAAGTATCTCTCAAAGACCATTATCCCTTACCTAAAATGGACCACATTCTGCAAAGGGTAGTGGGAGCTGCTAGGATCTCTTTACTAGATGGTTTCTCAGGATTCAATCAAATTTTAGTACACCCGGATGATCAAAACAAAACCGCCTTTACAACACCTTGGGGAACATTCAAATATGTCAAAATGTCGTTTGGACTCAAAAATGCAGGGGCCACATTCCAAAGAGCAATGGATATTTCCTTTGCTAAGGAAATTCATAACTTCCTAGTAGTCTATCTTGATGATCTAACTGCCTTTTCAAAATCAGATCAAGAACACTTAGAACACTTGAGGCAAGTTTTCACAATTTGTAGAAAGTATGGCATATCACTGAACCCAAAGAAGTCGTTATTTGGGCTGGAAGAAGGTAAACTTTTGGGGCATATAATCTCAAAAGATGGTATAAGGATTGATCCAGACAGAATTCAAGCTATCCTACAAGTACCTCATCCAAGAAACATCAAAGAACTACAAAGTTTTCTAGGAAAGATCAACTTCTTGAGGAGATTCATTCCCAATTTGGCTGAACTCATTAGACTGCTAAAAAATATGTTGAAAAAGGATTCCAAGGTCAAATGGACTATGGAAGCTAAACAAGCCTTTGAGGATATCAAAATAGCGTTGACAAACACACCAGTTCTGACAAGCCCTAGATTTGATCAAGATTTTATCATATTCTCTTTTGCTTCTGAGCATACAATTGTTGTTGTTTTGCTACAAAAAGATGACCAAGGCTGTGAAAAGCCCATTGCATTTTTCAGTAGAGCCCTTAGGGATGCTCCCTTGAAATATCAGATCATGGAAAAACAAGCCTATGCCTTGGTAAAAGCCATCAAGGAATTCAGAATCTACATTCTTTACTCTCATATAATTGCCTATGTTCCTAATGCAGTGATCAAAGATATTCTAACACAAGAAGGAATTGAAGGCAAGAGGGGCAAATGGATCGCCAATATCTTAGAATATGACATTGAGATTAAACCTACCAAACTGATAAAAGGACAAGGCCTAGCCAAACTAATGACTGAAACCAATTTTCAAGCCCTTGACATTAATGAACTGGACGACGAACAGGAGATGGTGACTCCACAGATCAACCAAGCCTTTATGCAATATCCATGGTATGCTGATATATGTTTTGTATTATTAAACCTGCAAGCTCCTCCAGGGTTGTCCAGAACCAAGAAAAGATTCTTGAAAATGAAAGCATCAAAATTTTGTATTATTCACAATGTTTTATTTTGGAGAGATCATGAAGGAATCTTACTCAATTGCTTAACAATAGAAGAAACTGACAATGTCCTCAAAGAATTTCATGCAGGTGACTGTGGAGGAAACTTATACTAGAAATCTATAGCTGATAAAATCCTAAGGGCTGGATTCTATTGGCCCTCCTTGTTTGTTGATGTAAAGAAATTTGTAATGTCTTGCCACAAATGCCAAATTTTTGAGGGCAAGAGGAAGTTGTTGCCTTTACCACTCAAACCAGTTTCAACTGAGAGACCATTCCAGCAATGGGGTTTAGACTTCATTGGTGAAATTCACCCTTCATCCTCTGGCCAGCATAAGTGGATTCTCACTGCCACAGATTACTTCACCAAATGGATAGAGGCCATCCCTTGTAGACAGACCAATGATTCCATTATCATACAATTTCTAGAAACCAACATCTTGTCCAGGTTTGGCTGTCCAGACAAAATCATCACAGACAATGCTGCAGCTTTCAAATCCAAGAAAATGATCAATTTTTGTCATAAGTATCACATGACCCTAGGTCATTCCACTGCTTATTATCCTCAAGGTAATGGCCTAGCTGAATCTTCCAATAAAAGTCTCATCAACATCATTAAAAAAGTTTTGGAAGAAAACAAAAAGAATTGGCATACGAAGCTGGTAAATGCACTGTGGGCAGATAGATTTACCACCAAAAGATCAATTGGCATGAGTCCATATGAACTGGTTTATGGGCTAGAAGCAAAGTTTCCTACATCTCTAGCAATTCCAGTGATCAAGTTGCTGCAAGAAATACAAGCTGAACCAAATGACATTCAGAGAAGGATTAATCAAACAATTCATTTACAACAAACAAGAGAAGAAGTCTATCAAAGGACCCAAGTTCTACAAGAAAAAATCAAAAGAATATTTGACAAAAGAACCAAAGCTGAAGATTTCTTTATAGGAAATAAAGTGTTAAGATGGGATTCCAGAAGAGAGGACAAAGGCAAACATGGTAAGTTTGATTTTTTATGGAAGGGACCCTATGTCATCTATGCTATACAAGGAAACAACACTTACTTTCTAAGAAGTCTAGATGGCTCAAACACTGAGGAAGGCCCAGTTAATGGGAGAATGCTTAAGCATTATTTTGACTCCCTTGATTAAACACTGAATAGGCATATATTGTACATAAATATTTGTATTTCAGTATTTACAGTTACAGCAGATAAATAAAGCACCGAATCCAGCATATTTTGAGAAGACCAGGACAATAAACTATATTCCTTTTTCAAAAATGTTGATCCTGGCAGTTGAGGAAGCAAGGAAAGCACAGGGTAGTTATCAAATCATGAAGATAAAGTTTGAGAAACACCTAAAAAACAGATCTGCAAATTCACAGCAAATCAGCTTACTGGGTGCTGCCTGCAACTATTCAGGGTCCTAACCATTGGTCTCCAACAACACAGAAATTCAGCCAGCAGCAGGGGAGCAGAAACTCAGGCAATCTGACCTGCTATTCTTGGCTTTTCATCTGGAAAATCCATCCCCAAGTGGAGCCACTGTTAGCCTCCTATACCAATAGGTTTTCATCTCTCATGATTGACAGTGGAAGTGCCAAAAATGTTCACCTTCCATGCTGCTAAGGTTCCATTTTTGTGAAAGAAGTAGACAATTTAAAAAATGAAAAGAGGGTATGCCTTAAAAGAAAAATCAAAGGGCAAGAAAATGAATTGGTCAATGAAAAAATAAAAGAAATGAACCCCAAACAAAGACCATGAAAGTGGCTAGTCAAAATCGCCACTACTATTTTGATGGGTGGTCCAACAGCTCAAGCTGGGCCTCACCATGTTTTAAATTGCAGGTTGTAGACCAGAGAGGAAGTACCTGTTCAAACAGTTCAAGCTTGACAGATGACTAGGTGGATAGAGAAAGAAAGGAGCCCAACTGCTTAATCTGGGCCCTTGGAAGTCATAAGGGTAGACTTAGATAGGAGGGCAGTAAAAAGAAAAGAGAATTATCAGGGTTTGCAAGACTAAGTGCACCCATCCAAAGGAAGAAAAAATGTTAGGCATATTAGGCAGGGTAGGCAGTTGAAGGTTGCAAAAAGCATGATCTGAGCATATCAATTGGCAAGAATTACAATGATGTCACCAGCAGAAGAAAGGCAAGACCAATGGCTCATTGGGCAAACTACTGAACTATCACTGACTTCCCCCATCCCCTTCAACGTTTTTTACTAACTTCCCCATGAGCATTGCAGGATCTGCCTGATCAGTCCTCCTTACACTCTTCATTTGTACAAACTTCATGTCAGAAGTGACTTCTCTCTTTGAAAAGAAGCCACATTTCTTGTGTAAAAAATCTTTTCATTTTGATCTACTCCCTAACTAAGTTTGTTTCCTAAAAACTTAGTTCCTATCATTTTCCCATTCATATTCCCCTACAATACTAACTGCTAACTCTATCTACACTAAATCCCCTATTATTCCCCTTTTCCACTACTACTATAACACCATGGTGTATAAAACCCCAAGCAATGTATAAATATCCCCCCTTCAGCATTATAGTTGAATAGCAGGTCTAAGGGAGACATTAGTCCACCAGGGCCTATGGTCAACCCTGCTTTGGGAATTACTCTAACCCTGGTTAGACTAATAGCCAACCCTTAACCCTCATCTATACCCTTTGTTTCGAAAAAATTCATAAACTACCCATGCAAACCCTTTCCCCCACTCAAACCTAAGCCTAACCCTTTGTTGACCCCCCGAAAGATTAATTCATACCCTATCAAAACCTACATAAAATCACTTAACCAAAGTTCCGACCCCAAATATTAAACTGAATATTTTAATCGGCTGGCGGGTCCCCCCCCAACATGCACGACAGGTCGGGGCGCCCGCTAGCTGTCCATCTCCCGCCCCCCTTCATCCAACGATGGGCGGGAATTTTCAAATTTCGACATGCCTCCCTTTAACGTCCGGGGAGATGGCGGTATTGGTACCCGTACATGGGACGCGTGGCAAGCGGCGGGGGTGGTCGGAGCCCCCCTTCCCGATACCGCCTTTTGCTCAAAAGCGGTGCGGGGAGACCGCTTACCACTCTCCCGGATACCGCCCCTCCACTGTCACGTCGTCTCCCACGTCATGTCCGCGGCCCCCGCCTTCGCACCTCGTGGCCCTCCACGCAACCTTGCCACCCCACACTGCCTGCCACCATGTCCCGCCACGCTGGCCTCTAGCTCAGCGCCCACGTCACCCTCCATACCCCGGGCCCGCCATGACGTCATGCTGACGTCATCGGCAGAAAAGCGCCAATGTCCCTTTTTGTCCAAATTTGTCGTTAAAACGCGCGTTTTCGGCCGTTTTATGTCATTTTCAAGCGAAAAAGACAGAGCCGTTGTAAGCCTGTTCACTAAGAAATTTCCTCTGAACCACCAAATTCAAAGTTGCAACCGCCACAACTTATCAGTTCAGCTACATTATGCACCCGTTGTTCAACCCGAAGGTTTTCCGCACTGTTCATCCAGGTATTCACCGCAATTCTCTTATTTTGCCCCTGTGCATGCCGTTTCTCTGCAAATTCTCCATTAAGCACCTGGTAATTCCCAAATTAAAGAAGGTCTCTTAGTCAAAACTGGACTAAACAACCTGCATTGCCCTCTGCTCCAAAAATTTGATATTGAAACGATAATTCACGGTCTAAAATTTACAAATTCATCCTCGAGCTGCCCGGCATTGTTCCATTTTGCCGAGTGCATGCCCAAAGCTGCATCTCACCAATTTGAATCCTGCACACCCTCTGCAATTCATCCTCATCAATTCACAATCCCTGTGAATTTACCCAAGCAGAGCAGAGCCTAGCCTGTTTATTTCTCTTCGAAAATACATCTAGCCTAATCTGCATTCAGTTTATCACCTGAGCTTTGAGGAACCTTGCAAACCATTGCACTTACCTTGTTCTATTCAGAAATTACCAATGGCTACTCCTGAACCCACAGCTTTCAGTGTTGCCCCCATAAATCCACAAAATAAAGACCTGGAGTCCTTGCCTCTTGCTGACAGGGACTACCTCATCCAAGACTTTGTGGGTGATAGAGACCATTTGCAGACCTTCAAGGAATTGAGAGATGACTATGTGAATGGCAAGGATACATATGGGATATGGGAATCAAATCTGCCATATTACTTTCTCCCATCTGTTAACATTTTTCCAGAGATTATTCGCCTATGTGCTGAGAATTATGATGCAAACCACAGAGCTGTCAAGTCTCCATCTGGGAGCATCCTCTTTCACATTAATGCTGAGTCCATCAACCAGATGCTCAACTTCAAAAAAACTCAGCTGCTGTTCCCTTTCTCCATGAACTATCTTCTGGATACAGGTGCCAAGATGACCACTGAGGACATGCAAAAGATCACCCAGACATTTATGAGGCCTGACTGCCAACCCACAAGGCCACCTCCCTACTTATATGTCCACTTTACTGATATAGGCAAAATTCTGCTGGACATGATCTCATATGTGTTGGGCTATAAGACCAGTGAATTTGTTGATGAGACAATGCTGGTATTACTATCTGCTTATAGCCCAGGCCAACCTCCTGCCTACAAATATAATTTTGCTAAGTTCATAGCCAACAAGATACATGAGCAGCTTTTCAAAGTAGACAGGGAGGGCATCTTCAAATATTCATCTTATATCTACCACCTGTTC
Organism: Pinus tabuliformis; assembly: GCA_031772625.1. Lineage (NCBI taxonomy): Eukaryota > Viridiplantae > Streptophyta > Pinopsida > Pinales > Pinaceae > Pinus > Pinus tabuliformis. Next base: position 775,887,910 of record CM062808.1, on the reverse strand, counting down.
ATGTATTACCAGTCCGAGGCTTTTCCATGCCACATTAAAAAGCTGGATTCTAAAGGAGAAAGAAGATTTGTTATCTTCTGGACATCTGTCTACCACCAAGTGCAAAATTCACCATATACATATTGTGAATACATTGATCAATTTGTTTACCCAGTCTCTTGTTTGTTGATGAGGTCCCCTCCTCCCAGAATGTCATTTGAAATACAGAAAGTCCTGCAGCTCTCCAAGAATTATAAAATAGGTGATTGGTACCTATACCAGGATCATACAGTCATCAGAATCTATGGCTGTGAGCTCTGTCCATACAGGCTCCCAAAATATGTGCCCATGAGGCTGTTTTCCTTGGAGTATTATAGGTAGCTCTTTCATTTTGATCTCACTCACTTTCACAGCTCCAAAAAGAAATCCCATCTCAAGTTCAAGCACCACCTAGGCCCCTTCATTATGAATAAGAAAGAGGGTTGGCAAGATGCTGATCAAATCCTCAAAGATAAGTAAATGCTCTCAAAAAGCTTCCGGTGGGTCCCCTATGACCCTGAAGGCTTTATCACTGCTAGAAGAGTAAAGTACAGGCTGCTAGGCTATGAGCATTGCAAATATCTACACATTGAACAGTATGCCAATCAGCAAGAATGGCTGTAGGACACTTTAATTGAAAAATTAACTGAAGAAGAGATAATGCAAAAGAATGTCAAGGATTTGGAAAAAAACTCTTGAGGATTCTGTGCAGCAGGTGATCTTCAAGCCACCACATCCAGTAGGAGAAGGGACCTCAGCCACAACAACTGCACCAACCACACAGGCACCTTCTACAGCAGCACCAGGTACAGATAAAGGGAAAGGAATAATGGGTGCTGAAGAAGAAACAGTGAAAGAATAGCCTGCCTCCTCAATTGGGCAGCAACAAGAGCAGACCCCTCCACCGCAAACTGAGCCACCTACAGCACCTATTTTGCAGACCCCAGCACATGAGGAGAGGGGTATGAAAAGAGACAGAGAAGAGTCCACTCCTGCTAGTGGATCCTCCCAGCAACCCGAGGCCAAGAGGCAAAGGGTTGATTCCCCAGAGATAGAAGAAATCAGTGAAGAAGTCCTTGACAGTTCAAGGAAAGATGGGGAAGGCAGCCAGCAAATAGGTACAAGCTCCTTTCAGCAGGAGCAGGGATTACAACTTGGCTTAGAGGTATCCTCATCCTCTCAGCAGAGCAAGAAGCCTAAAAGCACTAAGGCTTCTTTCAAGCAAATAAAGGCACAAAATGACTTGCTGAGAGTAGAAGTGTATAAACAGTTTCTGAAGGCAACACCAGCCAAACAAGAAAGGCTGATGTCTGTATATGACATTCAAGAGGAGAAAATGCTCCTCATCCACTTCAAACCTAAGGTGTCGTAGCACAAATCAGCTGCAAATTATGTGAGAACAAGGGTGGAAATCATGGCAAAAGACATTCACCCCATGGACCAAATAGAACTCCACAAGCAGACTGGAGAAATGGTCTATGCCACCTTGGTGGACAGGGCATCCATGGCCCATGAATTAAAAGAATCACTGAAAAATACCAACATTCAGTTGGATTTTGAGAGAATGTCCTCCATGGCTAAAGACAACAGAATTAAATCACTGGAGGACATCATTATCGACCTAGGACATGATCCTAAGGATCCAAAGGGCGTAAGGGCCCTCATGAAGAAAAAAGAAGATGACCTTAATGCATTGAAGAAAAGGTTAAAGCTGCTGCCCACCGAGCACCCTCAAACAGCAGAATTACAGAAGGAAAAGTAGGCCGATGAGCAGCTGGATCTTATAATGCAGCTCAACCAAAAGGTCCTTGATTTGGAGAAGGAACTTGAAGGGGCACTACAAGATAAGCAGGGAGAATCCACATCCCATATCAATTGGCAAGAATTACAATGATGTCACCAGCAGAAGAAAGGCAAGACCAATGGCTCATTGGGCAAACTACTGAACTATCACTCACTTCCCCCATCCCCTTCAACGTTTTTTACTAACTTCCCCATGAGCATTGCAGGATCTGCCTGATCAGTCCTCCTTACACTCTTCATTTGTACAAACTTCATGTCAGAAGTGACTTCTCTCTTTGAAAAGAAGCCACATTTCTTGTGTAAAAATTCTTTCCATTTTGATCTACTCCCTAACTAAGTTTGTTTCCTAAAAACTTAGTTCCTATCATTTTCCCATTCATATTCCCCTACAATACTAACTGCTAACTCTATCTACACTAAATCCCCTATGTTCCCCTTTTCCCCTACTACTATAACACCATGGTGTATAAAACCCCAAGCAATGTATAAATATCCCCCCTTTAGCATTATAGCTGAATAGCAGGTCTAAGGGAGACATTAGTCCACCAGGGACTATGGTCAACCCTGCTTTGGGAATTACTCTAACCCCTGGTTAGACTAATAGCCCACCCTTAACCCTCATCTATACCCTTTGTTTCGAAAAAATTCATAAACTACCCATGCAAACCCTTTCCCCCACTCAAACCTAAGCCTAACCCTTTGTTGACCCCCCGAAAGATTAATTCATACCCTATCAAAACCCACAGAAAATCACTTAACCAAAGTTCCGACCCCAAATATTAAACTGAATATTTTAATCCGCCGGCGGGTCCCCCCCCAACATGCACGACAGGTCGGGGCGCCCGCCAGCCGTCCATCTCCCGCCCCCCTTCATCCAACGATGGGCGGGCATTTTCAAATCTCGACATGCCTCCCTTTAACGTCCGGGGAGATGGCGGTATTGGTACCCGTACATGGGACGCGTGGCAGCCGGCGGGGGTGTTCGGAGCCCCCCTCCCCGATATCGCATTTTGCTCAAAAGCGGTGCGAGGAGACCGCTTACCACTCTCCCCGATACCGCCCCTCCACTGTCACGTCGTCCCCCACGTCATCGTGACGTCATGTCCGCGGCCCCCGCCTTCGCGCCTCGTGGCCCTCCACGCAACCTTGCCACCCCACACTGCCCGCCACCATGTCCCGCCACGCTGGCCTCCAGCTCAGCGCCCACGTCACCCTCCGTACCCTGGGCCCGCCATGACGTCATGCTGACGTCATCGGCGGAAAAGCGCCAATGTCCCTTTTTGTCCAAATTTGTCGTTAAAACGTGCGTTTTCGGCGGTTTTATGTCATTTTCAAGCGAAAAATACAGAGTCGTTGTAAGCCTATTCACTACGAAATTGCCTCCGAACCACCAAATTCAAAGTTGCAGCCGCCACAACTTATCAATTCAGCTACATTGTGCACCCGCTGTTCAACCCGAAGGTTTTCCGCACTGTTCATCCAGGTATTCACCGCAATTCTCTTTTTTTGCCCCTGTGCATGCCGTTTCTCTGCAAATTCTCCATTAAGCACCTGGTAATTCCCAAATTAAAGAAGGTCTCTTAGTCAAAACTGGACTAAACAACCTGCATTGCCCTCTGCTCCAAAAATTTGATATTGAAACGATAATTCACGGTCTAAAATTTACAAATTCATCCTCGAGCTGCCCGGCATTGTTCCATTTTGCCGAGTGCATGCCCAAAGCTGCATCTCACCAATTTGAATCCTGCACACCCTCTGCAATTCATCCTCATCAATTCACAATCCCTGTGAATTTACCCAAGCAGAGCAGAGCCTAGCCTGCTTATTTCTCTTTGAAAATACATCTAGCCTAATCTGCATTCAGTTTATCACCTGAGCTTTGAGGAACCTTGCAAACCATTGCACTTACCTTGTTCTATTCAGAAATTACCAATGGCTGCTCCTGCACCCACAGCTTTCAGTGTTGCCCCCATAAATCCACCAAATAAAGACCTGGAGTCCTTGCCTCTTGCTGACAGGGACTACCTCATCCAAGACTTTGTGGGTGATAGAGACCATTTGCAGACCTTCAGGGAATTGAGAGATGACTATTTGAATGGCAAGGATACATATGGGATATGGGAATCAAATCTGCCATATTACTTTCTCCCATCTGTTAACATTTTTCCAGAGATTATTCGCCTATGTGCTGAGAATTATGATGCAAACCACAGAGCTGTCAAGTCTCCATCTGGAATCATCCTCTTTCACATTAATGCTGAGTCCATCAACTAGATGCTCAACTTCAAACAAACTCAGTTGTTGTTCCCTTTCTCCATGAACTATCTGCTGGATACAGGTGCCAAGATGACCACTGAGGACAGGCAAAAGATCACCCAGACATTTATGAGGCCTGACTGCCAGCCCACAAGGCCACCTCCCTACTTATATGTCCACTTTACTGATATAGGCAAACTTCTGCTGGACTTGATCTCATATGTGTTGGGCTATAAGACTAGTGAATTTGTTGATGAGACAGTGCTGGTAATACTATCTGCTTATAGCCCAGGCCAACCTCCTGCCTACAAATATAATTTTGCTAAGTTCATAGCCAACAAGATACATGAGCAGCTTTTCAAAGTAGACAGGGAGGGCATCTTCAAATATTCATCTTATATCTACCACCTGTTCATGTATTACCAGTCCGAGGCTTTTCCATGCCACATTAAAAAGCTGGATTCTAAAGGAGAAAGAAGATATGTTATCTTCTGGACATCTGTCTACCACCAAGTGCAAAATTCACCATATACATATTGTGAATTCATTGATCAATTTGTTTACCCAGTCTCTTGTTTGTTGATGAGGTCCCCTCCTCCCAGAATGTCATTTGAAATACAGAAAGTCCTGCAGCTCTCCAAGAATTATAAAATAGGTGATTGGTACCTATACCAGGATCATACAGTCATCAGAATCTATGGCTGTGAGCTCTGTCCATACAGGCTCCCAAAATATGTGCCCATGAGGCTGTTTGCCTTGGAGTATTATAGGCAGCTCATTCATTGTGATGTCACTCACTTTCACAGCTCCAAAAAGAAAGCCCATCTCAAGTTCAAGCACCACCTAGGCCCCTTCATTATGAATAAGAAAGAGGGTTGGCAAGATGCTGATCAAATCCTCAAAGATAAGTACATGCTCTCAAAAAGCTTCCGGTGGGTCCCCTATGACCCTGAAGGCTTTATCACTGCTAGAAGAGTAAAGTACAGGCTGCTAGGCTATGAGCATTGCAAATATCCACACATTGAACAGTATGCCAATCAGCAAGAATGGCTGCAAGACACTTTAATTGAAAAATTAACTGAAGAAGAGATAATGCAAAAGAATGTCAAGGATTTGGAAAAAACTCTTGACTTGGATTTTGTGCAGCAGGTGATCTTCAAGCCACCACATCCAGTAGGAGAAGGGACCTCGGCCACAACAACTGCACCAACCACACATGCACCTTCTACAGCAACACCAGGTACAGATAAAGGGAAAGGAATAATGGGTGCTGAAGAAGAAACAATGAAAGAATAGCCTGCCTCCTCAATTGGGCAGCAACAAGAGCAGACCCCTCCACCGCAAACTGAGCCACCTACAGCACCTATTTTGCAGACGCCAGCACATGAGGAGAGGGGTATGAAAAGAGACAGAGAAGAGTCCACTCCTGCTAGTGGATCCTCCCAGCAACCCGAGGCCAAGAGGAAAAGTGTTAATTCCCCAGTGATAGAAGAAATCAGTGAAGAAGTCCTTGACAGTTCAAGGAAAGATGGGGAAGGCAGCCAGCAAACAGGTACAAGCTCCTTTCAGCAGGAGCAGGGATTACAACTTGGCTTAGAGGTATCCTCCTCCTCTCAGCAGAGCAAGAAGCCTAAAAGCACTAAGGCTTCTTTCAAGCAAATAAAGGCACAAAATGACTTGCTGAGAGTAGAAGTGTATAAACAGTTTCTGAAGGCAACACCAGACAAACAAGAAAGGCTGATGTCTGTATATGACATTCAAGAGGAGAAAATGCTCCTCAGCCACTTCAAACCTAAGGTGCCGCAGCCCAAATTAGCTGCAGATTATGTGAGAACAAGGGTGGAAATCATGGCAAAAGACATTCACCCCATGGACCAAATAGAACTCCACAAGCAGACTGGAGAAATGGTCTATGCCACCTTGGTGGACAGGGCATCCATGGCCCATGAATTAAAAGAATCACTGAAAAATACCAACATTCAGTTGGATTTTGAGAGAATGTCCTCCATGGCTAAAGACAATAGAATTAAATCACTGGAGGACATCATTATCGACCTAGGACATGATCCTAAGGATCCAAAGGGTGTAAGGGCCTTCATGAAGAAAAAATAAGATGACCTTAATGCATTAAAGAAAAGGTTAAAGTTGCTGCCCACCGAGCACCCTCAAACAACAAAATTACAGAAGGAATAGGAGTCCGATGAGCAGCTGGATCTTATAATGCAGCTCAACCAGAAGGTCCTTGATTTGGAGAAGGAACTTGAAGGGGCACTACAAGATAAGTAGGGAGAATCCACATCCCAAGCTCCTCCAACTACTTCAACCACAACAACAACTACAGAGGCAGCAGTGGCCCCTGCAACAACAACAGCTCCAAACTCCAGTACAAGCATGGAAGAGTTGACTAAGGCTATTAAAGAAATGGAGCTCCAGGCCACTGAGATAAAGCAGGCCAAGGAAAAGTTGGCAGAGCTAGAGGCCAAATATGATAAATCAAAGATGACTGTGGCAGAGCAAGGCAGAGAAATAAAGGCCCTGAAAGAGAAAATAAAGGCCTTGGAAAAGGAGCTCAAGCTAGAGACTGCTATGGCAGAAATAAAAAGAATTTTGTGGGCCCGTATTGACCAATCCATCACTAAACAATGGAAGTCAATTAAGACTGTGCATGAGCAAATGGATTTAATTGGCCAAGCACAGATAGAGATTCAGAAGGCCAGAACAGTGCTGGGAAACAGGCCTGAGCAGGCCAATAGAATGATAGATTTTTTGAACAGACAAACAAAGGAGGAACTGGCAGCCATCAACATTATTAACAGAACAGAGGCTGTCCTTACAGCTAAAAAGGTACTGACTCTCAGGAACTATGTACAAACTGTGGAGAGGAAATGCTATGAAATACAGGCTGAGGTGGATGAGTACAAACTCAAAATGGGAGCACTGCAAGCAAAGGGACTGCCCAACCTACTAAACAGTACAGGAAGACTGCTCCCCCATGAGCAATATGCCAACAGGATGTCAACCTTTATTGAAAATCAAATTACTGCATCTGGCAGTACTTCTGAGGAGACAGGGCCTCCAACAGGGCAGGGCCTTCTGCAAAAGCTTGAAAATATGTTTTTTATTGAAAATTAAATCCACCACCTTTTTGAGGTTCCTCCAAATTTTTATAGATATACAGAGGCAGATGAAACTTTGGTGAAGATTCGAAGACACCAAATGCCCAAGGAGGATTGGTGGCAGGCAATGCTTCAAATTTTGCCACAATAGCCTCAGTTGCTCGGTCCCAGTGAGCTACAGCTCAGCGAAAGGCAAAAAGCATAAGAAATGCAGCATTTAAGACAGCCGAAAGGTGACTCAGCCAAAGACAGCGGCAGCAAGCAAAAGAGATAAATACGCAATTTCTGGAGAGCATATCCTCAGCCAACTCTTCAGCTAGATATTTTCTTATGTAAATTATGTATATATACCTCCCCTGGCAACGTATAAGGGGTTGGTGATTTTCATTCTGAGGCAAATGTATTGTATATTTTCAGACTATCTAATGCAAAAGGCTGGAAAAGCTCAGTGATTTCCTGAATGTTTGATGTCTTGGTGATGCTATGCGTGTTGTTGCAGAATTCCTGTGCTGTCTGATGGAACAATAAGTTTTTCTCAATCTATGTTTTGTCTTCTTATGTTTATTAAATCATACACATGTCTCACTAATCTAGCAGTAGAGAAAAGGAATAGTACAGGATATGTTTAGTTACACCTTGTGCTCAATCTTTATTGCTGAAAATGTTTTCTTCAGAATTGATCATGGACATGAATTCTTAATTGCTCATGTTTTCATTAATTCTATAAATATGAATGTTATGTAGAAATTCTTCACTGCTTCTAAATAATATTCTCACAGTTTCTTCATACCAGTTTGTTGAAAGATTCTTAAGTGCCTTTCATAGCCTGGTTACATCACACTTAATCACAGTTTCAAAGCATTGTTTCTCAGACACTTATCTGGCTCTGCAGCATCACCACTGTATCAACACAGCATATCAAACAAATACAGCACCACTGACTCCATGCCCAATGGCCTAGAACACCCTGGTAAGCACATATATATCTTGACTGAAATCATCATCCAGCAAATTCCAAAAACAAAACCTTGAGCATCATAACTAGCCTAAAATATTATACAAACAAAGCTAAATCATAAAGAGAGAGCCCTCTCTGGTCATAGGTAGGCTAGAACCTGTGACCCAAAGATTGGTTAGTGGTTACCTCGGCCGTATTCCCTTGGGAGTCAAAGGGAACAACCTGAGTGATAACATAATTGGCGACTCCACTGGGGAACTGAGCGTATTTTTCAATTGTTGTCTGTTTTTAGACAGTGGTTCCAAAAGCTTGAGCAGTCCCTTAGAATAGTTATAAAAATATCCTCAAAAATACGAAAAACAAGTTCAGAAGCTGGCTCCTAAGAAGAGAACTAGGCACACCAGGTCAAATCCTGACCCAAATCCCCCACCTATTTTCGAGAATCCAAATTTGATCCATAAAACTCATAGGAACCAGAAGGAACCTGAACAATCCCCTGAAACTAGCCCTGAGGCAGGTCAGCAAAGTTTTATTCCAACCCCTGTTAAGCCATCTGTTCACCTCCATACAACTCATTCCTCCCCTTCTTCATCATCCACTTCACAAAACATATTGTCTACAACCAACACACAAACTGTTGTTGCTGTCCCAGTTGTTCCCCTTCTACCAGTTGTCCCACTTATCCCACCAAATATGGCTAATCTTTATGCACCCCTTCAGTTGCCGGGCAATCCTGGGGCCATGCCTCAGGATTACCAGGGAAAAATTACTTATTTTTATGGAACCAGTACGTACACTGCCTTACAGCATACTAAGAAAATGCAAGACTACTTTTAGAACTATGAGATAGATGATGATAACCACTTACGGGCTTTATTGACTCTCTAACTAACTATGACTTTGACTATGCCCCTTGGGCTTATTACATAAATAAAGGGGTTAGCATTGGACCCTACCATGCCCTCCCTCTTCAAAAGCACCCTTGTCCTCAAGGCTAAAACTGTGGAAATTGCTGAAGAATTGAGGTTGGTTCCCATGTCGCATCTTCTAGAGAGATGTCTTCCACTTGATGAGGACTTCCTTGATTGTACAGCTACAAAGATGTATTTCGCGATTATCGAGGACATGTTCTGGTCAGAGCTAAAGTGAGCCTTCTTCATACAATTTAGGCAGACTTTTTTGAACACTGCAATTGTTCCCCACCACTTTCTTGAGGCACAATACATCGAATACCAAATGGATTTTTTAAGTAGGTGTCAAGGCCAGTTTGTAAGTGACTTATCCTATGTGTTGAAGTATCTAATAAGGCCCATATAATTTTGGTACTAGTTTCTAGCAACCCTTTTCTTTGAGATATGTTTTCTTATATGGTTGGAGTCACAGGAATACATAATCGCCTTCTTTAAATGACCTCTCAGAATAATGTTGGTCAGCCTGTTGCTTCATTATGTTCTGAGCTTGATGTAGATTATATTTAATATGAGTGATCATGGTTGCATGGTTTTGTTTCTAAGCTTGATGTAGATTATATTTGAGATGAGACATCATGGTTGCACGGTTGATCAACTACCTGTAATTTAGAATAGCTAGGGATATAAGAAACTGGTGAAGGTGGGACTTTTCCCTACACTAGCTCATATGGTGTCATCTTGGTGGCTTCATGATAGTTATTATTATACCACCATTCAGCTAAAGGTATCCACTATACCCATTGATGTTGATTATCTAAGGTGAAGCACCTCAGATAGGTCTCCAAACATTTGTTGACCACTTCTATTTGACCATCAGTTTCGGGATGATAAGCATTACTTAGTTGGACTTTTGTTCCCTGTAGCTTGAAACATTCCTGCCAAAATTTGCTAGTCAAAGTGGGGTCTTGATTAGACACAATGGAAGTCAACATGCCATGCATTTTGAAGATATGGTCCAAGAAAACTTGAGCCACCAATGTTGGGGTAAATGGGTGTGGTAGAGCACAAAAATGAGCATATTTGGAAATTTTGTCAACAACCACCATGATGACTCATTTGTTTCCTGACTTTGTGAGGCCAGTAATGAAATCCATGGAAACATATGTCCAGACAGAAGAAGGGACTGCAAATGGTTGTAATGTTCATGGTAACTTGATTGTTTCCCCTTTGTTGCATTGGCATACATCACATTCAACTACAAAAGTAAGAATTCCGTTCTTCATGCCGGTCAAAAAGAAAGAACAACATGCTCATGCATAAGTCTTCTGAAAGCATGAATTTTTTGTGATCGAAGAGGAGTGAAACTTGTCCAAGATGCGGGTTTTGAGGGTGGAGGTCGGGGATAGCACTACCCGATCCTTGTAGTGAAGAATCTCATCCTTCTAAGAGTAGTATGCTGAGGAAATGGGATCTTCTCTTAAGTTATTAATGAGTTGGGACAAAGAGGGGTGGAAGAACCATTCATTGTGGGCATCTTCAATCCAATATAATATGGGTATAGAGAGTGATAGAAGGGTTCTCTCATCCTAAAATTGGCGTGATAAGGCATAAACCACTACATTGTCACACCCATTCTTGTAAATTATACCATAATCATATCCCAACATTTTTTCAAGCCAATTATTTTGTTGTGGCAACAATAGGTGCTGCTCTAGAAACTATTTAGGTTATGATGGTCCAAACGGATTTGGAAACGTCACCCCAATAAGTATGGTCACCAAGTGTATATTGCATGTAAGATGGCCATAATTTATTTATCATAAGTATATTGACCTAGATGTTTTCCACTGAGTTTTTGACTGGTGAAAGCCAATGGTCTACCTTCTTTCATTAATATGGCACCAATACCTGTACCTGAAGTATCACATTCAATCACAAAATATTTTGTGAATTCTAGTAAGACCAATACTGGAGTGGAGCACATCACTTGTTTGAGAGCCAAGAAGGCCTACTGATATATGTCAGCCCAAAGAAATGACTTCTTCTTGAGAAGATTAGTGAGGCATCTGGTAATGTGTCCATAATTGTGGATAATTTTTTTATAGTAGCTCGTGAGACCCAAGTGGTGGGCTCCAGTATTGTAGCAATAATGCTACAACTCCTGGAGCTTCCTATCTCTAATTTTATCAACCCGGTAGTTCGTACAAACTTGGAAGCGACGGTGCTGTATGCACAAGTACTAGCTCTTGTCGCAGCTGTCACTTGGTCAGCTGGCACAAGTTCGCTAGGGCTCAAGCCAACTTCTATATGCTCTCAGAAGAAGCTTTATGAGTGATGGACGAAAGCTATCTCGAAGAAAGCTAGCCTACTTTGCAAAAAGGAAACTGAAAGCCAACAAAGCATGGAAACCCTAGTAAACCCTAATTTGACTAGCTAGACCCTTACTATGCAAAACTGTGAATGAAACCACTACCAATAATGCCATTACTTGCAGTGAACTGAAATACATGCATCTAAGCTACTTTCATCTGAAAAGACATGTTTTTGTATTTTTTCATTAAGTGGTTGGATTTATTGTGATGATGCTTTTGATTAGGGTTTGGTTGTGCAGGAGCGGTTTGAATGGAAGGAAAGCATGGGCAAGGTCAGGATGGCTAGGGGAGGTCCCAGAGGGTCTCTAGCATCAGTCCACAGAAGTCTACCACGTTCGGATGCTCAACAACCGAGTTTGCAGGCTTCTACAGGAAGTCTGCAAGGGATCCTACAGGAAACTCAGGGATTTCTACAGGAAGTCTGTGCAATTCTACAGGATGTTTGACTGAGGAAGTTTTGGGAGATGGTGAAGTGTTGGAGTGGTGTGGGAGGATAGGTGAGATGGAGATAGAACTAGTGATGGCTCAGGAGCAGAGAAGTCAGACGGAGGAAGAGTGCATACAGTGGGTTGATGGTTGGAAGGATGGGATCAACGAAAGTTTAAGTAGATGGAGCTAAGTGAATAATGGATGAGTTGGAGGGTAAATGAGCTGGACAGAGGCCGAGTGGGTGGCTTGAGGAGAGTTCAAGAAGAAGAAGAAGGAAGTGGAATGATATGGAGCAGCGTAAATGAAACAAATGACTTATGCACCAAAACGAGAATTCATCAACCTATGTTAACTGTGCCATTAAACCTATGATCAGCAATGGAAAACCGTGAAAAGAAACTCGTGCATGGAAGTGGAATGTAGAAGTATGCTTCAATATCAAAAGTGCATGGATGGATCTTCAACGAAAATGACTATGTTGCAGCTTGCATGGAAGTGAGAAGAACTGCGTTTCTTTTTGGTGGTTGGTTATGGACTGCACCCCAATCCCTAAGCAGAGATGGCAGTGAGCTCTAACAACCTTTTTCTGGAGCTCCAATGAATTATATCTATCCTCTTCTAACCTAAGCAACTGGAAACAAATTCACCATAAACTAATCCTATTCAATCTCATGAAAAAGACTAAATTAACAGACTGTAAATTCGAATTGCATGTTAAAGTAAAAACTCAAAGTGCTGGAACGAAATGCAAACAACATTACAACACCGAGGAGATATATTGCTCTTAGGTTGGGCCCTAACCTGAGAGCTATAGCTCCCTTAGAAACTCAGAATGAGATCAAAATCTGCCTGCCTTTATTCATAAACAAAAATCTGATGTCATGCCAAAACTGGCTTACAAAAGGAACAAAACACCGAGTTGTAGCTCGTACTTCCAAATTACAAGAGTAATACAAAAGTTCAAAAAGCTCCTATCCAAGGCTACGGCCTCAGTATTTATGCAAAATGATCATCCAACAGGTGTCCTTGATTTGTGGAGCTCGGCTGTCCAACTGAAGGTTAAACTGCTGATCCTGTAGAACAGTTATAATTGTTGTTCCTGTAGAACAGTTGGCTGCCTCTAAGCTCGGTGGGGAGATTGATTGGAGCTCGGAGCTATGGTGGGAATCACGAGGAAGGTCCCCAAGACCGTGGACATTCTCTCCTAAAAACCAGCAGTGCCACCTCACTGTCTCCTTGTCTCCTTTCTCGTGGTCTTTGCTCCCTTTTAATGCCAAAACCTGAAATCATCATGTATTAGTCACGTGGATAGAATGCCTACCCTTCTTCCTACAAACAACACGAATAAACCAAGAAATGAATGCATAAGCAATAAAAAATGAATGGTTTGAGCAGAGCAAGTAGGCCAAATGAGCCCAAATTGTACCAAAAATTGGGGCTCATCATCACCCCCCAGCTAAATTATTTGCTCATCCTTGAGCAACTTTGCTCTGGCTCCTCGTATTTGGCCGAGAACTAGAGCCCGGATCATGCTTTTCCTTTCCTGTTTTTGGCGGCCCTGCCTTTTCTGCCGAGGGTGGCGCTTCTTCCTTTCCTATTTTTGGCGGCCCTGCCTTTGCTGCCCCTGGTGGTGACGAAGGTGGTGCTTCTTCCCCCTTCCCCATTTCCTTGAGCCGGGCTTCGGAAGGCGATTGGCCTATCTTTCGTGTCTAGGAAGTTATTTTTGGGCTCCCCTTCTCGGGGATGGCTAATGTTTTAGAGGGGGTTCTTGCACTGGGCGAAGTAGGGACATCCCCTAAAATGGTTTGGCTGCTGGGTGGAGGCTGTGGCTTGCCCGTGTTTATCCTCTTGCTTCTCCTGGCTTCAAATGGTAGAGGGGTCTCCCTCTCTCTCTTCTCCTTCGGCTTTGGAGGTGTACTGAGGGCAGCCAGCGCCACTGCTGCCTCCTTTTCTAGAATACCACCCTTCTCTTTCTTGTGTTTTTCTCTCTCAGAGCTCCTTGTAGAGGGCCCCTCCTTTTCAGACTTCGGGCTTCCTGTAGAAGACCCTGCTTTGCCCACTTCCGGGCCTCCGGTAGAAGATTCTTTCTTTCCCGCTTTTGGGCTTCCTGTAGAAGACCCGGCTTTAGCCACTCCCGGGCTTCCTGTAGAAGCCCCTGCTCTGGTAATCTTCGGGCTTCCCGTAGAAAACCCTTTCTCTGTCTTCAGGCTTCCTGTAGGAGCCTGTTTCTCAATGACTTTTGGGCTTCCTGTAGAAGCCTTTGTTTTTGTTTTCGGGCTTCCTGTAGAAGCCTGTTTCTGCTTTCCTGTAGACACAGGTGTCTCCACCTCTGCTTGCTTTCCTACCTAAGCTTTGCTTTTTGCTTTGGTTGCCGGTGCTGTTGAGGTACTTGGGCTGACGTGGACCACGTCAGCTTTGTCCATTCTGCTCTTCATCCTCTTTTCTCTTGCTGACAAGATAGGTGTGCCACCTTTTTCTTTGTCCTCCTTTTCCTCATGCTTCTTCCTTTTTTCTCTCTTCTGTACTGTGGTCGGGGTCTTCTGGCCTTCTTCTCTCTGTCCCTCGGCCACTGCTTCTTGTTCCTCACTGCTCGAGGAACCCGTTTCTTCGATCAACATTTTAATATCTCCATCTTTTGTTAAATTCCGGAAGGATTCCCATGAGAGGGGGACCTTATATGAGTGCAACGCATCCTCCACAAGAAGCTTGATCAACCCATGGTGGGCTATCTGATCTGGTATGCCCTCTTTCAGCTTTGTGGCACACTCCATTAGAGACTGCAGTAGGTAATAAGGGATGCTCAGTTTTTGTTCTACAGGAAGATCAATTCGGTGCCTCAATTCAGTGAGCAGCCGAAAGTGATATGCATACACGATGCTGAAACGGCCTTCACAAGTGATATATTTCATGATTTGCAAACTGACTTCATTCCATGGTGGCAACAGGCTCGTTCTTCGCACCCCATTTTTGTCCTCCGAGAATTCTTCCTCAGGTGGAAAGAATTCTTTCTTTGCCTGCTGGCTCAACTTTCTTTCTTCCTTATCCCACGGCAAACCCATAGGAAGTTCTGTGATCCGACTGATATGTTCCGGGGTGAGCTTGAGGCTTAGACCTCTGAAGTTCACTGTGGCCAGTGTCTGGGATTTAGGCTTCAGAGCCTGCAAGAATTCTTCGGCCACTTCATCATCGTAGCCCTGCAGCTTATCACAAAAAGGCATCCATTGTTCTCTGGTGAAGAGCTCTACCACTGCCGGGTTTTCCCTTAATTTGGTTGAATCAGTGGGTTCCCGTCTTATAAACCCACCCGGCATGATGAGCACGGTTTTTTTAATTAAAGGTGGCAAATGCAAAAGAGATTTGGTCTATTAAGACAGAGCATGCACATAATCCACAAAATTCAACACAGTCTACTTATACTAACATCCTGTAGAACGACAGCATAGGCACAGCAAACAACAATTCCACCAATATCTTTATGACCAGACTGTGGACGATGGTCTTGCCACTCTTACTAACCAGTTGCATGAAGAGTTCAGGGTTACCTCTTTAATTGGCCACCTTTTTTCGTGAGGCACCCGCTTCCCTGTAGAAGACTGCGTTCCTGTAGAGACTGCGTTCCTGTAGAACTGCGTTCCTGTAGAAACTGTGTGCAATTCTCGGGGAGGACTGTAGTTGGCCCGCGCTCGAGGTGTGCTTCACCGGCATTCTGGTAGCCAACAGCTCGGCGTATCAAAGTGCAGAGGAGATCAGAATAGCCACCCGAGGTTGAAGTGGTGGTTGATAAATGCATACGCATGATCTAGCCGATTAGATTTTGAATCGGCGCAATCCGTGGCGCGGGGGATGAGCTGTCCCCACCGGACCGTTGGGTGACGTCATCCATCATTCGCCTGCGTATTCACTTGCTGCCGCATCCATTCCCACAGATTTGCCGCCACCTTTTCCTGTTAAACTCATTGTTTCCGACGGGAGTGTTCTCACGTGCGTGCCGCTCATTCTTTTTGTCGTGGCCGCCACCCAAACATCCAATTACACTTTAACTAGCCGACGTGGCCAGTCGACTGGCCATACGGCCGCTCAACCATTCAATTTTACGCTGTGCAAACAATTTCAAAGTAAAATTCATGCGATTTGATGGAAGGAAGGGTCGAGACACTTACCTGCGTGGCTGCACACGATTTTTCCAGTTCTTGGACGATGGTGAGTGGATCTACCTGCTACATGCGAACTTACAC
Organism: Pinus tabuliformis; assembly: GCA_031772625.1. NCBI lineage: Eukaryota > Viridiplantae > Streptophyta > Pinopsida > Pinales > Pinaceae > Pinus > Pinus tabuliformis. The sequence goes on along the minus strand of CM062808.1, from coordinate 775,871,812 downwards.
AGACCTGGAGGCTCGTGGTTACAGGCTGTCGACGATGGAGTGGATGCTTGGGTTGCATGCGCCCGCATTTCCTTGCAGATGGCGGTGCTGTGAATGGTATCCACTCAGCAGGTTGAACTGTTACAGGATTCCCGCGAGGTGTCTCGTAACAGTTCTTTCTCCTTGGGTGCATGCTGCACGACGGAGGATCTGGCTGTTCAATCACGTTCCTGGAGCTCTTGATGCCTATGGTATGAGATCTCAGCGCTTGTTTATCTTTGAAAATGGCTTTTCTCGTGAGAACTCATCGATCTTCTTTGTTGGTGCAGGGAACTTGGTTGCATGTCGACAAGGATGGTGGAGCAAGGTGACAGTGATGTGCAAAGGTGCCAACAGAGGCTTGCATGCATCCAAACCAATCCCTAGTCGCTAAATCTCCTTTTAAGATGAATTATGAGTCGTCCCAAACTTCTACAGGAAGTTTCCTGTAGAACACAGAGATTCCTGTAGAAAGTTCGGCCTTCCTGTAGAAAGTCTGTACCTTCCTGTAGAAAGACTGCATCTTCCTGTAGAAAGACTGCATCTTCCTGTAGAAAGACTGCATCTCCCTGTAGAGGACTCAAACCATGATAAAATTGCGCATACCTTGAAAAAACATGGGTACCCTTGGAGGAGGTGCTGGTGAGGTCTCTTGACAGCATGATAAGGACCCTTGGCTTTGAGTTGAAGGGCTTCCTCTCCTCCATAGAACATCTGCAACCTGCATGCAATTTTACCATATTTTGCTTATTGTTTTTTTTCTTTTTTCTTTTTCTTTTTTTTTTTTGAAAGATAACAGGTGCGCCTCAAAGAGGTTTTCACCCGTGCCATCTGCCCTGAGCGCCTCAGAGAGGTTTTCACTCAAGGATCTTTTTCAAACCTTTTCTCTTTTTTTTTTGAAAGACAATAGGGGCGCCTCAATGAGGTTTTCACCCCTACCACCTGCCTTGGGTGCCTCAGAGAGGTTTTCACCCAAGGATCTTTATTATTTTTTTTTTTTTTTCTTTTTTTTTTTTTTTTTTTCTTTTTTTCTTTTTTTTTTTTATATCCCTCAGGGTATGCCAAAAGCAGAGGTAGAACCCCTCTCTAGGACCAATACAGATTTCTCCACGGTTTTGATGAACTCTTGTCTTGAGAGAGGTCTCCTGTAGATCTTCAATCGATGCCCATTGACAAGCATGGGAATGGCTTCCTCATCAATGGTTCGAATGAGGACAGATCCATTGTCATGGCATTTCTCCACTGCATATGGTCCAAGCCATCTGGTTCTCAGCTTACCCTTGAAGTCTTTGTATCTGGAGTCATACAACAAAGCCCAATCTCCCGGCTGAAATTGCTTGTCATGGAGATGTTGGTCATGCCACACCTTTCTCTGATGTTGAACCACTTCTGAGTGAAGGAGGGCCTGCATTCGGTGCTCATCCAGGCCATTCAGCTGCAGTAGCCTTTCTTGTTGTGCATGGCTGAGATCCAGGTCCAGCTGAGCTGCCATCCTCAAAGTGTTGTACTCAAACTCAATGGACAGCAAAGCTTTCTTCCCATAGACCAGCTCATACGGTGTGAAGCCGGTGGTGGTCTTCCAAGTGGTGTTGTAAGCCCATGTGGCTTCAACCAGGCGATCTGCCCAGTCCTTTCTGTTGCTGCTCACCACCTTAGTCAAGATCCCTTCTAATGCTCTATTGGTGACTTCCACCTGCCCATTTGCTTGCGGGTGATAAGGGGTGGAAGTCCTATGCTTGATCTTGTGATGAGCTAGTAGATCTTCAACCAGGTTGGAGGTGAACTGGCTCCCTTGATCGGTGACCAGCTCTCTTGGATAGCCAAACTTATAGAAGATGTTTTCTCTTAGGAACTCGGCCACCTTTTCTTCTGTTGCTGCTTTGATTGCTTTGGTCTCGGCCCACTTTGTCAAATAGTCAGTACACACAATGATGTAAGTCCTTTGCCTCGAAGAGTGGTTGATTGGGCCCACAAAGTCCATGCCCCACTTCTCAAATGGGTCAAGAGTCACTTGAGGTTGGAGAGGAATCTCATCCCTTTGTGTCGGTTTCCCCATTCTTTGGCATTGGTCACACTGACTGACATATCTTCTGACATCTTGATGAAGTGTGGGCCAATAGTAGCCTGCCTGCAGGATTTTGAAGGTAGTTCTCTTTGCTGCAAAATGTCCTCCACAAGGCCCATCATGACAAGTGAGGAGGATATCAAAGACTTCCTCCTCCCTTACACAATGCCTTAAGATCTGATCGGGGCCAAGCTTGAACAGATTGCCCCCGATCCAAGTAAATGAGGCACTTTTTCTGATGATTCTGCTCTTCTCTCTGGAAGATATGTGTGGAGGGAACTATGCTGAAATAAGATAGTTTGCTATATCAGCAAACCATGGAGAGAGTACTGAAATAGCAAACAGATGTTCATCGGGCATCTGGTCATCCACTGTTCCATCCTCATCTGCAGACAAATCCAATCTAGATAAAAAGTCAGCAACAACATTTTCTACCTGGTTTGTCAACAATGGTCAAATCAAACTGCTGCAATAAAAGTAACCATCTAATAATACGAGCATTCACATCTGGTTTATTGATTAAATATCTAATAGCAGCATGGTCAATATGTACAAAGGTCTGGTAACCAGTAATATAATGTCGGAACTTGTTCAATGCATGGACCATAGCCAAGAATTCTTTCTCGGTTACAGTGTAATTCAGCTCAGCTTTGGACAAGTTTTTGCTAACAAAGTAAATGACATATGGAAGTTTTTGCTCAACTTGTCCTAAAGCTGCACCTATGGCCTTGTTCGAGGCATCAATGTGGATGTGGAAAGGTAGGGCCCAGTTTGGACCTCTCAGGATTGGGGCTGACACCAACTTGTCCTTCAATTCATTTAAAGCCCTCTGACAATCGTCAGTCCAATTAAACTCCACATCTTTTGCCAACAGGCCAAACAATGGCGAAGCTAGCTTGCTGAAATCTTTAATGAATCTCCGGTAGTATCCTGCTAATCCCAAGAAACTCCGGACATCCCTTACCTTTTGAGGAGGTGGAACCCTCTTGATGAGAGCAATTTTGTTAGGATCCACCTGCAACCCTTGGCAAGAAATGGTATGGCCTAGCACGGTCCCTTCAGTCATTAGGAATTCACATTTTTCAGGACTAAGGGACAAGTTCATCTCGGTGCATTTGGTTAGGACTTTTCCCAGGTTGGACAATGCTTCCTGGAAGTTGGCCCCATAAGGAGTAAAGTCATCCATATAGATTTCTACTGCATCATGGACCAGCTCCGAGAAGATGCTCAAGACAGCCCTCTGGAAGGTAGCAGGAGCATTGCATAGCCCAAAGGGAAGGACTCGATAGGCAAAGGTACCCCAAGGACAAGTGAAGGTGGTCTTATCTTGGTCTTCCGGGCTGATTTGGATTTGGTTGTACCCGCTAAACCCATCCAGGAAAGAGAAGAACTTCTTTCCTGCCAGTCCATCCAACACTTGATCTATGAAAGGTAGAGGGAAATGGTCCTTCTTGGTAGCTTTGTTCAATTCTCGGTAGTCCACACAGATTCTCCATTTCCCGTTTTTCTTGGGAACCAACACTAGAGGGGACACCCATTCACTATCTGAGATGGGGTAGATGAACCCAGCATCCAACAGTTTTTGCAATTCTTCCTTGACAATGTCCTTAAGGGCTGGATTCATTCTCCTCTGAGGTTGCCTAACCGGTTTACAATCCTCTTTGATGTATATATGATGGTTACAGACTGAAGGATGGACTCCTTTCATTTCCTTATAGCTCCAAGCAAAAGCATCTAGGTGGTTGGCCAACAGTCTACACAACTCCTTTTCCTGGGAAGGAGATACGGAGGAGCTGATCTTCAATGCTTTCTCAGGGCCGAACTCCACATTCTTGACTCTGGGAGTAACAGGGTTGGTTGTACAAAGATCCACTAAGGTGCTGGCTCGGGCATCCTCCACCAACTTCTCTAAGGGTAGTGCACTGGAAGGTGGATTCTAGATCAAGGTCTCGATCAAGTCATCCTCGGTTGGGGGGTCTCTTCTAGTGGTATCTAAGGTGCACAGAGGTGCTGAGTACACCTCGTCTTCCTCTCCTTCTTCCAACCAAAGTGGTAAGTCATGCTCTAAGGAGGGTTGGGCAGGAGGGTATAGGACTAGCTGCTTGGACATGGGACCATTTTTGATGGTCATGTTTCCTGCCCGACAACTTATGTAAGCATCTGCAGTAGCTAACCAAGGCCTTCCCAAAATGAGAGGATATCCAGTAAGCTTGGCCTTTGGTTGCAGAACCAGGAAGTCTGCAGGGTATTCCCAAGAGTCAATAGAGACCAAGACATCCTCAACAATCCCTTCGGGAGTCACAGTGGAGCGATCTACTAATTGCAGTACTGTCGAGGTCTTCCTCAAGGAACCCTGAAGATTAAGCTTAAGCATGGTATCCCTGGTCATCACATTAATGGCAGCCCCCAGATCAATCAAGGTGTGAGGTATAATGGTGCCATTGATGTGAACATCTACTACAGGACTTCCAGGATCTAGGTACTTTGGGCAGATGACTTGTCCTAACATAAGGTCAGACAATTGTCCTATGACATTGATAGTTGAGGCATCTTTCTTCTGTCTTCCTGGGTGTTTGAAACACTTCTTCTTAACTAGTTTATTGTATATTGGCACATCCTTGATGGCTTGGAGAAGTGGTATTTTTACACACAACTGCTTGAGCTCACCCAGAAGCTCATCCTCCTCTGGGTTGGGTTGTGTGGTGGCTGTTAGTCTCTCAGGAAAGGGTGGAATAACCTTCGGTTCACTTTCCTATTTATCTTCCTCATCCTCTGGGGGGAGGAGGTTGGCGATTTGGTAGAGTCTTTCCAGATCGAAGATTGATCTCCTGGATCTCCACAGCATAGGTAGGGCATGAGGTTTCCCCAGTGTATACCTGTTGGGCCTGTCTATTGTTGGGGTTCGGGTTCGGTTGAGCAGGCATTTGAGGTTGCCTTGGAGGAGCAGGAGGTAATGGCTGAGGTTGAACTGGTGGTGGAGGCAAGATGGCAGGAGGAGTGTTGTATTGGGGCCTCCACCCCGACTGAGGTGCATTCCATTGAGGTTGTGGCTGGGCATGTGAGTGATATGAATGAGAAGTAGGTTGAGTGGGGTACTGAGGTGGATAAGACCATGGAGGAGGCATGGACCATGAAGGATGAGCAGGAGGACCCCAAGAAGGCATAGGAGTCGATTGGTTGGGGCTGTAATAAGCTTGAGATGCCCCTTGCATCCCCTGCTGATAAGGTCTAGATCCCTGTGGCCTCCTTTGGTTGAGGTAATAGAGAGGTTCAGTGGGAGCTTCTACCCCTTGGTACATGGCTTTAAACCCAGGTAAGGTTGGACACTGATTTGTGGGATGGTCCTCCTCACAAACGAAACACACTTCAACCGAATGCAATGGACATTCGTTCTTAGGGTGTCTCCTTGTGCACCTAGGGCAGAAGACAGCCAAGGCTCTCTCAGCTTCTTCTTTCTTTTGCTGAATCCTGAATGTGTCAAGCTGCATGGCAATGGTCTGTCTCACCTCACTCTTAAGATCTTCTAATTGATTTGCAAGCTCATGTTTGGAGAAAGGGACACTAGTTGAGAGGTGGTTTCCTCTACCTCGTTTCCGAGCTGCCCTGGAGTGGTTTCTAAACACAGTCTTGATGTCCTCATAAGGCAGTTGGTAAATGTCCCCCCCAGCTAACATGTGAAGGGTATCTAAGAGGTCTTCAGGGACTCCTCAGAGCAGGACCAACTTGAGGGATTCAGGGTCAAGTGTGCACCTGGCCCGCTTATAGCTTAGTTGGAACCTCTCCTCATAATCCTCTAAGGACTCATCATTTCCCATGGACATTCGAAAGATTTCCCCCTTTGTTTCCTTGGACCTACAGTAATCCCGGTACTTGGTGTTGAAAGCTTGCTGCATCTGAGCCCAAGTGGTGATACTATTCCCAAGTAAGCCCATGAACCAGCGTAGTGCTGCATCCTTAAGAGTGGAAGGGAAAAGTTTCAACTTTTGCTCATCTTCAGTATAGTCATAGGTTCTACAAAGGACAGCAAACTCAAACAGGAAGGTATCCGGATCTTCAGTGGTCAGCCCATGGAAGTGAGGTAAGGCAGAGGGGCTAATGTTCTTCATTTTCATCTCTCCATTGGTCTCTCGGATGGGGAAGGCACCTTCTATTCTCTCATCGTCTCTTCTATTGTCAGCCATAGCTTCAGATGGAGTGGTCTCTAACTCTTCTTCTACTATAGGATCTTTGGATATCTCAGGATGTTCACCTATAGGTTCTTCTGGGTCACTGTCACCAAAGAAGAGAGAAGGGTGACTCAGTGATGTGGTGGGGGTGTTTGGTAGGAATTTGCCTGATCTATCTCGGTTCCTACGAGGCATGAAATGGAAAAGACTTTCTTTTTCTTTTGATTGTTTTTGCTTTGCTTTTCTTTTGGTACCTGCAAAACTGAGACAGATTGATCTACACTAACTATGAAAGATGCAGAATTAAACTGAAAGCGGGAAAGAACTATTCTACTTTGCTCAAAGGAAATTGCAAGAATGGAAATGCTAGTCTACGCTTGCAGAAAGGAAATGCTAATCTATGAAAGCAGGAAATGCTAATCTATGAAAGCAGGAAATATCTATTCTACTTTTGCAGAATGGAAATGAAGTAAACTACTTGGCAGAAGGCAAGAGTAAGAAAGTAGAAGAAAAGCAACAATTACTAATACTCTGACGCTTCCCCGGCAACGGCGCAAAAAAGATGGTGGGCTCCAGTATTGTAGCAATAATGCTACAACTCCTGGAGCTTCCTATCTCTAATTTTATCAACCCGGTAGTTCGTACAAACTTGGAAGCGACGGTGCTGTATGCACAAGTACTAGCTCTTGTCGCAGTTGTCACTTGGTCAGCTGGCACAAGTCCGCTAGGGCTCAAGCCAACTTCTATATGCTCTCAGAAGAAGCTTTATGAGTGATGGACGAAAGCTATCTCGAAGAAAGCTAGCCTACTTTGCAAAAAGGAAACTGAAAGCCAACAAAGCATGGAAACCCTAGTAAACCCTAATTTGACTAGCTAGACCCTTACTATGCAAAACTGTGAATGAAACCACTACCAATAATGCCATTACTTGCAGTGAACTGAAATACATGCATCTAAGCTACTTGCATCTGAAAAGACATGTTTTTGTATTTTTTCATTAAGTGGTTGGATTTATTGTGATGATGCTTTTGATTAGGGTTTGGTTGTGCAGGAGCGGTTTGAATGGAAGGAAAGCATGGGCAAGGTCAGGATGGCTAGGGGAGGTCCCAGAGGGTCTCTAGCATCAGTCCACAGAAGTCTACCACGCTCGGATGCTCAGCAACCGAGTTTGCAGGCTTCTACAGGAAGTCTGCAGGGGATCCTTCAGGAAACTCAGGGATTTCTACAAGAAGTCTGTGCAATTCTACAGGATGTTTGACCGAGGAAGTTTTGGGAGATGGTGAAGTGTTGGAGTGGTGTGGGAGGATAGGTGAGATGGAGATGGAACTAGTGATGGCTCAGGAGCAGAGAAGTCAGATGGAGGAAGAGTGCATACAGTGGGTTGATGGTTGGAAGGATGGGATCAACGAAAGTTTAAGTAGATGGAGCTAAGTGAATAATGGATGAGTTGGAGGGTAAATGAGCTGGACAGAGGCCGAGTGGGTGGCTTGAGGAGAGTTCAAGAAGAAGAAGAAGGAAGTGGAATGATATGGAGCAGCGTAAATGAAACAAATGACTTATGCACCAAAACGAGAATTCATCAACCTATGTTAACTGTGCCATTAAACCTATGATCAGCAATGGAAAACCGTGGAAAGAAACTCGTGCATGGAAGTGGAACGTAGAAGTATGCTTCAATATCAAAAGTGCATGGATGGATCTTCAACGAAAATGACTATGTTGCAGCTTGCATGGAAGTGAGAAGAACTGCATTTCTTTTTGGTGGTTGGTTATGGACTGCACCCCAATCCCTAAGCAGAGATGGCAGTGAGCTCTAACAACCTTTTTCTGGAGCTCCAATGAATTATATCTATCCTCTTCTAACCTAAGAAACTGGAAACAAATTCACCATAAACTAATCCTATTCAATCTCATGAAAAAGACTAAATTAACAGACTGTAAATTCGAATTGCATGTTAAAGTAAAAACTCAAAGTGCTGGAACGAAATGCAAACAACATTACAACACCGAGGAGATCTATTGCTCTCAGGTTGGGCCCTAACCTGAGAGCTATAGCTCCCTTAGAAACTCAGAATGAGATCAAAATCTGCCTGCCTTTATTCATAAACAAAAATCTGATGTCATGCCAAAACTGGCTTACAAAAGGAACAAAACACCGAGCTGTAGCTCGTACTTCCAAATTACAAGAGCAATACAAAAGTTCAAAAAGCTCCTATCCAAGGCTACGGCCTCAGTATTTATGCAAAATGATCATCCAACAGGTGTCCTTGATTTGTGGAGCTCGGCTGTCCAACTGAAGGTTAAACTGTTGATCCTGTAGAACAGTTATAACTGTTGTTCCTGTAGAACAGTTGGTTGCCTCTAAGCTCGGTGGGGAGATTGATTGGAGCTCAGATCTATGGTGGGAATCACGAGGAAGGTCCCCAAGACCGTGGACATCCTCTCCTAAAAACCAGCAGTGCCACCTCACTATCTCCTTGTCTCCTTTCTCATGGTCTTTGCTCCCTTTTAATGCCAAAACCTGAAATCATCATGTATTAGTCATGTGGATAGAATGCCTACCCTTCTTCCTACAAACAACACGAATAAACCAAGAAATGAATGCATAAGCAATAAAAAATGAATGGTTTGAGCAGAGCAAGTAGGCTAAATGAGCCCAAATTGTACCAAAAATTGGGGCTCATCACCAAGAATCCCCTCAAACACTTCAAAGTTTTTGGTTGGGGCCAATCTTGCATTTCCTAAAGCTTTTTCGGATCAACCCTCACTCCTTCACAACTCACAATGTGTTCCAAATACTCGACTTCTTCCATGCCAAAGGAGCACTTGGATAATTTAACAGATAATTTTGTTTTATCTTGGAGAAATTGTAATATCTGGTCAACATGCTGAAGATGTTTGTCCCATGTTATGTTGTAGATGAGAATGTCATTGAAGAAGACTAGGAAAAATCTTATGAAATATGGTTTCAGAAGGTGGTTCATGAGCCTTTGAAAAGTGCATGGAGCATTACAAAGACCAAATGGCATGACCCTGGGAATTCATAATGGCCTTTATGAGTTTGAAAGGTTGTCTTGGGAATGTACACTTCCTTCATGCGTATTTGGTGATAGTCTGAGTGGAGGTCTAGATTGGTAAATAATTTAGCACCATGTAGCTCATCAAGCATAACATCAACAACCGAAATAGGAAATGTGTCCTTGATAGTGAGCTTTTTAAGGGCCCGAAAGTCAGGACACATGCATCATCCTCCATCTTTCTTTAGAACCATGACCACTGGAGATGAATAAGGGTTCGTGCTTGGATGGATAACGCTAGCTTTGAGGAGTTCCTTGATGATTTTTTCAATTTCATTCTTTTGGGAAAGGAATATCGATATGGGCGGACATTTGGAGGTTAGGCACCCAGGACCAACAAGATGATATGATCATGTTCACTCCTAGAGGGTGGAAGCTCATTAGTTTTGTCAAAGACCCATTGGTGGCGATCTAATACTTGTTGCATCTCAGGATGAATATGAGGAGTAGTGGATTAAATGGTCTGGATGGCATTAAATTGGGCTACTACTCCATGATGGCCCTTTCTTAAAAGCTTCTCTATTCGATATGAGCTTATGATAATGGGAGAACCTTCCTGGAATCCCCTCAATGTATGAGTGTGGTTGTTCTGCTTAAAGATCATATATAACTCCTAGAAATCCATTGTGATAGGGCCCAGTGTGTGAAGCCATTTAGCACCAAGGACAATGTTGCAACCACCCATTTCAATGGAAAACATGTGGGTTTTTAGGTGGTAATCCCCCATCTGAAGCTTAATATTTTCACAATGTCCTTCACATTTCATGTTCCCCCCATCAGATAAAAGGACTTGGAAATTAGATACCACCCGTACAAAGCAATGAATAGCTTTTGTGAATCTCTTATGGACAAATTTATGAGTGTTTCCACTATCAATCAATACTACTATTGGCCGATGTTTAATAAAACCTTAGATTTTGAGATTCTGGGGCGAGGAAATTTTAGCCAAGGCATGTAATATAATTGGCTCATCTGGCATAGCTGTGAGATCATTGTCTGGGTCATTTTGGGTTTCACCCGCTTCTTCCTCAGGCACCTTAGGGGATGAAGCTTAATTTGTTTATTTACTATCAGTAGCATTAATTTGAAAGAATTTTGGTTCCTTGCATTTATGTCTGAGGGAGTACTTGTCATCACATTAGTAGCACAATCCTTGTTTCCTTCTTTCAACCATTTCTTCCAGTGACACCTTTTGGACCTTAAGTGTTTGAGTGGGAGCTAGAGCCTAGAAGGAATGTTCCTTAGCAAAAAAATTTGTACGATTGGATTGGGCATTTAAGGAAACTTTCACATCTAAGGGCTTGCAAAAAGCGTCCAACCAAGTAGCTGGTTGATGCATTTGAACATGGGGTTGGATGGCTTCCTTTATTCCACTAATGAAACATTCCAAGTAAAAGTCATCTCCTAGGCCTTTAGTTTTGATGGCCAAGTGTTCAAAGGTTGAAATGTTGTCCTTTATTGTACCTATTTACCTAATATTAGTGTGATGACCCAAAAAATGAGATTCCTGATTAAAGCGGTCACATATGGCTTTTGAGAACATGTTCCAAGTTTCCCTCCCTAGATAAAATTTATGATGCCACTACCATCATTGCCATCTCTCTTGGTCCAAGAAAAGTGGATCCCACTTGTATTTTAGTTCCACCATTGCAGATATCATCAAGGAAGAAATATTGTTCCATTTGTGGTACCCATACTACCGGGTTAGAGCCATCAAATTTGTACATGCCTAGTTTGGGTGTCTAGTGGTTCGAAGAGTGCTGACCTCCATGGAAGTGAATGTGATAGCTGGATTATCCTTCTAAATGTGCATCAACACTAGGCTCCTCCCTTGTGTGTTTGTGAGACGTTGTTATAGCAATCATTATTTTTTCGAGCTTGGAGGTAATGGACTCCTCGAACTCATCAAATCCTTTCTCAAGGTTGTCGACCTTCTAAGCTTTCCTTTCCACAACCATAACTTGAGACCTCGTACTGAGCATACACATGCACTGATCAACTTTTGAGCTTACTTAAGAGTAGTATGATTGGAAAGAGGGAAACATTAGGAGTCTAGTGGCATGGGTCACTTGAAGCCATGTTAGGAAAAATTTCTAACCGCCGAAAAATTGGATGCTTATAAGTGAATGGTACCACTGCGACTAGTATGTCACCCTGAATCTTATGGGCTAAGTCTCTGGCAAGTGTCTCGGGATGGCCTCAAGATTTTTTTATTTATTTTTGCTTTGAAAGGATTTTTACTCCCACCTGATCAATATTGCAATGGTTGAATTCTAGAAATCTTGATACTACCAACTATCCTATGAAAATCGGGCCGGGACTATAGCAACAAAAACCCTAGGTTCTTCGTACTGCAGAATGTGTTGCGACTATCTGATATGGACTATGGAAACCAAACTCTCACTATACAAAGAGTCTGATCTACACTTTGAAAATCCAAACTACTGAATTTGATCTTATAAAGAGGTGGTAGAACCCGAATTGCTAGATCTGATTTGGATAGCAGAAGTCACACCCCAACAACTAGATCTGATCTGGAAAAAAAGATAGGGGGCTATCTTCAGATAGCGAAGGGAACTATGGTCACAAAGGAGTGTCAGGTGCTATAGATCTCAATATACGTAGGGGTCTAACAATAATACTCAGACCAATATTTCAAGGTGCTAACTAAGGAGGATCGACCATACCCTTAGTTGTACTACCCAACTACCCTATTGTACGTGCGAGAAATCTCCCCGATTTTTGTTCTCAGTTTACTGTAGCAGCAAGATGACGAATGAATTATCTAAGGTTAGGTTTCAGGGTATCCCAGGGGGCTTCCAATATATCCAAGGGTACGTGGAAGTGCAGATCGTGCACTGTTCTATCTAATGTGCTACTATTCGAAGGGGTACCCACAGGGGTTACAAGAGATTCCAAAAAATGTGACCAACTCTTGTAGTTACTGCATGCATGCCTCCCCAAATCTGCAAGTTTATGCGATCAACAACAGATCCTATGTTTTAAAGACACTAGAACACACCCCTAACCTAAATATTTTTTGTAAAAATTGGAGGTACAACTGGCCCTGGAAAATGTTATGATATAACTTGTTATGCTCTTGACCTACAAAAGAAAAAGGAATACCATAAATACAAAAAAATATAGCCCAAAATACATAATTATTATCGCATGAAATTAGACAAACTACAAGATATTTTATTATTCATAAGCATATTATAATTTTCACTTGGATCATCGAGGGGGAAACCTCCAATAGAGAAGACCTCAATTATAATAAGACTCTATGATCTTTCTATTGGAAATAATACTGAGAGGGGGGGTGAATAAGTATTATCAGATCAATAATTAATTTTCAAAACTGATTTGTATATGCTACTTTAGCTAAGTGAACTAGCATGTATACGCAACTGTACTTAAGGAAACTAGCATATATGCAGAGATCTTTTGATTTACCCAAATTATCATGCATTGAACTTTAACTAGTATATCAGGAATTCATTAAACAGTGCAGTAAAAGCAAAATAAAGCATCACACATAAGCAACACACATGAACACCAAGATATAAGGTGGAAACCCAATGTGCGTGAAAACCACCTACTGTTGTCGTCTCTGTCTTCTTTTAATAATAAGAAAATTATGTTTACAATTTTGTACTGGTGCAATCTTGTACCAGTACGTAGGCTTCTACTTGCAGAAGGTTATAACCTTCTCTAGTTCTTCTGCTTCTACTGGAAGGGAGCTACAACCCCCTAGCTCTTATACTAGCCGATATGTTTACTAGTACGTAGGTGCTGACCTACAGAAGGCTATGACCTTCTTTCTTCCTCCAAGGACCACGTTTCATAAATTTTCAGACTGGATCCATCAACAACATTATAACTGCAATTCAATCATTAAATACATCTGCATCAACCGATCACTGAAACTCAAACATCACTTTCTGAATCAATCCCTTTGACAGTCAATCTGATACTGTCACCAGAATACAGTCACCAGAACCCAGAACTCTGCAACAACAAACAAAAACAACTGAAACATACTTTATAAGGTATACGCTACTTCCATGTGTCGAACCTACATGTGTATGTGCTTTTACCAAAGCGAACCAGCGTACAGATCTGCAAATCAAATTTATGATGTATACGCTGCTTTGATATGCAGAACCAGCGTGTATATGCTCCTTTTCTAAAGTGAACCTACATATAGATCTGTAAATGATGATTTAAACATTACAACTATTCCAGACTTCAGTCATACCCAGATCATCATATTTACAGACTACAACATGCGCCCATTATTCAGATACATGATCAAACCACATTCACTTCAAGCCTTAAGATCCTGATACATCATTAGATCTTATCCTTCATCAAACATTAAGGTTCATCCTTGGTTCAGATCAAGCACAACACCATAAGCCAATAACCTGCATATTAGAACTCACACTTCATTAGATATTTGATACTTGCACACTTTGGCCTAATGATATTCTCCTCCTTTTATAGTTTGTAGGCCTTTCTCAATACCATGGACCAAAACCACTTAGGACCAATACCTTGGACCAAATACCTAGGGTCAATACCTTGGACCTGATACCTTGGACCAATCCCATGGATCAAAACACCATGGACCAAATAATTCGGACCAAAAACTTAGTTTTCCAAGGTATATGCACATTTCCTTTTTTGAAAGTGCGTGTGTACGTATACGCGACTTGTATACAATGAACCTGCGCGTATACACGGCTTGGTCAATGGCGAACCTGCGGATACCTCTCTTTCTTCATTCTGTGTAGTCTGATCTGTAACTTTGTGCTATTAACCTGTTGTACTATGATCTATCATGTAAGTGAGTTTCCATCAAGGACAACACCTGTATCATAATGCCAACAATCTCCCCCTTTGAACTTGATGGCAACACCAAGTCACTCTCCCCCTTTGACATCAGGGCAAAGGGTCATTCTCCCTCTGAGTACATGTTGAATTCTCTGATATGCTGAAGTGTGTTGATTGAGCTCACATGATTGAGTCCATGCTCCCCCTCAGTACAAGCAAGGTCTAAAAAAAGATAACATGACTCTATACATACATCACCAATGACCTTCCTATCACCAGAGACTCATACATACATCCATCTCCCAACCAAGTAGGGATATACCAATTGTTTATACAGGAAACATTACATCATCCATCCCATGCATAGTGAGGTTAAAAATTAGGTCTTTTCATGACCTTTACATTAAAATACATGACATATATAATAAAGACCAAATATCTTAAACAAGACCATGATAGTCATCAGCAACTATCATTAGCAGCATCCGTCAATCAACATCCCGACCAGCAACCATGTTCTCCCCTTGAACCTGTTCCACCTGTTCATTGTCAGATCTGATCATTGCATATGCCAGTAAGAGATATCAAAGCATCATCATCAATCAGATACACATCAGGTTATCAACAACTTTATGAGGATCAAGATATTTCCATATGTTATCAACAAATTGTAACCATCATCAAACAAAGCAGATAACTGAGGAAACATAGCAAACCCATTTTTCCTGAGTTTGGCACACTACTTTTCTTCAAACCAACATATACACGACTATGCCCTCAGAAACCCGCCTATGTATGCAACTACGCTTTATGCAACTCGCGTATAACCACCTTTCTCTGAAGAAAATAGGATTTAACAGCAGGATGATGCGGCAACTACTCCGAGCTTTTGTCTGAGATATTCAAATGTCTCTCTAGGCAGTGGTTTAGTGAATATATCAGCAACATGTTCTTTGGAGGGAACATACTCCAATTTGACCTTTTGTTCAAGCACTTGTTCACGTAAAAAATGATATTTGATGGGTATGTGCTTTGTCTTGGAGTGTATGACTGGATTCTTTGAAATATTGATGGCACTTGTATTATCACATAGAATGGAGATGGGTGGAGTGCATGTGATCTGAATGTCTTGCAAGGTTTTCATCATCCAAAGTAGTTGTGTGCAGCAAGATGCAGTAGCCATGTATTCTGCTTCAGTTGTAGATAAAGCAATTGAACTTTGTTTCTTACTAAACCAAGACTCTAACCTAGAACCCATATAGAATGCACCAGCACTAGTGCTTTTTCTCTCATCAACACTTCCTGCCCAATCTGCATCTGTAGATGCATGAAGTGTAAGATCTTATCTCTAGGATACCATAAACCAAAGTTTTGTGTTCCTCGAAGATATTTGAAAATCCTTTTGATTGCTTGAAGGTGTGATTCCTTTGGATTTTCTTGGAATCTTCCAATTATTCCTACTATATGCATGATGTCAGGTCGGGTACCTATTAGATAAAGCAGACTGCCAATCATGGATCTGTAAGTCGGTTGATGTACCACTGTTGATTCATCATTTGAGCTGAGACTGCATCCTGTTACAATTGGGGTACATACTGGTTTAGAATCTTCCATGCCATACCTTTTGAGGATCTGTTTGAGATATTTGGTTTGTGAGAGAAAAATACCCTCTTTATTTTGTTGAACTTGTAGACCAAGAAAATAGGTAAGCTCACCAAGCAAGGACATTTCAAATTCTTGCTGCATTACTGAAGCAAAATTATGACTCATGGATTCTTCATTGCTACCAAAAATGATATCATCAACATAAACAAAAATTATTAGCAATTTACCAGTGTCAATCTTTGTATATAGATTGCTATCTACTTACCCCTTTGAAAAACCTTGTTGGCGGAGATATTTGTTAAGATGGTAATACCATGCCCTTAGATCCTAGTTTAGACCATAGAGAGCCTTTCTAAGTTTGCATACAAGTTTTGCATCATTTTCAAGAATGAATCCTTCTGGTTGTTCAATATGGACTTCTTCTTCTAAGTCTCCATTAAGAAAGGCGGATTTTACATCCATTTGGTAGACTTTGAATTTCTGAAAACTAAAAAGAGCAAGAAACATTCTTATGGCTTCAAGTCTAGCAATAGGTGCAAAAGTTTCTTCAAAATCTATACCTTCTTGTTGAGCATATCCTTTGCAAATGAGTCTAGCCTTGTTTCTAATAACTTCTCCATTTTCATTCAGCTTGTTTTTCAATATCCATTTGGTCCCTATGATATTCTTATCATGAGGTCTAGGAACTAATTCCCAAGTATTATTCTTTTCAATTTGCTCAAGTTCTTCATTCATGGCCTTGACCCAACATTCATCTCTGCATGATTCATTTACATTTTGAGGTTCAGTGGAAGATAGTAATGCTAGATAGCTTGAGGCTTCGGCAATAGTTCTTCTTGTCTGCACACCTGCCCCTTTTTCCCCTAAAATTTGAGTTTCTGGATGATTTTTCTGAACATACTTGGATGGAGTCTTTTCTTCTATCGTTATCTCTTCTTCTGGTGCTTCATTGGTTTCTTCTTCAGAATCAGTGTGATTTGATGTGGGAAAATGATCCTCATCTTCTTCATTGTCATAATCTTTGGTTTTTATCTGTTTTGGATTTTTGTATGCTTCATCAACCACAACATCAATACTTTCAATAATGTTCCCAAGTCTTTTATTATAAAATTTATATCCTTTACTTCGAGAGGAGTAGCCTATAAGAATACCTTCATCTGCTCTGGATTCAAACTTACCAAGTTTTTCATCAATCCTTTTGATGTAACATTTGATTCCAAAAACTTTGAAGTATTTTACAGTAGGAGTCTTGCCATACAAAAGTTCATGTGGAGTTTGAGTGTTGTTTACTCGAACATTTTCTTGGTTGAGAATAGTGACGTCAGCGAATGCAGCTTCACCCCAGAAGGTTGCAGGATTTCCTGATTCATCTAGCATAACATGAGCCATTTGTCAAACAGTTTTGTTCATCCTTTCTACCACTCCATTTTTCTGAGGAGCCCTTGTGGTGGAGAACTGCCTTTTTATTCCATGTTGTTCACAAAAGTCAAAGAATTCATCCGAGGTAAATTCCCCTCCTTGATCAAATCTGAGGCATTTGATTTTGTGATCTGATTCATTTTCAACCAAAGCTTTGAAGGCTTTGAACTTTTCAAATGCTTCATATTTATGTTTTAGAAGCCCTATACAACACATTCTGGAAAAATCATCAATGAACAATATAAAGTATTCTTCTCCACGAGGTGACTTTTTCCTTGATGGTCCACATAAATCAGTATGAACAAGTTCAAGACGCTTACTATCTGACCCTTCCTTTTCGATGAAGTGAGATCTAGTTTGCTTACCGAATTGACATGATTTGCATATAGTATTTTCAGGAATGCTGATATCTGGAAGATCATGAACAGCCTGGAATCTGCATGCTTTTCTTATTTGAGAAAAGCTTAGATGTCCCAATCTTCTGTGCCATAGCTAGTTTTCATCATTTTTTCTTAGATAGCACTGTTGTTGTCCTCCCTTGAGTATGTATAGGTTGTTTAGAGTTTTTGTACCTTTGATCACGGTTTCTCTTGTATCAAGCTCACGAACAACACATCCATTTGATCGAAACACTACTTCATTTCCTTGATCACACATTTGACTCACACTCAACAGGTTATGCTTTAAGCCATCAACATACATAACATTCCCAGCTTTAATTTTTTCTTTCAAGAAAACAGAGCCTTTACCTTTTATGACAGCAGGAGTGTCGTTTCCAAATGAGACACTCTTTTCCTTTTCTAAGGCATTATATGAGTGTAGTTTTTCTTTGTCACTTGTCATGTGTTTTGAGCATCCACTGTCGATGTACCTTTGGTTTTCTTATCCTTCTGCATATGAGGCTATACCACATCTTTCTATTTGCGGTTCTTTCTTTCTCCATATTTTTTGATTTAATGGATTTTTCTCCTTTTGACATATTTTCTGAAATTTACTCGTGCATTCAGATTCTTCATGGCCAGCGTTGTTACAGATTGAGCATTCTATTTCATTTTTAAGAAGAGAAAAGTTATTATAGGAACTTTTCTTGATCCCTGTCACATTCCTTTGATTTCGTGCTTCTCTAGTCATGATGGTTTTGTAAGCAACACATTGAGCAGCTTTGTGTCCAAAATTATGACATGAGAAACATTGACCATTAAAGAAGTTCTTGCGATTATCGAATCTACTGACCTGGTGATTATAGTTTCTATTGATATTCATCTTTGAAGCAAATTGAGTATGATTTACCTGAGGTTGGTTGTGGCTTCTATTCATCCTTGAAGTAAATTGAGCCTGATTTACTTGGTGATCTACTTTATGCCTTTGTTGACGATTGTCAAACTGTTCACTGCTCTTTGCTGCATCAAGATAGCTTTTAGTGGAGGTTGACGGCTTCTGTGATTGAGATGCTTCTTCAATATATCCCAGACCTGTCTTTATCATAGGATAACACTGCACTTTGATAATTTCATTTAAGGTTTCTGATCCTTTAGAAAATCTAATATTGAGAGCTTTTGTTTTCTCAAGATCCTTTCTTAGACCCATAATTTCACATTCTAGTTTTTCATTGTGTTTTTCTCTTTCAACAAGTTGATATTTCAAGATATCTATAATCATATTCTTTTCTTCTAAATAGATTTTGAGTTTAGAGATTTCTTCATAAAGGTCATCTTCATCTAAAGTATCCAAAAAATCATCATCTTCATAAGCCATCAAAAGTCTATAGTCATTAATATTTTTATCTTCATCACTATTTGATAAACCATCGCTATCTTCATGAGTATAGTAGCTCTTTTTACTTACACTTCTTTTTCTATTACATTTTGCAGATTCCTTCCCTTTATCATATTTATCTTTATGAGGACATTTAGCAGCATAATGACCGACTCTACCACAAGCAAAACATTTGAAAGGTATTTTACCTCTGAATCTTTTGGAACCCCGTTGAAGCTTCTTGACAAAGTTTACTTCCTCTTCTTCTTCTAAAATATGTCCTGATTCATTGAGTTATTCTTTTCCTTTTGCTGAAGCTTTAAATGCAGCTTCTCTCATATTTTATGGACCTCCTTTTCTCATCTCAAAGGCAGTTAAGGTTCTGTGAAGCTGTGTCATAATAATAGTCTGTAGATCCTACTTTTCTTCTATGGCAGATACTTTTGATTCAAATTTAGCAGACAAGGATCTTAAAACTTTTTCAACTAAGGTAACTTCCTTTATCTCTTCACCCAGATTATTCATGCAATTAAAAACATCATCTATACGTAAGAAGTAATTAGCTATATTTTCATCATTGTGCATCTTGAGAGTTTCATATTGAATTCTAAGAGTTTGCAGTTTAGCATGTTTTACCTGAGAATCTCCTTCGTATCTTAGAACGATTTTCTCCCATATTTCTTTGGATGATTTGAGCTGCATAACTTTGACAAACTCTGATTGTGATAGACTTCCCAATAATGTATTGATAGCCTTGGCATTGGTTTTATATTGCTTTTTACCTGCCGTATCTGTAAGAATTGCTGATGGAAATGTATATCCTCCTTCCACGATTTGCCAGATACCTATTCCAAGTGATTGAAGATAGGTTGTGGTTCTTACCTTCTAATAAACAAAGTTTCTCCCATAAAATATTGGTGGTCTGATGGATCTCTCACTTTCTTGATTACTCATGATGTTGGATCTTCCTTCAAGCGATCAAGATTCTTCTAAAGGACCTGCTCTGACTCCAATTCTTGGAAATAACACTAAGAGGGGGGATGAATTAGTATTATCATATCAATAATTGATTTTCAAAACTGATTTGTATACGCTACTTCAGCTAAGTGAACTAGCGTGTATACGCAACTGTACTTAAGGCAACCAGCGTATATGCAGAGATCTTTTGATTTACCCAAATTATCATTCATTGAACTTTAACTAGTATATCAGGAATTCATGAGACAATACAGTAAAAGTAGAATAAAGCTTCACACTTAAGCAACACACATGAACACCAAGATATAAGGTGGAAACCCAATGTGGGTGAAAACCACCTGCTGTTGTCATCTCTATCTTCTTTTAATAATAAGAAAAGTATGTTTACAATTTTGTACTGGTTCATTATTATACCAGTATGCAGGCTTCCACCTGCAGAAGGCTACAACCGTCTCTCATTCTCCTACTTCTACTGGAAGGGAGCTACAACCCCTTAGCTCTTGTACTAGCTGATATGTTTACTAGTACATAGGTGCTGACCTACAGAAGGCTATGACCTTCTTTCTTCCTCCAGGGACCACGTTTCATAAATTTTCAGACTGGATCCATCAACAACATTATAACTGCAATTCAATCATTAAATACATCTGCATCAACCGATCACTGAAACTCAAACATCACTTTCTGAATCAATCCCTTTGACAATCAATCTGATACTATCACCAGAACCCAGAACTCTGCAACAACAAACAGAAACAACTGAAACATACTTTATAAGGTATACACTACTTCCATGTGTCAAACCTGCGTGTGTATGCACTTTTACCAAAGCGAACCAGCGTACAGATCTGCAAATCAAATTTATGATGTATATGTTGCTTTGATATGCAGAACCAGCGTGTATATGCTCCTTTTCTAAAGTGAACCTACGTACAGATCTGTAAATGATTATTTAAACATTACAACTATTCCAGACTTCAATCATACCATATCATCATATTTACAGACTACAACATGTGCCTGTTGTTTAGATACATGATCAAACCACATTCACTTCAAGCCTTAAGATCTTGATACATCATTAGATCTTATCCTTCATCAAATGCTAAGGTTCATCCTTGGTTCAGATCAAGCACAACACCATAAGCCAATAACCTGCATATTAGATCTCACACTTCATTATATATTCGATACTTGCACACTTTGGCCTAATGATCTTCTCCTCCTTTTATAGTTTGTAGGCCTTTCTCAATACCATGGACCAAAACCACTTAGGACCAATACCTTGGACCAAATACTTAGGGTCAATACCTCGGACCCGATACCTTGGACCAATACCATGGATCAAAATACCATGGACCAAATACTTCGGACCAAAAACTTAGTTTTCCAAGGTATACGCGCTTTTCCTTTTGTGAAAGTGTGTGTGTACGTATATGCGACTTGTATACAGTGAACCTGCATGTATACACAACTTGGTCAATGGTGAACCTGCGTATACCTCTCTTTCTTCATTCTGTGTAATCTGATATGTAACTCTGTGTTGTTAACCTGCTGTACTGTGATTTGTCATCTGAGTGAGTTTCCATCAAGGACAACACCTATATCATAATGCCAACACTTTCCCCTACTAACTAAGACTATTTATAGCTTAATGACATCCAAAACCCTAACTACTAGTGGTCCCTTTCATAACATGGGTTAACCACTTTATTTATTAACTATGGCTCATTTACAACTAATTTTAGTCCCTTTTATATAATGTGGGCCTGCCACTTACAATTGTTATTAATATGGATAACCACTTAAGGGCTTTATTTACTCTCTAACTAACTATGAATCTGACTTGGCCCCTTGGGCTTATTACATAAATAAAGGTTTTAGGGTTGGACCCTAACATAATTTATTGATTAAAAATTAAAATTTGTTACCATCTAGTGGTGCAAAGTGCACAACCTCTCCTTGCATAACATTTGAAATTATTGGTCACATAAAATAAGTTATTCATGTGTGTAGACCTAATAGCCATAGTGAGCTTGGATTCCATAGAAAAATGTTACCATGGTAAGCTTGGATTCCACAAAAAGAGATGAAACCCATAGCAAAGAAACTGGAGTTAGGGAAAAGCATGGTTCTCCTTTGCATGCCAACTAGAAGATATCCATATAGGATCATCTTTCGATCATCCTATCACTTCCAAAATGAGTACTTTTCCATTTTTCCTTCCATTCATCAACAAAGAGTAACTAAAATTCAACTTTTCTTCTTCAAAATCTCAAGTATTTGAGTCTGGAAACCCTACTCCAATCACTCTCTTCTAATCCTAAAAGTAAAGAGACTTGCTAAAATACATAAGGATGAAACTAGGGTTTATACCTAGGGCTAGCCAAATATTTCAAACTGACCAAAGAAGGTCGAATTTGGGGCAAATGTGCCTCTTTCTTACTTTCATGAAATTATCATGCCTTTCTATACACAATTGGTGGAACATTAAAAGGCACAATAAAAACATCAAAATATGATAATCAATTATTTAGCTACTCTAAATATTAAATGGTTGGAAAGATTGTTAAAACAACAAATCAAACAAGTTGAATTAAGATGTTTTAACTAGAATGTGAATTTCCTATTGACTAAAGGATTGAAGGGAACTCATCACTTACATAATTTGAGACAAAAATTAATTTGGCTTGATTATTCAATCAATTTTACAATTTTACCAAATTTATTTTCTTTTATTTAACTACTTCCAAGAATTTTTATGACAAGAAAATAAAATATTTTCTTTATTTAACTACTTCCAGGAATGTTTACGACAAGAAAAGAAAATGTTTTCTTTTGAGCTTAGTCTCAGAGTATCCACAGTAGAAACCATATTTCTATCAATGTTTCAAATCCCAACAGGGATCCATCATCAATACCAATCTAAATGATCCTAGTGATGGATCATTTAGATTGGTCCTGATGATGGATCCCTGTTGGGATTTGAAATGTTGATAGAAATATGGTTTCTACTGTGGATACCCTGAGACTAAGCTCAAAAGAAATGAACCACAGATGCCTAAAATCCAAAATGTTTTCTTTCATTGAAGATATAGTTCATAAATATTGGAAAGGGTTGAAAAGAAGGTAGGAGATTATTTGTTTAAAAAAATGAATTAACTTAATGTGAAATTGATTATTTGTTTAAATAATCAAAATAATTTTTATTTTGTTGAAATGTGTAGTATGGGGGGACATGATTGTGATGATCCTAATTGGTTTGACGGTACTGAGTTGTTCATTTCTCTTGACCTAATCATAACAATCAATAAGCTTTTGGTTAGAACGAACAAATAACTTGTTTGTTTGATTCACATTAGAGATAAAACTCCTGAGATTAAAGATAGGATCAACATCTTGAACCAAGATCTTCAGAGATATCATGTAATAACCATATTTTAAAGTGTTTTTTTTATGTCATAAGTTGAATTATGAAAGTTTGTTTTTTAACTTTTACATTATCTAATCGAAAAAACATTTTCTTTCTTATATAGGATTTTTTGGTAGAGACACCATAGCATCTGGCCACCACGAGCCATATTTCAATAGCAAAGCATGTCATACATGAGGATCCTCTATCAGAAGAGGAGCACAGGGTAGTCATTCCAATAAGGTCGACGAATGCACGAGGTAAATAATTACATTAGAAAGGTATCTTTTAGTATTAATGAACTACTTCAACGATATTTCCTTTGAATGAGTTCTTTGAATCGTTGGGTAGCCTCATCTTCTCTTCATGTCGAAAGAGGATTGCAATTCAAAATATTTAATTGAAACTGCTATATTAATTATAACCTTTCTTGTTTCAATGCTAGAGTATCTAGAGGAGGAGGCTACAAAAGAAGATGAACATATTGCTGCATCTGAAACTATTCCTCTTGCATCCACTACTAAAGCAGGTAAAGAAAACTCTAATGCTTTTTTTGTTAATTAAATAATTGTAATAATAATAATAAAAACACCAAATTAACATTTCTTTATTGTTACAGTTGATGATCCACCTCTCTTGTGGCAGCCTCAACAATGTCATGAGTAAACAACCAGGTCATCAATGGGACCTTGATAGGGCATAAGAACCAAAGGGGAAGAATCAATTGATGAAGCCATTTCTAAATCCTTTTCAAAAATAAAGAAAAAGAAAAAGAAATGAGTGTACTAGTTATATCATTATAAACATCATGTACCATATTATGAAAACAATTTTTCGTTGATAAAATTTATAAATGAAGTATTTTGTGTCTATGATTAATGAATGAATGATATATGTTAATGAATGATTTTTATATATTTCTTTATGTAAAAAACACATTGTTTCTTTATCATTTTTTTGTTTTGCTAGTGTGTATGCACAAATCTTAATGTGTCGCTATCAACTTTTTTATAGTAGATAGATTGGGTACTAGGGAATGGAGAGTGATGTTGCGGGGGGTGGGAGGAGCCATCAGATATTCCACCTTCATGTGGTTGCCTTATTTAGTAGAGAATTTATAGAAATTTATGCAGGAATGCAATAGAATACATATATAAACTTAAACGCAGAGATGCAATGGAAATACAACTTCATTTCATTAATATCAAGAACTGAAATATGCTTACATACAAAATGGAAATAAACTAGATCGAGCAATGGTATCTTATCTCTGTGAAGAGATGTGGTGGATACATTCCTCTAAAATGTGTTACAATGAGGTTCTAAGTCCTATTTATTATTGAGAAACAATGAAAAACCCTAAACATCCAAAAATCTAACCCTAGGAGATGAAGTGCCAAAACTATGGGCGCTGTTGGGGTAAATTGGTACATCAATTTCCCAGGGTTGTAACCTTGGCATACAATATCCATTTGACGTGCACGATACCTCATTAGAAATATCTATCTGAGGACTATAAATTTCGACTGCAACCATAATCAAAGTTTCATGATTTCTCATTTTCAAAAAAAACTTCGTTTAGGGCCTCAAAACGGCTCTAGAAATCTAGGACCCAAAAAATGCCAAAAATAGTAAATTGTGCTATAATTAAGGAAACGAAAAAACTGAAAGAAACAATGATGGGGATCCAAGTGGATTAGGAGGGTGGCCACCAATATCCACTTGGAGCAAAGCTCCCTCATTCCAATAGATGAAAAACTAAGTCAAGGTTGACTTCGTTATTAGTCTGTCAAATCAAGGAATGATTACTCTACGATTAGACTACTCCAATAAATTATTCTTAACCAAGAGGAGCTCATTCATGTATTCATGCACCTCAATCTTTTTTAATTTGTATTTATTCATAAAAGTGTTTCTTAATTTATTTTATTAGTTTTCTTATTCTTTATCTACCTCTAACACATTTTATGTGCATTGCAGGTACTCTTATTCTAGAAAGTTGTCATCCACAAATGTAACATGGCTGGAAAGAAAGTGGACGAATTGCTTCTCCTAAGTAGTAATTCCCTGTCATTTTTGAACCCTATATTTTTCATTTCAGAAAATATATCTAAATATTGTGTATAATGTATGATTGTGCTATTCTTATTCTTATGTTTTAGATTTTGTTAATAATTTTTTTCTTGCACAAGTTTATCCAACTCTTTAAATCTTCAAGAATTAGATCTTTCTATTGAAATTTCAGTGCAAGAGATAATTTCTTATCATGATAATTAATTGTGACAGATATGTGTGCTTTTCTCTTAGTATTCATTTCGTTTAGTTAAGTCGTCAAGCATTTATAAATTAATAATTTAGCCATTTAAACAAAGATCATAGTGAAAAATAAATCAGAGACAAGAGACACCGGAAATTAAGCCAGAGGCCAGGGGAAAACCCGGTAATCCTTTCCTTATAGAATCTTTCATCATGAAGAGAAATCCAAGTCATATACAAACTGACCAGTATAAGCATGATAACTAATTCCTCCAATGCCAAGTCATCCCTCCACCAATATCCCAAACAAGTCTGTCATATTCTTGTCCTTAGATGCCATGCCTCTAAGCCTCCTCCAATTTTCCCTATTTACCAAGCACGTGTATCATCGTATTATAGGTCAAAACACATGGTCTAAATTCCATTCACCAACATCTCAAAAAACACTTTTAGTGTAGTTGTGGCCATGTTCAACTTTTCCAAAACCTTGAATAAAGTATGATACCCTTCATAATTCAATTTAAAACACTTCTTATGGGTTTGATTGAGTGTCTCCATGGCCTTCTCAATATCATCCTCTTCCTCATTGGAATTTGTCATAGTAATCCTCAAATTCTTTGGTGTGCCCCAAAGCTACTTAACTATTAGCAAATTTATAATGGAAACATATGACTCTACATTGTGTCTATATTCAGGACATTGTTCAATCCGGTGAAAATATGTAGAGTATACTCCTGTTGAAAAGGTTATATAGAGCTTCTCAAGTATTATTCCGACAAGTATTTTTGGACCTAGAAAACCCTCAAAATTCAGTGCTATACTTTTTCTTTGCCTCCATACACAATAGTATTATGAACTTCAGGTTGCATGAAGACTAGTTGTTGAAAACCAGAATTCATGTAACATATTTCATCTCCATTATTAAGACCAACATAACCACTCGTTGTCTTATGATAGGTCTCTATAATACTAGTGATTCCCCCACTACTATTGTCATTGTAGCCCTTATTGTTATTGTTGTGCCCCTATTGTCCCCATATTGTTATTATTGTGCCCCATAGAATCCCACTATTGTTATTGTTGTGCCCTTATATTATTATTGTTATGTCGGCTTTGATTATATTGTGACCCATTAGACTCCTATATATAGAAAGGAGATTTTTTCATTTGTATCATCCAATAATTGTTCATTTGTGTAATGTAAAGGAGGTTTCTCCCTCTCAAAGAGGTTGATTTTCAAGGTGTTGATCTATCTTTTATTCTATTTTGTGAGCTGGTTGCATAACATTTGGTATAGGAGCTTTGGATTCTAGGGTTTCGCTGCTCCAAATAGATCATTGTGGCATTTGCACTATAACTTTTTTTTTCTGCAACATTTCAGAAGCTAAAAAAAAACTCATTTGAGCTGAAATCGTTTTGAACCTCGGATCCAAATTTCAGATCTTTTCTCATTATATTTTCAGAGATATGATCCAAGGAAGTTAGGGTTTTGCAAGATCCTGAATTATATCTCAAATAGGTGACTTGGAGAAAATCGTCATAATTGTTTTTATAAGGATCAGATTGGAAATTCGTAAGAAGTTATAGAAATAGGATGACCTGTAGTTTTCTATGTATCGATTTTAGGTCCTGAGGTCGAAGCAGTGACATGTGACACTTTGTACAAGTTCGCTCTACTGAACTAGTCTATAATCAGGTCATCGTGGGAGATTAGGTATAACTCTTCCTTGGACAATCCAATCTTGATCAGACTTGCGGGGTCAGAACGATGACTCAAAGGACTACTGTAGGATGCAATTTCAGGCCTTGGAGCTCCGAAATTACAGTTATAGCAGATTCAATATCGTGCTCCTACAAAGCGAAAAAAATGTGTGTAATTTTTTTAAAATTTTGCATAAGTTCGATTTGAGAAATTATTTTGAGGGAATTCAAACGGCATAGTGAAACATTATTATCATTAATTGATGCCCCAAAGAAAGAAAATGGAAACACATAGTAAGAAACCTAAAGGCTCTAGCATGACTCATGAAAAAGAGGAAGAAATGCAACATGATATATCTAAATTACGAGACCAAGTGCAAAAAATTTCACTCTCACAAAAAGTAACAGAAGAAAAGATGGATGGTTTAAAGAAATGCATGGAAGCTAAGATGAATGGAATGGAAGCTAATATGGATGGTATGAAAGACAACATTGAAGATTGGAAGAAATACATGGAAGGTTGGAAGGAAGGTTTGATAAAGTTGCTACAAGAAAGGCTTCCTAATGGCGAAAAGGTAGTAGAGGAAACTCATAATGGGAACAAAAGAAATTTTAATCGTGATTCGAAGAATGACAACATTGAAGATTTGAAGAAGGACATGGAAGGTTTGAAGGAAGGTTTGACAAATTTTTTACAAGAAAGGCTTCTTAATGGCTAAAAGATAGTAGAGGAAACTCATGATGAGAACAAAAGAAATGTTAATCATGATTTCATAGACTCTAACGTTGGAAAAAAGACCCACCGTGTTCCAAAGATTGATATGTAAGTTTGATGGCAAGGATCCCGTAACATGGATACTATAGACGGAACAATATTTCGATCTCCATAATGTGCAAAACACACAAAAGGTACGCATTGAAACTTTATATTTGGAACCAAATCAGTTTGTATGGTATCAATGACTTTGCTCTCGTAAACAAATTGTCATTTGGAAAATTTTTATGGAAGAAATGATAGCACATTATGAGGATATAAAAACCAACACTTTTTTTAGCCAATTAATAAATATCAAACAAAAGGGTTCAATGATGAAGCACATTGAGGACTTCCAAAAATTGAATATGAGGGTAAAAGATATTCTAGAGGAGCATAGGATTGATGTGTTCATAGGGACTTTAAAGGATAACATCCAACATGAGGTTCGCCTTTGGAAGCATGATTAATTGGATAAGGCATTCAGGTTGGCAAGAAAAATAGAAAGAAAAATTATGGCAACAAGGAAGCCTACCACTCACAACTTTAAAATGGAAGTGTTGTTTCTCCTAACCTTCCACAACCTACAAGGTTGACACCGCAACAGTTGGAAGAAAAAAAAGAAAAAGGGATTTGTTATGGTTGTGATAGAAAATACACTAAAGGTCATAAGTGTGATGAGAAGAAATTATTTTACACAGATTTTGAAGAGAAGGAAGAAAATGAACAAGAAACGTCAAAAGAAAAGGATATACACTAGGAACAAACCCTAGAGAAATAAGAAATGAATCCCACCATATCTTGTAATGCATTGTTCAGAATTACCAATCCTCAAACTATCAAGATAGAAGGACATATCAAGAAGAAAAAGGTAATAGTGTTGATTGATTTGGGCAATAACCATAATTTTATTCATTGTAAGATAGCCAAGGAATTGAATTGCTTACTATATCTAGCACCAGAGTGTAGAGTGATGGTTGAAAATGGAGGAACCATAAATTTCTCTGGAAAGTGCCATAATATCAAGCTATCCATGGGAGAATATGTATTGAATAACCCAATGCTTTCCATTCCAATGGGTGGTGTTGATGTTGTACTAAGAGTCCAATGGCTACAATCCTTGGGTACAATAGCTTTTAATTTTCAAGAACTTTTCATGAAATTTTCTTCGGAATGAAAGGAAGTTGAATTAAGGGGCATCGCAGGAAAAACGGGAAAGATAATCATCTCTAACGTAATGAAAAAGATTCTAAAGAAATAACAATGAGGTGTAATTGCACATATATGTTCGCTAGAGGTTCCCACATCGAAATCATCTATTCATCTAGATCTCCAAAAAGTCTTGGATAATCATTCCAAGGTATTTGAGACTCCCAAATTCCTCCCACCTATTCATGATCATGATCATGCTATTCATTTGATTCCAAGAAGTGTTCCTCCAAACATCAGGCCTTATAAATATCCCTATGCTCAAAAGAGTTAAATTGAATGGATGGTTGCAGAAATGCTAGAGGTTGGTATAATTCATCCTAGTCAAAGTTATTTCTCTATTCCAGTAACATTGGTGCACAAGAAGGATGGGTCATGGCACATGTGTCCAGAATATAGGGAGCTCAACAAGCTCACTATTAAAGATAAATTTCCCATTCCTGTCATTGATGAATTATTGGATCAATTGCATGGATCAATTTACTTCACCAAGTTGGATCTTCGTTCAGGATATCATCAAATCAAAATGAAGGTTGAAGACATTTTGAAAACAACATTTAGAACTCATGAGGGTCATTATGAATTTATGGTCATGCCTTTTGGCCTTACCAATGCACCTTCTACATTTCAAGTTTTGATGAATTCCATTTTCAAACCCTTCCTTAGAAAATTTGTGTTAGTATTTTTTTATGATATACTAATCTACAGCAAGTCTTGGAAGGATCATGTTGAACATGTTGATAGGGTTCTCAAACTATTGGAATCGAAACAATTATATGCAAAATTCTCCAAATGTTTCTTTGGAGTACAAGAGGTGGAATATCTGGGTCATATTATATCTCATGAAGTTGTTAAGGTAGACCCTAGCAAAATTAAATCCATTAAGGAATGGAAAATCCCCACATCCATAAACATCTATGAGGATTTCACGGGTTGACAGGGTATTATCGCAAGTTTGTTAAGAATTATGGGAGAATAACAACACCTCTAACAACAAAAGCCTTTGAACATCTTAAAGAGGCAATGTGCTAAGCACCAATCTTAGCTACGCCAGACTTCACAAAAACCTTTATTGTGGAATGTGATGCCTTGGGAAATGGAATTGGTGTTGTTTTAATGCAAGAAGAAAGACGCATTGCTTTCAAAAGTCGTCCAATCAAAGGAAAGTATTTACACAAAGCTATTAATAAGAAGGAAATGTTGACAATACTACATGCACTTAAGAAATGGCGACCCTCCCTAATGGGAAGACACTTCAAGGTCAAAACGGATCATGATAGTCTTAAATACTTTTTAGAATAAATATTATCTTCAGAATAGTAGAAAAAATAGGTCACAAAGATGTTGGGTTATGACTTTGAAACCATCTACAAAAAAGGGAAGAAAAATGTTGTGGCAGATGCACTCTCAAGAAAGGATGAGGATGTGGAAGCATTGCTTTGCACCATTTTTATTACCCACCCAGATTGGATAAATGAAGTAAGTGATGAATGGAAGAATGATGAAGTGGTGTGGGCACTCATTCAAAACTTACAACAAGATCCTAGTACATTGGATACATTTAGCTGAAAAATGATTCGTTATGGTACAAAGATTTCTGATACCTATGTAAGAATTCTCAACTCAAATAAAATATTCTTATCGAATTGCACACCTCTCCCTTAGGAGGGCACTCAGGATTTTTAAAAAATTACCACAGGGTTAAGAAGGAGTTTTTTTTGGATGGCCTTAAATCGAATATTCAAAAATTTGTGGCGGTGTTATGTTCCTATACCAATAGGAGTCATAATTTTTGAATAGCTGAGGTCAAATCTGTAATATGTACATACCTTTGCTTTCTGCAAATGTTTTCCATATTCAAAAAATCAAAAAATTTAAAAAATGTAAAGAGGGTATGTCCTAAAAGAAAAATCAAAGGACAAAAAGAATTAAAAAAGTCAAAAAAGATGAAAAAATGAACCCCAAGAAAGAAAAAGACCATGAAAGTGTGCAAGACAAAATGCCACTACTATTTACTTTTGATGCAGAATAAAAGATTGTGTGCAGCTTGTTACCTTTGCCACAATCCATGGATGGTCAAAATGTTTAAACTTGGCTATTTCATGTTTTCAATTTTATGCTTAGATATAGAGAATAAAATCTAACCAAACTGTTTAATCTTGGCAGATAAGTAGATAGGTAGAGTAAATAAAAGGAGCTCAACAATTTAATCTGAGCCCTTGGATGTAATAAGGTTAGACTTAGATAGATTACTCTTGTAAAAGAAAAAGAAAAGTTTTGATAAAGGGTTTTCCAGCTTAAGTGCACCCTAATAAAGAGAAGTAAAAATGGTAGGATGAGTAGGTGGGTAAGTAGTTGAATGGTTGCAGAATTGTGATGATTGATTAGATAAGATCATATCATTTACTTTCATCATCAAATTTCTAAGTATGGATGAAAATTGAGCATTTACCAAAGTACACAAAGTCAATTGATTAACCTCCCTCATTCATTACATTTTTCACTTAACTAATTTCCAAGGAAAGTCTTAAAGTACCTAAAATCTTAAGTTAAAGGGGCTCAGAGCATTTCTCTAACTTCTGGAGGGACCAAACCCTTGGCCCAATAACTTATAGGTCCTAAGTACTAAAAGTCCCCTCATAAGCATTTACCCCCTCCATAATTCACTCATATTCTAAAAAAAAACCTCATTTTCCCTAATAAACTCCTTTCCCTAAGGATAAAACCTTAGAAAAGTGATCACCTCCCATGTAAAAACCCCTTTTTACAAAAACCCACAAATATACACTTAGCCTAAGTTTTTATGTTTTCTATGTGAAAAGCAAAAACAAATTGCAAAGAACTCATTTTATACTTAGTGCTAAAACATTTTCCGCCTTCATTCACATTAAATTTTAACTTTATTTATCTTAAACTCCCGAGAAAATAACCCTTTTCCCTATGTATTTATTAAAAACACCTTAATATTAATATCCCATCCCGAAGTTTGAAACATAAACTTTATTAAATATTGTGAATGATTAATGGGTTAATTAGTCGATCAGCAGCTAATTAAGAACTAAAACCCTCCACCGAATAAAATGAGATTAATTAACCGATATGTAGTTAATTAATAATCGACCCTCGCCAATGAAATCATCCCCGACACCCTTGATCTGCCATAATCTGTGATTAATTAAAAACTGCCGCTTTTCAGACCCCCCCGGGCCCCTCCATTAAACTTCATGTCAAATCCCCGCCCTGATCACTGTATGATTAGGTCCCATTTGCCCCGACGGTCGACAATCATATTGGGTGGCCTCTGAAGGCTGACCTTTACCCACCTGATATGGGTGGTTTCACTATTCACCCCGCTGCTACATGGCACCCAATGAGTGGCATCGGGCAGCCTTCCCCCGAAACCACTCCAGCCCAAAAGCGGTGTGATCTAAACCCACTTACCGCCTCCCGCTAGATGACAAAACATCTCATCCCCCGCTTAACTCCAAACGTACCTTTCTCGTGTACCTGCCAAAATAGTTGACTTTGCAAATAAAACTAAAAAAACTCATTGTTTTTAGTTTTATTGTGAAAAAGACTGCTCAAACCTCCATGCAAGCACCAGAGTACGTGCAACTGTCAACCCACGTCCAACTGCTAGCCTACTGAAACTGCTGAACTTCCAGACCACCTTTCATTCACATATGCTTCCTGCAAACCATGCATAGTCGCCCATCAATCCATTCAGAGTCGAAACCAGGTATTTACCCAAAATCACTAAGAAACCCTATTTAATTCCCAAACCTTTACTCAATTGCTTTAAGCTATTAAGTAATTAAGTAAAACAATTTCCCAACAACTCCAAACCATTTTGAATTAAACCAATTTGCCCCTAATTTGAATGAAAACTTTTGGCCCCCATCCTTGAATCCAGAAGAACCCAGGATGGCCGCTCTAGTTGCATTGAATGTACTACCAATTTCTACTCCCCACAGGGACTTAGACCATCTCCCTTTGGCAGATAAAGACTTTCAAATCAAAGATACCTCTGTCCAAGAATCCCCACTGAAATTATATTGCAGGTATAGAGACTAGTACTTAAACCATGCAGACAAAATAGGTCTTTGGGAATCAGGTTTGCCCAAGTACCAATTCCCTAGAGTTCATATCTTCCCTGAGATTGTCCACTATTGCCATATGAACTACAATCCCATTCAAAGAGCAGTGATGACTCCTGACCATACTGTATTATTTACCATCATTGCTGAATCCATAAATGAAATGTTATAGTCGCAACTAGGCCAAAACCTAAACCCCCTTTCTGTTTGAGACTTGCTTAACAGATTCCCTACACTCACCTCCATCAAACTTGCTCAGTTATTCTATACCTTCATTAGGGAAGAGCAATACATTCCAAAGGACTCTCCCCCATACATGTGGACCATATTCTCTGATCTTGGCCGAGACATCATAGCAATGTTATCCAGTGTGTTAGGCTAGACTACAAGTAAATTTGTTGACGAGATTATTATAGCCTTCATGTCCATTTACACTCCTACACAACCCCCTGCCCTCATGTTTGATTATGCTCAGTTCATTACAGATAAGATGCATGATCAATTCATGAGAATGGAAAATGAAAGAGTATTCAAATATTCATTAGTTTTATATCATCTTTTCATGCACTACCAAGCTGGTAGATTCCCATTCACACTCCAAAATCTTGATACCAGAGGCAACCCTAGATCAGCAGTCTTTTGGACTTCATTAATCCACCAATACAACTCTCCATATACTTATGCAGATTTCATAGAGCTCTTTGTGCACCCAGTGGCAACCATGTTGTTAGGATGTCCTCCCCCCAGAATCAGTGCAGAAATCAGGAGGGTCCTACATTTGTCCTAACAATATAGAGTGGGAGATTGGTACTTGTACCAAAATCACACTGAAATCAGAATATATGGTTGTCAGTTAGCACCCTACAAACTGCCAAGATACCTCCCCACGAGATTGTTTGCTCTAGAGTACTACAAGAAAATGATTAATTTAGATGAGGTACATTTTGTGAAGGCCAAGAAGAAAGCTCAACTCATAATAAAAGATCATCTTGGCCCCTTTATATGTAATAGTAGGGAAACAGGAAAGGAAACAGAAGAAATCCTTCAAAAGATGAAACTGAAACAAAGTTTCATATGGAGATATGACCCTTTAGATTTCATCGACAACAGAAGACAAAATAACAAATTATCTCCCTATATCCACCACAGAATTCGTGAAATAGAACAGTATGCAAATCAACTAGAATGGGTGGAGAACACTTTAGTAGACCAAGATAGCACAAAAGTTATTGTCAATAATGTGTTGATTGATTTATAAATAAGACTTGATGAATATTCCTTTGTACAAGTGCCAGGATAATCCCAATCCCAAAGGGAAACATAGGAACACAATGAGTAACTAGTAGAAGAAGGACCTCAAGAGCAAGAAGAATCAGAGCAACCAGACATATCAAAAGAACTGGCTCAACCAAAACACATCATGAGTAATCCTCCTATTTTATAGACTCCTCTAACTAAGCAAAAGAATCCCAAAAGAGATAGAGAGGAGGCCACTCCTTCTAGCAGACCTGTTGCACAGACTTATATCAAGAGGCAAAGGTTAAATCTTTTTTTAGAACAAGAGTTCATAGAGGAAACAACTGGAACTACAGGTACAGAAAGAGCAGAAAGTAGGCAAACCACTCCCTCTGGAGGTACACAAGAACCTTCCACTTCACAGGCTCAAATGCTAGAGAGACAACAGAGCGTGGAAGTATCCTCATTCAAGGCTCCAACTGGCCAAAACCAGGACATTAGAGAGAAATACAAAGAAATAAAGGCTAGAAATGAAAGATTGAAGGCCCAAAGCTATGCACAATACCTTAAAGTGGCTCCCACTAATCAAACAAGGCTAATGTCAGCCTTTGATGTAAAATAAGGTAAGATGCAAATGACTTTCATGAAGCCTACCACACAGCAGCCCAAGTCTATAGCAGATTACTTGAAGACAGATTTTGAGGTGTTGGCAAAGGATATACATCCTATTGACCAAATAGAATTACATAAACAAACCAGGGAAATGGTCTATTCCACATTGACCAACAAGGCCATTATAGCACATCAACTTCAAAATTCACTGAATAATATATCAGCGCAATTTCAGTTAGAGAATTCCTCTTCACAAGGTAAGGATACTAGGATAAAGTCCTTAGAGGATTTAATCATAGAGCTGGGGCATGATCCCAAGGATGTAAAGGCTGCAGAAAAGCTAATAAAAAATAAAAATGATGACATAGCTTCATTGAAAAAATAGCTCAAAATTCCTCCTCTGCATCTTCCACAAACAGCTGAAGTATTGGAAACTCGGAAGGAAGAAGAACTTATGGACTTAGTCCTTAAGCTAAATGATCAACTGAAAGAAACAGAGAAAGAGTTGGATAACTTGATTCAGTCTAGACAGAGCGTGTTGGACAACACTCCTTAGACTGTCATTGCTACAGTCTCTACAGCAGTGCCTTCCACATTGGCTGCTTCCTTAGCACCAACAGTTCCACTAGCTACAGCTCTACTAGTCACAGGGACATTTACAAGCGCAGCAACATCCACAGAAAAGACAATGGAATTGGTAAAATCCATGGAGGAAATTACCATATAAGCTACTGAGCTTAAAAATCTTAGAGAAAAAGTGTCAAGTTTGGAAACTGATTGCAAACTTGCACAAATACAACAGAAGGAAGAAGCTCAGAAGAATAAAAGAATGGGAGAAAGGATAAAAGTCCTTGAAAAGGACTTGACATTGCAATAGCCACTACGAGATATAAAGGAAATTCTTTGGGCCAACATCATTGACTCCATCAATGATGTTTGGCCATCTATTCAAGTAATTTTTTAGCAAACTGAATTAGTGAAAGTGGCCACAGAAGCAATTCACAAGACAATAGAAGAATTGGGAGACAAGCCTGAAGAGGCCAACCAATTGATAGCACTCTTGAACAACAAGAATAGGTATCAGCTGGATGAACTAGGCATAGAAGATAGGACAGGGACCATCATAGAAATCAAGAAGATTCTTACCAAAAGGAATCTTATGCTCAATCTTGAGAGAAAATGTCAAAGCATCCAGGCTGATATTGATAGATTTATGACAAAGTTTGGTATTTTAAGGGAAAAAGGACTCCCCGGTCCTATGGTAATCCATGACAAGCTTATGACTCAAGATGACTATGTTGAAAGACTAAACAAGTTGGCCAGCAGCCAAGCTAGTACTTCAAGGGTAAAAGCTTTGCCCACAAGAAAGGTATTATATGATAATCTGGAAAATCTATTTTTTCTAGAGCATGAGGTAAAGCACCTATTCATCAACAAGCCAAATTTTTCCAAGTACACCGAAGTTGATGAGATATATAGAAAGATGCTAAATATGAAATTACCTTAAGGAGAATGGTGGATGAAATTGACAGATTTACTATAAAGTTACTACAGTAAATCTATATAGCAGCCAAGTAAAACAGATAAAACAAAGTCAAAGTGTAGCAGGTAAAGAGTATCAGTAGATTGAAGACGTAAAGTGATTCCAGCACATAGGTATCAAGCAACTGAAAGATCCAAATCCGAATTACAACAACCAGCACAGCCACAATAAAAGGGACAACAAGAAGGTAGTTCTCCATGTGCCTCTATCTTCATGCTTGAAGATATTTTTGGTTTCCTAGAATAATTCTCTTTTTGTTATGAGATATTTTGTAACATTTTTTGTATAAATACTTCATAGTTTGAAGTAATTAGGGTGGATTAAAATACATTTCTGTAGACATTTTATATCAAGCTAAGGAGCTATTGTATTCAAGAATGTACTAGTTTTGCTGGGTTATGAAATAAAGCTAAAGACATTTCACTAGATTCTTGTGCACAGTTGGAACCAAATAAGTATTATCTCTTCATGTTTAATTATTGTTTTCTCATCATGTTATAAATATTCACATGTTTTCTCTATGAAATCTGAATAGTAAACAAGGAATGATATCTCATAATTAGCTTTAATGCTCTCTGTTTTGACTATTTACTTTCTCATTGTTTTCTGCTAAACTATCTTGGTCTGGGAATTCTTAATTGCTCCCTTACTTCCATAGTTTCCCCCCTTCGGTCCATACTAAAGGATTCTTAGTTGCCCTTTGCTACTAATATCCTTCTATTCTTCATCTTGATCCCAGTTTAAGGATTCTTCATTGCACTTTTACCCTAGTTAGGACTACCTCACCCATTTGAACCTGTAGATTTGCTTTTTGTTGTGCTAGCCTACCATGTGAACTCTTCCTTTAGTAATTGATCTGATCCAGTCAAGCCACTCTTTGATTGACTCCATAGCCCAATGGCCTGGATACTTATTTTACCCATCTGTTCCCTTAAATCCACCACCCAATCAAACCAAAACATCATGAGCACTAAGAACTAGCCTGAAATCCTACCCAAAACAAAGTTAAATTATAAAGAGAGAACCCTCCCTAGAATTAGGTTGGCTAGAACCTGAGTCTAGAAGATTAGGTTTGTGGTTACCTAGGATTATTCCTTCTTTTTATAACTTTTAGGGAAGACCTCTAAGTGATAACAAAGTGGCGACCATACTGGGGAATCAAACCCCTAGTCTTAATAAACATTTGAGAAATTCAAATTTTTATTTTCAGGCCTCTTAAAGGGTTTATTAGAAGTTATTTCAAAAATTCATAAAAAAGAAAATACTTAGAAAAAGCTCGAAATTTGGCTTCAAGGAGAACTCTCTATACAAGGGCCAACCCTGATCCAAATCCTCCCCCTGTATTTGACAATCCCAACCTTGTTTTGAGAATAATTAGAAGACAAGAAAGTTCAATAAGCCTACGACCTTTATTTAGATCCAGTTCCTACCCTAATGAGTGGTTGTTCATAGAAGACCTCCCTTTTGATGAGTATTTTGACCTTTCTTTATTTAGAACCAAATCTAAGAGTGCACTTGAGGACATAGTTCTAGACCTAGAGTTTACAACAAAACTTGAAGTCCAAAGGGCAAACTTGTCAATTGATCAGTACCTTCTGAATTCCCCTCATTCATCCCTCACTACTGATAGAATCCCTGAACTTTCTGAAACATCTTCAACCTCTTTTAGTTCACTATCATTTCCTCACACTTCTGAAGTTCATTCCTCATCTCTGTTCATTCCTTCACTTCCCCATTGGCCTATCACTACCCATCAAATACCCATTACCCCTATTACCCCAAAACCCCCTATTGTCCCAAATCGTCCTGTTACTCCAAATCTTGTTCTCAATCCTGTCCAACTTAGAGCTATGGCACTCAGATATGCCCCTCTTGTGATGCCCACTCCTCAAGGTGTCTTGCCACCAGACTATCAGAGTAAAATTGTCCTATTTGATGGCACTAGATCTTACATAGCACAACAACACACAAGAAAAATGACAGATTATTTTGAACTGCATGAAATTGACATAGGAGATGTCCAAATGAGAATTTTTTCCCAAACTCTAGCTGGAGAAGTGAGAACATGGTTTAGATCTCTGCCTAATAATAGTATAGATAGTTTAGAAGTTTTTTACCAACAATTTTTAAATAGGTGGGAGAAGAAAAAGAACCCTCTTCAAATTCTTTCTGAATATGAAAACCTCAAGAGGGGACCAAACGAAACCATTCAGGACTACTGTACTAGATTTAACAATGTATATAACACAATACCACTTGACCTTAGGCCTCCACCTGGCTTAGCCCTGATAAAGTTTCCAGACGAGTTTGACACTGACATGGCTTTTCAACTTAGAGAAAGGAACCCCCCTGCACTAGAAGATATGCAAAGTGTAGAAGCTAATCTGCTATCCAAGAGAGCTAGCGTTAGAAACTAAATGAGAGCACCCCTGAAAGATGAAACTTCACCCTTTAACCAAAAAATGGATGCTTTAGCTAAAGGATTGGAAAAATTGATGGATGGGATAGAAATCATTGAAAGGAAACCTCACTGGGATAACCAACAAGCACCTCCAGTAAGGAATCCAAACTTTAGGAAGAACCAGAACCAAAATATTGGTAAAAATGGGCCTGATCAGAACATTAGACCTCCTTTCCAAGAGAACTATGCTAAAACTTCCCATCAAGAAGACCCTGACCTAAACACCCAAATTAACTTAATGGGGTTAGATGATGAGGAAATTGTCTTTCTGACTCAGAATGAATAGGGATTATACATGCTTCGGCAGTTGCAGACTCAAACTGGAGAATCTTTTGACTACAAGCAAGGGTATGATTTTGCTATCTTTGAAGTGCATAAACAGTAAAATTTGAGGAGCAAAAAGAACACTGATGTTCCGAACCAAAACAAGAAAGCAGTACCTAATCAGCCTAAGAAGGTTAAAACTTCCCCAGTTACAAAAACTCTACAAATCCTTTCTAGATCAAATCAGAACCCTCCCAGTCCCACCATTGAAGATGTAACCATTGAGCAACCTTCTAATGAGAAACCTTCCACTTCAGTCCCCCTCAAGGGAACAGTGGAATAGTCTCTAGAAATTACATTAGAAAATCCAACTAAAAAGACTCCAAACACTAAAAAATAAGAACAAACTACTCCAAACCCTGTTTCTAAGATTTCAAATGTTCAAACAGACAAATCCCCTTTGCCTTTCAATTTGGGAGAAGAGGTGACCAAACTTAAAATCTCAGTTCCTTTAACAAAACTGGTTAAACATGAAACTTATAGATCTCAAATAAGTAAATCTTTAAACTTCGTTGAGAATGAAGACTCTGTTAACTTATTTGATGATCATCCTAAGTTATTATTTGGTCCTGATGTTAATGGAAAACCAGTGGAAGGAGGGATACCACCCTTCTACATTAGCCTTAACATCCACGATAAAATCTTGCATAATGCTATGCTAGACTCTGGGGCTTCACACAATCTTATGCCTAAATCTGTTATGGAGAAGCTAAACTTGGATATCACTAGGCCTTACAAGGACCTGTTTTCATTTGATTCAAGCCAAGTTAAGTGTCTAGGACTTATAAAATACCTGTGTCTTTCCCTAGTGTAGTACCCTGCTAAGACCATTCTTATGGACATAGTTGTTACTGATATACCACCTAAATATGCCATGTTGTTGTCTAGATCATGGGGTGCCAAACTCCAGGGATCTCTGCAACTTGACATGTCATATTCTACCATATTAGTCTTTGGACATCCTAAAAAATTGTATAGAGAGACTCTGATGAAGTATGTAGTGAGTACCCAGAAGAGACCTCAAAACTTTACTATATATTCAATACATTTTGATATTGATTCTTTCATTCTTTATAATGTTGAATCTAACCAAGAAAACACTTCAGACAACATTAGTTCAGAACCTAAAGAAATTACAGTAGCAGGAGACACTCAAAGTATCCAAATTCAAGAGCTTTCAGATAATAAAGATGACCCAAATGCCTTAGCCAAAGAAGATTTTGTTCCCCCAGACTGTAAGAATTATGAACATGAAATTCTATGGCATCTTGAATTCGATGGGTCAGTGAAACAAACTAGGTGCAAGAGCAGGCGTATGGATTTACAACTTAGAAAATGATCATTCAGAGGGTCATGCCTACAGATTGAACTTTAAATGTACAAACAACATGGCCGAATACGAAGCACTTCTATTAGGTATGAAATTGGTCAAATGGTTAGGAGCCATAAGAGTATATTATGGTAGATTCTGAGTTGGTAATAAAACAAATTAACACTGTTTATATGACTAGGGATCCTAGGTTAGGATTTTATAGAGGAGCAGTTGTAGAAATACTAAATACCTTTTTAGAAACCAGGCTTGTTGTTATTCCAAGAAAACACAATATGCAAGCTCACAGTTTAGCCATGTTTGCTAGTA
This sequence comes from Pinus tabuliformis, assembly GCA_031772625.1. Lineage (NCBI taxonomy): Eukaryota > Viridiplantae > Streptophyta > Pinopsida > Pinales > Pinaceae > Pinus > Pinus tabuliformis. Next base: position 775,830,646 of record CM062808.1, on the reverse strand, counting down.
CTTGAAAGTTTCCATTTCAGCCCAACCATCAGTACACTGCTGAGGTTAGGCATAAACCTGCTATTCCTAACAACTTAAAAAACTAGAAAGTGTTCAATAATGATAAAAAAAATAACAATTTTCTAACTTTAGATGATGAATTTGTAAATAGCAACATAGACACAAACATAACATTAGATTTTAATTACATTGATAAAGTAGAAACTAACAAAGTAGAAGATGAAAGGATAGATAGATTCCATTCCACAAAGTTTACAAAATCAGATATTCGAAACCTAAAACAAATTTAAATTGATGAGGCAATCGACGAAGAATCTGAAGTCATCAATCTTAAAGATAATTTTTTGCCTAAAGGATTAACTCCTTTGGAGGACCTATTTGATTCAAACAATGTCCCTAAAAAGCCGAAAATGGAACCCTTAAAGTCAGACGTTGAGGAATGTAACATAGGTTTTGAAGAAGATCCCAAAATTATAAAACTTTGAAAGTCTTTACCTCCCAATGAAAAAGTGAAATACATGGAATTGTTAAAGGAATTCCAAGATGTTTTTGCTTGGAATTATGAGGACCTTAAGTCCTATGATACCAACACAATATAACACACCATTCCCTTAAAAGAAAACCAGAAACCTTTTAGACAGAAGCGTAGAAGGATTAGCCCCATTCTATTGCCTTCTATTGAAAAAGAGATCAAAAGAATGTATGAAGCTAAAATCATTGCACCAATTAGATTCTCAGATTAGGTTTCTAATTTGGTACCTACAAGAAAGAAAACTAGTGAAATTAGACTGTGTGTTGACCTTAGGAATCTAAATAAAGTTTCACTTAAGGATAACTACCCTCTTCCTAAAATGGATCACATATTACAGACGGTAGTAGGTTCAACCAGAATCTCACTACTAGATGGGTTTTCTGGTTATAACCAGATTTTAGTCCACCTAGATGATCAGGCAAAAACTGTGTTCAATACACCATGGGGCACTTTCATGTATGTGAAAATTTCTTTTGGATTAAAAAACACAAGGGCCACCTTTCAAAGAGCAATGGGCATAGCCTTTGCTAAGGAAATCCACGACTTTCTGGTAATATACCTAGATGATATCACAATATTCTCTAAATCAGATCAGCAACACTTGGACCATCTTAGGTAGGTCTTCACCAAGTGCAGGAAGTATGGAATTTCTCTGAATCCTAAAATATCTTTATTTGGATTGGAAGAGGGAAAATTACTAGGCCACATAATCTCCAAAGATGGTATCCGGATCGACCCAACAAGAATTGAAGCCATTTTACAGATACCACATCCTAGGAACACCAGAGAACTACAAGAACTTTTAGGTAAAATAAACTTTTTGAGAAGATTTATCTCTAACTTAGCTGAACTAATTAGATTACTAAACAACATGTTAAAGAAAGATTCAACTATTAAATGGACACTATAGGCTAAAAGGTCTTTTCAAGATATAAAGCTAGCCTTAACACAAACACCAATTCTCATTAGTGCAATGTTTGATAGAGATTTCATCATATTTTCTTTCACCTCACAACATGCCATTGCTGCAGTCCTACTGCAGAAAAATGATCAGGGTCTTGAACAACCAATAGCCTTCTTTAGCAAAGCCCTGAGAGATGCACCTTTAAAGTATAATATAATGGAAAAACAATCTTTTGCTCTAGTCAAAGCTATGAAAGATTTCAGAGTTAATATTTTGTATTCTCATGTAGTAGCTTATGTTCTCAATGCTATAGTCAAAGAGATCCTAACACAGGATGGACCAGATGGAAAGAGAGGGAAGTGGATAGCTACCATTTTAGAATATGACTTAGAAATTAAGCCTACAAAATTGATCAAAGGCCAAGGTTTAGCCAAGCTCATGGTTGAATCGAACTGTCAGGCCCTAAACATAAATTTTATTGCAGAATTGGATAACGAAGAGGAGATGGCGACTCCACAGATCAGCCAGGCCTTTACTGAGTCACCATGGTATGTTGACATTATATACGTTCTACAAAATCTTCAAGATCCTCCCGAGTTATCCAGGACTAAAAGTAGGTTCTTAAAAATGAAATATTTTAAGTTTTGCATAATTGACAATGCTTTATTTTGAAAAAATCATGAAGACATCCTTCTTAATTTTTTGTTAAATGAAGAATCTGACAAAATATTACAAGATTTTCATGCAGGTGACCATGGGGGACATCATAACTGGAAGACCACAACTGATAAGATCTTAAAAGTTGGTTTATACTGGCCCACTCTATTTTCTGATGTAAAGAAATTTGTTACCTCATGTCACAAATGTCAGATTTTTGAAGGAAAAAGAAAACTATTACCATTACCTTTGAAACCAATATCTACTGAAGCACAATTTCAACAGTGGGGTGTTGACTTCATTGGTGAAATTTATCCCCCTTCCTCTGCCCAACATAGATGGATCTTGACTGCCACAAATTATTTTACAAAGTGGATAGAAGCCATACCCTCAAGACAAGCTACTGATATTGTCATAATAGGTTTCCTTGAGGCCAACATTCTGTCCAGATTCGGTTGCCCAACCAAAATCATCACAGACAATGCAGCAACTTTTAAATCAAAGAGGATGATTGATTTCTGCAACAAATATCATATAACCCTGGGTCACTCCACAACCTACTATCCCCAAGGAAATGGACTAGCAGAGTCTTCCAACAAGAGCTTAGTGAATATCATCAAAAAATTGTTGGAAGATAACAAGAAAACCTGGAACAAGAAGCTAGTAAATGCCTTGTGGGCAGATAGGCTGACCACAAAGAAATCCATTGGTACCAGTCCTTATCAGCTAGTCTATGGAATGGAGGTTGTTTTCCCATCTTCCTTGGGAACACCAGTGATGAAGTTGCTCCAAGAAGCACAGGTTGAGCCAAATGATATTCAAAGGAGGATCAACCAGACAATTCACTTATAGCAGACCACGGAAGAAGTGTATATCAGATCCCAAGTTGTGCAGGAGAGAATCAAGAAAGCTTTTGACAAAAGGACCAAGGCAGAAGATTTCTATCTAGGAGATAAAGTTTTGAAATGGGACTCAAGAAGGGAGGATAAAGGTAAACATGGGAAGTTCGACTTCCTATGGAAAGGCCCTTACATCATTTATGCTTTCAGAGGTAATAATGTTTTTTTCCTCAAAGAATTGGATGGTGCAGAAGTAGAAGGAGGACCAGTTAATGGTCGAATGCTTAAGCATTATATAGATCCCAGTCACTAATTTCACTAATAACTTGTACATATTTTATTCTTCAAAAAAGTTTAGTGTTGATTGGATGGTAATTTTGGAGTTGAAGCTTGAAGAGAAGGCCCTAATCTTCAAAATTTCACCGTCATAACTATCAATAAAGCAACAAAGTAAAACAGAAAAGTTGCAAAGTAAAATCACAATAATTCAGAAGACCATTGATCTACTAGTTCTTGACATTTCACCAGGAAATGCCATCCCCAAGTGGAGACACTGTTATGTTCCTATACCAATAGGATTCATAATTTTTGAATAGCTGAAGTCAAATCTGTAATATGTACATACCTTTTCTTTCTGCAAATATTTTCTATATTCAAAAAATCAAAAAATTTAAAAAATGTAAAGAGGGTATGTCCTAAAAGAAAAATCAAAGGACAAAAGAATTAAAAAGGTCAAAAAATATGAAAAAATGAACCCCAAGAAATAAAAATACCATGAAAGTGTGCAAGACAAAATTCCACTACTATTTGCTTTTGATGCAGAATAAAAGATTGTCTGCAGCTTGTTACATTTGCCACAATCCATGGATGGTCAAAATGTTTAAACTTGGCTATTTCATGTTTTCAATTTTATGCTTAGATATAGAGAATAAAATCTAACCAAATTGTTTAATCTTGGTAGATAAGTACATAGATAGAGTAAATAAAAGGAGCTCAACAATTTAATCTGAGCCCTTGGATGTAATAAGGTTAGACTTAAATAGATTACTCTTGTAAAAGAAAAAGAAAAGTTTTGATAAAGGGTTTGCCAGTTTAAATTCTCCCTAATAAAGAGAAGTAAAAATGGTAGGATGAGTAGGTGGGTAAGTAGTTGAATGGTTGCAAAATTGTGATGATTGATTAGATAAGATCATATCATTTACCTTCATCATCAAATTTCTAAGTATGGATGAAAATTGAGCATTTACCAAAGTACACAAAGTCAATTGATTAACCTCCCTCATTCATTACATTTTTCACTTAACTAATTTCCAATGAAAGTCTTAAAGTACCTAAAATCTTAAGTTAAAGGGGCTTAGAGCATTTCTCTGACTTCTGGAGGGACCGGACCCTTGGCCCAATAACTTATAGGTCCTAAGTACTAAAAGTCCCCTCATAAGCATTCACCCCCTCCATAATTCACTCATATTCCCAAATAAACTCATTTTCCCTAATAAACCCCTTTCCCTAAGGATAAAACCTTAGAAAAGTGATCACCTCCCATGTAAAAACCCCTTTTTACAAAAACCCACAAATATACACTTAGCCTAAGTTTTTATGTTTTCTATGTGAAAAGAAAAAACAAATTGCAAAGAACTCATTTTATACTTAGTGCTAAAACATTTTCCGCCTTCATTCATATTAACTTTTAACTTTATTTATATTAAACTCCCGAGAAAATAACCCTTTTCCCTATGTATTTATTAAAAACCCCTTAATATTAATATCTCGTCCTGAAGTTTGAAACATAAACTTTATTAAATATCATGAATGATTAATGGGTTAATTAGTCAATCAACGGCTAATTAAGAACCAAAACCCTCCGCCGAATAAAAGAGATTAATTAACCGATCTACGGTTAATTAATAATCGACCCCAACCAATGAAATCATCCCCGACACCCTTAATCTGCCATAATCCATGATTAATTAAAAACTGCCGCTTTTAAGACCCCCTGGGCCCCTCCATTAAACTTCACATAAAATCCCTGCCCCGATCACCGTATGATCAAGTCCCATTTGATCCAACAGTCGACAATCATATCGGGCGGCCTCTGAAGGCCGACCTTTACCCACCCGATATGGGTGGTTTCATTGTTCACCCCACTGTTACGTGGCGCACACGAGTGGCATCAGGTGGCCTTCCCCCAAAACCACTCCAACCCAAAAGTGGTGCAATCTAAACCCGCTGACCACCTCCCGCTAGATGACAAAATGTCTCGTCCCCGCGTAACTCCAAACATACATTTCCCACATACCTGCCAAAACAGTTGACTTTGCAAATAAAACTTAAAAGACTCATTGTTTGTAGTTTTATCGTGAAAAAAGACTACTCAGACCTCCATGCAAGCACCAGAGTACGTGCAACCATCAACCCACGTCCAACTTCTAGCCTACTGAAGCTGCTGAACTTCCAGATCACCTTTCAGTCACATACGCTTCCTACAAACTGTGCAAAATCATCCATTAATCCATTCAGAGCCGAAACCAGGTATTTACCCAAAATCACTGAGAAACCCTGTTTAATTCCCAAACCTTTACTCAATTGCTTTAAGCTATTAAGTAATTAAGTAAAACAATTGCCCAACAACTCCAAACCATTCTGAATTAAACCAATTTGACCCAAATTTGACTGAAAACCTTTCACCCCTGTCCTTGAATCCACAAGAACCAAGGATGGCTACTCCAGTTGCATTGAATGTCCTACCAATTTCTACTCCCCACAGGGACTTAGACCATCTCCCTTTGGCAGATAAAGACTTTCAAATCAAAGATACCTTTGTCCAAGAATCCCCACTGAAATTATACTGCAGGTATAGAGACCAGTACTTAAACCACGCAGACAAAATAGGTCTTTGGGAATCAGGTTTGCCCAAGTACCAATTCCCTAGAGTTCATATCTTCCCTAAGATTGTCCACTATTTCCATATGAACTACAGTCCCATTCAAAGAGCAGTGATGACTCCTGACCATACTGTATTATTTACCATCACTGTTGAATCCATAAATGAAATGCTACAGTTGCAACCAAGCCAAAACCTGACCCCCCTTTCTGTTGGAGACCTGCTTAACAGATTCCCTACACTCACCTCCATCAAACTTGCTCAGTTATTCCAGACCTTCATTAGGGAAGAGCAATACATTCCAAAGGACCCTCCCCCATACATGTGGACCATATTCTCTGATCTTGGCTAAGACATCATAGCAATGATATCCAGTGTGTTAGGCCAGACTACAAGTGAATTTGTTGATGAGATTATTATAGCCTTCATGTCCATTTACACTCCTAGACAACCCCCTGCCATCATGTTTGATTATGCTAAGTTCATTGCAGATAAGATGCATGATCAATTCATGAGAATGGAAAATGAAAGAGTATTCAAATATTCATTAGTTTTATATCATCTTTCTTGTACTATCAAGTTGATAAATTCCCATTCACACTCCAAAATCTTGATACCAAAGGCAACCCTAGATCAGTAGTCTTCTGGACTTCATTAATCCACCAATACGACTCTCCATATACTTATGAAGATGTCATAGATCTCTTTGTGCACCCATTGGCAACTATGTTGTTAGGAAGTCCTCCCCCCAAAATTAGTGCAGATATCAGGAGGGTCTTATAGTTGTCCAAACAATATAGAGTGGGAGATTGGTACTTGTACCAAAATCACACTGAAATCAGAATATATGATTATGAGTTAGCGCCCTACAAACTGCCAAGATACCTCCCCACGAGATTGTTTGCTCTGGAGTACTACAGGCACATGATTAATTCAGATGAGGTACATTTTGTGAAGGCTAAGAAGAAAGCTCAAATCATAATAAAAGACCAGCTTGGCCCCTTTATATGTAATAGTAGGGAAGTAGGAAAGGAAGCAGAAGAAATTCTTCAAAAGCTGAAACTGAAACAAAGTTTCATATGGAGATATGACCCTTTAGATTTCATCTGCAACAGAAGACAAAAGAACAAATTATCTCCCTATATCCACTACAGAATTCCTAAAATAGAACAATATTCAAATCAACTAGAATGGGTGGAGAACACTTTAGTAGACCGAGATAGCACAGAAGTTGTTGTCAATAATGTGTTGATTGATTTAGAAAGAAGACTTGATGAAGATTCCTTTATACAAGTGCCAGGAGAATCCCAATCCCAAAGGGAAACACAGGAACACAGTGAGAAACTAGCAGAAGAAGGACCTCAAGAGCAAGAAGAATCAGAGAAACTAGACATATCAGAAGAGCTGGCTCAGCCAGAACACATCATGAGTAATCCTCCTATTGTACAGACTCCTCTAAATGAGCAAAAGAATCCCAAAAGAGATAGAGAGGAGGCCACTCCTTCTAGCAAACCTGTTGCACAGACTTACGTCAAGAGGCAAAGGTCAAATCATTTTTCAGAACAATAGTTCACAGAGGAAACAGCTGGAACTACATGTACAAAAAGAGCAGAAAGCAGGCAGACCACTCCCTCTAGAGGTACACAAGAACCTTCCACTTCACAGGCTCAAATGCTAGAGAGACAACAGAGCATGGAAGTATCCTCATTCAGGGCTCCAACTAGCCAAAACCAAGACATTAGAGAGAAATACAAAGAAATAAAGGCCAAAAATGAAAGATTGAAGGCCCAAAGCTATGCACAATACCTTAAAATGGCTCCCACTAATCAAACAAGGCTAATGTCAGCCTTTGATGTAAAAGAAGGTAAGATGCAAATGACTTTCATGAAGCCTACCACACAACAACCCAGGTCTATAGTAGATTACTTGAAGACAGATTTTGAGGTGTTGGCGAAGGATATACATCCTATCGACCAAATAGAATTACACAAACAGACTGGGGAAATGGTCTATTCCACATTGACCAGCAAGGCCATTGCAGCACATCAACTTCAAAATTCGCTGAATAATATATCAGTGCAATTCTAGTTAGAGAAGGCCTCTTCACAGGCCAAGGATACCAAGATAAAGTCCTTAGAGGACTTAATCATAGAGCTAGGGCATGATCCCAAGGATGTAAAGGCTGTAGAAAATCTAATCAAAAAGAAAAATGATGACATAGCTGCATTGAAAAAGCAGCTCAAAATTCCTCCTCTGCATCATCCACAAACAGCTGAAGTATTAGAAACTCAGAAGGAAGAAGAGCTTATGGACTTAGTCCTTAAGCTGAATGATCAACTGAAAGAAATAGAGAAAGAGCTGGATAACTTGATTCAGTCTAGACAGAGTGAGTTGGCCACCACTCCTCAGACTGTCATTCCTACAGTCTCTACAGCAGTGCCTTCCACATTGGTTGCTTCCTTAGCACCAATAGTTCCACCAACTATAGCTCTGCTAGTCACAAGTACATCTACAAGCGCAGGAACATCCATAGAAAAGAAAGCTAAATTGGTAAAAGCCATGGAGGAAATGACCATCCAGGCTACTGAGCTCAAAAAGCTTAGAGAAAAAGTGTCAAGTTTGGAAACTGATTGCAAACTTGCACAAATACAACAGAAGGAAAAAGCTTAGAAGAATCAAAGAATGGGAGAAATGATAAAAGTCATTGAAAAGGACTTGACATTACAGCAACCACGAGGAGATATAAAGGAAATATTTTGGGCCAACATCATTGACTCCATCAATGATGTTTGGCCATCTATTCAAGAAATTTTTGAGCAAACTGAATTGGTTAAAGTGGCCACAGAAGCAATTCACAAGATAGTAGAAGAATTGGGAGACAAGCCTGAAGAGGCCAACGAATTGATAGCACCCTTGAACATCAAGAATAGGTATCAGCTGGATGAACTGAGCATAGAAGATAGGACAGGGACCATCATATAAATCAAGAAGATTCTTACCAAAAGGAACCTTATGCTCAATCTTGAGAAAAAATGCCAAAGCATCCAAGCTGATATTGATAGATTTATGACAAAGTTTGGTATTTTAAGGGAAAAAGGACTCCCCAGTCCTATGGTAATCCATGACAAGCTTATGACCCAAGATGACTACATTGAAAGACTAAACAAGTTGGCCAGCAGCCAAGCTAGTACTTCAGGGGTAAAAGCTCTGCCCACAGGAAAGGTATTATATGATAATCTGGAAAATCTATTTTTTCTAGAGCATGAGGTAAAGCACCTGTTCATCAACAAGCCAAATTTTTCCAAGTACACCGAAGCTGATGAGATATATAGAAATATGCTAAAGATGAAATTACCTAAAGGTGAATAGTGGATGAAATTGACAGATTTACTATAAAGTTATTGCAGTAAATCTATATAGCAGCCAGGTAAAACAGATAAAACAGAGTCAAAGTGTAGCAGGTAAAGAGTATCAATAGATTGAAGACATAAAGTGATTCCAGCACATAGGTATCAAGCAACTGAAAGAGCCAAATCTGAATTACAACAGCCAGCACAGTCACAATAAAAGGGACAACAAGAAGGAAGTTCTCCATCTATCTCTATCTTCATGCTTGAAGATATTTTTGGTTTCCTAGAATAATTCTCATATTGTTATGAGATATTTTGTAACATTTTTTGTATAAATACTTCACAATTTGAAGTAATTAGGGTGGATTAAAATACATTTCTGTAGACATTTTATATCAAGCTAAGGAGCTATTGTATTCAAGACTAGACTGGTTTTGTTGGGTCATGAAATAAAGCTAAAGAAATTTCAATGGATTCTTGTACACAGTTGGAACCAAATAAGTATTATCTCTTCATGTTTAATTATTGTTTTCTCATCATGTTATAAATATTCACATGTTTTCTCTATGAAATCTAAATAGTAAACAAGGAATGATATCTCAGAATTAGCTTTAATGCTCTCTGTTTTGACTATTTACTTTCTCATTGTTTTCTGCTAAACTATCTTGGTCTGGGAATTCTTAATTGCTCCCTTACTTCTGTAGTTTCCCCCCTTAGGTCCATAGTAAAGGATTCTTAGTTTCCCTTTGCTACTGATCTCCTTCTGTTCTTCATCTTGATCCCGATTTAAGGATTCTTCATTGCCCTTTTACCCTGGTTAGGACTACCTCATCCATTTGAACCTGCAAATTTGCTTTTTATTGTGCTAGCCTGCCTTGTGAACTCTTCCTTTAGTAATTGATCTGATCCAGTTAAGCCACTCTTTGATTGACTCCATAGCCCAATGGCCTGAATACTTATTCTGCCCATCTGTTCCCTTAAATCCACCGCCCAATCCAACCAAAACATCATGAGCACTAAGAACTAGCCTGAAATCTTACCCAAAACAAGGTTAAATTATAACGAGAGAGCCCTCTCTGGACTTAGGTTGGCTAGAACCTGAGTCTAAAAGATTAGGTTTGTGGTTACCTCGAAATATTCCTTCTTTTTATAACTTCTAGGGAAGACCTCTGAGTGATAACAGGCGGAATGTTTGGTTTGCCGACAAAATAAAGTTGAAACAATTAAGAGCCCATGTCTATTACAACCTTTATCCATTCCAAGCCAATGTTGATGTTGGGTGCAAAAATGTGTCTTTTAAAACTCCTAATTGCCTCACATTAATTATCAACCTGGGTAAGTCTTTTTGTTTCAAGAGTGTACACAATATTTGCAAGCTATAAATCCATAGAGTAATGTTTTTTAAGTTGAACTATAAAACTTGATACAAGAGTAACTGGATGCAATCATAAATCTCAAGCTGTAACTTTTAAAGGAAATAATACATCTAAGCATCAGCACTTAACCTCAAGAAAAACCATAATCAAATCTGAAGCAAGAAATTCAATTGAAAATAGCATCAACCGATAGCATAGTAGCATTAACCAATCTCTTCTAGCTGATTTTATCTAAATCACACTCAATCTCAATTAAGCAATTCAAATGGAAATGATGTCAACCGAGAGTTCAGTAGCATTAACCAATCTCTTTCAGCTAATTCTATAATAACCACACTCTCACGTATGCCCTATTCTGCAATGTTGTAAACGAAAGAAAATGAAATCAATGCTCTAATCTACGCCTTATCCACGCCTGCCTATGTAAAAATAAATCACGCTTATGCTAGAAATTAAACACTCTGTAATGAAATTAACACACGCTCTGCAATGAAATTAACACTCACAACCTACAAAATTGACAGAATTGAAATGCAACTGGTAATATAAATCTACAGCGCTGGTGCTGATCTAGCTAGATCTCCCAGTTGTGGCGGGCCCTTACCACTTCTGGGAGGAAAGAACTTATAGTAACCAGAGAATTAAAAACCACTCAGGCTTAATCAACATGTCTCGTTCAATTCGATCTGCATGTGTCAAGGGAAATCAACGGAGTCTTTCATTGAATGAGAATAATATAACAGTCTACCTAAATCTCTCCATTATCCCCTCTCCTCCTATCCTATCCTATCCTATCTCTAATAATCCATATCTCTAATAATCTATATCCCTCTTTGATCTCTATTCTCATTTAAATACACAGAGAGAATAGAGAAGTTACAACATATATGATTACAAAATGATTCCCATAACAAAATTGGATTGCTCACAACAAATTGATCAGCAAGATCATATCTGAAATATCTTTCCATAAGCATTCAACAGAAAGAGATCGAATTTGATATTGCAACTGAGATAATTTAGAAACCAGCCGCAACAACGAATCTGAGAAAAATGTCTTCATAGAACCTTCCGTTTCTCTTAATACGGACCGAATTTTGGAAAAATGCTCATTACAAAACTAATTCGGTCCATTCTGAACAAAACCCATGTTTCGGATTTTCCATATTCTTCTCTATTTTCCCGAAACATCCAATGAAAAATTGTTGCTTCTTATTCCAGCAAATTTCTGAGTTGGAATATTTAATGATGAGCTGGAGATCAAATCTGCAATCTGGAAAATATCTTGGAGGCTAAAATGGTGAGTGATATTACAACAAATTTATTAATAAACCATCATTGGTAAAATCATGCATAATAGTTATCAATTTATTAAAAATAAAGGAGAAGAAATAATATTTATCCATAAGAGCATAAATAATTATAAAATGGAATTATATGATAAATCATGATAAATGATGTGATAAAGAAGGGTAGAAATGGATGAAATATGTGTTAAAAAGTGATAATAATAATGACATATTAGTGGCCCAACACACCTCCAAATTGAATATATTACATGTCTTCATGCAACCCAAAGCCTCTATATTAACCAAGCTATATAAAAAAAAATGTTCATCCCAAGTCATGAAATTGATAGAACAAATGACTTCTTCTTCAAATAATGAATATTCAATTTTAGCAATGTTGATGAAGTCACAACAATTTTTACATTGACATTCAACTATATGTATATGAAGTTGCAGCAAAATATGATATAAGTAACAACAAACTTCATTAACCATTTCCTCAAAAAATTCAAACCAGATTTTGCTGAAATTTGGCAAGTAGATTTCTACTATATTAATGCTTTTATGATCCAAAAATCATATCGTTTTGATGCACGAATCATGACATATAAACAAAATGGTTGTGGGTGATAGTGCATGATCTCCAACATTTTATGAATTAATTTAACTTGAAATTATCTGGGTTTGTGTATTTTAATGATACCTTTTTGTTATCCAAAAATCAAAAAAAATCAGTTCATAGTTTTGAAGATATACGTCAATCAATTTTTGCATTGTATAAAAATGAAATTGTATGCCTTAAATAAGAAGGAAAGTAGAAAACATCCATCATGTGTAGCAATTCCTCCCCCAAACTACAGAATTAGCATGCCCTCATGCAATGCTAGAAAACAAATGGAGGTGGTTGCTACAAGATGTTGAAAACAACATGGAACAAGGGAGGTGTTGAGAATGAATAAGAAGAGCAATGAAGGATAAAGAATAATAATGGTATGGTCATAATAAAGAACTAAATGAAAGGAACACTCCCCTAAACTGAAAGATTATGTCTCTAAAAAATGGGAAGTCGTAAAGATGTAGAATGAATGATGATAAATAATGCTCAATGGATTTTCATGAAATTCTCATAAATTTTCAATAATTTAGAAACTTATGCTATTTTACCTCAAGTTCTACCTCCGAAAAAATGTGGAATGACATGTATGTACTAACATTTGTTGAAGCTGATGTAGGCTGAGTTGATGCTGAAAGTGATGCAAAAGGTGGAATCCAGGCAAGCACATCATGTCTGAACAATTGTTCGCGTTTATGAGTTTCTCGAGCCTCCTCTGTTAGTTGCAATAGTGTGCCCTTGTTGTAAATAGAGTTTCCCCCCATACTTGTTGTTCTCTTGTAAACAAATCACTATTTTGCATGCAAATTTCTTGAATCCACAGTTTTAGTTTTGAACAACAACAGATAAGCTGTATGCAAAAATTCCAATAAGAAAAAACTTTTGTATAAATGCAATACTAATATTTTGGCAAATCAACAAGTTATGACAGAGTGTAGTAATCATATCACACACTATCCCATAATGCATACCTTCCCCCTCCAATTGGAAAAGGGCGTTCATGACCATAAAGCATAGGAAAAGTGTTGTTCTGATGGCAAGGCAAGGGAATGAATAGTACAATAGTAAATGAAGCAAAGTACACATATCAATGATAGGACAACAAGAGGTATGGTTATAATGAGAGAAGAGTGTGTAAAGATAGTTATGAATAAGAGATAGGATGCTTTGGATTGATGATAAGTTATGCGAAAAAGAAAATGACAGCAATATGCCAAAAAGATGCTTTGCTGATGGTATTCTAGCTGAAAATGATGTGATTGATCGGAAAACAATTTCTCATGCGTAAAGGTTCAAAACAGGGAAAAATTAAGGAAATAACTTCTTCGATAAAAAGAGAGAATAAGAAAAGGGTATTATAATAATAATTGACGATAAGATATAACTTCAATACCATAAGCAGAGCCTCTGCTACCAACAGGCATCCATACCCTCGGTAAGGATTTTTTTTAACCCATATGAGCCAGATTTCTCAATTTATAAATGGAGAGTTCCAATGTTGTTCTACAGAAGAGATCAGTGTGCTGGCATGGTAACTAGATAATCACACTACCATTCACTGAGATGTAGCAAAAGTGATCAGGCCGACTCGTGATGAAACCTCCTATTCCAAGGATATTTTGGCTATCCAATGGATCATAACCCATAGTGGGAATGTCACTTCGCTACATCCTTATGAACATGGTAAGTTGGCTCTGTATAGACCCCCTATCCTTTATCTGTAGGCAAAATTTTGCTGTTATTACACATTTTTATGATAAATATAGGGAGGTTTAGTATTCCTTAAGAGTAGGGATGGTGGAAGAAGTTGAACATGTCAATAGAAAAAAAAATATACCGATAATCTCATTTATTACAAATAGAGAATATTATAACCAGGAAGGGTGGAACCAGCATGGTATTAAGATGATCAATCAGTATCATGTACAGCAGAAAACGATGCAGTAAAGTAGTATATAAATAACTGTGTCCATTTTCTTAAAAAGAATATCTTATCCAAAAGTTCTGTTAAATATCATAACGTGAATGATATTAACTTTCTTCAATAGAATCCATAATTCTTGTCCTCATAAAAGTAGTGTACTTCATGCCATGAAAGGGAATCAGTAAAATGTAGTTGAGATGAACTAGGAATAATCCCACAAGAGGAAAGAGGTGCTATTCACAACACACAAAACTTCTAAAGAGGCAAAAATGTTGTTCCGAAGAGGGAACAACAAAAACATTCTAAAAGTGTTGTTCCCTAGAGGGAATAACAAAAACTCAAAAAACACTCAAAAAAAGAGTTGTTCCCTAGAGGGAAAAACAAAAAATCTAAAAAAGTGTTGTTCCCTTGACAGAACAGCAAAAAAAAACACTCAAAAAAAGTGTTGTTCCCAAAACTCGAAAGTGTTGTTCCCTAGAGGGAACAGCAGTTGTTCCTTGTAGGGAACAACAAAGAAAAACACATACGAAAAGTGTTTTTCCCTATAGGGAACAGCAGTTGTTCCCTGTAGGGAATAGCAAAGAAAAACACACGCGAAAAGTGTTGTTCCCCATAGGGAACAGCAAAGAAAAACACACACGAAAAGTGTTGTTCCCTATAGGGAATTGCAACTGTTCCCTGTAGGGAATAGCAAAGAAAAACACACGCGAAAAGTGATGTTCCCTATAGGGAACGACAAAGAAAAACACGTGAAAAATGTTGTTCCCTGTAGGGAACAACAGTTTTTCCCTGTAGGGAACATCAAAGAAAAATACACGTGAAAAGTGTTGTTCCCTATAGGGAACAACAAAGAAAAACACATGCGAAAAGTGTTGTTCCCTGTAGGGAACAACAAAGAAAAACACATGCGAAAAGTGTTGTTCCCTATAGGGAATAGCAGTTGTTCCCTGTAGGGAACAACAAAGAAAAACACACATGAAAAAGTGTTGTTCCCTTTAGGGAACAGCAAATCAACACACACAAAAATGTGTTGTTCCCTTTAGGGAACAACAAATCAACACACGAAAAAGTGTTGTTCCCTGTAGGGAACGGCAAAAAGAAAACACGGAGAGAAAAAAACACAGACAAGCAATCATCCCTACTACTCTAAACAACAGAAGGGCAATCATACAGAAGAAAGAAAAACAATAGAGAAAAAAAGGAAAAAGCAATTGTATTTACAGAAAAATAGAGAAAAACAATCATATTTATAGCAGCAAACAAATAGAGAAAAACACATAAAATAATCATATTTAAAAAGAAATAATTTTTTGCAGAAATGAAGCTGTCGAAGGATTTCCTTTTGCAACTGAAACTTGCATGGTGGGGTCCTCATTGTTCAACCACCAATGGAGCGGAAACTACAATTTGAAGGAAGCAACACCTGAAACACAAAAACATAAGAGAAATCAAAAAAGAAACAACACTTTATTTAAAAACAATATATAAATTAATTAATTAATTTACAACAACTATGATGTTATTTCCTAAGGGAATATCAATCTGTCAATAGAAAAAAAAATGATCTCTTGGAAAAATGTTTTGGCAACAGTGACATGAAATCTTCAAATGGAAACCAATTCTCCATTTTTTTTATTATGACTCTGTTAGGTAATGAACTGGATGAAATGCCCTTGTTTCATTAAAATTTCTTTCAAAAATCGTTTGTCCATAAATTGACCTTCTTTATTTTCCTAAGATCTGCAAAAGAACGAGTGTCTACCTGCAATAAAACATTAAATCATGGAGAAAGAGAGGTGACCGGGCTCCCCTAATCCAAGAATTATGCAAAAAACTAAGAAGTAGTTACTCTTTAAAACAAATCCACGAAAAAAATAACAAAGTAAAATTTATTTGTCACTTGCGGGAGAGCAATGGTCGACCATACTAACCAGTAGTGTTTTAATCACAGATCCTTTGTTTTTTTTCTAATTCAAGTGATTCAAAAGCCAAATGCGAGATAATTCAAATATATATTACCAATAGAAACAGGTTTTAAAAATTCAATGATATGATATGTCAATTTTACTTAGAACAACCTGCATAATGGAGTCATTTTCGATTTCCCCACTTAGAACAACAGTGGATATTTTAAGCATAGATTTTTTGTTTGATGACGGATTCGAATGATTCAAATTGGAAATGAAATTATATTAATTTATTTATCTCCAATAGAAACATGTTTTGAAAACAAAAATAATTGATGGGTCAAATACTCTAATGAACAGCCGGAAAAACAAAGTTTTAAGAGTGTTGATTTACGATAGACAGTCAGTATTTTGGTCATAACTTTCTCATACGATATCGAAAATGAGTGATTCAAATTTCCTTGTAAACTAGATTCATAGGGAAATATACCATAGAAATAGGTTTTCAAAATATAGTCATTTAGGCCTCCAAAAACTGACTGTCCCAACTCTGTTCTTGAGCTGCCTACTAGACACCCAGTCAATGTTTTGGTTATAACGTTTTCGTTTCAAATCCAAATTGAGTGATTCAAATTGGGTTGGAAAGTATAAATCAAGGGCTACTTAGGATAGAAACAAGTTTTAAAAATATAGTCATTTAGGCCTCCAAAAACTGACTGTCCCAACTCTGTTCCTAAGCTGCCTACTAGACACCCTGTCAATGTTTTGGTTATAACATTTTCGTTTCAAATCCAAATTGAGTGATTAAAATTGGGTTGGAAAGTATACATCAAGAGCTACTTATGATAGAAACATGTTTTAAAAATATTCCCTTTTGGTCCTTCAAAACATGACTGTCCCAACTGTGTTTTCAGAAATTTCATCAAGCCCACAAGCCAAAAAAATATGATATTCAAGAATTTTTTTCAAATCGGTGATAAAAATGAACATGAGTATTTGTATAACTGTTATTTCCATTATAATTCATCTACATAAACAAATGAATTAAAACATTTATCACCAATGTTGATTTCCACAGCGTGTTGCAACAAAAACAATTATTTTTACATAAAAACAAAATGTATTTATTTATGTCCTTTTTATTTTTTATTTTTTTACACTAACCTATTCTGATTTGAAAAATGAATATGATTACATATAAGAGTACTTCCAGTGGAGCCATTTTTGAAATAAGCCTTCAACTATGCACATACCCAAATTTGAAAAATGCATGTTAATAAATATTAGGATATAAGAAGCCAACTTCCCCTGAAAAGATGGTGTCAAAAATTATTGAAGTATGGAGTGATGCTACAAGTAAATGATGGAGTGAAACCAATCTTCAATATATCTTTTACTTTCTTGATTTCCCATAGCCATCATATCATGAAGTTCTTGATCTTTTAAAATGACTTGTTGATGTAGACTAGAAGAAACCTCATTTTCTTCGATAACTTCTACAATTTTTGGATTTGAAACATTCTGAATCTCAATATAAGTTTTCTCCAATGTTGCATGTGAGATAGAATGAGTGGCAAGGGTGGGTACATTTTGCAGTTTAACATCGTAAGCATGTTGTACTAGTTTATTGTGGTGAGGGTGTGGAATGAGTTGAGCAGGAAATTGTGTACAGAATGGAGAATTTTGATGATGTAGTTGATTGGGTTGAGTGGATGATTTTGATAGGCAAACAAGATGTTGTGGAAGAGCTGGTGAAGAATATGGAGGATGTGTTTGTGCTACAAGATGAGGGAGAGTAGTCATGCAATCATAATATAAACCATGCCAAACTTGTAGACAAGATTTGTGGGGGTTATATTGAGATGGACATGGCTACCCTAACACATGAGTATTCCATAATGGATTATGCAAGTAAGAGAATGGAGAGGAAGTGTTTTGAACCATACATGTAGGCCATGATTTCCATGGTTTTGACCTTGTTGCAGCTTCCTCATCTCTTTGATATGCTACTTCCATCCTAGATAAGGAAGAACAACTATCTATGGGATGCTCCTTTCGGTAATGAGGGAAAAACACTTCATCAAATTCTTGATTTTTCTGAACCTGCAAAACATCCAATTGTGAATTTAGAGAGCTAATAAAATCAATTTTAAAATGTTCAAATAAATCATTGATTTCAGCTCTTATGTCTCTTGTTCTTGTAGTAGATTTGGAAAAGAAAGAAGAAAATTCTCTAGAATTCTTACCAGCCTTGGAGATTCCTCTTGAATACCTTATGCACAATTCACAAACATCATCATATGATAACTGAAAAACATCACCTTTTCCTATCATATTTAAGAGTTCTAAAAATTTATCTTTGATTCCTTTGAGTATGAGTTTTTTTAAGATCTCTTTTTCCAAATACTTATGCTTTGATTTTTGAAGGTTGTAATGAAATCGCTCCACATAGTCCTCCAAGAAATTATCTTCCCTTTGTATCATACTGAAAATATCTTCATTGGATTTGCAGTAGTCTTGGTACTTCTTCAAGTATATGTTCTCCATGTCCTCGCATGTTTGGATGCAGTTCCCATCGAGCCTCATGAACCATCGGAGCGCTGCTCCTTTTAGAGTAAGAGGAAACACTTTCAACCTTTGATCATTAGTACAATAATTTTATCCTCTACAAAGTACTTCAAACTCAAATAAAAATGTATCTAGTTCTTCGTTTGCCAAACCATGAAAATTTGGTAGAGAAGATGGGGGAATTATGTGCATTTGTGTCACTCCTCCTAGATCTTTGATGGGGAATTCAAAAGTTGCAATGTGAGCAATTTCTTACCATAATAGAAGATGCTTTTCATGTGTTTCTTCGGGGCTCCTCCTTCAAATGTTCCTATCAATTGGTTAGTCAAATGGGTGGTGCTTACATCACCACTTGAGTGAAATTATGAGATTTTTTCAAAAATTCTACCTCTAAATTTCCTATGAAATTCCTACAAAATTCTGTTGAAAAGCAGGCAGAGGAGCAAGCACTTTACTTGCTCATTACGCAGGTTCTTACCTCCTGGTTTTAATACCCAATTCTTTTACAGCAGACAAATATCAAACACCTACTTCAACTTCTATGCAATTGTACTAAAAAGAGGGCAAAGGAGCAAGCACTTTACTTGCTCATTATGTAGGTTCTTACCTTCCGTTTTTAATACCCAATTCTTTCCCAGTAGCAAATATCAAACATACATCACTCTCTATGAAATGGCAACACTCTCCCTGGCAACGGCGCCAAAATGTTGGGTGCTAAAAGGTGTCTTTTAAAACTCCTAATTGCCTCACATTAATTATCAACCTGAGTAAGTCTTTTTGTTTCAAGAGTGTACACAATATGTGCAAGCTATAAATCTAGAGAGTAATGTTTTTCAAGTTGAACTATAAAACTTGATACAAGAGTAACTGGATGCAATCATAAATCTCAAGCTGTCACTTTTAAAGGAAATAATACATCTAAGCATCAAGACCTAATCTCAAGCAAAACCATAATCAAATCTAAAGTAAGCAATTCAATTGAAAATAACATCAACCGAGAGCATAATAGCATTAACCAATCTCTTCTAGCTGATTCTATCTAAATCACACTCAATCTCAATTAAGCAATTCAAATGGAAATGATGTCAACTGAGAGTTCAGTAGCATTAACCAATCTCTTTCAGCTGATTCTATAATAACCACACTCTCACGTATGCCCTATTCTGCAATGTTGTAAATGAAAGAAAATGAAATCAATGCTCTAATCCACGCCTTATCCACGCCTGCCTGTGTAAAAATAACTCACGCTTATGCTAGAAATTAAACACTCTATAATGAAATTAACACACGCTCTGCAATGAAATTAACACTCACAACCTACAGAATTGACAAAATTGAAATGCAACCGGTAATGGAAATCTACAACGCTGGTGCTAATCTAGCTAGATCTCCTAGTTGTGGCGGGCCCTTGCCACTTCTGGGAGGAAAGAACTTACAGTAACTGGAGAATTAAAAACCACTCAGGCTTAATCAACACGTCTCGTTTGATTCGATCTACATGTGTCAAGGGAAATTAACGGACTCTTTCATTGAATGAAAATAATATAACATAGTCTACCTGTAATTCAACAGTGATTACATGTATATATCAAAATATCTCCATTATCCCCTCTCCTCCTATCCTATCCTATCCTATCTCTAATAATCCATATCTCTAATAATCTATATCCCTCTTTGATCTCTGTTCTCATTTAAATACACACAGAGCATAGAAAATTTACAACAGATATGATTACAAAATGATTCCCATAAAAAAATTGGATTGTTCACAACAAATTGATCAACAAGATCATATCTAAAATATCTTTCCATCAGCATTCAACAGGAATAGGTCGAATTTGGTATTGCAACTGAGATAATTTGGAAACCGGCCGCAACAGCGAATCTGAGAAAAATGTCTTCAGAGAACCTTATGTTTCTCTTAATATGGACCAAATTTGGGAAAAATTCTCATGAAAATACTAATTCGGTCTGTTCTAAACAAAACCCATGTTTCGAATTTTCCATATTCTTCTCCATTTGCCCCAAATGTCCAATGCAAAACTGTCACTTCGTATTCCAACGAATTTCTAAGCTGGAATATTTAATGATGAGCTGGAGATCAAATCTGCAATCTGGAAAATATCTTGGAGGCTAAAATGGTGAGTGATGTTACAACAAATTTATTAATAAACCATCATTGGTAAAATCATGCATAATAATCATCAATTTATTAAAAATAAAAGAGAAGAAATAATATTTATCCATAAGAGCATAAATAATTATAAAATGGAATTATATGATAAATCATGATAAATGATGTGATAAAGAAGGGTAGAAATAAATGAAATATGTGTTAAAAAGTGATAATAATAATGACATATTAGCAACGCAACAGTTGGGAGGAGGTTTCCATGGATTTTATCACAGGTTTACCCAAGTCCGAAGGAAAGAGTGTCATCATGGTGGTAGTTGACAGACTTACCAAGTATGCACACTTTTTTGCATTATCGCATCCATTTAAAGAAAGTACAGCTTCTACTGCATTTATGGAAACAATTCAAAATCTACATGGAAACCCAAAGATTATTGTAAGCGACAGAGATCCCATTTTCACTGGAAATTTTTGGACATCATTATTTTCTTGTCTTGCTACTCAGTTAGCTCAAAGCTCATCTTATCATCCTTAATCTGATGGGAAAACTGAGATAGTAAACAAATGTTTGGAAAGATATCTTCATTTCTTTGTATCTGATCAATAGACACAATGGGTCAAATGGTTACCTCTGGCTGAATGGTGGTATAACACTTCCTTCCATACTGCAGCAAAAATGACCCCATTTATGGCACTTTATGGATATCATCCACCATCCATCACATCATAATTAAGAGAAAATTATAACATTCAAGAAGTGGAAGATCACATCAAGCATCAACAACAGGTTCTCCAACTCTTAAAGGATAACCTCACTTAGGCACAGATTCGAATGAAACAACAGGCAAATCAACATCGAAGTGAAAGAAGTTTTGATGTAGGTGAATAGGTATTCCTACGGCTACAACTATATAAACAAATGTCCCTCAAGCAAGCTAAGAAGGATAATAAATTATCACCAAATTATTATGGTCTGTATAAGGTGTTGCAAAAGATTGGTACTATGGCATACAAATTGGAGCTTCCTGCAGCTTCCCGAGTGCACCCAGTTTTCCATGTTTCATGCTTAAATAAGGTTATAGGTGACAAACTCCCAGTTCAAACAATATTTCCAGAACTTGACGAGGAAGGAAAAATCATATTGGAACCTGAAGTAGTCACAGAAACAAGAACTCGACAACTACAAAATCGATCAATTTCGGAGTATCTCATCAAGTGGAAGAACTTACCCGCTGAAGATTCCACATGGGAGGGTGAGAATTTTATACAGAAGCATCCAGAACTACTCAAGTGTTGAGGACAACACTTTTTTGAAGGAGAGGGGCATGTTAGGTCCCTATAATACTAGTGATTCCCCCATTACTATTGTCATTGTAGCCCTTATTGTTATTTTTGTGCCCCTATTATCCCCATATTGTTATTATTGTGCCCCATAGAAGCCCACTATTGTTATTTTTGTGCCCTTATATTATTATTGTTATGTCGTCTTTGATTATATTGTGACCCATTGGACTCCTATATATAGAAAGGGGGTATTTTCATTTGTATCATCCAAGAATTGTTCATTTGTGTAATGTAAAGGAGGTTGCCCCCTCAAAGAGGTTGATTTCCAACGCGTTGATCTATCTTTTCTTTTATTTTGTGAGATGGTTGCATAACATCTGATGTCCATAAGATGATGATTATTCCCAATCAACTAAGTTATCTATAAAGTGTATTTTGGCTAGCAGTTCAAAAAGATCATGGAGGCTTTTTATACAATGAGTCACTAAAAACATAAAGTCCAAAGTCTCTAGTCACTACTTGAACTCGTGACCTAATTCTAATCTTGCTTGCAAAGGCATGAACCTGCATGCCTTGCTGTAGGGATGCCAACCTAGTACATGGTTAAAATTTTGATAAATTCATGGTATAAGTCAATTAACTCTGTTAGGAACACCAAGAACCTATAATCATATCCCAAACTAATATCTTAGATAAAACACAATTAGATCAAGCACTCGACCGAATACAACTACTATCTCCCTCTCCCAATCAATAGGTCAAGTGCATATGAGATGCATGCCAAACAAAAAGCAATCTCCCATTCATGTATATTGTAATTCCCTTTGGGAACAAATATATAGGACTAACTATGAGATAATATGTAATGGTTTCCTTTTTTTAATCTCATATACTATATTTAATTAACACTAGATTTACATGACATAACAAGCTTCTCAGAATGTCATGGTCTACCAATATGTAAACTAGACCAATGCAAAATATTAAGATTGAGAAAATGTCCATCAAAATTATCAAAATATTCATAAGCGGTCTATCAAAACAAAGTCAAAGTATGGGTTGCTCCATTTTATAGACTAACTTAACAAGAAATAAAAACCAAAGCCCACAGGCCGACACAAAATGACATAACTAGATAACATCAACATAAAAAAATATGTAATTAAACAAACTCAGATAATCAAATTATGTTTCTACTAAATACAAGTGTATGAAGAAAAATATAATAATTCAGACACCAAATAGGAAGATGAGTTGGGATCCATGATTTTTAAAGAGGATGAGTCCCCCCAATCCAAAGGCATGTGAGATAATGCAATACATTTTTCAACACATGTTGTGCATGTCCTATGGGTTTCTATGAAGTATTTGGTATGCATTTTAGTTGTGAAGACTTGAGTCTAAGGTATTCCCAATGGCTCTAAATTATAATCTTAAGGTTCTATATGGTTGGATTTCACCAAATACTTAAGAGTCTAAATCACGGACAATCTAGCAAAATTCTATTATATATTGGTTGCATTTTCTAATCTATATTAGTATAACAAAATTCTAACATATTAGTTTCCAAATCACAACAGTTTGTGATTAGATGACAATTTAAGTACATATTTGTGTAATTTCCTTGATGGGACTTTTGAATTGTCCTCCCCACATAGCCCGTCAATGATCATAACCTTGAATAGGCTATCACAAGTCTATCATCATCATCTCAACATGACCGAACATATGAAACTTTACCATGTATGTCATCATCACTTCACACTATATCATAGATGACCCCTTCTATAGATTATATGCATGAATTTATTGCAGGACATCCCCTTTTCCTAGCCTATGATTGATTTTGACAACAAGTGAATAGAGGACAATTGATAAATAGGGTATCATTGTCAATTCTATTGAGAAATCTAGAGCATCATTAGACTAGGTTCTTTAACTTGATTTCTCTTATACTTTGACAAATTCTTGTGATTATTAATTTGTTCTTAATTATTCTTATTATCTTATTTTCATCATCAAGAGAGCTTCCAAACAAGAAATAAAAAAGGCACCAAAGATAGGCACACAACTAGGGAAAAACCCCTATGAAATGGAAAACCCAGCCAAACTCTTCCACTAGTAGATTCAAATCAAGTTGATATTACCAATGCCCTTTTGACCTAGACTAAGAACACCCTCCATCCATCAAGGCAACCTTTCAAGAGATAAATCATCTTCTGGTTCATTTCTTCATAATTCAACATCAAATAACTCTTCAATATACTTGACCCTCTCTGTCCTCTTGTACCTTCGACTCTCGCAATAATATAGCAAAGAACTTTGGTCCTGCAATCCTTTTGACAAGCATCGATCCTATAATTCATCTTGGTAAACTTATCTTACAAACTCCTCTTTTTTGTTGAAATTGCAAATCAAAATGGATGACATTTCAGTGTTTCTTCACAAGGTTGAATGCTCCTATATATATGTTCTTTACAAAGTGGGCGTATATGTTCATAAGACTGACTTGACTGTTCAAGAGGCCGACTTGCAAGGAGAAAAGGATGACATGATGGAGGAGGAATAAGACTTAAATTTTTACAATAAAACATTTTATATCTTTGACATAATGAGCCCCAAGAAGGGTCTTTTACATAATGATTTTGACTTTGAATTAATACAATAATCCTAGAGCACACAATGGGTGCTTTGACATATTTACCATTAACCCAAGCATGAAATATATGCTTTAATAAGTTAATTACTTATACAATAAAAAATTATTTTTCTTTCTTTTGACAAATACAATTATGAAGACCATCACTAGTTACATTCTTCAGCACTCTCTCTTAACTAGGTAGGCATTCATAATTACATATATACATATGTACAAGGATGATCTCAAAATGATATGTTCTATGAAGATTCACAACACACGTAGTGCTACAGATTAGTTACTTGACCAAGGTATCTAACCAAGTCAAACTAAGGTGTGTTCCAAGCTTCTGCCACTATAGGTACCATCATGATTCAACTCTAACACCAACCTAGGGATATAGGTATCATGTCCAATGTCAGAGATCCACAAGACCCTCGATACCCTCCCTACTTTGGGATCTAGACATCATCACAGGTCAGCTAGATGTCCTTCCAAGCATCTTGTCACCCCAGTATACTTCATCTCTCCTTATCAACTAAATCATATATATCCACTAGTCCAAGCATGCTTCAAAAACTTTCAATATTGTTATGGAGAGATTATGCACAATCAAAACCCCAATTAGTAATAAAATTTCAATATATAATATATATATATATATATATAAGTGAAATCAAACCTCTGGGGTTCTCAAACATTTTGATGTTGCTTATATCATATTATCCAAACACATATCATCGGAAGATTTCTTCTTTAACTTATTTAGCAACACCAAACTTAGCCTCTGCATATCTTCCAAAGCATCCAAGTCTTGTTCAAAAATTTATCAATCACGAACATCTAGCAGTAGTGATTTAGTCATTTATTCTTTGATCTCATTCTTTATTCAAGGTATTTACTATAGTTGTCATGATATGGCCTCCCTTTTAACTAAGTAGATATACCCTTTCTTTCTATCCAAGCTCCCTCTCAACACAGGGAGATCAACAAATTCATTCTTTCAGCTATACAAGTTCCTTCTTTTGTATCATTATATGATTGGAGAAACTCCAACCTTTCCAAGATTCATTCCTTCAAGAAAATCAACATTTTTTAGGGAAACAAGGTTATCTATTCATCTTTAATATCATCATCATTCTCATCACTCCCTCTTTTCATCATGTTCGTCATTATTATCAAGTCGTCTTCAATTGCAAGGTAGATGAACATCTTTAACATCTTGAAGATTGTGTACCTACAAATATTTAACAACAAGTACAACCAAGTAAAAATATATAGAAGCATGAAGTCAACTATATAAAAATCATGTCATTACAATGGAAGCATCAAAATAATCAAGCTTTAGACATCAAATACCTAAACCTAGTTAGGTTCAATAAGGGTTACATCTTTGCAATTCAACAACTTGCTAGATTTTTGTTGCAAACCCTAGATTTATTCATCAAGACTTAAAGCCTTAGATATCAACAACTAAGTTAGAAATCATTACATATAGGGATTCAATATTATGCCCTATAATTTCATTTCAGACTCTACTAGGTTTTTTTCTCAAACCATAGATTTCATTGATAAATGGGTATCAACAATAAATTTAACATACTAGCATTTCATATCTAGGGTTTCATTATAATTTCCTTATTTCATTATCTTACTTATGTTCCTTATTGTAAACCCTAGATACATACATCGAATTCCAAAATTAGACATATAACAACTTTAATCAGGCTAGGAAATCACACAGCAACACAAACACCTAGGGTTTCATTCCTAGGACTGTACTTTAACTATTACAAGGTTTTTGTTCATAAACCCTAAACCCTAATTCATAAAACCCTAAAAATATAGTGTTTCATTATATGTTCTAAAGACTAGGATTTTGCTATAACACAATCGAAACCCTAAACATCAAGATAGTAGGATTTCATCATGAGTTATATTCTTTAACATCAACCCCTAAGTAGACTAGGGTTTCATTGTCAACATACCCTAAGAATCAAGAGGCTAGGGTTTTACAGTGACCCCTAAAGGTTAGGATTTCAACTAAATGACAAAAAAAAATATAGTATGATAAGGGTAGATTCAATCTAATGATTAATCACCCAAACAAGAATCCTTATGGTCTTAGACATACCTTGAGTTTCTCTTTTTATAAACCTTGTAGGGTTTCCTTTATTTAGGTTCTCCCTCTAAATTTAGCCATAATATTTACACTCACAATACTCATTGAAAAGCACAACCAAGAAAAATATGTGATACCAAAAGCATGATGGAAATTTGTCAGTCTAGGGTTTTTATCTAATAATGGAGGATGAAATCCTAGGGTTTCCAATTACAAACCCTAGATCTAGAAAAAATAAAATTATCCTCTTCTTCAATCAATACTAGGGGATACTATACACGCTAGATTACCTACAGAACCTAGAATTCAAGAATAATGAGGGAACACACATATTAGGGTTAGGTTTTCTATATGACTAGGGTTTTCATGTGCCACCTAGGGTTTTAAATCCTAGATCAAAATCTTGAATATAATGTAAACTACAAACCCTAGATCCATATGAACCACTAAACCCTAAGACAATTCATGTTATATCCTCATTAAATGAATATCCCATACATAAATCACAATTACATACCTATATCCTTCATGATCATGGAGGTTGCCTCAAGGCCTGCTACTGGATTCCATGATCTTTTGTTTACCTTCAATAGTGAATACTTCAAATTTATCCACAAAGGCACTGCAATCTTTGCCTTTATCACTGTTTAGGATTCTAAAGTCAATAATTGGATTCAAGGGTGCTGAAGCTTCTTCCTTGTAGTTATATTTCTTTTGAGATGACCACTTCCCAAAATACTAATGTATATACATGATCAATGATCTATTATCCAAAATTCAAATATATATATTCTTAGAATAGATGTCACAAGGTCAACTCCCTATGTGACTGCTCAAGCTTGATTTATGTGTATATATATACTATAGTATTGTTTCCTTTTTTTCACAAGTTCTCATTTTTTACATCACTTTAGATATGTATGTTTAGGATTTCCATAGACTCGTGTTTCTTCTACCACTAAATAGGTATGTGTTTTATCCTTCAAACAAGGTGATTGTAACTTGATAACTGCTCTTTCAAGATAGGCCTAATACCTCTTCATATGGATCAGACTTGCATTCTTGTTATGCACAGGTATGTAGTATGATTCTCAACCCTCTTTACTATAGTACATGACTATGAAATTGTTGCCTATGAGGACTGGTCTGAGCTCACAAGGTGACTCCCTAAACAAGGATTCGATCACCCACAAATGTGCCCAGAACTCTGAGATTCAGATTTTTGAGGTAGCAACAGAATTCAAACCTCTTAATGATGACTTTTAGATCATAGGAATTATGCCCGGGGCTTCGATCATTTTCTCAATAAATTCGGCCTTGGGTGAGCTATATCCTTATCCTTTTGGCCTTCCAAAATAGTGTGTTTATCCTCTTAATATGTCTTTGTTGTCAAGGCATAAGTATGCGGCCTAGTCATTGTAATTAAGGCTTATTAGACCTCCCAAAATTTGGATTTCTTCTTTCTAGGAGCTCGATCCTAGATGACCAAACTTCTTTCACTTGAATTGAAGCCCTTATGATCTCATTCCCGCCCTTATGCTAATGAATCAAGCTCTGATACCATGCTGATAAATCTAGGGAGACATTTAGAATAGGTTATTTAACTTGATTTCTCTTATACTTTGACAAATTCCTGTGATTATTAGTTTTTTCTTCATTATTGTTATTATGTTCTTTTCATCATCAAGAGAGATTCTGAATAGGAAGATCAAAAAGACACCATAGATAGGCACACAGCTAGGGAAAAACTCCTATGAAGGGGAAAACCTAGTTGAACTCTTCCACTAGTAGATTCAAATCAAGTTGAGATGACCAAGACACTTTTAACCTAGACCAAGAATACCCTCCATCCATCAAGTCAACCTTTGAAGTAATAAATCATCTACTAGTTCATTTATTCATAAGTCAACATACTTGGCCCTCTATGTCCTCTTGTACCTTCGGCTCTTGCAACCATATAGCAAATAACTTTCGTCTTGCAATGTGTATCAAACTCCCTTCTATATCTATTATGAATTCCTCTTCTTTGTTGAAATTGCAGATAAAAATGGATGAAATTTCATTGCTTCTTCACAAGTTCGAATGCTCATATATATATATATATATAGATATATATATATATATATATATATATATATATATATATATATATATATATATATATATATATATATATATATATATATATATATATATATACACGTATATATATATATATAGATATATATATATATATATATATACGTGTATATATATATATATATATATATATATATACGTGTATATATATAGATATATATATATATATATATATATATATATATATATATATATATATATATATATATATACATATATATATATATATATATATATATATATACATATATATATATATATATATATATATATATATATATACATATATATATATATATATATATATATATATATATATATATATATATATATATATATATATATATATATATATATATGTATGTATGTATGTATGTATGTATGTATTTATGTATGTACATGGTCTTTTCAAAGTGGACATGTCTTTACATAAGGACGAATTAGCTATTGAAGAGGCTGACTTGATGGAGGAAGAATAAGACTTAATTTTTTACAATAAAACATTTTCTTTCTTTGACACAATGAGCCCCAAGAAGGGTCTTTTAAATAATGATTTTTACTTTGACTTAATACAAGAATCCTATAGAACACAATGGGTACTTTGACCTATTGACCATTGACCAAGCATAAAATCCATGCTTTAATAAGTCAATTACTTTTACAATAAAAAAATATTTTTCTTTCTTTTGACAAATACAATTATGAAGATTGACACTAGTTACATTATTCAACAAAGTTTATCCTCCTCCACCCACTCCATAGCTAGTGATATTCTAATTTTCCACTTCCAACATTCTATTATGGAAAATCATTTTGGAAGCTAATTCTATCGATAGTCAAAACACACCCAGAAGTCAAAGAAATTGTCATAGACACTATTGAACTCAATGAACTTCATTTATACTCATCCCGACTCATATGGTTTTTCTTTTCATACTCTTTGTGATGATTTCATTGGCATTTATTTTTCATTCGACTTTCCAATAACAAAGAATGTATAGTTCATTAAGTTTAGTAGTGTATATGACAATTTCTTTGACTTCCAGGTGTGTTGTGACTATTAATAGAATTAGCTTCTAAAATGAATTTCCAGAATAGAATGTTGGAAGTGGAAAAATTAGGAAATCACTAGCTATGGAGTGGATGGAGGAAAAACTGATGGTGATCCCCTGCTTATCAATTTTACTTTATGCACATGTTGTCACAATCAATCATAGGTTAGGTTGAAATGATGGCCTGCCAAAACTTCATCCATATAATCTGTAGAAGGGGTCATCTATGAGATAGTGTGAAGTGATGATGACAGACATGGTAAATGTTCATTTGTCGGGTCATTTTGAGACAATGATGACAAACCAATGTTATCCCATTCAACGTTATAATCATTAATAGGAAATGTGGGGAGGAAAATTAAAACGTCTGATCATGGACATTATACCACCATTTAAACATATTGATTTTTTGTCATCCTTTAGGTCACTCATATTTAGGCATAATTGTCTTTCCGAAAAGCCAATTTCACTTGACATAATTCAATTTTCAACATCTCTAATCCATTACAAAAACATAATTCATTTTAATTCTTGAAAATATTTAAAATGTTAAATCATTAATAGCACTATGCAAAGAAATTCTAAGCACCATTTTTTTTTAATTGCCAACATCGCCGATCATCTGACGTCATTTCCATATAAATGTTGTAACGTTGCAACCATGGTGAGTTCGTTGCAATTTCTTCTAAAAAATTCCAAGTCCATAAGTATTGTGATGCCATTCATGACGGAAACAATGTCTCAACCATGGCAAGTTCATCACAAAAATGTTGTACCTGTTGATCTTGCAACAACACTTTTGACATAAACAAGGTTGCAACCATGGGAAATTATAACAAGTGTTTACGACGAACAGGTATCAATTATTCAACGATGCCTCATGTTGAAATTTTGATGAGCAGAAAGTGATCGAAAGTGCAAATGCAATGGAAATGATGTTTCGTGAAATTTCCTTTTATTGTTATAGGTACAAAATCTTGCTATAAGAACAACAAAGAACCGTAAATTTTTTTGTCAATATTTATTAGTGAGTTGTCAAGGCATGGAGATCTTGAAGAGATGACACATGCTTATGGGGGGCATTTCAAATGCTTCCAGTTGATCAATAGATGATTATTGGCATGTGATCTTTTATTGTCAGAAAGAAAATCCAATTACCAATATTATTAGTTGGAGGAGCTTGTTATGCTTTGTCATGTGTTTATATGACATTATTTTATTGTGTAGTTTATTGGTGCTCAGATTGGAAGTTGTTAGAGTCACTCCTACTTAATGTAACTGGTTAGACATTCCACATGAATGTAAAAAAAAGGGCTTAGTATGTTATGCGGAGTCTACTTGATGTCAACAAGACTAGGGTTGCAGTAAGTGGATTGATCAGGGTTTGTTAATTCAAATCTATGTTGTTGATGCACATTTTGTGTCAAGAAAGTTAGTTGGTTGATTCTATGTGTTGTATGTCTACATCAAGGGAGCATGTGCTTTGAGATTATGTAGCTAGGGTTGTATTGCAAAACCCTTTCAATTGTTGATAATGATGAGAATGAATGTTATACATGATGTTGTTGAGGTTTGTATGTATGTGGAGATGTATCTTTGAGGAGAATTTTGATATGTTGCTGACTATGTTGATGGTTTAGCAGAATATGAGTTGTTATTACTTTCTATTGACTAAGAGTGGAATATTCATGTTGTTACTATGCATTTATATTAGGAAATGAACTTTGGTAGTAAAGGTCAGATTCATTGCTAAGTTTGTAGACATGGATGACAAGTATGTTATTGGCATTACTATTGTTTATAGTGGTTTTTGCAGGCAAGTGTTAGCATGTTTGGTATAGCTCATAAAGTGTTTCCCTTTTCCATTGTGTCAAATGGGGAGAGAGAAAGACTAGATGGTTTGGTAATTATAGGAGGTTTCCATAAATGCCAAAGGGTAGATAGTTGGCATTGTGGCATGTTGGCATTGATGTCAATATCATGAAGTCCTGGTGTTGTAGGTGTTTGATTATGTGGCTACCATTGAATGTTGAGCATGTCAAAGGTTGTATTATTGATGTTGCGTGTTTGAAGGTGGTTGGAATTGAGGTCAAGTTTTGGATTGCAGATGATGATGTGGCTATTAATGGTGTTCTAATGTAGCAAGGGTGCTTGGAAGGATGGTTGTAGATAGCTTGATGCAGTGATTCATATCGTAGGTAAATAATTTAATGTTTACTACATCTGCCCTAGCTTACTTCTTCATGCCCATGTAGATTTCTTCATTTGTTTTTCCTTGCTTCATTTATCCCACATAGAACTGCTCTAGCTTACCTTTATATGCATGTGTCTATAGGTGAAAAATCTAGGGCATTTTCATGCACAATAAAAACCTCGGGAATTTACCATAGAGTTTGCCCATGGTTTTGGACTACAATCAAAGTGATTGATTTGGTCTAAGGTAATTGTTTTGATTTGGTCACCAAATCATAATGGAACACTTTAACTATTTGATTTGGTCACTCTAAGTTGTTTTTGGTCCTTTTTTGATCTGGTCACATTTGATCATTTGATGTATTCTAAATAATGCTTCAATTTGGTCATCATGTGGAATGTGATTACTTCGTGTTTATCTAGTTTGTTGAGCATGGCATGGGAAATTAAAATTAAATGGGTAATGTTGTGATCTAAAGATTGGTTGGACACAAGTCAAATGTAGCCAGTAGTATCTCAGTTTTGTGCATCAGAACCACCCCAAATGTGTGATTTTCATTGTTAAGTGTTGATTATTGTGATGTACATAATCGATGTCCACATATGTAATTGGAAGGGTGATTATAGCATGAAGCTAATTCCTATAGCATAATGATATAATGACGCAATCTGGTCAGCCAGAGTATAGAGTGAAACAAAAGATTGTGGATCAATTTACTGACTATTTGATCAAAAATTGATGAGTATATAGTGTAATTGATGAAGAATGTCACTAAGATGGCAACTTGAACCTTTTCCCTTGCACGATATAGAGGTTTGAATGTATGTATATGCAGTTTATATTTATTATGTAGAGTTGTTGTGCATTTGGAGAAAAAAATATACACTTGGAGTGATGTATGGTTGCCTACATATGTGAGGATGTTGTAGCAAAGATAAAATTATGATGAACAATGTATTACTATGGAGAATAGAGAACCAAGTTACCAATGATGAATATCTTGTATTGTTGTTTACTATGTAATTTTTTAGTCATATCACTTTGTAGTTTATTGAGTTGGATATTAGTGTTGTTTCGACTAATGTGTTGTAAATATGTATATCAATATTGTATTGAGAGTATTTTGCTATTTCCATGCCTAGTTGAGTAAATGAGCTAGGATTTATCAGTGAGCTTAACATGTTGTTATTTATGCCATCGTGAGGATAGAGTATTGTTTAGTTGCTTTATATTTTGGTAATGATGGCATATTTTCATTTGATTGTATGGATACAACATTGATGACTAGTGTATGTATGTGTTTGTTTCTATTGTGTGTTGAGAGTGAGAGTGTGTTGCTCATGTCAGGTTCATGACAGAGTATGCTGCTACTGGAGCATGTTTTCTACTAACGGTTTAAAAAATATATGTATTTGTGAGTTGATTTGTTGATGACTGAGATTTTGTATGCGAGATGAGTTAGGTGCGAGAATTTTATGTTGATGTTGTGCTTGGGCTGAGTATGAAAATGCATGAAATGGTGGTCCACAGTGTTTGTGGAGTTTGGGACCTCTAGAAAGTGGTGGCTTGCTAAAACAGGGAGATGGGACTTCCTAGCTAGTAGAGGCCAGAAAATTTATGTACAGGGAGTTGGGGCTTCCTATCTAGTGGGAACCAACAAATCAATGTAATCAGATTGAAGAATAATAAAAAAACAAAGAAGCAATGCAGTATGATGGTTTTTCTCTTGGAAGGGTTTCCACCTAAATCTCAGTGTTCTATGTGCATAATGTTCTTGATGCTTATGTATTGTTTCTTGTTTCTACTCTTATATGTGATGTTGAATGTTCTAAGAAGGTAAAAAGATTAATATTTTTTTAATAAGCCTCACTATTGATTAACTCCCTCCTTCTCAATAGTGATCTGGTTACCAATAACCACATTTATAGAAGATAAAGAAACAAATAAGAAAAATATCCATGAATATTCTAGTCATGAATCAACCTAAGAGGAAGCCCAATTTGTAAGAAATCCATAAAAGGGAGTTGTTCAAAGGTAATCCTCCATTCAAGTGTTTTTAGTGTGGTAGAATAGGTCATTATGCATCTAAATGTCCTTATGCAAGATTAAATGATAGTGATAAATAAAAATTGAAATCTCATGATCATAAAAGAAGAGGTACTCCAAATAATTTAGCGATTTTGAAAGTGATGAATGCATTGTTTATGGTGAAAGAGGATAAATTTTATTCATAGCTATGAAAAATCAAAATGATAAAGAAGAGATTGAAGAGGAAGTGTATTTTCAGGGAGAACTTGTAAGTGTTTTGGAAGATTTAGGACAACTAAGGAAAAATGCCAATCATTTAGAAAAATAGTTGTAAGAATACAAGGATAAAGGATGTGATGTAGATTTAGTCATTCTTCTAAAAATTGAACTAGGAGAAACTAAAAGAATAAAGGAGATTATATTAAAGAAGTTGACCCAAAAGGAAGGAAACTGTGAGAAGTTGGAAGAATAAATTGTCTTTTGAGAAAGGAATTCGAAAAATCTCAGATCATCTGAATCAAAATATGATGCTAATAAAAGGTATTGAGTCATTACATCAGATCCTTAGCTATCATACATTTCCATTAATAAAGATAGGTCTTGGCTATGAAGAGAACCCACAGAACACCAAGGGAGGGTCAATTTCAACAACAATAGAAAAGAGATGTAGGGAACCCATCAGCTATGTTGAAGCACTCAATAATAGTTTAAAGGGACATCAAGGTCATGAATATTTTTTCGTCAAAAAGGTGTTTAGTCGTTTAGAAAAACATAAGAGAGATTCAAAGGAATTATAAATAGGAAAAGATAATAGTCATACAAATATGTTAAAAGGAAACAATACACCTATGGATCATCAATGTTATGGCAAAGAAAGTGGGAAAAGTATATTAAAAAAAGACGTGTATTCCTTTGAGTGGGCAATACATCCATGTACCAAAATTTCTTTTATGAACACTACTACAAATGCAATAATTTTGGTCTTAAGGCAATTGATTGTAGAGCCTATCCAAGAAGAAATTATGGAAGGAATAATTTCTTAAAACTCCAATGAACAACCACTTAAGCATCAAATCTAAAGGTATGTACGAAAGTTGTATTAGAAAAGGAAGTCATTTTTCTCCTCTGTTGAATTGCAATGAATGATACATATGCAACATAGTATGGGTGATGAGCCTCGGTATTGCAACAAGAATGTTGCAACTCCCAATGCTACCAACTTTAATTATCAAACTGGGGTTCGTACAAACTTAAGAGGTATTGACACCATATTTTTAGCATAGAATGTGTCCTTCCTTCATTGTCATGATGTAATGGAGTGCATGTAATGAAATCAAATCCTAACCTAATTGCAGAAAATGAAATGCTCAAAATGGAAACCTTAACCTATTGCAAGAAAGAAATTATAAGGAAAAAAACCTATTCTAATTACATAAAGTGAAGATCATGAAATAAATGTCAACCATTACATTTCAAAGAGTTCATATCCATTAACAGAGCTCATCAGATGTGGCAATCAAGAAAATCATCATTGTATTATCCAATTTATAAATTTGTCCATTAACCCAAATCGTTAAAATGTTTTGCATGGGTAAAGAGGCAAGTCCTAAATGGTCTTTAGTCATCCCTAATAATTGATTTAGAGCATAGGGGTCTTGATTCAACCCTAAGGGATAATAACCAAGCTTCTTGAGCAAATCTAGGCAAGTATATGCATGTTGGAAGGCTACTACAGGGTTTCTTCTAGTATTACTACAGGAAACAACAGATTTGCTATAGGGAGTTATAATTCACTGAATGACAAACCAAATCAGATCCAAATTGGATGACGATTTTTTTTTTGTTGACTAGGATGTCTTAGGTCTCAATTCCAAGCGGAATCACTCAAAAATACCTATGTCAACCCATGCTAAAAAATGGCAGAAAATTACTAATCTAAAATGTAGAAATGTGAGAACTAGTGAGCTAGTAAATCTATAAAATGCCTAACCTAATCAAGTGAAAATAAAATGGGGTGATTTTTCTTTTTTTCCAGTGGAAAAAGTCGTAATTTCTTTATTAATGAGAAATTACATTTTGCAGATGCAAAGCATATTCCATGATAAGTTGTACCTGACAAACCAAAACTAGAAATTGATTCCACCTCAAGGGTGGAGCTGTTCAAAAATTTAACTTTTAAGGATGCTGTGGTACTCTTCATAGAGAGACCATTACTGAAAAAAACATAAGAACAATATGAATAATTACATATGATCATTAGTTAAGAGTCGAGACCAAAAAAAAAACTGTTATGCTCCAAGTTCTATAAACAGCCTGTGATAGTACTGGTAAGAGTTGTCATCTCGTTCCTCCTGAATCAACCAAGAAGCATCGTCCCTGTGCGCTGCTTCCTTGGATAGGTGGTCAGCAGCTGTGTTGCGTTCCCTGTAGATATGGCGACAAGAGAAGGAGTCAAAATATGTAATGAGTCTATGAGTTTCGTCCAGAATATGTTTTAGAGAATATGCATTGCATTGAGATTTTTTGTTAATCCAGTTGCATATTAATTGAGAGTCACCAAATAGCTGTAAATGCAGACAGTGTTTGATCAATGCAAAGTGTATGAGGTTTTTGGCTGCAAGGAGTTCAGCAAAGTTGTTGGTCCCCCTGCCCAGCCCCATTTGGATTCTGAAGGTGTGGGATTCAGAAAGGTGGAGGATTGCGCCCCCTCCACAGCCTGTCTCCTGGGCTGACCCATCAAAATAAGCCCATGGCTGGGCTGTATTGATAATTTCCAAAGTTATATTCCTATGGGCCGGCTGGGAGCCCTCATCGGGGATGGAGTTGTAGTCAACATGGATTCTGGAAGAAATGGAGGGCCAGTGAGGGTCTTTTTGCTGGAAAATTGTTTGATTTCTGGCAATCCAGATGGCCCAACATATAAGGAGAGGGATGTTCTTCTCTTTATCAGAAGCATATTGCCACCAACGGTTCCATGAGTCTATGAAATTTGTACCCTGCCATCTTTTATAGGAGGAGAGAGAACTGAGGAGGTCGTTCCAAAGATCTTGAGAGCAAGGGCAATGGAGGAAGAGATGGTCCGTGTCCTCGCTACCACCCTTGCAAAGATAACACCAGAATGGGCCTGAGAAAGATCTTTTCATCAGGTTGGCTCCAGTCAGGACCTTATTCCGGAGGATGGACCACATAAGTAATTTCGATCAAGGGGCTACCTTCAGCTTCCACAAATGCTTCCACCATTGCTCCAAGGATGGTGGCTTGTGATGCTCCATCAGCACCTGGTAGCCTATCTTGGGGGAGTATGCTCCATGTTTAGCAAATGCCCAAATAAGCTCATCATCTCCCTCAGTTATTCTTATATGGGCCTCAGTCAAAGCTTTTGTGTAATCCCTCCACTCCTGTTGCCAGTGTTGCGGTATATTTAGATCATGCACTATTTTCCAGGCCTGCTGAAACAGAGAGGAGTGTACCTCATCGACAATATGGCTGATATTCGATATGCCTAGGTCCAAAAGATGGCCTCTCAATCCCTCTGAAAGCCCGTGAGCGTTGCCGCACCCCACCCAGGGATCTATGCCTATCTGCACCTGAGATCCAGACCGGATCCTCCATGTCAGACCATTCCGAAGAAGTTCCTTGGTACTGTTGACTACCTTCCAAATTATGGAGATATTGGCATTATTCCTGTGGTCTTGCCTGATCTAGTCTTGTACATTTGAGGGGGATATATACTTGGACACAACCACCTTCGTCCATAGACTATGGTTGTTGAGTAGTTTCCATCCTAGCTTTGCTGCCAGAGCCTTTGAGAAGGTATCCAGCCGCTTGATGCCCCATCCTCCCCAACCCTTCGGAAGAGCTAAATATTCCCAGCTTGTCCAAGCAAATATTCTCCCTGTCTGCTTCCCTTTCCATAAGAACCAGCAGCATATGTTTTGTAGTCGAGCCAGAATGCCTCGAGGTATCCATGCTAGTGTCATCCAATAAACCGGGGTTGCTTCCAGGACAGCCTTGATGAGGACCAGCCTCCCCGCTCTGGACAGGTATTTATGATACCATATATTAAGTCTCCTCTCAACTTTTGAAATGAGCCACGTCCAATCTGCAATTTTGTATCCATGAGGTTTTAGCCTGTACCCAAGATACCTCAGTCCTTCTTCGAGGGTGACTTCTGTGAATGCAAATCTCCGAAGAGCAAACTGTAACTCATGTTGAGAGCAACCTGTGGCAATGATAGTGGATTTTGCCTCGTTTAAGACCATACCAGTAGCTTTTAAGAAAATATCCAGAGAGCGGTGGAAGGAAGTGATGTCCCCAATTCCTCCGTTAAGGAAGACCAACACATCATCCACGAATAATAAATGGGTGAGGATGCATGCTTCAGTGATTTTGATTCCCCTTATTCGCCCTTGCCTATGGTCCTCTCTGATGACTCTGCTGAGGCCCTCCATAATAAGTAGAAAGAGTAGAGGAGAAAGGGGGCAACCTTGCCTCAGCCCTCTTTCTACATGGAAAAAAGGGGAGGCAGAGCCATTGATTAGTACACTATAAGATACGTTTGTAATGCAGCACATGATCCACTTGATGAAAGAGTAAGGGAATCCTAGATGGGTTAATAGGATGCGGATGTAGAGCCAGTTGACCCTGTCAAAAGCTTTGGAAAGGTCAATTTTCAAAATCATTCCTTTGAGGCTTTTGGTCTGAACGGAGTGAAGGAGTTCCTGAGCTGTACTGATGGCCTCATGTATTTGTCTGTTCTGTAGGAAGGCAAACTGTTCAGGGGAGATATACGAAGACAGGATAGGCTTAAGGTGATTGGCAATGATTTTTGCAATAATCTTGTATATGCAATTGCATAAGGAGATAGGCCTGAAATCATCATAGGTCGAAGGGTTATCAGATTTGGGGATAAGAGCGATGAATGTGGAGTTGAAGCTTTCCCACATCCTTCCCCTCGTTCGACATTCCTCTATCAATCTTAAGAGGTCCATCCCTAGGATGTCAAAGAAAGCAGTGTAGAATTCAACTGTCCAACCATCCGGTCCAGGACTCTTGTCTTTTTTTAACCATTTGAGAGTTGCTTCTAGCTCTCCAAGGGTTACCTCCTTTGTCAGGTCCTGCTCTGCCTCTTGGTCCACAAATCTGGGAAAAATTTGTGCAATGCGCATGACTTCGGCCAGGGTGGCAATAGGAGGTTCCATGCATATGACCCGAAAGTCAGAATTAGCTAAGCCTACCAGTTCCCTGAAGGTCTTAATAGGGACTCCTTGGTAATTTTTGAGTTCCCAGATGGTATTAATCACCTTTCTCCCATTTGCATGCTTTTGAAAGAATTTGGTGTTGTCGTCTCCCTCCTTGAGCCATATAGCTCGGCTATGAAGTCTCCAGCTCTCCTCCCTGTCCTTCAATATTTGAGTCCTCTTTTGAAGGAGAGAGGCCATCTTATCCTTTTGTTCTTGGGAATCTATAATTCCTCCCGTACCCTCTTCCAATGAAGCAATAGCCTCCTCTGCTGTTTTGAGCAATTACTCCTCCTGGTCTCTTCTCCTCTGGGCCCACTCTTTTGAGAGAGACTTCAGGGCCTGCATGTTGCGTGCAAACCCTTCTGCAATGTTTCCTTTGGAGTCCACTGAGTGTGCCTTCCAGTAATCACCCACTACCTTCATGTACCCGACATCCTTTAACCAGGTGGCATTAAATTTGAATGGGGCCTTTGGTTTGTTGATGACATCTTGAATTTCTAGATAGATGGGCCTATGGTCTGATAACCCTCCCGAGCTAACCCATTGTCTGATATGGAAGCCTCTATTGGCCAGAGCTTCTTTGATGAGAAAGCGATCCAGTCTTCTAGCCAGGCTGGCCTCCCCTGTTCTATTGTTTCTCCAGGTGGGCTGAATTTTAGCAGATGGGATATCTATGAGATTGTGATTATCCAACAAATTCTCAAAGAAAACAGACAGAGAGTCCACTTGTGCCTGAAGCCCCCATGACTCCGCAAACCCTAGAGAAGTTCAGGTCTCCTCCGAGGATAAGATTGTCTGCTTGCATAATAGAGGAGGATAGCAGCTTCCTCCATAAGTCAGCCCTATCACGGCAGGGGCAATATACATTAATAATCCTGAAAATGGCTTCGAGGGTGGACGAGTAGTTATCCGCTCCCAGGAAGCTAGTGCCCCCCCAGACATTTAACAGTTTAATGGAGCGAGTGCATATGCCCAAGGTAACCCCGCTAGATCTTCCCATGGCATCGAGTGAGTGGAAAGACTAGTTCGGGAGCTAGGATTCCAGGAGAGGGGTGATG
Source organism: Pinus tabuliformis (assembly GCA_031772625.1). Taxonomy (NCBI): domain Eukaryota; kingdom Viridiplantae; phylum Streptophyta; class Pinopsida; order Pinales; family Pinaceae; genus Pinus; species Pinus tabuliformis. The sequence continues at coordinate 775,789,914 of CM062808.1, read as the reverse complement.
GTACAAGCTGGGCCGAGAGTTTCTTGGAGGAAGATAATGTCAACAATTTCCGAGGAGAACAAACGCCTCAGGGCTAGTTTTTTGCCGGGACTAGCCATCCCTCGACAATTGAAGGAGAGCATCTTCATGGAGGGGGGGAGGAAGGGGCTTTCTCTACTCTAAGACCCCAAGGGATAGTTTTCTGTCTGCCCGTAGCGATCTCCTCCCCGGCCTGATTTTTAGCCCTAGTTAGGGAGGAGGGTCGGCCCTGGGGGAGCTTGGGAAGAAAAGGGAAGGGTACCACCCCAAACCCTACCACATCTTTGCCTTGTGATCGAAGCTTAGAGCGCGTAGGGTAGCAATGGTTGATGCGCGGGGGGGGGGGGGGGAGCGGGGAAAGGAGAGGTGAGGACCACCGAGAGGGAAGGTTGAGGCGAGGGGTAAGCGGAGGGAGGGGGCACGATGGGGCAATGTTGATTTGAGAGGGAATGCCAGGGAGGTCCAGAGAGGGGAAGGGAGAGTGGGGAGAGGGATAATGTGTGGGGGGAAACATCCGCAAGGGGAGGAGAGCTAACCAATGAATGCATGAATGAAGATGAAAGAATATCAGATACAAAGAAAGAAAAGGGGAGAGAAGAGGAGACCGTACCCATGGTGAAAGCGTCCCCTAAAGCTACCCAAGCTCTCGTCAGAGGAGGAGAGGGTGGCCGAAGTGGAGCTTTTCACCACTTCTTCTTGGGACCAAGGTCCATCTCTCAAGTTTCCTCTGCTACATCTTGCATTGGTTGTTCTTCGACCTCTTGAGCATGCTGGGCGAGTTCCATATGGGTGGCGATATTCTGAGCAATCTCCAGGGGTTGTTGGCCCCCTTTGGCATTTAGAGGGTAGTCCTTAAACACATGACCAACCTTATGACAGCGTCGACATCTGTAGGGCACACCTTCGTAGTCCAAAATTTGCTTCCTGGTGAAGTTCCACCATTGGATGGTGATGTATTCCTGCAAACCCCCTCTCGTATCCATGTGCACCAAAATTCTGGCATAAGCCATCTTGCCAGTAGCAAGGTAGGATTTATCCAAACCCATATAAGTATTGAGCGAATTGCCAATGCGCTTGAAGATTTCCTCCGACCAGAAATGAGGGGGGAGTCTTGGCAACCTAACCCAAAATGGGCCAACCCCTATTTGTTCTGATTCAGGTTCAAAGAGGGGTGACCAGCGCTTCAAGAGAACCGATGTGTGTTCGAAGTGCCAATAAGAAGATAATACCCAGTTGGTATGGTCCGGCCTAGAAAACCTGAAAGCGAACCAACCCCTCACAAAGGTCTGGACTGTGGGCAGGTCTGCAAGATGGTGGCCCCATACCTCAGAAGCCCAGGCTTTTAGCCTTTCTGCCATGTGTGTGCATCCCCGAATCCTTCCAACCAGGACCCTATCTGCAATATCCATGGAGTACGCCAATTGTATATCTTCCTCCAGCCACAAGAAGATGTCGTCGATCTTGGATCTAAAGCACCTAGCCTTCTTTCGGTATCTTGCTTCCTCGGAAAGGGTCTCCTTTAGATCAGAGTTGAGCCCAGGAACAAGAGGGGCCTCAGGATAAGGAGATGGTACAGATGGGAGGGTGTCAAAGAGCGTCGGAATGTTTGTAAAGCTGCAAAATGGAGGGTCGAGACATTGAGATGAGGATGGAGTGATCAAAGCAGAGAGAGCTGACAAGTTGTTCAAAACAGAGGAGGGTCCACTTGAAAGGGGAAGATGAGGAGGATCAGCACAAGATTACAGAAGATTAGGGTTTAGGCAGCCAATAGCAAACCCTAACGAGGACTATGACGCTGGCGGTGTAGTGAGGGACGGCCAGGTCGGGGGAATGTCCGGCAAGATGACCAGGCATTGAACGACCCAGAGATCAGAGGTAGGTCGGCGATGGCCTCATTCAGTTCACAACTAAACATAACACAATCCTCCTTTGAGGAATGTAGATACGACCAGATAGCTCCCTCCGGCAGTGGGTCCTCTGAGTAATCAACAAGATTGAGCTCCATTGATGTCGGGAGAACATGAGCACCAGCTACCTGTAACCGCCAAGGAGTAACAAGGTGAAAGCGAGAGGGATTCAAACCCTAAATGGAGGATGCGAAGCGAAAGTGTAAAACAGATCTGTAAAACAGTAAATCCACCATGTGGTCGTGATAAATCAAGGTTAGGGAGATGGTAGTAGCCTCGGGCCCAATCTACGTGGATCCGTCCTGGTCTGCCATCTACTACACATACTAGCAACCACGTCAGGTCAGTTGTACTCGCCATTGCAATTCAGAGCCATCCTCAGAAGCCTCACACTTGGATTGGATTTCATCGGAGTGATTTTTGTTATTAAATAGAATGTTTTTTTTATCTAATTCAAGTGGAATCAACTCGATTGAAACTCGTTAGCATGCTCTAAAAAATAGCAGAAATTTATTGTTATTTGCCACAAAAGACTTCCAGAAACCTAGATTTGGGAATAAGCAAAACTAATCCATGTAGCTAAATGATTACTATGACCTTAAAAATTTGTTCCAAGGATGAAATGATGCTTTTGATTCTAAAAAATAACTTACTTCAACCATTTAACCCAATCGTACAACAAGAAATCATTAACACTAAATGCAGAATAGAAAAAAGACAAGAACGAGAGATGCATGTGAATAAGAAGTGAAAAGAAGAAAAGTAAATGATACAAAAGGGATCTAAGGCTCTTGGGATGGATAATCCCAAGGAAACTCAAAGTACTATGAATGAGACCAAGATTTATAAGCTGAACATGACACCAATCTTCATTAATTCCATCAATACAATTACATCCCTGCAAGAAATGAGAGTGGAGCTACAAAAATACGAGTTCTCTCCACAAGATGACTAATAAAAATCAACCCCTAGAGGTAAATTTGACTTGGTACTTATAAAAAAATATTAGGAATCATTCCCCATGAAAGGATGAAGCTTTCCCCACCAAAATCCCTTGATTAGTGGATCTGGCTCCCAATACTAGGAATCTGCATTAAATGGCAGGGAACACATTCCTAGACTTTCTCAATCATTGGAGCTCCACAATATGTGCCATAATTCCAAAATATCTTTTTGATTTATTATTTAATATTGATCTGCTTATAGTAGGGAGAAAGTCCCTAAATTATCTCCTCCTCTAAATCTTCATAATCTGCCCAATATTCTCACAATATTCCACAAAAATAAATAATATTAGTCGCAACTATGCAATTATCCATAAACCTTCCTAATGAACATATTAAAGTTAAAAAATAATTATCTAATGTAAAAAGAGAGGTTTAATGTGTTGAAGGATGGTCAGATGGGTATTAATTTATGTATAATTTAGAGGCATGCACCTTAATTTATGTCTAATTTAGAGGCCCATCATACCCCCCTACTGAAAGTGTTGCTCATCCTCTGAGCAACTTAGTGACCTCATTGTGCCTCATCCATGGCGCTAGTGGCCTCTCTCTTTTGCATTCCTCGGTCCTTTCTCTTTAGAATCTTGGTTGTAAGTTCTGCAAGGACAAGAACAAAAATGTAGTTGTTTTTTTTGTGATTGTTTAACAACCTTTTAAGCAAAACAACATAAATTTCCTCCTTGCAAGTGAAGTTTGTTGGCTTTTAGATCCATTTCATTCATATCCTCTCCCTTGAAACCTTCATTCAATTGTCACTCATTTTTCCAACACTGTTTGTGCATCGAAAAAATCACAATGTTTCTTGATGCCATTAGCCTACCTTCTTTCCCTTATTCAAGATGGGTTCTTGAATATTTTTTAGTTAGGTAAGGTCTTCCCCATCCTTTTCCAACCTTATTCTACCTTTCTCCACCATTTTGATACCTCTGAAACCTTAAAAATGCCTTTAGATGAGAACCAGGACATCCTATAGTAATTCCTGTAAAAACTACAAGAAACCCTGTAGCAGTTCCTGTAGTACTACAGGAAACCCTGTTTAAACCTGTTTTGAGCATAAATGATAGTCTGAGCCTAGGATAGGCCCTCAACTTGACTTCCATGCCTCTCTCCCATTTCTATAACATCTTTTAGGCCTTGGAAAAAAGCTACAAAGCAATTAGAGACCTCTTGGAAATCCTCTTTTCATCACTGTAGTTTGAGTTCTGTTTTGATGGTGAATGCCTTATTTCCTTTTGTTTCCTTCTTGTTCTCTTTTGTGGCCTATATTATTTCCTAACATCATTGGAGTTCTCTGTTTTGATTAGGTCTCTCTTAGGCACTTCCATTTCAGGTTTTAGCACAATTTGTTCCTTTCTTCCTTCTTATAGTAGCATTATGCCTTCCTATAGAAGTCATTCCTCCTCTTTCAGGGTCTTCTAACTGTATGGGAGTGATGAGAAATGATGTAGAGGGTTTGAAGGAAGATGCTAGGGCTCAGAGGGAGTAATGTAGGTTTGTGGAAATGGAGAGGACACTCTTTTTGTTTTTTTCAAGAAATTTTTAGGGTGAGACAGAGCTTAGGGTTTATTCTTGAAAAATATTATTTTTTTTCTTATGAAATTGGATGGATGAATGATGGATAGATAGTGGATATGAAATGTATGGAGGGCTTGGAGTGTTGTGGTGACTTAGCCTTTGCAGAAATTTCTTCTTTTAATTCCCATTCCTCGAAATCATCACCCTTCCTAATTTGGCTTTTCTGCATTGCATGAGTGAAGGAGTGAGCTGAAATTAACTAGTTGAAGGTGATCGAGACTGCTAACCCATCCTTAGCTTATAAAGCCTCATCTATCATGCATTGACAACAAATTTATAACTATAATATGCTCAAGAGAAGAGATCGAGAATATTGCATACCTGTACCTACCTGATGGTTGTTGGAGAGACATGCATGTTGTTGTTGAGTTGATGATTAATCCATGGTCCTCTGGAGGTAATAATTTCCTTGTTTTTCTTCTGCACGTGCCTTCATAGCTTGGTGATTCTAAACCTTTGTCTTCCAATTACCATGAGCAAGCAATCCTAGTCAAATCCGGCCTTCTTAGAGTGATGGGATTGTCCATGGGTGATGTTCACCTTCCCTATACCTTATTTCAAAATTAAACACCTTTCCCACACTTCATTCTACCTTTCCTACCATATCCTAAGCTTTCGACCTGTTTCCTGTGGTAAAATAGGGCATCTTGTAGTAGTACTATAGGAAACATCAAATTTTCCATGTTTTGTCCATATCTCCCAAATGGTAGAAGGGATTGACCGAAAATTTTCTGAGCATGTTTCCATCATCATTATGCACCTCCTCATAAACAAAAATTGGCCAATGCATGCATGAATCTCGAGTAAAAAATAGAAATGGTTGAAGTTGATGGAGGCCAATTTCTTGGAAACCATGCACTAGAATTTGTTGAAACAACTTGGACATGTTACCATCATCCTTATGCATCTCCCCATGAAACAACTTTTTAAATGGATGCACGAATACTGATAAAATTCAAAAATGGATATAGGTGATAGAGGTCAATTTCTCGAAAATTGTGCACTAGAATTTGCTGAAATTGCTTGAGAATGTTACCATCGTCCATATGCATTTCAACCTTAAACAAATTAGCAAATGGATGCATGGTTTTCAAGATATGACAAAAATAAATTTCTGCTCTATGTATTTCTGTTTCTTGTAGTAAAACAAAGCATTCCTGTAGTATTTTAGGACATCAAGGAAAATGAATGGGAAAAGCTTGAGAATGATGGGTGGATGGTGGAAATAGATGAGGGTGATGGATTAGCATGGCCTTGGCCCTTCTATAACATCTGAGCAAAGGAGGAGAAAGTCCAAGTTTGACATCCTTTGACTAGAATTTTGATCAATTATTTATTTTTTTGGTGCCAACTTGTTTTTGTTGCTTGCAAATGTTGGAGAGCACCTACATTCATCAGAGAGATACATGGAGCATTGATTTTTTTTTTTCTCTTTTTTTTTCTTCTAGGCCTACTAGTCGCCTCAATGAGATTTTCAACTAGTAGGTCTACCTAGGTGCCCCAAAGGAGGTTTTCACCTAGGATCTTTCCTTTTTCTCTTTTTTCTCTTTTTTCCAACCCATTGACCACCTCATGGAGGTTTTCAATCACCGAGCCAATCTCAAGCGCCTCAAAGGAGGTTTTCACCTGAGATTTTTATTTTTTCTCTTATTTTTCATTTTTCAATTTATTTTTTTTTACCCTACTCTACTTCAAAAACAAAATCACTTTCAAGTATAAGAATACTTCCAATGGAGCCATGTGCACCTCAAGATGACAAACACACTGATGTGTAGGCTTGAAATGTATGCTTTGACATGTACCTAAATTTCAGAGATGAAATTATTTGACTTTGATGATATCAAGCACAGTTGAAGAAGAGAGTGATGTTGCAACTTAATGACTGTTTGGAACCATATTCCAATATAGGTTTGATGCCCCTCATCCACTTGCTGATTTGGATCATCTTGAATGTCTTCTTCTTCCATGACCTTTAAATCTTCCTCTTTTTGTTGATTGTTCTCTTGAACACATGGAGGATTTGATGGTAACCATGAGGGAGCTTTCTCAATTTCTGATTTTGATGTCTTCTCTTCATCAAATGTAGCCTATGATCCTTTAGTATTCTCATTTGAATCTTCTTCTTCTTGATGTGGTCCTTTAATGATGTCAAGAGAATCTTTTTTTTACAATACTATTCCTGAGCTATGGTGAATAACATTTAGCTCAAGAGGAGATGTTTGGAAGCATTGTTCCTCAGCATTGTAAGTGGGTTGACCTATTTCAATGTGTGGGTTTGGAAATGGTGGTACAGGTAGTTGAGTGGGAGTGGATATTTGAAATGGATGTGGTTGGGGTTGTGGTGGAGGCGGATAGTAAGGATAACATAAAGTTGGGTATGGAAGATATTTAGGAAAATACTAAGGATATTATGGATGGCTCTCATAAGTTCCTTTCCAAGCTTATTGCCCAGATTGGTTTTTCAGCTATGATGGCCAATGTTGCCAAGGAAAGGGTGTGTTCCAATTACTTTGAGGTGGATATGCATAACCTTGAAATTGTGAATTAGGCTCTTGCATCATACTAGGTTGACTAGGCTACCATGGTCGTCTTGGAGCTACATAACATAGTTGCTTTGGTGATTGACTTGCTCCATTGTCCTCTTGGTAAACTTCCTTCAACCTTGGTAATGATGGACAATATTTAACATTATGTGATTCTGCATGGACAACACAAATATCAACATCTTCTTTTTCTTCATCTTGCATTCTTAACATTTCTACTTGTTCACTTAGATTGCTAAGAATTTTTGTTTTAAAGTTATCAAGCAAATTTCCAAGTTTAGCTTGACTTACCGATCTTGATGTTGATTGACTCACTCTTACCCTTCCTATTGATATGTGTTTGCATGTTTCAAAAATTTCTTCAAATGATAATTGGTATACATCACCTCCACTCATGAGATCAAGGAAATCAATCCACTCATCCCTAATTGTTCTAATTAAGAGGGATTTTGGTGTGTCTGATCCTAAATTATGTAATTTTTCCCTTTTAACATTATACATGAACCTCTCTATTAGATCGTCAAGGCTCTCATCTTCTCTTTGATTCATTCTAAACATTTCTTCCTTAAGACCATGATATTTATATTTTTCTAGAAATATATTTTGCATATCATTCCATGATATTATTGAATTAGTCTCTAAACTCATGAACCATTTAAGGGATCTATCCTTAAATGTCACCAGAAACTATCTCAATTTTTGAGTGCTTAATAAGTAACCAGAAGATCTACAAACAATTTCAAACTCAAAGAGAAAAATTTTCGGATCCTCTCACCTTAGACCATGAAAGTTTGGCAGAAAAGATGGAGGGATGATCTTCATATGCACATTGATATCGGTATATTGAATGGGAAATCCAAGAGGATCTTCCTCATTATCATCATCTCCATCCATTTCTTCTACCTTCTTTGCCATATGTTCTTCTACCTGCAAAAGTCTACGGTAATGTGGTTCTTACTGCACCACGTGATCAAATGGGGGATGGGTTGGTGTTGGAGACAACTTTTTTTTTATGATTGAATGAAAACACTAATGCAATGCATTTTTTTGTTTTTGAAATGAAATATGCCTAATGATTTTTTTTATTTTTTTTGCAAAAAGTAAAAAGAAATGAATAAACTAGGGAAGAAAAAAATGCATACTTTGACACCTCCCTGACAACGGTGCCAAAAAGTTATGAGCCTCGGTATTGCAACAAGAATGTTGCAACTCCCAAGGTTACCAAATTTAATTATCAACCCAGGGTTCGTACAAACTTTAGAGTTATCGGCACTATATGTGCATCATACAATGTGTCCTTCCTTTTTTGTGATGATGTAATGGAGTGCATGTAATGAAATCAAATCCTAAACTAATTGCAGAAAATGAAATGCTCGAAATGGAAACCTTAACTTATTGCAAGAAAGAAAGTACAAGCAAAGAAACCTATTCTAATTGCATAAAGTAAAGATCATGTAAACCATTACATTTCAAATAGTTTAGATCCATTAACAGAGTTCATTGGATGTGGCAATCACGAAATTCAGCATTGTATTATCCAATTCATAAATTTTTCCATTAACCCAAATCGTTGAAATGTTTTGCATGGGTAAAGAGGAAAGTCCTAAGTGGTCTTTAGTATTCCCTAATAATTGATTTAGAGCCTAGGGGTATTGATTCAACCCTAAGGGTTAATAACCAAGATTCGCGAGTGAATCTGGGCAATTATATGCATGTTGGAAGGCTACTACAGGGTTTCCTATAGTACTACTACAAGGTTTCCTGTAGTACTACTATAGGATCTCTTGTAGTACTACTACAGGAAACAACATATTTGCTATAGAGAGTTATAATTCACCGAATGAAAAACCAAATCAAATCCAAATTGCATGATAAAATAAAATTTATTGACTAGGATGTCTTAGGTCTCCATTCCAAGTGGAATCACTCAAAAATACCTCTGTTAACCCATGCTAAAAAATGGTAGAAAATTATTTGTCTAAAATCTAGAAATTCGAGAACTAGTGAGCTAGTAAATCTATTAAATGCCTAACCTAATCAAGTGAAAATGCAATGGGGTATTTTTTTTTTAACTATAATTTTTTTGTGATATAATTCAACTGGAATAAAATTTATTGAAGCTTGTTATCATGCTTTAAAAAATAGCATAAATTTATTGTTATTTGCCACAAAATACTTCCAGAAATCTAGATTTGGGAATAAGCAAACTAATCCAAGTAGCTCAATGATTACTATGACCTTCGAAAGTTTTTCCAAGGATGAAATGATGTTTTTGATCCTGCAAAAGAACCTATCTCAACCATTTAACCCAATCCTACAACAAGAAATCATTAACACTAAATGCAAAATTAGAAAAAAGACAAGAAAAAGAGATGAATGTGAATAAGGAGTGAAAAGAAGGAAAGTAAATGATACAAAAGGGCTCTGAGGCTCCTCGGATGGCCAAGCCCAAGGAAAATCAGAGTCCTATGAAGGAGACCAAGATTTATAAGTTTAGCATGACACCAATCTTCATTATTTCCATCAATACAATTACATCCCTGCAAGAAATGAAAATTGAGCTGCAAAAAAATGAGTTCTCTCTATAAGAAGACTAATAAAAATCAACCCCAAGAGGCAAATTCAAATTGGTACTTATAAAAAAATTATTAGGAATCATTTGCCATGAAAGGAGGAATCTTTCCCCACCAAAATCCCTTGATTAGTGGATCTCGCTCCCAATACTAGGAATCTGCATTAAATGGCAGGGAACACATTCCTAGATTTTCTCAATCATTGGAACTCCACAATATGTGCCATAATTCCATAATATATTGTTGATTTATTATTTAATATAAATCCTCCTATAGTAGGGAGAAAGTCCCTAAATTATCTCCTCCTCCAAATCTTCATAATCTGCCCAATATTCTCACAATATTCCACAAAAATAAATAATATTAAGCACAAATATGCAATTATCCATAAATCTTCCTAATGAACATATTAAAGTTAAAAATACATTATCTAATGGAAAAAGAGAAGTTTAATGTATTGAAGGATGGTCAAATGGGCCTTAATTTATGTATAATTTAGAGGCTTGGGCCTTAATTTATGTCTAATTTGGAGGCCCATCAATGGGCACAAAGCACGATATTGTAGAAGAATTATAAACAAGTCTCATAACCAAGGCAAGGAAGAATGTGCCCTTAGAAGACCAATAGTATGTAAAAGGGAACAAGAGAAGTAGGAAGAGTGAAATCTTATGTTATATGCCCAAAAATAAGAAAACAAATGGTACGTTGATAGTGGATATTTGAGACATATGGCAGGATATCAAATTAAATTCATTAAAATAAAAGAAGAGGACGGAGACAAGGTGATACTTGGCAATAATGCATCTACAAGAATAGTTGGGAAATACATAATCACCATAGATAATGGAAGAAATAAGGCTCAAACTGTTTTGTGCATAGAAGGAATGAAACAAAAACTCTTGAGTGTTGATCAAAAGTGTGATCAAGGGTATGATCTCACATTCAATTCCAGAAGATATGAAATTAGAAATGTTGATACAGAAAAGTCGGTGGAAAAGGATAACAAAACTTCAAGAAATCTACATTATTGATAGAGCAAAAAAAGAAAAATATTGTATGGGAAATATATAATAAAACTTGTTATGGAACAAAATATTAGGACACATCAGTTTTGATAATCTGGTAAAGGTCACAAAAACAAAGGACATGAAGGACATACCGCAGATATCAAAACCACACAATTCCATTTGTAATACATGCCGACACGGAAAACAAACTAGGGTATTCTTCAAAACAAAATAATATTCTACATCCAAGCCTCTAGAACTCATCCATACATACATACTTATGTGGACTAGACAGGACTCAAAACATTCAAAGGTTAAAAGTCACATTTTATGTTGTTCATTGACGATTATACAAGAATAAATTGGGTTACTTTCCTGTTGTAGCCGTTACAACAACATCCAAAATTTTCGGCATATTCAAAATTTTGGTCCCCCCTCCAGTCGCCTCAGGCCTTGAAGGTTGTGATCATGCTCCAAATTGGTCCATTTCCTCAATGCCTCAATTATCCTCAAACCCTATTGTTTCTTATGTGCACATAACACATATTTCTCACATCCTATGCTTTTTAACATTTCATATAAAGTATTAGAGTTTCATCACTGCCCCTTTAAAATTGGGATCTTCTTTTCCGTTTACAGGTCCTAGGTTTCATGGAGTGTATTCCTAAAAGATTGGAAAGTGTTTTATTATGTTAATCATGCCACATATTGGCGTTTCTAAGTGTGAGTGAATTACGGTAATTGTCATTTTCTTAAACCTTGCCAAAACCCTAAGCTATGAGGACTTTCATTCAAGGGCTTAGTCACAATCGACTTGATACTCCTCTCTTGATGTGCATTATCTACCTTACACCCCATCAAATCTTAAACTTATTGTCAATTTCCCTGGGAACATTGTCATCCCTTGGCATATTCATCTACATAAGTGTTTAATGTTTTCAAGAGGAAATATTCACGTGAAAGACTAGGTTGCTAAAGTTTTGTATTCCACTTGGCATGATTCTCATTTCAAGAAAACATTTGAATACTTGTTATGAAACCAGCTCACAAAATAGAATAATAGATAGATCAACAACTTCAAAATAATCCTCTTCAACGGGGCAACCTCCTTTACATTACACAAAATTCTTGGATGATACAAATGAAAACACGTCATTTCTATATATAGGAGTCTAAGGGGTCCCAATATAATTAGAGCCTACATAACAATAATATTGTAAGGGCACAACAATAACAACAATGGGCTTCTATCGGTCACAATAATAACAATATGGGGACTACATGGGCACAACAATACAATAAGGGGGGTTGCACTAATAACAATAAGAGGTTACACTAATAATATAGGGACCTAACATGCCTCTCTCCTTCAAAAAGTGTTGTCATCAACTCTTGAGTAGTTTTTGATGCTTATGTATAAAAATTCTCATCCTCCCATGTGAAATATTCAACGGGTAAGTTCTTCCACTTGATGAGATACTCTGAAATGACCGATTTCGTAGCTGTTGGGTTCTTGTTTCTGTGACTGCTTCAAGTTCCACTATGATTTTTCCTTCCTTGTCAAGTTCCGACAATATTTTTTGAATTGGGATCTTGTCACCTATAACCTTCTTTAAGCATGAAACATGGAAAATTGGGTGCACTTGGGAAGATGCAGGAAGCTTTAATTTGTATGCCATAGTACCAATCTTTTGCAACACCTTGTAAAGACCATAATACTTTGGTGATAATTTATTATCCTTCTTATCTTGTTTGAGGGACATTTTTCTGTATGGTTGTAGCCATAAAAATACTTAGTCGCCTACATCAAAACTTCTTTCGTTGTGATGTTGATCTTCCTGTTTTTCATTTGATTATGCACTAAAGTGATGTTATCCTTCAAGAGTTGGAGAACTTCTTGTTGATGCTTGATGTTATCTTCCATTGCCTGAACCTTAGAATTTTATCTTAAATATGATGTGATGGATTGTGTATGATATCCATAAAGTGCCATAAATAGGGTCATTTTTGTTGAAGCGTTATACCACCATTCAACCAGAGGTAACCACTTGACCCATTGTGTTTTTTAATCATATACAAAGCAACGAAGATATCCTTCCAAACATTTTTTCACTATTTGTTTGTCCATCTATTTTGAGAGTTTGAGGAGTGGTAATTCCTGTCAATGAATTACAAGACATGGTCATATTCATTTCTTGTTTCTCTTGGGTTGGTTACTGGTGTATATCCTCTTCTTTTGACATTTCTTGTTCCTTTTCTTTTTCCTCTTCCCCATCTATGTAAATTAATTTCTTCTTAGCGCACTTATGACCTTTAGTGTATTTTCTATCACAACTGTAACAAATATTTTTTTCTCTTTTTTCCTCCAATTGTCGTGGTGTCAACCTTGTATGATGTGGGACCTAACAATACTTGAACTGGTGTGGTTTAAAATGTCACCAAAAATCCTATATTGAAATTATTTCCATACCTAATTTAATTAAGGCTAATCAAACTATGTCTTCCAAGGCCTTTGCTCTTTTTTTTGTATGTTTAAGGCTTGTTCTTTAATTTTCAAATAATCATAACATTACATTCCAATGCCTTAAAGTCGTTTAAAAGTCACATTAGTTTTATTTGTATGAGAATTACCTTGTAAGTTCTTACTCTTTTGCAATAGGACATTGCAGGTCCTTTTGATCACTATAGAATCATAAGATGAGGGGAAGCATCATGAAACCAGTGTTATGATCAATGGTGCAAACTCTCATTACAAGTGTATTAAAGGAACATATAGAATGCGTTGAGGTAGATCACTAATATGGGCAAGCATGGGGTTCAACGTTATTGCAAAGCAACGTTAACAATGTTGAAGACATTTAAACAATACTTTGTTCAAACATCGAATAAGATTTTGATAAGAGCATTGACCACACGTCAAAGCATTTGGGGATATAAGCATCAGTTATAAAATTGTTGCAATTAAAACCCACGATATATGACATAACACCAGGCATTGGATTCTGGCAATCGGAGGCCATGCATGATTGATGGTAGCCCTCTGAGAAGGATGTGTGGGAAAAGGCACACTTACAAGTTGCATTATTCTTATTCCACCAGTCGCAATTCCTTTGATGAGTTTGGAGATGTGACCTTCTTGTTATGTGACCGCACGACTTCTCCATAAGTCGTGTTTCTAAGATGCGACCCCAATTTCCTTCAGAACTACAAGGTGCGACCAAAACAGAAACCATCATGTTGTAAGCAAAATGACAGTGGCAGAAAAATAATCAAAAAAAATTGAACCATGTATAACACCATGCATGTAAAGGTTATTGATACACCATGCATTTAAAGAAATCACAACACGTTGAAAGGTGTGGAATGACTATTTAATCACAATTTTGAATTATAGGTGAGTATATACACACAACACAAGATTATATAATGTGATGGATGCATGGATAGCATAAGCCATAAGACAATTATGTTCACTCCAAAGGGAATCGACATTCTACCCATACACACAACTCATAGTAAACACAACCATGCGCTAAAGGAAGTCAAGCCCTTTTCCTTTAGAGACTACGACAATTGTGATTCGATGAGAACCCATGGTGTGGACATTATAGCGACCATTTTTCTTGGCATTCATGCAAATGTTATTGGCACGATACTATGATGAAAGGTTCGTTAAATTCCAGTGTGAGAAATGAAAACATTGAAATGTCGAAAAGGGAACTCTAGTTATTATGCATTATATGAAAAATCCAAGTAAATACTTGTATTTATGACATTCCCTCATTGAGCCCAACACTTTCCAGCAAAGAAATTATCCTTTCTATCATTTTATACTATTAAATGTTTGGGTCTAATGTTGGTGCTTCACATATGTCTTTATCTGGTGGCATTTTTCTTGCATGTGGGGCTTCTATAGGGGCACTAGCACAGTGGTTAGTGGAGGTAATTGCTCAACAAAAGGTGGGTTTTAATATACTAAGGACTAGTTGGAAAAATTATTTTGTGGATACATATATGCGCAATTTTTGCAGTGATGCTACCTACTACAGTCGGATCAGGCGTGCTCCAAATTTTTGCTTTTACAGGCCTTTATTTCGCATCTTTTATTCCCAATTATGCTATGAGTATCTCTTATGTAAATATTTTAGCTATTGCCCCATTGGGCATACTATCTATTTCACCACTGCTGCCACTGTTTCCTATTTTATCTCAGCTTTCAAAGCTAAGTGTCTAGCCGAGATTAAACGAATTCTTGAAATGACCAATTCTCTTGTAGAGGTAGCTAGAATATGATGTGACAATGTGGGCACTCCAAGTACATCCTTAGGTTAAAACTTAATAAAATCTAAGCCTACATGGATTCGTGATAATGACTTGGGTAAGGTTGCAGCTTCCAAATGTGAATGGTTTGAAAAGGAACTTTTGATAAAATGACTTGAACAGTCCCATGCCTCTTGGTCGAAAAACCGCATTGCAAACCCCAAGTGTTGGCTTATGGGGGCCTAACCAAGGTTTGGAGCTATTTACCCAAACAAATCCCTACACTACTGGCCCTTTCGGCATCAGCCCACGGAGTGCAGACTGAAGTCTCACCCGAAGCAGTATGGGGGGATGTTGGAACCAAGTTTCCACACCCTTGAGATGTTTGTGATGTCGATTTAGTCCAACTAGACCTGCCTTCGCATAGGTCACTTCGCGCACTATTCCAACCTTCAGTACCCTCGTGAAGTGGCACAATCGTCTTTTGCACAGCCCTAACCAGGGGCTAAAATGCTTTCGCGTTGCTATGGCAGCGATTTGCGCTATTTCCTAACCTAGACTTAATATCTTACTTATCTTCTTTAACTGATCTTAGTTAACTTTGTGTAAACAGATATTCTATCTTTCATTCACTTAATCAACACAATTATACACATTCACACATCATATAAGTATTAGAAGTGAATTTCAAACCCAATATAACAGATGCATAAAACAGGAAGTAAATACCCATAATTGATAGAAAACTTCTCTTTAATAATACTTCAATTGGTTACAGATTCGACTCGCCCTATGCACTCAGCTGCAGGGGTCTGCGCACTCAGTGGCGGACTACTAGGCCTTTGCACACTTAGCTGCAAAGCCTTCTCCTACTCTATGACCTAGAACTAGACTTTACCCCTCAGATCTATCTTGCATACCTCATATTGATTCTTCGACTATGCGTTCAAACTACTTAGAGCCTCTCTCTATTTATAAAATCCCATGGTCCGCAAACCATGGGTATATCTCTACAGCCGAAATTACATTATCAAAATTAAGGGCAAACAACCCTATGACTCCTTAACAAACTACGTGCTCTGCGACCATAAAATGCGGAGTATTTACATCAGAATTTCAAAATTGACCAAAATCTGCGCTCTAAGCACCAAAACTTCCCCTGGGGGATCCCGCGCCCAACAGGCCCCCAACACAAACATCATGACTCGCCCTCGAGTCACTCTATCAGTGCGGATATCTTTGCGTGAAGACCTCCCAACTCTGATTAGATTGCTGCAAGTTCGACAACGCACTAAGTGGCTGCCTGTTGAACTTCCTCTACGTGATGTTCGGTGACTGTTGTCATTGAACTATTACCTTGAATCTTTTGCTGAGTTGCTCGCAGCTGCGCAAGCTTTGCTTCAATGGAGCCTGTAATGGTATACGCCTCATCGATCCACAGTTGTAGGCATGCCTTCAAAACTACTTCCTTATGCCGAGAAGCATCCACCTACTCCTTGAGCACCTTTGATTGCTACATCCTGGTGAGCCTCTGCATAAGGGAAACCGTCTGTGCGGTCCCTTTGAACTCGTACTTTTGCTATAGCTCGTGCGCCTCTGTCTCCAGGCACTCTATGTTCGGGTCCTCTTGTAGGGTGGTGAGGACCTCGAACAACTGCTCAAACAGCTTTGTGTAGTCTATCACTGCATTATTAACCGTCACCATTGTTGTCGTGATCGTGGTGGCGCAATGTTCCTTAACCTCTGGTGGAGTTGAAGGTTGTGACTTCAGCTGTAATTCTTCTATCTGAAGGTTCAGCTCTATTTGAACCCTGGCCATTTCTTCTCTTGCATTGCACACCCCTGTTGCACACTTGCATACGTGCACCTCCACCGGTTCCTTTTCTTGGATGGCCGATTTCTGGACCATCTCGCAGGCTTCCTCCCCCACCTGCACTATCTGTCTATTCTGTGACACTACCTCATCGCACTGCAGGATCAACTGCTCAATTTTGATGCGTTGCTCACTCATTACCTGTAGCGCACGGCTCTCCCTGGCCTGTAGTTCTGTAGTGACTCCATCCTGTAAAATATAGAGTGTCTCCCAAGAGAGCGCAGCCATGTTTAACTCGATCCCTTTAAACCCAATGACCATAGGCTTGTTGGCCTCATTTTCTGTAACGATTTCTCCATCTGGCAGCACTATTGTGTTGGTCACCCTGGCGCGCAGCATTTCTTTGGTCACCAATGTACCGACTGCGAGGCTGGTTGACATAGTTCCAGCCTGTGGAGTGCGCACCTGCAACTCCTACATCTGCATCCAGAGAGCCCTCAATACCATCTGGTGTTGCTCCTCAAACTGCTGGAGGGCCTCCATGGTGACGTCCCTCACCGTCTTGCCAATATCGTGCAGATCACCTTTAGTAAGGGTGATAGGGTCGAATGAATTCTTTGAGGCCTTCGTCTTCTTTCGCAGCCTGACCTGCTCTCTTCGGCGTGGACGTTTTAGCTGGGTGGACGTTGTCTACAAGTCCACACCACCTTGTTCAGTATCTGTCTCCGGCTCAGGTGAAGTGGACTTCTGTCCTTCACGCTCTTCTTCTATTGTCTTTTGCTGCTCATCAGGCAACTTCATAGCGTCGCACGCCACTTGGGCCTTAGCCGTTGCTTCTTCCTGCCTATGTTTTTCCGCCAGCTGCGCCATCCATAGCTTCACCTCTTCCTTCTTCCACTGCATAGTAGACTTCTCTGCTTCCACCGCGAAGCCAACTGGGGTGTGCCACTCCGATAACTAAGACTCAAGGACCGTGAAGATGACATCGTCGGTTGCCAAATAGGGTAACTCGCGCCACATCTTCGTGGGGTCCTTCCACACCCTGATGAAGACATGGTGGAAGTCTACTTTGAACTCCGTGAAGCTCTACAGAATGTTGTAGACCATCAGCGATAACCACGGCTTGTGATTAATCCCAATTCTAATATTCATCTCCATAAGCACCCAAAAGATCTTTCTCTCCCTTATCCTTTGTGCGTCCCTAGTTTCCTATAGTGAAGCATACTTCGCTACCTCTGGAAGGTCCTGCGCGATCGACGGGAACTGGCTATCTTCAGGAAACTCCCATGCCACCAGTACTATCGACAACAAGAGCCATGCATAATGGAATGTTTTACCCTGCTCCTGTGCCTCACGGTAGTTCTCAAGGAACTCATCGCATAGATAGTTTGCCCAGTTGAACTGGACCCCTTCTGTGCACTGTGCTGCTAGTGCAACCACCAACGCGGGCACCTCATCCATGCGGCATTTCCGCATCACTTTTCCTGCTAATATCTATGTCGTGACCTTAACCACAGGTTTTTTGATGCTGGAAATGACGTACCCTCGCTTCTTCTTTTCCAGTTAAAATTTCTTTTTCATAGCCTTCGCAGTGGCCAAATCATCACTCTTTCCTTCTGAAATGTTCGGCGAGTCCTTCCCTATGCAAGGGAGCCATGAAATCTTGTGAATCAGATGGTCTATGATGGGGATGGGCTCCTCCAACCATAAGCACCCATCATGCACCAAGCAGAGTAGCTGCCTGATGACACAAATTGTCACTGGGGCACCGTGGTAATGCGGCACCCAGAGCAGGTTTACCAACCCTACATTCTCAACACCTCTGAGCCATTTGCGCAGCTCCAACTCTATCATTCTAGCTGACGTGTCTATCTTCTGGTGCATTAGCTGCGCAGTCGCTAAATGCGGGAACTTTTCGTGGTCTGCGAGGTCCCAATCTTCAAATTTTAGTATGGGCACCCGTCCTAAGTGCGCTCCTTCAAAAATAATGTTGTTAAGGAGCAAAGAAGTTTGTAGAGAGCTATTTCTCTCATCTATATCCTTGGGCACCTTGGCTTTACCCTTCTGTGGAGGAACATATGCAGGTAACCTGGTGGGAGGGTCCGCACCCTGGGGTTCGACTTCCATCTCTACATCCTCCTCCTCAACCAGGATTTCTTCAAACTCTTCCTCCTCATCAGCCTCCAAATTGATAGCCTTCCCCTTTTCTTCCATGGTGAGCTTAGTCCTCAATGGATTTCTAGGTGATACGCACATCGGTACCATGGCCTGCTTGTCTTTCTTGGGTCTCGGTGTGCACCGTGATTTAGGGATTTCAGTGACTATCCCAGCACTCTCTGGGGCTTCTACTTCCATAATTGCCTGCGCAGCTTCCGCGACAGTCATTGCTCCAGTATCCATGGCTTCTTCGAGTGCTACCATAGTGCAATTCCATAGTTCTCTCAGTGTCTTCGGCAATCGCTCAAGCAACGAATTCGCTTTCAAAAGATCGAATAAGTATCGGTTCATGAATATCTGAGTGCACAACAACTCAGTTCTCAAATTGCCAAGTGTTTTTTGCTGGATAGTCATTCGTAATTTATAGCACCTTTCAAATTTGACTTCGACCGTTCCCCCCACATTTGGTCCATTAATGCTCGATTGGCGGAAAATTTTCAAGAATATAGCCCATAAAGTTTGCCTTAAATGTCGACCGCCCACTCCATTTGGTCTCAAACCAAGCATCACATCATGAATAGTGAATTTAACAGCCACTTTCCGGCCGACTGGCGCGCTAGCACAGCTACCCTCGCATTGTCGCGGACCCTGTGACACTTCGCTACTGTGTGCAGTCCTGACATCACGCAGTCCCCAGATAGAGTAGTTTATGGTCCTGCGCCTCCTTTCAGCTACCTAGAGAGCTAAGACTATGCTTTCGCGAGTTAGTCAAACGGATGAGCCACCTGTGTATGGCTTTAGATGACTACCATTCACTTTTCCTGGGAAAGGTTATCCATTTAACTTTACCAACTACACCGTGTTATGCCCCTATACCAATAGGTGTCATATATCATGATTGACTTGGTTTAGCTTTGTAATATGTTCATACCTTTACTTGTTGCAAAGGTTTTCCATATTTGTAAAAAATCAAAAAATTTAAAAAAATGTAAAGAGGGTATACCCTAAAAGAAAAATCAAAGGGTGAAAAGAATAAAAGATGGTAAAAAAATGAAAGAAAATGAACCCCAACAAAAGGAAAGACCAAGAAAGTGTGCAAGTCTAAATGCCACTACCTTTTTACTTTTGTATAATAAACAATTGTGTGCAGTTTGTCACCTATGCCACAATTCATGAATAGTCAAACAATTTAAACTTGGCTAGTTCATATTTTCAATTTCATGTTGTAGAAATAGAGAATAAAGATCTGACCAAACAGTGTAATCTTGGCAAATAAGTAGATAGGTAGAGTGAAAAAAGGAGCTCAACAGTTTAATTTGAGCCCTTGGATGTAATAAGTGTAGACTTAGATAGGCATCACCATGTAAAAGAAAAGAAAGTTTGATAAGGGTTTTCTAGTCTAAGTGCACCCTAATAAAGAAGTGAAAATGCTAGGTTAAGTAGGTAGGGTAAGTAGATGATGGTTGCAAAATAATATGTGGTGAATGATAAGTCTAAATGTGTAAATCTTTTACTTTCATCACAAGGAAAAGGCATGTATCACATGGAAGGCACATCAAGCAAGCAAAGTAAAAAATAATTAACTTCCCTACTCATTTCCCCTAAATTTTCACTAAGGTATTTATCAAGTTAGAGAGGCTCAGAGCATTTCTTTGACTATTGGAGGGACCAAACCCTTGGCCCAATAATTTATAATGCCTAAGTACTTAAACCCCTTCATCAATATTCACCCCCCTTCATAAGTCATTCATTCTCTTTATAAAGATTTTCCTAAGCAAAACCCTATTTTACTTAGGGAAATTAAAACATTTTCCATAAAAACCCTCATATATCATTAGCCTAAGCTATAAGTGTTGTATGATGAAATATATTTTCAGAAAACATTAAACTTAGCACTTTTTCCATTCATTTGTTCATATTAACCACTAATTTATGTTATTATATAGTTCCCCTATAAAAATTACCCACTCCCGTATTATTATAACTATGCAAAAACCCCAAATTCTTACATATTCCGCCCCTCGGTTAAATATAACCATAATACATCAATAATTGGGATTAATTAGTTAAACTGTAACTAATTAAGAACCCCAACCCCACCATGTTAAGTGAGGATTAATTAATCACCAGGATTAATTAATAACTCAACGACCAATCCCGTTGCTCCCGATGTAATTAAAAAACCTTTAATTATGTTGGGCCTGCCCTCATTAACTTTCTGCCACCTCACCTCCCCGATAGCCATCTGATCGAGCCCCTCAGATCCAACAAGTGTCACGCATATCGCACGGCCCTCCGCGACTTAACTTTTGAGTGCGGTGGCGAGCGGTTTTGCAAACAGTGCCATCGCTACATGTCAAGCACTGTATGGAATCGCGTGGTCGCACCCAAATACCACCTCCCCTCCATTAGCAGTGCGATGAAAACCACTTACCGCCTCCCACTAACGATAAAACATCAAAATCATTCTCTCGCTGACGCCACCTATCCAAATCCTGAACCCGCCAAAGTTTTGACTTTGTATAAAAAACAAATTTAAATAGTTTTCGTCCTATTCTACGAATACATGCATGCAAACTAAACATCGAGGTCAACTAGCTCGTGCACCCAACCGTCAACCACCCTCAAAATTGCAGTCCAATGCCACTCTGAGTCTGCCATTCACACCCAATGAACTTGCATCCCATTGCCCTTCATTAAAAACAAGTATTTACCAGATTCCATCCAGAAACCCTGTAAATACTTGCTTTCTCTACAATTAATTAAAAAAAACCCAAATTTCACCATAATTCTGTTAGTGCATTTAGAATTCAAGTTCCCCAGACCCTCTGTTTTCACCAATTTCACATAAAAACCCCAGTTTCCTATCTGAATCCATAAGAACCAGAATGGAAACCTCCGTTGCTGTTGTAGATCTAACCCAGAATATTATAGATCTGATATAAAAGTATAAGATAATGCAAATAAACCAAGAAATAATATGAAATGATTCTTTATTGATCAAACCCTTAAGGTAGGGCAACACCATACATTCACTCCTTAAGGAAGGAGAACACTCCACAAGCCATGTGCTTGTTCATACAATAATACTTCACTTCATCTTCATATCTTCCATGTGGAGTCTCTAGCCTTTATATAGGCCTCATACATACAATACCATGTACCATTACCATGGTTTCCTTATACCATCAACTAATACCATGGGCCCCTTACATTATTATTAACTACTTGTGGTCCCTTACATGACATGGGTTAACCACCTTATTTATTACTATGGCCCATCCCATTATTACATTATTACCTTGGGTACCTCCCTTGGTACCCCATATTATCCCCCCTAGGTACATAACATTCCACCCCCCTAAACATGTTTCGTCCCCGAAACATGGGAAGAACATAAATAATAAGATCTACCACTTGTAGCTCTGATACCACTTGTTGTAGCTCTGATACCACTTGTTGTAGATCTGATCCCAAGAATATTTGATAATAGAAATAAACCCAGAAACAATAAGATAGAAATAGATAGAAATGCTTCTTTATTATCAAAACCCTTATGGTAGGGCAACACCATACATTCACTCCTTAAGGAAGGAGAACACTCCACAAGCCATATGCCTGTTCATACAATAATACTTCTCTTCATCTTCCATATGTGGAGTCTCTAGCCTTTATATAGGCCTCATACATACAATACCATGCATCATTACCATGGTTTCCTCATACCATCAACTAATACCATGGGCCCATTACATTATTATTAACTACTTGGGGTCCCTTACATGACATGGGTTAACCACCTTATTTATTACTATGGCCCATCCCATTATTACATTATTACCTTGGGTACCTCCCTTGGTACCCCATATTATCCCCCCTAGGTACATAACAGTTGCCCTCAATGTAGCACCTATTACTACCCCCCAACATGATTTAGATTATCTACCCCTCGCAGATAAAGATTTTCAAATAAAAGACCTAAATACTGATAAAGACCACCTGAAAGTATTTTTCCAATGCCGGGACAATCACTTGAATGGCTATGATGCCATAGGACTTTGGGAATCAAATCTCCCAATGTATTTTCTCCCATCTGTACGCATTTTTCCTGACATTATCCATCAGTGTCATGCCAACTATGATCCCAACCACAGAGTAGTAATGTCCCCCAATCAAACTGTCCTTTTCACAATTACTGCAAACTCAATCAATGAGATGCTTCAGTTTCATCCCAGTCAAACCCTCACCCCCGTTTCCCTTGGATATTTTCTTGAAAAATCATCTAAATTATCCCAATCTGAACTCAATCACCTTTGTCAAATTTTTGTGGATAAGGAGCATCAACCCAAAAATCCCCCTTCTTATTTGTCAGCTTTCTTCACAGAGACAGGAAAAACTATAGTTGATATGATAGCTGCAGTCATGGGATTCAATACTAGTGAATATGTAGATGAATTGACCCTAGTTTTGATGTCCATATTTACCCCTGGTCAGCCTCCTGCTGTCAAGTACAACTATGTTGCATTTATTGCTGAGAAAATCCATGACCAGTTCATGAGGCTGGAAAATGAGAAAGTATTCAAGTATTCCACATTCATATATCACCTTATCCTTTACTATCAGTCTGACAAGTTCCCATTTTCTGTAAATAAACTTGATACAAAGGGTAATCCAAGATCGGTCATTTTTTGGAATTCTATCTTCCACCATTCTTTTGCTTGTCCTTATTCATACAATGAATTCATTGACCAGTTTGTCCACCCAGTGACCACCATGCTGACAGGAAATCCTCCTCCTAGGATTAATGATGAAATCAAAAGAATCTTTTAGCTATCCAAACAGTACAAGTTAGGTGATTGGTACTTATACCAGAATCACACAGAGATTAGGATATATGGTTGTGAGCTTCCTCCATTCAAGCTACCAAAATATGTTCCAATGAGGTTGTTTGCATTGGAATATTATAGACAAATGATAAACTCTGATCAGATTCACTTTACCAAGGCCAAGAAAAAAGCACAGCTGAGAATTAAGGATCACCTAGGCCCATTTGTCTACAACAATAGAGAAGTAGGCAAAACAGCAGAAGAAATCCTAGAACACCTGAAATTAAGTAAAAGTTTTGGTTGGAGATATGACCCACATAGTTTCATTTGTGGTAGGAGAATGAAAAATAGGTTATCACCCTATTTTCATCAGAAAATCCCTGAAATAGAGCAATACACTAATATGGATGAATGGAGGGAAGGAACTCTTGTTGAGATGGATAGTGATCAGGTCAATGTAGAAAATGTAATGAAAGACCTAGAAAAGAGACTTGACGTGGACTCTTTTGAACTGGTACCAATTGGAAATTCTCATAAGCCAACACCAGGAACTAGTGCCTCTACAGCAGATACTTCTCAAAGGCACTCACAGGAAACTAGTGCACCCCTTGCAGAACCATCACAGGGAAAAGAACAAGGAAATAGTACTCCAGTATCAGAGCAATCAAACATGTCAAAACAGCCTGAAATATCAGAAGAACAGACCCCACCATAGTCCCATACAACTTAGATTAATGTGGGAGATCCCCTGGTTTTGCAGACTCCTCTGAATGAGGAAAAAAGCTTAAAAATAGACAGGGAAGTAGCTACCCCTGCCAGTGGTCCTTCAAACTAGCCTGGTGCTAAGAGGCACAGGCTAAATCCACATTCAGAAGAATAATTCTTTGAAGAAACAACAGGGAGTTTGAGTAAAGAAGGTGGAGATAGTCAGCATACATTCCCCGTAGGTGGGACACCTTCTAGCTCACAAAGACAGGATCTTAAAAGACAGCAAAGCGTTGAAGTTTCATCTTTCAGGTCTTCATCTAACAAGACCTTAGACATCAAAGAAAAATTCAAGGAAATAAAGGCCAAAAGTAAACAGCTAAAGGCCCAAACTTACACTCAATATTTGAAGATGGCTCCTACCAATCAAACTAGGTTGATGTCAGCTTATGACATCAAGGAAGGAAAAATGCAGATGAGCTTTTTAAAGCCCAAAGTACAGCAGCCCCAAACACTTACAGACTACCTCAAAACTAATTTTTAGGTCTTAGAAAAAGATATTAACCCCCTAGATCAAATAGAATTGCATAAGAAAATAGGGGAAATGGTGTATTCCACATTGACAAGCAAGGCCATGATGGCACACAGATTGGAGAATTCACTAAACAATACCACTGCTCAATTACAGTTGGAAAGAGCCTCCTCACAGGAAAAGGACAACAGAACCAAATCACTGGAGGATTTTATTATTGGATTGGGTCATAACCCAAAAGATGTAAAAGCTACCGAAGCCCTGATAAAGAAGAAAAATGAAGATATTGCTGCCCTGAGAAAGCAGCTGAAATTGCCACCACTGATGCATCCAAAAACTGCTGAAGTAATTGAAAAGAAGAGTGAAGAAGAGCTTATGGACTTAGTCCTCAAGATAAATGAACAATTAATGGAGACAGAGCGGGAATTAGAGAAAACACTACAAAGCAGGCAGAGTGAGTCAACCTCTTAGCCTCAAAATGTAGTACCAGTGGTCTCCACGGTAGTCCCTTCAACATTGGCAACAGCTCTTGCACCAAATGTCCCTTTGGTAATAGCTGAGACTATTGAAGCAACAGGTACAACACAGGTAGGAACTTCAGGTCAGAGCACTGAAGAATTAATCAAATCCATGGAGGAGATGAAACTCCAAGTTTCTGAATTGCAGAAGGTAAAGGAGAAATTTGTTACCTTGGAACAAAATTATGATGTGTCTAAAATCAATTTTGCTGAAGAAGTGAGGAAAAACAAAGGCTTGGCTCAACAAGTAAAAACACTGGAAAAGGATCTCACCTTTGAAAAGCCTTTAACAGATATCAGAAAAATTCTATGGACCAACATCACTCAATCCATCAATGATGTTTGGTCATCAATTCAAATAATTTTTGAACAGATTGACTTAGTCAAAGTTGCTCTTCAAGAAATTCAAAAAACCAAGGAAGAGCTAGGAGGAAAACCTGAAGAAGCTATCAGGTTAATAAATTTTCTAAATAGCAGAAATAGGCACCAATTGGAACAGCTGAATATTGAGGACAGAACTGGAACCATCCTAGAAATCAAGAAAGTCTTAACCAAAAGGACTCTGATGTAGAACCTGGAAAGAAAATGTCAAAATATGCAAGAAGACATAGATGAATTTATGGAAAAGTTTGGCATTTTACAGAGTAAAGGACTTCCAAGTCCTTTAGTTATCAATGATAAGTTAATGAGGCATGAGGATTATATCGAAAAATTGGGTCAGTATGCAAATAACCAAGCCAGTTCATCAGCTAGTGCATCTGCACCCAAAGCATTACCTACAGGCAGAGTTCTCTATGATAGCCTGGAGAACCTCTTTTATGTTGAGCATGAATTGAAACACTTGTTTCCTGTACAGCCCAATTTTGTAAAATACACAGAGGCTAATGAAATCTTCAAGAAGCTACAAAGGACCAGGATACCAAGGGATGATTGGTGGACAGATGTGATAGACATTTAAAGCTTTACCTTGGTAAAAAGTAAAATTGAAGTATTTACCATAGTCAATTTTGGTAAAAATAGGTAAAGAGTATCAGAATAGGTAAAAGAGTATCAATAAAAAGATGAAAAGCAATCAACTAGCACAGAATTACGAGCAGGACAGCAAGATGATCTATCATATGGCCTGTCTCTAGCTCATTCAACAAAAACAGGGATAGCAAGCCCACAGTTCACTTTCAGTTTCTATATTCGAGACCATCTGTCTCTACTTTTATGTAAAATATATATAGTTTTCCTAGAATATATCTCTCTGAGTTAGGAGATATTTTATTGTAAATTTTGTATAAGTGCTTCCCCATTCGAAGCACTTAGGGTGGATTCTTAGACATTTGTGTAGACTCTCTATTCTGGAATAGAAGTGTTGTTGAACAACTATTGTATGGCTAGCTGCATGAAGTAATAAAGCAAAGGACTTTTACAGGATTCATGTCAAACATTGGACAAATAAGTTTTCTATATCTTATTTTTTTACTGTTTTCTGGTTTAATATTTCACATGTGTTTCATATCTGAATGATAAACGAAAAAGTATATTTCAAAAAGTGCTTTATTGCATTTTGTTTTTAAAATCGTTTATATTCTTAATGTTTTCTTCTAAGCTATCATAGGTAGGGAATTCTTAATTGCTCCCTGCATCTTAGTTATCATTGTGGCCATTTAACAAGAAATTCTTAATTTCTTTTTGTTAGTGATCACCCACTTTCCCTCTTCTTGAAATTTGTTGAAGGATTCTTAACTACCCTTCCTCCCTTTCAAGACCATATCATCCTTTCAAGTTACCATTTGTCTCCTGTTTAGCTATCTTTCCTTGTGAAACCCTCCTTTGTTGAATCAACCTGATCTAGTTAAGCCATCTTCAGTTGACTCCATAACCCAATAGTCTGAGATACTTTGTTCTATCCATCTGCTCATAAATTCCACCACCAAAAAAAATCAAAACCCCCCCAAGCTTTCATAACTAGCCTGATATCTCATAAAACAAAGGTAAATCTTAAAGAAAGAGCCCTCTCTGAGTACAGATTGGCTAGATTATGTACTTAAAAGTTGGTTTGTGGTTACCTCGGACCCCTTTCCTTCTTCTGACAACTTCAAGGAAAATCTGAGTGATAACACACCGCAGCACCATTTGTGATCTCCTTAATAACACACGATCCCAGCCAATGCATTCTGAGCTTCCCAGGGAATTTATCAAACTTACTATCATACAACAACACCAAATCATTCACCTTAAAGGTGCATAGCTTAATATGTCGATCGTGCCAAGCCTTTTGGCATAGCTTTTAGACCTGCTGGTGGAATCCAGTCAAAAATCATTCTTCTTCGAGCTCTTCTAGCTGCACGAGCCTGTCCTCTAGGGCTTTATGATCCATCATACTTGTGAGCGTTGCTATGCGTAGACTAGGCATGATGTATTCCATAGGCATTACAACTTCTAATCCATAGACCAGCCTAGAAGGTCTTTGTCCCGTCAGTTTCCTGCATGTTGTTCGATAAGCCCATAACACTACAAGTACGTGTAGGTCCCAATCACTTCGTTGCACGTTGCATACTTTGTTCAGCGCATTGCATACCTTGTTCGGCGCATTTCATACCTTCTTGAATGCTTCTGTGCATAGAATCTTCTGCACGATTTCTCTTCCTACATAATGTCTTCCTAACATTAAGATCCATCTGCAAGGTCTCCCCCCCAACACATACTTGTTGAGCATGTATTTTAGCGCAGAGTTCGTGTACTTCTGTGCAAATTGTGGCTCTTCTCCATATGCCTATGTCCACTTGGCCAGATGTGCAAGTGAATCATCATGTTCATCATACTTGTCTGCCAGTTACACCTTAGGCTTCCCAAATCGTGTGTGCATCATTCCCCTACATTCACACCAAACATCAAAGCTTCCTTTGTGCGTACCCCACCATCTCGCAGGCATAGCACGCAATACCCAGTCCAAGGCCTAGAAGCATTGATTTTCCAGCATCTCCATTTCAAATGCATCCAAGAAGGTATCTTCCTCATTTAGACCATCATAAGTAGGCATATCTCTTACTTATGTCAACACACAGTGCAATGACCTTGTCATCATATTGCAGTTCAGCCTAGTTACTTCGTGTAACTGCTTCTACCATCTTTCTACTTCTTCGTCGAAATCTGGATTGCAAGAACTCTCATGCTCCCATGTAATCCGCCCATCCACGGTGGGATTCATCCAATCTTGGTCTCACACTGTTATCTTGTAGATGCAGTCCAGATCATCATCACTTTCATAGTTGCAGACCGGCTCCATATAGCGCGATCCTTCAGGAGGGTCCAGGGGTATAATTATGCGTAGTGACTTCTTCTCAAAAATCATCTTTTGTTTCTTCAAATTGATTACCCCGTTCATGTCAGTGGCCTAGTCAATTCCCAAGAGCACGGGGTAGGGGTTGTTGTCATCAAAAATATCTATCACTTCGAAATCAGCCAGTGCGCTCTCTCCCTCAATATCCACAGTTATTTCCTGCAATCACCCCATGGGTATTATTTTCTACTGGTTTGCCATTCTTAGCTGAATCAGAGACCATTGCAACACAGGTCTTCCCATTCGCTCCCATGTCTGTTTCGGCAAAACATTCGCATCTGATCCCAAATCCAAAATGACTTTATCCATCTCATATTCTCCGATCTGCTTGGTTAGTCTCATTTCTAATCCCGTCCTTGTTTTATGTTTTCCGATCTTTTGGGCTACATGCAGTTCTCCTGGTGCAGTCCCTGTGCATCTGTTGATGAGTTCCTATAACCCTTTCACAGCCTTGTTGTTGCACAGTAACTTCATACAGGTTTCCAGGAACGTTGTGAGCATAGATGGGTCCATTTTTGGCTCCGGTTTATCTTTGCTTCCTAAAGTGGAGGCATCAGTGAAGCTCTTCTTAGCTTCCATGAAGGTTTCCCAAGTGCGCTGCAAATCAAACTCTGCTTCTTTCACTGGAGTTTTGTAAACCCAAGTAATATCTTCTGGATGTTTTCCTTTGTCATCTCCTGTCTCTTTTCCATTTCAAAGCACAATGTTCACATTCGGATCTTTCTCGTGCGGTTCAGACCTCATCATCTGCAGGTTTTGAGTCGGGGGAGGTAGTAGCGCTCCTTTGTCGCGTATCCTAGCTATCAGCATAGGATAATCTTCTGTCTCATGATCAAGTAGCGTGCAATACAAACATAACGGGTGCGTTGGATTCGTGCAATCATAGGCATAATGTCTTGGCCCTCCGCAATTGTACCAAATCAACTATTTGCGACCTCTTCCAGTTCATCCTCCACCTCAGCCTCGTTCGTGCCCCTGAAATCTTGTTCGCGCCATTCCTGCATTCTGGTCAAGGGGTTGCATTTCAGCCTGAACTCGGTAGGTGGGAGTTCTACCCATCATCAACTCATAACTTCTGCAAGTGCGCTCATCGTGTCCCACTGACCTACAAAAGTTGCAGAACAACTATTGCGAATTTTGTGTATACTTCTGTAACAAGTGACAATTTTCCATGGCATGTTTTCTTGCTATTTGACAGATTGCTCACCACAAAGTAGGCACCGCGCTAGGTCCTGCTTGAGCTTCTGACCTTAACAACATCGGTCCTCCTCCTGTTAGATAATTTGTAAAAATTGGGCAGTGGTCTTTGTCATGACCCTGACCCTTGCACTTCACACACCACACTTCTTCGTGCACTTCTGGTCGAGCTGTCCTGTCCTATTTCAAACTCTACATCTCAAGGCACAAATTCTTCAACTACGCATGGACCTGTGGAACTCCCAAACTAGGATCCTGCATCGAGGTCTCATGTAGCCTCATAGCAATCTCTAAGGCCTCTTCATGAGTTGTTATCTTCTGTTGCAATAGCGCACTTCTTAAATGTGGTAGTAGCGAAGCTACAAACCACTCGCGATGTTGTCCATATGTCAGATTCATATTTTCTTTGCAAATTGTACATTTCAGCCTCTGATCCAGCTCCCAAGGAGTCTCACCTGGTAGCATCATAATCTCTTTAAATCCAATGATCGACTGCACTTCAGATTTAGGCCTGCTAAATTCTCTATTTAGCACTGCTTGGATATCTGCGACTCTCACATTCGGGTTATCGTTGGAGTACTTAATATACCAGGTTAGTGCGCGATCCTAAAGGGAACTAACGAGCATCGCCTTCTTTATATGGTCATCTGTAACACCTTGTGCTTCCCATAAAACACTTACAATGAACCAGAATTGGTCTAGATCCTCATTTCCCAAACCTTTGAACACAGACAACTTTATTGTGCTTGCCATATTGAATCGCGGTGGTGGTGGAGTTGGTACGGGTGAAGATGGAGGTAATGGCAGTGAAGCCGATGGTGGTGTGGGTGGAGGTGGTATTCGCAGAATTCTTTGTCTTATCAAATGGATGGAAATTCGCGTTGAGACCTTCGCAAGCTCTTCCTCGTCCCCTTGTGGAGGTGAAATCAAGGGGCTATTTTCTGGTCCCTTATTTCCTTCATTCCTGTAAGCTTTTCCACTTCACATAGCCCCAAACATCAAGGTGTCTACATAACCCTCTTTTCTCACAATAGCATTTTAATCTAAGTATTCAAAGACTTTATGTACTTACCTCGTGGTCCTTTGAGAAAGCGTCGCTCTGCCTTGCTATAGCTGACTGAGGTGTTGATCACGAACTCAGTAACAAATCCTCCTATAATACGATTGAGCCAATGATCAACAGTGTGTGTGATCTTATCCTTCAGTGCTCCCAACCTTCACACTAACTTTGGGGTCCACACAATAGGACCGTCAAGTTTCCACCTTCCTTGGTTATCTGCTAGCTTCATGATCCACTCGTATAGCTCAATAGGGAAGGACATGAAAAATATTTCATGGATCTCTGTGTATAGTTAGCTGTCTAGCCACTCTTCTTTTGACAGTCATGGGTTTCTGTTCTCCTATGCCGCGAACTCGTGAATTCTTCTGTCTAACTAGCCTTCAATTTCTTTCTTAGTTGGATTCCAATGATACGACATCAGACATCTCTATGTAGATTCCGGTCCCGGCAACGGAACCATTTGTTGGCTTATGGGGGCCTAACCCATGTTCAGAATTATTTAGCCAAGCAAATCCCTACACTACTGGCCCTTTTAGCATCAGCCCGCAAAGCACGGACTGAAGTCTCACCCAAAGTAGTATGGGGGGATGATGGAACCAAGTTTCTGCACCCTTGAGATGTCTGTGATGTCAATTTAGTCCAACTAGACCTACCTTTACGTAGGTCACTTCACACACTGTTCCAACCTTCAGTACCCTCACGAAGTGGCACAATCGTCTTTCGCGCAGCCCTAACTAAGGGTTGAAATGCTTCCGCACTACTATGGCAGCAATCTGCACTATTTCCTAACCTAGACTGAATATCTTACTTATCTTCTTTAACTAATCTTAGTTAACTTCGCATAAACAAATATTCTATCTTGCATTCACTTAATCAACACAATTATACACATTCACGCATCATATAAGTATTAGAAGTGAATTTCAAACCCAATATAACAGATGCATAAAATAGGAAATAAATACGCAGAATTGATAGAAAACTTCTCTTTATTAATACTTCAACTGGTTACAGACTCGACTCACCCTACGCACTCAGCTGCAGGGGTCCACGCACTCAGTTGCGGACTACTAGGCCTCTACGCACTCAGCTGCAGAGCCTTCTCCTACTCTACGACCCAGAACTAGACTTTACCCCTCAGATCTATCTCGCATACCTCATATTGATTCTTCGACTATGCCTTCAAACTACTTAGAGCCTCGCTCTATTTATACAATCCCATGGTCCGCGGACCATGGGTAGATCTCTATAGCCGACATTACATTATCAAAATTAAGGGCAGACAACCCTATGACTCTTTAACAAACTATGCTCTCCGCACCCAGAAAATGCAGAACTTTACATCGGAATTACAAAATTGACCAAAATCTAGGCTCTAAGCCCCAAAACTTCCCTTGGGGGATCCCGCGGCCAACACGAAGGATACACCCAGAAAAGTGAGACCACCTCTGAACACGACTATGTGACCTCCAGTAAGTCGAAGTTTCACTCGATTTGCAGGATCGCACTCTAGAGCCTCAAGGAAGCAGTTGGAGTGAGTAACCTCTACTGTAATGCGACCTGGCGACCTATTTTTCTGGCAGATTATCTTATTAGCATCGTGTGGTGTGACATAATGCAATTATCAGCCTCAACAAAAAACCAGAACTACGATCTAAACTAAAATACGATCGGGTGATTTATCTGAGTTGCATCCTTATCTGGCGACCTCTCCACGCGCCACAAGACTGCACTTGTGCCCCTCATACCCTTAATCAAGATCATTGGCTATCGTTGTATTGGAAAGTAAGGGATATCACTTGGAGTGACTGTGGAGTCATAGCCTTAGATGCAGTCGTAGGTTGCATATGTATTAGGGTCACATTTTTCTCTAAATGTCACAATTGAGAATTTGCGAACTACTAAAAAGTCACATCCCTAAGTCTCACCAATGCCATAATGTAATATTTGATTTTCTCTACCCCTCAGAAGAGTGACTTCCCTTACAGACGAGACTAGTAGGCACTAGCCATGAAAAGACATTATTTTGGACTTCAAAAAGCATTTTGAATGGCGGGGGAGTCCACGAGAACAATGCATTTATAAGCTACAAGGATCTTTGCCATATTTTTTCATTGATAAGCTCACAGCCCTAGTGAAATCGGATGTGGTCTCTAGGAGAAAAAAGAATGATGCAGTTATGAAAATCTAGAGAGTAAAATCAGTCATCAGTTTGTTTAAACAACCCACGACAAGTCGCTTCTAGTTGGGCATAGTTGGCACCCTGCACACTAAGAGTTAGTCAAAGAAGGTGTATGAAAGGAGTATGTGGTTGTCTTCTAGGATCTTTACCTATGGTCACATACTGTAATATGAGTTGTGAACTCCTATCAAATTAGGGATCAAGATCATCATATGTGGATTGCACATCGCAACAACATCGTGGTATAGAAAAGGACTATACATGAGTCCAAGTTGATGTCTTACTTCCAGTTAATTTATCATGTTCCTAGAATTATTCTTCATCTTCATATCACAATATTATTTTTTTGCAAGTGGGAATTCTTATTTGAATGGATAAATCCAGGGTTTCTTGCAAGAAGTCTTGCAATTAGGGTTTTGAAAACTAGGCAAGTTCAATCCACTCAACTACCTGAAGCACTATGTCAACTATAAGGGAAAGAAGTGTGGCTGGAAAATCAAAATTCAACATGGAAAATGGATCAAAACCCTATTTAGTGGATCATCATAATTTCGCAACAACATCAAAGGTTCAAATAACCCTACTCATTCTCCTCACATTTTATCCTCTATCAATATGTAAATGTTCTCATTAGGGTGTCAACAGTTATGCTGAGATCAATTGAGTAGGTTCGAAGCAGTAGGCATGAGAGAGCAGTAAGGAAGTTCAAGAGTCATGAGGGTAGGTCAAGGGTCATGGTAAGTGAACAATCACCTCATCTCTATAAATTTTCCCTCATGCCTCATTGTAAAGGGGACTTTAGCACTTGAGTTGAGGCTAGGATTAGATAGTTGATTTGTGCTTGAGAGCTAGAGGCACTCAGCTCTTGGCAACTAGTAGAGTGAGTTGTAGTGAGGTTAGGGTTTTGCATTGGGAAATGATATGAGTAACCCATGTTCCATTGTTGGGTTTTGACCAATTACAAGATATGTACTTGAAGTTGCAGCAACATTAGCGCTAATTCCCATGCTTACTCATGGTGGTTGTATTGGTTGTCTAATATTTTCACTATATTTGTATGTGTGCTTTCATATACGCAATATGTTATGGACTGATTCATAGTTGTTTCATGTATGTTTTGCTTTTGAATATATGTTTACTTATTTCTCACCATGTCGGTGATCTATTGTGAACTGGTTTGCAATTAACTTATGGCATGTTCTTCTTTATGTATCTCTGATTGGGTTTTGGCATACTGATCTCTCTCATGGCATACTCATTCTTATTGCTGCTAAGACTTGTTTGTACCTCTTTTTGTATTTTGTCAATCCTAAGTTGATTTTGTTTCACTATCTGGTCATTTCATTATGGTCCCCACTCTGACAACTTCTCATTTGACAGCCAAGGGAGGAAACATTCATGGTAGAAACCAGACCCTCATACCAGATGGGGCTCCTATCCCAAATGGTGTGAGGTCTAATTAGGACTTCACACTAGGGAGACCCCCCAATTGTTGGTGGTACATTCCATCCGATCAACAAATTGACGCTAGAAGGAGGGCTAGATGACAAGTTGTGCACGTTGATCCTATTCTAAGCCTCTTATCTAGAATGGCTTATCCTTAAATCTTATTCCCGGTGTGTTTATCTAATTTATCCATTTGTTAATGTGCAATCCTCGATGAGGCTTTCTATCACTTGTTTCAGTTAAAGTTTGATGGTGAGGATGGAACATCTATAAGCAAAAACATTATTTGTTTCCTTAAGTTTTGTGAATCTTACGAAATCTATGTTGAAGAGTTTGCTTGTGTTCTTTTCTCCCTCGCCCTTGAAGGACACATCAAGAAATGGTGCCAAACATTTCCAGCATCTTTGTCCATTCGTTCGACCAACTCATCAGTAAGCTATGACAAGCTTTTGACAGTTATGGTTTTCAATATGTGTTTAGAAGGATAAATAAGCTTAGAATGAAACCTTAAGAATCAATAGAGGATTTTTCTGCTAGGTTCATTCATCTTTATTTTGAATTCTCCAAAAGAGATGTTGATTGGGTGTATTTAGGTGAAAAAATTCAATGGTTGGTTCTCGGTTCTCTACAACACCTTCAATCTAAAACAAATCTTGATTCTTATGAGTATCGTGATAATCTGCAAGTTACAAATTATCAAGATCTTTCCCCTAATATTGTCTTGCCTATCTCTCTGAGTCAGGAACAAATTCAAGCCACTAAGGAGAAAATTACTACTTGTGAAATTCCTCATCCTCCTCCTGCTTTTTTACCTAACGGAGTTTTGGTCAAAAATAGTTTAGGTGATGAAAAATGCTTGTAGGGAAATGAACCAACTTGTATCGCCTCCGAAGCTCTCATACATCCTGTTAAATTTGAACCTAAATATGAAGTTAATATAACATCTCTCCCTATTGATTAAACCAAGCTCAAGTCCGTTGAGCATATGCCTCAGTCTATTCCCGAACTTCATCTACTGGTTGGCAATGACCTGGGTCTTATCTCAAATAAAGTTGATTGTCCTACAAAACCCACGGACCATGACACACTTGCAGATTCATTTCTCCCTCTGGTTGAAATTAATGTGCAGGATGAGAGTCTTGGTACGATTGGTTCCCCTTCATCTGAACCGTCTCATCCATTACACCCTGATTTATTTCATGAGTCTACTACACCAATAGTTTTTGCAAATCATTCCGATCTTTATCCTGCTCATGTTGATTGTATTAATGTACATGGGAGTGATTTTTCACATTCGCAGTATGAGGATCTTGAATCTCTTTTTCCTGATCTCTTCCATCTATAGTCTTTGTTAGGAGAAGGCCTTATATCTCCTCCAATTCAAAATGGTTCTCTCATTGATTCATCTTCACTTTCAATCCAAGAATGTCCTTATGTGCCAGATACCCAACCTGATCAAACTGGTGGCCTTAGCGATTGTCGTTCTATCGAAAACATATCCGTGCATACCTCTTATTGTATCCACCTAATGATCTTACAAAGCCACCAGAATTTGATGATGCACCTTCTGAAGTTTCAGGGAATCATTAGGATATTTAGGCACTTTAGCTTCCACTGATGGTTATGTTAGGTTCTCACAATCCTGATGAGACCCCTAAACCAAGTCAAATTAGGTTTTCTGAAATTAGGATTTTTGCACACCATGCTCCTCTCAGCATCATCTTGAATAATGCAAGCTCATCCTAGAAATCCTCTTACTTGAGTGATGTTTATCTAAGTGCATATTTCCAACCTCTCTCAGTTGACATGCATTAGCCTTTATACCCTAATTTGTTTGCTAAAGAGGGTACACAGATCATTATCTCAAATATTTTTTATTGTTGCCCAACCGGTATGGTTTGTGAAAAGATACAAGAAGATGATGTCTTACAATCCACTATATGTGGAGGCACCATTCACCTAACCTATCTCTTGTCTAAGACTCTTCTGATTGATTCACCTCATTCTTGTGTATATAGAGAATCTAATATATTGAACTGCTAATCTATCAGTTTTAGAAAATCTGATCAAATTAACAATATATTCACTGATAGTTGTCTTGACACAGCTAAGGATGATCACATGCATTCACTTATTGATCTCACAAAACTATTGATATTTGATGGGTTTCTATTTGAAGGTTCAGTTATTTTTTAGGACGGTGAGGCACTTCAGCTTTCACTGATGTTTATGTCACGTCCTAATTCCGCTTGAATCCTCTGGTAACTCAGTTACACCTAGCAAAAAACCCTCTTTTCAAAGTCATCAAGTTGATTTCCCTCAACATCATGATGGGATTTCTAGTTGCCTTGAAGGATCTTATCTGGAAAATGTCTCTGCAAGCAGGTGACATCTCGCCTCACTTGCACTGAATTTAGGTTTAAGTATGAATGGATGTGTGTCATGGATGGATGATCATAGATTTCAAGTATATCTTTCTGTTTACTAGGATTGGATTGTGATTTGGCTTGAACAATCTTACTTGGCACGTTTTCCTATAGGTAGACATGGCCTTCTTACTGTTGTGCATGTTTCACAAGTAAGCATTGTGGTTTTTGCACAACTCCTTATGCTAGTTCTAATCACTAACATATTTGTCTTTGCAGGTCAAGAACTGCTTCAATGGCTGCATTCGAAGTTTGATTTCACCTAACTCAATCTCTTCTTTCGTTAAATTAGGGTCTTAGGTTTAGGCTAGCTACAGTTTGTTAATTAAAGTTTACTTGTCCAAGTTTGCCAATTGGGGTTTATTTCCTAGGATTTTCTTTATGGTTTAAAATATGTTATATTGTTTTTTCCTTATTGTAGGTAATTTATTTTTCTGCATTACGGCTTTCCACTCACTTGCATTCATATTCTTCATTGCTTGTTGTTGCATAGCACGCATAACATCTATGCATGGTTCTTTTATCTACAATTAGATGATTTCTTCTGCACATTTAAACAAAATGACATTGCATTGCATCATAAGCCCTAGCTTCATTACATCATGCATTTTTCTTTTAGTGCAACATACACTGGTTGTTGACCTAGCTTTGACATTTTCCCATATCATGTTGCATGCAACTAAATGAGCCTTCACCAACCTGGAGCCTTCGATCCTGTGATACTATGACTAGTTTTCTCACACTTGTTTGCACATGCTCAAACCTTAAAGGGATTATTTCGACCTCTTCACAAATGTTGAAACCCTAGAAGAGATTCTCTGGTCACCTTTCCCTAGTATTAAAACCCCAGCCCTAATAATCATGTGTGGTTGTGATGGTTACTCCAATAGGTCGCTTCTTTTAGAATTGGTCATCAAAGTTACATCTCCGACATATTTCCTATGAGTCTAAGTCATTACCACGGAAAATATGAACATGTTTCTTGTGGGGAACCCTAATTAGTTTGAATGACCTATACGCATAACTTGAATCTTATGCTCAACATGGCCTTGACTATCTCAATGACTTGTTTTCATGGTTCACATGTTAACTAGAGATGAGATGTGGAATCCTGGCATGAGAGAAAACCTAAACCAGAATATCTTTCAACTTCTTTCAAACAAGAAACAACCTCTCTTTCCTGTAAAATA
The DNA here is from genome assembly GCA_031772625.1 of Pinus tabuliformis. Taxonomy (NCBI): domain Eukaryota; kingdom Viridiplantae; phylum Streptophyta; class Pinopsida; order Pinales; family Pinaceae; genus Pinus; species Pinus tabuliformis. The sequence continues at coordinate 775,751,644 of CM062808.1, read as the reverse complement.
AGTTGGGATCCCTAATCCTCCCTGGCATAATGAACACCTAATAATAAGTGCTAATGTGCACATGAAAGAAAATGAAATTAAATAAGGGTAAAGGATCGAGAAAGGCTTCCCGCGTAGAGAGTAATGCAACAACTCTACCAGTGTACTAACCAAGCTCGCTGGCAGCGGAGCAATGTCTATAATTTCCTGAAGTGCACCATCGAGGTACTGTATAGGCCTACTGGCATCATATCAACATTAGAAACTTATTTTTTAGAAATTGAATACAATAATCCCTCTACCTCGTTCTTTGGATCATCATCAACAACTGGAATGCATGGACTTCTAATTGGGTGTTTACTAACTAGCAAGACCTAGCTGAGACACAAAGGTAAGGTTTATATGTAAAGGCAAAGGTAACGCAAGAAATACCCATGGTGACTACTGGATATTCCCTTACATCATTATCCAAACTCGAACTATTATATGGATTTTGGCAGAGATGTTGGATTCTACCAGTGGTTCGCTAATTGTTGCAGTCGCTACAACAACACCCAAAATTTTGGGCATATTCAAAATTTTGGTTCCCCCTCCACTCGCCCCAGGCCTTGAAGGTTGTGATCATGTTCCAAATTGGTCATTTCCCCAATGCCTCAATTATCCTCAAACCTTAGTATTTCTTATGTGCAAATAATGCATATTGCTCACATCCTATGCATTTTAACATTTCATTTAAAGTATTAGGGTTTCATCACCAGCCCCTTCAAATTGGGATATTCTTTTCCATTTGCAGGTCCTAGGTTTCATGGGGTGTATTCCAAAATATTGGCAAGTGTTTTATTATGTTAATCATGCCACATCTTGGTCTTTCTAAGTGTGAGTGAATTAGGGTAATTGACATTTTCTTAAACCTTTCCAAAACCCTAAGTTGTTAGGACCTTCATTCAAGGGCTTAGTTAAAATCGGCTCGATACTCCTCTTGTTATGCATTATCTACCTTGCACCCATCAACTTTTAAGCTTATTGTTAATTTCCCTGGGCACATTGTCATCCCGTGACATGCTCATGTACACAAGTGTTTAATGTTTTCAAGAGGAAATCTTTGTGCGAAAGACTAGGTTGTTAAAGTTTTGTATTCCACTTGGAATGATTATCCTTTCAAGAAAACCTTTGAATACTTGAACTAGTGTTGTTTGCAAAGTCACCTAAAATCCTATATTGCAATCATTGTCAGACTTTCTTTAATTAAGGCTAATCAAACTATGTCTTCCAAGGCCTTTGTTCCTTTTTTTTGTATGTTTAAGGCTTGTTCTCTAATTTTCAAATAATAATAATATTAGATTCCAATGCCTTAAAGTCATTTAAAAGTCTCATTATTATTATTTGTATGAGAATTACCTTGTATGTTCTTACTCTTTTGAAATTGGACATCTCAGGTTTTTTTATCACTATAGAATCATAAGATGAGGGGAAGAAACATGCAACCAGTGTTATGACGAATGGTACCAACTCTCATTACAAGTGTATTGAAGCACCATATACAATGCGTCGAGGTAGTTTGCTAATATGGGAAAGGATGGAGTTCAACATTACTGCAAAGCATAGTTAACATTGTTGAAGACATTTACACAATAATTTCTTCAAACATCGAATAAGGTTTTGATAAGAGTGTTGGCCACACATCGAAGCATTGAGGGAACTAAGAATCAAGTAAAGAATTATTTCAATCGAAAGTCACGCTTTAGCAACATCTGATCACTACGCATTGATGTGTATGACATAACACCAAGCATTGGATTCTGGCAATCGGAGGCCATGCATGATTGATGGTAGCCCTCTGAGAAGGATGCATGGGAAAAGGCACGCTTGCAAGTTGCATTATGCTTATTCCATCAATCACAATTCCTTTGGTGAGTTTGGAGGTCACGAAGCCGTGCCTCAAGGCCTCAGCAATATGACCTGGAGGTGCGACCGTGCGACTTCTCCATAAGTCATGTTTCTAAGATGCGACCCAACTTTCCTTGAGAATTTAAAGGTGCAACCAAAATAGTTGCAAAACATAAACCATCATGTTTTAAGTAGAATGATAGTGGGATAAAACTCATAAAAATATGTTGAGTCATGTATAATGCCATGCATGTAAAGGTTGTTGATACACCATTCATTTAAACAAATCACAACATGTTGAAAAGTGTGGAATGATAATTTAATCACAATTTTGAACTAATGGTGAGTATATACACACAAAAAAAGATGATATAATGCAACTGACACATGGAGAGCACAAGCCATAAGACAATTATGTTCACACCAAAGGGTATAAAAATTCTTCCCATATGCACAACTCATTGCAAACACAACCATGCACTAAAGGAAGTGAATCCATTTTCCTTTTAAGACTGCGGCAGTTGTGATTCGTTGAGAACCTATGGTCTGGACATTTTAGCAGCAATTATTGTTGGCATTCATGCAAATATTAGTGGCATGATACTATGATGAAAGGTTTGTTAAATACCAATATGAGGCTAGTATGAGAAATTAAAACACTAAAATGCCAAAAAGGGCACCTTGGTTATTATGCATTATACATAAAATCCAATTAAATACTTGTATTTATGACATTCCCTCATTGAGCCCAACACTTTTCAGTAGAGAAATTATCATTTATATACGTTTATAATGTTAAATGTTTGGGTCTAATGTTGGTGCTTCACATATGTCTTTATCTTGTGGCATTTTTCTTGCATGTGGGGCTTCTATAGGGGCACTGGCACAATGGTTAGTGTAGGCCATTGATCAGCAAAAGGAAGGTTTTAATATATTAAGGACTGGTTGGAAAAATTATTTTTTGGATACATATATGTGCAAGTTTTGCAATGATGCTTTCTACTATAGTCAGATCAGGCGTGCTCCAAATTTCTACTTTTACAGGCCTTTATTTCACATCTTTTATTCCTGGTGCTACTATGAGTATCTCTTATGTAAATATTTTAGCCATGGCCCCATTGGTCATACTGTCAAGTTCACTACTACTGCCAATGTTTCCTATATTATCTCAACTTTCAAATATAAGTCTCTGGTTGATATTAAATGAATTCTTAAAATGGCCATTTCTCCAGTGGTGGTAGCTAGAAGATCGTGTGACAATGTGGGCACTCCAAGTACATCCTCAAGTTCGAATTTAATAAAATCTAAGCCTACGTGGATTCATGAGAATGACTTGGGTAACATTGCGGCTTCCAAATGTGAATGGTTTGAAAAGGCACTTCTAAAAAAAGGACTTGAACAGTCCCATGCCTCTTGGTCGCAAAACCACATTGCAGGCCCCAGGGATACACCTAGAAAAGTGTGACCATGTCTGAACATGACTATCTAACCTCCAATAAGTTGCAATTTCACCTGGGACACATGATTGTACTCTAGAGCCTTAGGGAAGTAGCCGGAGTGAGAAACCTCTATTGTAATGCAACCTGGTGACCTGTTTTTCTCTCAGATTATATGATTAGCATCGTGTGGTCGCATAATGAAATTGTCAGCCTCAACAAAAGACTAGAACTATGACCTAAACTAAAATGCGACCAAGTGATTTATCTAAGTCACATCCTTCTTTGGTGACCTCTCCACGAGCCAAAAGATTGCACTTGAGCCCCTCATACCCTTAATCAAGATCGTTGACCATCGTTTTGCTGGAGAGTAAGGGATATCACTTGGATTGATGGTGATGTTGCAGTCTTAGATGCAATCAAAGGTCGCATATTTATTAGGGTCACATTTCTCTCTAAATGTCACAATTGCGACTTTGCAACCTTCCAGAAATTAAAATCCCTAAGTCTCACCAATGCCATAATGTAATTTGCGATTCACTCTACCCCTTAAAAGTGTGACTTCCCTTACTGACGAGGCTAGTAGGAAGTTTCCATTAAAAGGCACTATTTTCGACTTCTAAAATCATCTTGAATGGTAGGGGAGTCCACAAGAACAATGCATTTATGAACTACAAGGATCTTTGCCATATTTTTTTCATTGATAATATCACAACCCTAGTGAACTTAGATGTGATTTCAAGGAGCAGAATGAATGATGCAGTTAGGAAAATCCCGAGAGTAAAATATGTCATCAGTTTTTTTAAACAACCCATGACAAGTTGTTTCTAGTTGGGCACAGTTGGCACCCTACACATTGAGAGTTAGTCAAAGAAGGTGTATGCAAGGAGGATTTGGTTGTCTTTTGGGATCTTCTGTTATGATCACATACTGTAATATGAGTTGTGAAATCCCCTCAAATTAGGGATCAAGATCATCCTATGTGGACTGCAAATCACAACAACACTGTGGCGTAGAAAAGGACTATACAGGAGTCCAAGTTGATGGCTTACTTCTGGTTAATTTGTCATGTTCCTGGAATTATTCTTCATCTTCATATGATAGTGTTACTTTTTTGCAGGTTGGAATGCTTATTTGCATGGATAAAGCTAGGATTTCTTGTAAGAAGTCTCGTAGTCAGGGTTTTAACAACTAGGCAAGTGAATCCACTCAGCTGCCTGAAACACTATGTCAACTATAAGGGCAGGAACAGTGGCTGGGAAATCAACATTCAACATGGAAAATGGATCACAACCCTATTTAGCAGCTCATCATAATTTCACAACAAAATCAGGGGTTCCAACAACCCTACCCATTCTCCTCACATTTTCTACTCTATCAATATGTAAATGTTCTCATCATGCTATCAATAGTTATGTTAAGATCAATTGAGCAGGTTCGAAGAGTCATGAGGGTAGGTCAAGGGTCACAGTACGTGAATAGTCACCTCATCTCTATAAAATTTCCCTCATGCCTCATTGTCAAGGGGACTTTAGCAGTTGAGTTGAGGCGAGGATGATATAATTGATTTGTGCTTGAGAGCCAAAGGCACTCAGCTCTTAGCAACTAGTAGAGTGAGATGTAGTGAGCCTAGGTTTTTGCATTAAGCAATGATATGAGAAGCCCATGTCCCACTGTTGGGTTTTTACCAATTGCAAGATATGTAGTTGAAGTTGCATTAGTATTAATAAGATGTTCTTCATGTTTGGCACTGACTGCCATGCTTACTCATGGTGGTTGTATTGGTTGTCTGATATTTTCACTCTATTTGTATGTGTTCTTTCACATACGCAATAGGTTATGGACTGATTCATAGTTTTTACATGTATGTTTTTCTTTTGAATCCGTGTTTACTTATTTCTCGCCATGTCGGTGATCTATTATGAACTGGTTTGTAATTAACTTGTAGCATGTTCTTGTTCATGTATGTTTGATTGGGTTTTGGCTCATGTATGTTTGATTGGGTTTTGGCTCATTGATCCCTCTCATGGCATACCCCTTCTTATTTTTGTTGAGACTTGTTTGTACTCATTTATGTAGTTTTTCAATCTTGGGATGATTTTGTTTCACTGTCTAGGCATTTCATTCTAGTCCCTACTCTGACACCTTCTCATTTGACAGCCAAAAGAGGAAACATTCTTTGTGGTAGTCGGACCCACGTACCAGATGGGGCTTCTATCCCAAATGGTGTGAGGTCTAATTGGTACTTCACATCGGGGAGACCCCCTAATCGTTGGTGGTACATTCCAGCCCGTCAACACTTCCTTAGAGAAAAATATGTGGCTTTTGAGAAATACAAATCCTTTAAGGGTTTAGTTGAAATGAAACTGATCTAAAAATAAAATGCCCAACAATTGATAGAGAAGGTGAGTTAACTTTAGATGAATTCAATATATTTTGCGAACATCATGGAATTAGAAGACAATTAACTAATGCAATAAATCCACAACAGAATGGAGTAGTTGAAAGAAAAAATTGAATAGTACAAGAAATGGCCAGAAGCATGCTCTCTGAAGCTCATTTACTAGATATATTATGGGGAGAAGAATTTTACAAAACATTTTATATGTTGAACACAGCGCAAATACGGGTAAACAATACTAAAACACCTTATGAATTATGGAAAGATAGACCAGTCACTATCAAACACTTCAAAGTGTTTGGAGGAAAATACTATATTAAAATAAATGAAGGCAATTTAGGGAAATTTGATTCCATGATGAAGGAATTTTTCCTAGATATCCATATAGAAGCAAGGATATATATGTTTAAAAAAGAACATGAAGGGTGTTATCTGGACAAATCTTGTTCTACAGACAGAACATATCTCCCTAGGCTTGGAAACCAAGCCTAGTAACAATCAAGTAAATAAATGAAAGCATTCCCTAATTTATAATTGAATCACAGATATAAAGAAAATCGAAAATATGTGCCTTCTTGCGAAATACTCATTGATGACCCTTGTTTCCATCCTTTGTAGCTTTCAACCTTTGTCCCTTGATGCTTCAAGAGAAAAACTTGAAAGGACAGAACCAAACAAGAGATCAAAGCATAAAATATATCAAATATTAAATCATAAACTATGTAAGAGATCAAGGAACCTTACAATAAACATTGAAATAGATGCACATGGGAGGAAACAAGTATTTATATTAATGATGAAGAGTAAGAGATTTAAAACCATGTTCCTTGATGTTGGAGTCTCCACTCAAAGATATCAATCCTCCTTCACACAACAAACCTTCAATATCAATCTGAAATGGGCAATATAAGGGCATGGTTGCTCAAAACGTAAACCCATTCTCCATTGAGTAGCACTTTATTTATAGGAGAGAAGAGGGTGGTTGGAGATCCATATCTCATGGGATGAGATCCACATAAGTAGGAGTAGGTTCCATGATAGGTGGGTTTAGTTCCATGAATCCTGTGATGAGGTTCAAATAGGTAGGAGCTTGAGTCTAGGTGGTTGAGGATAAGATTCCTCAAGAAGGCTTCTAGAATTTACTTTTAATTTTCACCCAGTTAGAAAGGTTGTTGGACTTTTAGTTGAGAACAGTGCGACACCCTACACAAGTGACAATGACTGCATCTGTGATTTAGTTGTTTGTTGCTAGCAAAAGTGTGACACTACTTGAAATTAGGGTCTTAAAGCAATGTAATATAGGATTCTTGTACTTCTCCAAATGGTTTTTGCTTCATATTTTTAAGGGATTGTTGAGAAGGGTTTGTCGGATAGCGAGACATCTAGTTTTAAGGTCTTTTTTCTCAGTGTGACAAAATGATGTGTAACAGATTGCCCCCCAAAGCGCAAATTCAAAGAATATGTATGAGGCCTAAAGTGATTTATTATGTGAAATTTAAATTAGAGATAGATGGTTAGAGACTTGAAAATAAACATCAAGGGTTATAGTACATATAAATATGAAATCAACTCTAAGTTAGGCATTCCCATACTCAATATAGCATATCAATTCTAGGCCTAAGTATGGAAATTTGTAAAGATCCGTTTGAAAAAATCAAAGTCATGGCCACCAGACATACATCATGGATCCATGCTCGAATAGATTCAATATGAACATAGCCATGTCATACAATGTGAATATGTACATCAGTCATGAAAACTCCACACAACCTAGATGGATGAAAATTGATCCAGGGTCTTTGTCCCTACTGCTCAATAGTACGAGTCTAACCATGTGAATAAATGTGTCGAAGTCAAACATGGAAGACACTATATGCTTACTATTCAATGATTATAATGATTAACATATGCGAGAGAAACCACCAATGTCAATGGATCTCAAGGTACATTAGTACAATCTATGAAGTGTGAATGAATGATCTGTAGTCAAACACTCATAAAATATTTTGATCAAAGGCCAGTGATGTGAACCTATCATTGAAAGTGAGGATACTTTCCATTGATCCATGCAATGTCCAAGGCACTAAAGGGAGTTTCTAAGTCAACTTCCTAGATAATTTTTAAATTCAATAGGAAGTGACCCATCGCAAGAGTGCCTTAATGTATCCACCATCAATTACATGAAACAATTATCAATATTTTGAGTAAGACAAAAGAATTAATTTAGGACTGACTTAGGGATGATCAACATGAAAGAGGGCTATAAGTACTACAAAATATTTTAATTGAGGTTGAACTTCTCGTGAAAATTTTTGTGACACTATACAGAGTTGGCAGCACTAACTCAATATGGGATCAAAAACTAGTATTAATACTTTCAAGGAGTCGTGATCAACAAATAGGTAAGTGAACTTCCCAACCTAATCAGACACGAAAGTGAAGGAGTGTCATGTTCAAGAACAATTCACTACCAAATACAAACTATTTTTTCCCAATTTTCCCACCATTTCTAGCGAGTACCTCTTTATTTTTACACAAGCTTGAGGAGGATAACATATTCTTGTAGTATAAGATCATCCTTCCAATAAGTCCTTCGAAGTATTTTTAACAAACCTTGGGAAGGAGCGTTTTGGTCTCAACATGATTGACGAGTCCTAAACTGATTATATTTTATGACTCCAGTGAAGGGGTAACTCGACTTATTTTTCACACTTAGAGAGTTTCTAAAATAAATGAAAAGGAAACTCCATAAGATTCTTTTTTTTGAAAATTTAGTTTCCCCAAGTCTGAAAAAAGTGTAAAATAATACAAGGGAGAACTCTTTTGACCATGGTTGGTCAAAGTATACATTTTTCATAAATAGTCTACGTAGTCCATAAAAGGGGTAAACTTATGCCAGGTAGACGTTTATTCATGTACTTTTACAATCATGAAAGAAACAAGTGTACTTGGAAATCTTTTCATATTTAGAGAGTTGGAAAAGGGCTTAAAGGTAACTCCAGGCGGTTCCTTTTTTATTCAAATTTAACGAGCCCAAAAACATGATAAAATTATACTTAGTAACTTATTCTCATATATTTACGAGCACGAGAAGGAACAGATACTAAGCTCGAGATATGTTTCATTTTTACACAAGTTTGAAAAAAGAAAAAAAAATGTCCTTGATATAGGTTCCATTTTTAAACAAGCTTGAAATAGAGAAAAAATGTGCTTGAGATAGGCTTCATTTTTACACAAGCTTGAAATAGGGAAAAACTATGCTTGAGATACCTTTCATTTTTACGTAAGCTTGAAATAGAGAAAAATTGTGCTTGAGATAGGTTTCATTTTTAAACAAGTTTGAAATAGAGAAAAACTATGCTTGAGATAGGTTCCATGCTCCCATCATAACCTACAGGCCAGGGCATGCCCCCCAAGCATAACATGTAGAGGAAGATTCCCCCCCAAGCTTCGTTTAATCTTCCTAAGTAAACTACTGGTTACTAATAGGCAGATGAAATGAAGGTTCATTAACGAGATCAGATGAAAGACTTGACTTGACATTTAGGAGATATAGTCAAAGACTCAAATCAATTAGAGGGGGTTTTGTTTCATTTTTTAATGAGCTTGACACAAGAAAAATTATTCTCATTGTACCTTGTTTCATTTTTTAACGAGCTTGACACAAGAAAATGAACTATGCTCATAATGGCCTGATTCATTTTTAACGACCTTGACACAAGAAAAGGAACTATACTCATTTAACTTTGTCATGGATTCCAAGAGGACAATGCTTTGGAAGGAATACATTCCAAGGAACACACCTCGATCATGGCTTCCAAGAGGTATACATCAGAAGGAAAAACAATTCCCTGGAAGGAATACATGTCAAGGAACTCAATAAGGGTAGGAAGGTCAAGCTCCAATGTACCCATTGAAGGGTTTATCATGTCACTTACCAGATCTAAGTCAAAATAAATCAAACATACAATGGGATGCTCATTTTCATTAGTAAGTAAGGGCATGGGACAAGTTGCCACATAATCAACTTGTGGTGGGGTGGATACCACTTTCTTATAAGGAGCATTCAGGGAGGTTGGATGTTTCGCAGTCATATCAAGGGAACCAAACAAAATTTGGTCAATAGTCACATTGTTTCCATAATGAGGGAAAGACATCACATGAAAGAGTGTGGACATGGTAACTTTCATTGCATAGACCTATCCTTTCCCAAGGCGAAAATTGAAATCCAAGAGGCCTTGGACTACCATGACATCAATATAGAAAATTTTTCCTTCCAAGGTAATGGGAAGTTAAGGAAGGATCCCTAAAGGTTCACTGAATCTTATGTTAAAATCCAATATATTCTCAGTGACAGACACAAGTTAAGGGGAACCCAAAGCTCTCCAAGTGGTTCAGAATAAAATGCTAATGTAAGCACCTTCATCTACAATAGTGTGATACACGTCCTTATCACAAGCCTTCACAATGATTTGGAAATAGATGTAAGAATGGAGATGAGGTTTTGTCGATTTATTCCAATCAAGTGAAATGACCTCAGTAGTTGGAGAGGGTTCCGTGGAAACAAGTAAAATTCCCCCTTGTGTCGTGGAATCAAAAGTAAAAAGAATAAAATGAGTGGTATTAACTACACTCTCTAAGGGGAGAGTGGGATCAACCACATATGGAATCAAGTTAAACACTTCATCAATCAATGGTTCATCAACCTAATTGGTATGGGTTTCACCCTCCAAGGGAAGAGTGGGATTGACCAAACTTTGAATGGGATCAATCACTTTGTTAACTAATAGTAGGCTGGGGAAAACTTACAGTAACCAATTGGAAGTTGTTCTTGAGAAACAGTAAGATGTTCCAATAATTTAGAGGCTTTTTCCATATAAGGGAAAAGGTGATTTTGATGACTCCCCTCGCATAATCTACAAGGAAACCTAGATCTACCCTTTTTCCCAAGAGCCTTATAATCACTAGTTGAAGGACCAATAGTAAGTTGATGAGAATATTTGGACCACACTTATAAGACTCTAGGTATACTAGGAAAATCCTTAAGAAGGTGGGCACCCTTACAAAGCTTGCAAAGGTATTTAGGCTTGTGATGAGTGTTGGAGGGTTCCTCAAAATTATCAACACTTACAACAATGGTTGGTTAGTGAGCCCCTTTCTTATCTTGATTTTTCTTCTTCTTCCTTTTCTTCTTCCTCGTATCCTCCTAGTTACTAGCTTTAATAATTTCACCTGGCTAAGAAGAAGAAAGGGTACAAGACATGATGGGCGAAGAAGGTAAAGGGTCAACAAGAGGTTGTTGTTGTTGAGGTGAAGTACTCGATTGAGGTGAAGCAAATTGGGTATTTGGGACCAATGAGGTTGAAAACAACCATACTGGTAAACCTATCATGAATATAGGAAGAGACAATATGGCCATGTAAGGAGGACCAATATTTAAAAAGCAGGGAAAAGGACTAGGATCCCCGTTAAAAAGGGTTCCTTGATTGGTAAATTCCATAATAGTTTCCATAGTGAATTCCAATTAGGAAATTTTAACAATGTATGATAGTTAAATCCACAATTTTAATAAATCAAATAGATAGTGGCAGTAAAATAAAAAAGTTTACTAGATATCAAAGGTTTACCAAGCTTATGTGAATTGTTATATACTATTAGGTACGTGTAGGCAGTCTCCCCTAATGTTGTGTTCGGTGTATCACATACAACAAGGAATCTGACTCAGTTACTTATGGATGGTTTGCAACCTTGAGGGATCTTCAAATATACTTGAGGGTACGTGGCAGCTCAGTCCATGTTAGTGTTGTCTAATGCGTCCTATACGATGGGAAACAGTCTAATATACTCATCATACATGGAATATCGACCACCCACAAAATGTAAAGAAGACAATTATCGATAGCTCCTATGTTTATAGATGCCATAACACATCTTATAACCTAGATCCACTAAATGTAATGTGATTAATTAATTCCTTTGTATGTTTTAATTGATTTTATTGTTTTTATTTTTATTAGAGTAGTCAAATATGTATGATAACAAACCAGTGTGATAACTCAATTTCAACTGATGCAACCAAGATGAAATGTAACCTTTCACTTTGATGAATCATATCTACATTAAGGAATGAGAAGTTTCAAGAAAAGAATCAAGTGCAACATTCAAAGCAAGAAACATGAACCATTTTTTAAATGAAAATCAAAGAAAATGCAGAATACATGATTTTTTGAAAAATGCAAGTTACTTTACTTCAAATCCAATCTGAAAAATGCTTCACCAATGAACAACAATACAATATTTTCATTTTTAAAAAGAAAATATTCAATGGAAAGGAATAAGAATTTTCCAAAAACACTCCAATAAACAACAATTCAAGCTAAGGTTGTCTTATCTCAAGTGAACAAATACCCAAAAAGTATTCGCAAACAAAAAAATGTAGACCTAGAGGGCAAAAACCTAGTTATTTCTAAAGTTATCACACTTACACAGTTGACACCAGTGCGGTGTCACTTTGTCTATATAGGTAAAGTGTGCAAGTGTTGCTCTATTACTAAAATCACAGTGCGACAGGCAGACGTGCAAAGAAAAAACCAAAAACTCTTCAATGGCCTTAAAAAATTGGATTCTAAGGATCATAACAAAATATTTGAAATGTTGGAAGGCCACAGTGTAAAAAGGAAGCCACTTAAGAACCTAATCAATCCCAAGTGGAGTTTCCAAAATTTGGACAAATCTCATTTTGTGTACATAACATATCTCCCTATGCTTGGAAACAAAGACTAGTGACAATCAAACAAATAAATGAAAGTACTCCCTAATTTATAATTGAATCACATATATGAAGAAAATGGAAAAGCTCATACATTCTTGTGAAATACTCATTGATGATCCTCATTTTCCTTTGTAGCTTTCAACCTTTCTCCCTTTATGCTTCAAGAGAAAAACATGAAAGGATAGAGCCAAACAAGAGATCAAAGAATAAAATATATCAAATATTCGATCATAAACTATGTAAGAGATCAAGAAACCTTACTATAAACATTGAAACAGATGCATATGGGAAGAAACAAGTAATTGTATTAATGATAAAGAGCATGATATTAACAACCATGTGCCTTGATGTTGGAGCCTCCACTCAAAGATATCAATCCTCCTTCACACAACAAGCCTTTAATCTAAATATCAAATGGGCAGCATAAGGGAATGGGTGATCAAAAATTAAACCCCTTCTTCATTGAGTGGCACTTTATTTATAGGAGAGAAGAGGGAGGTTGGATATCAATATCTCATGGGATGAGATCCACATAAGGAGGAGTAGGCTCCACGATAGGTGGCTTTGGTTGCATGAATCTTATGATGAGGTCCAAATAGGTAGGATATCGAGTGTAGGTTGTTGAGGATAAGGTTCCTCAACAATGCTTCTATAATTTACTTTTAATTTTCACCTAGTTAGAAAGGTTGTTGTACTTTTTAATGGAGAACAGTGTGACACCTTATGCAAGTGACAATGACGAGATCTGCGATTGTGCAATTTGTTGCTAGGAAAACTGTGACACTACTTGAAATTATGGTTTAAAAGCAATGTAATTGAGGATTCTTGTACTTCTCCAAATGGTTTTTGTTTTATCTTTTTAGGGCATTATTGAGAACGGTTTGTCGGATAGCGAGAGATCTGGTTTTAAGGTCTTTTGCATCAATATGACAAAATAATGTGTAACAAAAGGTTGTTGAATGCATTGACGTAATAATAAATGAAGCATTTCCTAGAACCTAGACATAACCAATTATCTACCAAGAAGCACAAGAAGAAGAAAATCATAATGAAGAACAAGAGAAGAAGATGAGCCACTACATCCAAAAACCCCATCTAGGTGTGCCCAAAATAATAATCTAGATAGCCAAATTCTTGGAGATAAGGAATTAGGAGTTCAAACTAGAAGGAAGCTTGTCAGCACAACAAGCCATTTTAACTTAGCTCTACTATCCCTAACGGAACCTCAAAACTATTCTAAGTATGGTCAAGATAAACATTATATTAAGGCCATGAATGAAGAATTAGATCAGATTGAGAAGAATGAGACATGGGAGTATGTTCCAAGACCTAAGGACAAAAATGTGATTGGAACCAAGTGGGTCTACAAAAATAAGTTGAATGAAGATGGAAAAGTAGTAAGGAACAAAGAAAGACTTGTATGTAAAGGATATGCATAAGTCAAAGGTGTGGAATTCAAAGAAACATTTTCTCTAGTAGCCAAACTTGAAACAATAAGGATGTTCTTGGCCTTTGCGATCTTTAAGGGGTTTAAATTTTATCAAATGGATGTAAAATCAATATTTTTGAATGAATAACTAGAAGAAGAAGTATATGTTGAGAAAATAGAAGGAATTCATCTATCATAAGACAAGGATTATATGTGCAAGTTGAAGAAATCTATGTATGGTTTAAAACATGCGCCTAGGGCCTAGTACTCTAGATTGGGTAAATATATTCAATAGTAAGGCTTCAAGGGAGGGGACATAGATAGTAACCTTTACATCAAAACTAAAAAATATAACGTCATAATCATTGTTGTTTATGTGGATGACATAATTTTTGGAAGTGATGATGACTCTATGATCAAAAAATTTGTAACTAACATGAAGAATGAGTTTGAGATGTGTATGCTAGAGGAATTGTCTTTCTTTCTTGATTTGCAGGTTCATCAATGAGAAAAAGGGATATTTATCTCTTAGACCAAGTACCTCATAGAAATTTTAAAGAAGTTTGGTATGGAAAGTTGTGCACCCATGAGCACCCCCATGACAATAGGATACAATCTTAGCAAGGATGATGAGTATCCATAAGTAAATGAGACCATGTACAGGTCCATGATTAACATCCTTCTTTACTTAACAACATCAAGGTTGGATATCATGTAAGAAGTAGCTATGGTGGGTGGATTTTAGTCAAGCCCAAAAGAAACTCATTTGAATGTAGTCAAGAGGATATTTATATATCTACAAGGCACCATAAATTATGGCTTATGGCATCCAAGAGATACATATCTTACTCTCAAATCTTATACAGATGTGGATTGGTCTGGAAGTGTTGATGATAAGAAGAGCACCAATGGGGGGGCTTCATTTTCAGTAGTTTTCTGGTCTCCTAGCTCAGCAGAAACAAAACTCCATTTATCTATCCATAGTTGAGGCATATATATTATAGTAGCATCATTTTTTACATAAGTCTTATGGATGAAGAAGAATATCAAGAATCTTCAAGAATATGGTGATCATCATGTGCCCATAATGTGTGACAACACTAGTGCTATTAATATCTCTAAAAACCTTGTCAAGCATTCTAAAACATAGAACATTCTTATCAAATACCATTTTCCTTGAGAACAAGTTTTTGATCATACTACTAGATTGGAATACATTCCAACAAAAGAAAAAATTGCAGCCATATTTACCAAACTTCTACACAAAGAAATTTATTAATATCTTAGACAAAATATGGGTGTAACTTCTTCCTCAAAAGGGGGAGAAATTTGTTGATTTCAACTAAGAAGTAGGGGGAGTTTAAGGAAAGAGTATGCATAAGCTTAGTGGGGGGTATATGTCCTTTATCATTAATGTCAAAGAGGGAGAATATGTAGACATCGAGAGAAGAAAAATCAGTAAGTAAATAGAGGAATTCGAGTCAACAAGTAGAAATGGGAGTCTATCCCAATGTCATCATTGAATAGCACATGTCTAGTGGTGTTGTAATCAATGCCAAATGAGGAGATAGTTGTGCATATGTTGTCATTGATGCCAAATGTAGTTTCATTAATTTCAAAGGCAAACATAATTGCATGGGAAGAATAAGGAGAAAACTTGGAACAACCATCTACTAAAGCTTGTATTAGAAGAAGGATATAATTATTTATACACTCTACCCAAAGAAAATGAATAAATTGAGCCAAGATCACAATGTAACTTAAGCATGAGCGTGAAAATTGATATGCAAGTTGTAACCCTATACCAAAATTCCCTGCATACGAATTCTAAAAACAAAAAATAAAAAATGGTGAGAAAATAAAACATAAAATAGATATACACAGAGATTTTCCCTTGGATCCCAAAACCGGGACTACCAAATTGAGTTTTAGTTGTTTTCATTTCAACGTTACAATACATATATATACATGCTGAAGAATTCATAAACCCCAATCCATTAACCCTGGATTAGAACATAATCATAGTTCCCTTGACTGAATCTACAAAATACCATGGGAAGAAAACCATCATGCCCAAAACCATGTGCAAAACCATAGGTAGGACCGCCCAACTGATATACGATCCAAAAAAAAATTCCTCAGGGCGTTGCACTGGACCCCATGCAAGGAAGCTATCGTCCCCCTACTACGCTCGGCACAACGAACAGGGGTGGCTATTGCCCCCCACGTGTGCGACTAGACATGGACATAATATAACACACACCCAACATTCACCCACTTGTTGTTTTCTCATCCACATAGGGGGTCACAGGAGAGCTTAGTCATTGGTCCAACCCTGCAATGCCCATTGTTTCTCTACACCAAGAAAGCTTATTAGTGCTCATAGACTTTGTCAATGCATCTACAACATTCGTTAAAGTGTACATCTTTACCAACAACACTTTTTTGTCCTCAATCATATCCCTCACAAAGTGATACTGAACATCAATGTACTTTGTATTTGAATGATAAGCAGGGTTCTTTGCCAAGAAAATTGTACTTTGGTTGTCACAATGTATCCTTATAGCTTGCTGTACAAACCCCATACTTGAAAACAATCTCTGCAACCAAACTACTTGCTTGCATGAGTGGCTACAATGTATTCTACCTCTGTAGTTGAAAGTGTCACTACAAAATGTCTCTTGCTCATCCAACTGACTGCACCTCCAAATAGGTTAAATACATACCCACTTGTAGATCTTCTCTTATCTAGATCTCCATCCCAATCTGCTTCAACAAAGCCATGAATGTCCAAAAATTTGTCCAATCTTGGTCTTCCTTGGTAACACAGATCATAATCACTAGTGTCACACAAATACTTGAAAACCCATTTCATTGTTGTCCAATGCTCCTTCCCTATTTTTGACATAAACCTGCTCAATACTCCCACTGCATGTGCAATGTATCGTCTAGTACATACTATTGCATAGATCAAGCTACCGACTACACTCACATATGGAACACGGGACATGTTGTCTTCCCCTTCTTGTGTCTTGGGACACTATTCAGTAGGTAACTTTACATCTATAGGAATAGGAACCTTCACCGGTTTACTAACCTGCATATTAAACTTCTGCAGTATTGTCTCAACATACTTCCTCTGGTTTAACTAGAGCTTCGTCTTTGCCCGATCTCGTTTAATTTTCATGCCCAAAATATAGTTTTCAACACCAAGATTGTTCATGTCAAATTTGGAGGACAATTGTGTCTTTAAATCCTGTATAATTTATTTTTTATTTCCAATTAGCAACATATCATCCACATACAAGACCAAATAAATAACACGGTCACCAATTAATTTAAAATATACACATTGATACGCTTTGCTTTTGGTGAAGCCAAGTCCCTGTATATATGTATCAAATTTCTGATACCACATCCTTAGTGACTTTTTTAACCCATATAGAGACTTTTTTAACCTGACACTAGTTCTTTCTTTCCCTTCACTGCAAAGCCTTCAGGTTTCTTCATGTATATCTCTTGTTCCAGATCCTCGTGAAGAAATTTTGTCTTCACATACATCTATTCTACCTCAAAATCAAAAGCAACAGAAACAAATAAAAGTAATCTAATATAAGCAACCTTGGAAACAAGAGAAAAAATATCACCAAAAGCAATACCTGGCACCTGGGAATAACCTTTTTCTACCAACCAATATTTATATTTCTCCACCTTTCCTTCTACATTCATCTTCTTCTTAAACACTCATTTTCTTCCAATGGGTTTCCTTTTAGCCGGCAACTCCACCAGATCCTAAACCTCATTTTTGTACAAAGATGCCATTTCATCAACCATGGCCTCTTTCCAGAGTTTTCCATCCTCTAAATCTATTGCCTCCCTGAAAATTCTGGGATCAGCATCATTAATAGATAAAGAAAATTTTGAACAGAAAGCATATTTACTATACCTTTATGGCTACCTTCTTTCTCGAAATTGATCTTCTCATAGCTGGAGTTTGTGGCTATTCATATTCTAATTCATGTTCTATTGTAGATTATGATTCTTCCTCCTTTAGCTCAAACTCTATCTTCTCGGGTTCCTTTGGTAGTACATCATGTTTAATAACATATTTCACCTCTCTAAACACCACATCTCGGTTGTACACAACCTTCCGTGTTTATGGGTTCCAAAGATTCTAACCTTTTAAACCATCCTTATACCCAATAAAGATGCACCTTTCATATTTACTATCCAACTTGATTCTTTTCTCCTTTAGAACATGTAGATATGCATCACAACCAAATATCGTTAGATGTGAAAGAGAGGGTTTCTTACCAGTCCATATCTCATGTGGATTATTATCCTCAGACGCTGATGAAGGTTATCTATTAAGCAGGTAACATGCAATCTCCACCGCCTCTGCCCAGAATTCCTATCCTAACCCGACACCATTGAGCATGCTTCTTACCTTTTCCATCAACATCCTGTTCATTCTTTCTGCAACTCAGTTTTGTTGAGGTATGTATGGAGTAGTATTCTGTCATGTTATGCCACACTTCTTACAGAACTCTTCAAATTCCTTGTTGCAGAACTCTCCACCATTATCTGTCCTCAACACCTTTATCTTTTTGTTTATCTGGTTTTTCACTAGAGCCTTAAATTCATTAAACCTATCAAAGACTTCAGATTTCTTCCCGAGGAAATATATCCATGTATTCCTTGAGAAGTCATTTGTAAATGATACATAGTACATAGACTTACCTAGTGATGGAACCAACACAGGTCCAAACACATAATTGTGGACAAGCTCTAATATCCCTTTCGCCCTCTTAGGACCAGAGGGGAAACTCACCTGATTCTGCTTCCCATATACACAATGTTCACAAAAATCGAAATCGAGGAACAATTAGACATACCTTCTACCATACCATTACCATGAAGTATCTGAAGGCCCTTCTCTCCAATATCTCCAAGCCTTTGATTCCATAACATGGTCTTTTCTCCAGAGACCACTAGATTTTCTGCATGAGAACTTTTGCTCCCATCAATAACAATACTACCCAAAAGCTTGTACATAGTTCTAACTCAAACCCCCTACATCAATACTAGTGCTTCCCAAACCATCTTGAAGGTATCTTTCTCTAACTCTATTTTTACACCTACATCATCCATCTTTCTTACAGAAATCATATTTCTAAACAATGCAGGAATATGCAAAACACCCAAAAGCATTATATTCCTTCCACCTTGCAACTTCATCTTGACTTTTCCATGTCCAACTATTCTAGCCTCCATATCATCCGCTAAGAAAACATCAGAACCATCATATTTCTCATACTCGCAGAACCACTCCCTATGGGGTGTGAAGTGAAGGGATGCACCTGAGTCAATCAACCATGCCTCATGATCTACATGCGTACTTGAAGAAGAATCCATGTACACATCCCCACCTTCATCTCAGGTACTTTTCGCCTCTACAGAAGGAGCATCATCATATAGCTTCCCTTTCTTAGGAGCTTTAGATCTATAGTCCTTTTTGAAGTCCCCTTCCTTTCCGCATTTCTAGCACACCTTTATAGGTTTTCCTAGAGATTTAGATCTCCCTCTAGATTTAGATCTCCCACTCGAGGACTTACTTTTGTTTCCATTCTGGGATTTTCTTCATACAGATAAGGCGTATCCATTCTGTCTCTCCATATTTTTGCGTCTCATCTCCTCCAACAGCAAGGATGGGGCTATTTCATCAAACTTCAAGGTAGTTGTATTGCTACCTATTGCAAAAACCAAACTATCCCACGAATTTGGTAGATAGCACAATAAACTGATGCCTTATCTTCATCTGAAATTTTAGTATCAATAGATAAAAATTGGCTTACCACAATATTAAAGGCATTCATATGCTTTGTCACCAAGTCTCCATCCTTCATCCTCAGGTTATACAACTTTTTCTTTAGGAATAATTTGTTCACCAAAGACTTAGATTAGTACAAATTCCCTAACTTGGCCCACAAATCCTTCATTATAGCTTCCCATGATACATTTAAAAATACTAAATCTGAGATACACAACCATATTGTTCTCTTTGCCTTCTGATCCAACTTCGCCCAGTCTTTTGCTAACATTGTTGTTGGTTTAGTAAACCGAATCTACAACGATCCACTAATCTTTATCCACCCGCAGATCCTCCATCTTGAGCATCCACAACTCAAAACTATGACCATTAAATTTCTTGATCTCTATCTTTCCATTGCTCACCATCTTCTTTCACCGCAAGAATCGATCCTACAGATCTCCCACTGAACATGGTCTACCACAGGCCCGAGAAAAAACCCTCAACAGCAAAGGCATCCCCTTGAATCTAAAACAACTCTAATACCAAATGTAGGTTTTAACCCTACACATAAATTACTTGCATACAAATTCTAAAAACAGAAAATAAACAATGGCAAGAAAATAAAACATAAAACAGATATAAATAGAGATTTTCCCCTGGATCCTAAAACCGAGACTACCATATTGATTTTTCATTATTTTCCTTTCAATTTTACAATACATATATATACATGCCGAAAAATTCATAAACACCAATCCATTAACCCTGTATTATAACATAATCATAGTTCCTTTGACCATATCTACAAAATATCATGGGCACAAAACCATCATGCCCAAAACCATGTGCAAAACCATAGGTACATCCACCCACCTAATATAGGATCCAAAAAAAATTCTCGGGGTGTTGCCCCAGACCCTGTGCAGGGGGCCTACCACCCCCATGAGATCCCCTGACAGGGGGGGCTGTGCTTGGCGCAATGAATAAGGGGGACTTCCACCCCCCCCCCCCCCCACATGTGCAACTAGTCATGGACAGAATATAACACACACCCAACACGATCTATGGAATGTGTAATATAACGACGGAGAAACAAGTGTATAACCCCCCCGCCTCCCACAATACTCACAGGTAATATAATATCTCTCATTAAATATCAATGACTAATATCTATTGTGGGCCACCCTACCCCAAAACCCAAAACCACTGAAGGGGGGGCTGAAATACCATGGGAGGATTAAAGTTGTTTTGTCTCAACTTGGCCACATGATGTAACAAATGGTCCCAAAGACATACAGGTAGCCACAACAAATAGAATCAAGGTTGAAGAAACTCAAAACACTGACATGGCATGAAAACTGGAAAAACATGTGGTAGCATGAAGTGGCAGTATAGGTGGCACCAAGTGGTAAATTTATGATGTGGAAGCCAGTGGAAGTGACATGTGGTACTGACATAGAGGTGATGTGGCATGAAAAGTGGCTTAGTGATGATATGACAGAGTGATTAGATGGCACTAGGTGGAAGCGCCATGTTGTACGAAAATAAATCAATAAGACAAAAGAGTGAACCCCTTCCCCCCTTGTTAAAGTTCAAAAAGTCGGGTGGCCCTGAAGTGACGTCTTTGTCATCAGATTTTATTGGTGCATGGGATGACTTGGCATGCTCTAAAAAGGTGGTGGATATTTAATTGCATATAAGGAAAAAAGGAGGACCACCCTACCCCCCCCCCCTTGTTAAAGTTTGGATAGTCTTGGGGGCGGCGGAGGGGCTCAATAGTAAAAGATATTTGCCATCAATTTTAATTGGATTAGTTGGCGTGTTTTAGAATTTATTCATTATTTAAAACTGGTAAAATTGCATAGGTTCAGGCCTAAGCACCCTTGGGGCTTAAGCACTCAATCCCAACACTTGGCCATAAGGGATGATGATAAAGCCCCTAAGATGGATAAGCCCCAGATTTAGATTTATTGGAACATGGTCATGTTGCAAGGTTTCATGGATATAAACTTAAGCTCTCAAGGATCTAAGTTGCTATGAAAAATAAGAAACATATGAGTCATCTGAACTAGATTTATAGCAGTGAAAATGAAAATAATAATTCAATTTTTTGGATTTTGTGTTGGCCCTGCCATGAGTTTGTTAATATAGTTGAGTATAAATAAGCTAGAGAAAGCAATTTGAAGAGGTGTATTAGTTGATATGGTGGTGCTTTAATAGCATATTCAGCGATCATATTGTAGGTTTTAACCCTATACATAAATTACTTGCTTACGAATTCTAAAAACAGAAAATAAACAATGGCGACAGCATAAAACATAAAACATATATACAAAGCGATTTTCCCCTGGATCCTAAAATCGGGACTACCAGATTGATTTTTCATTATGTTCCTTTCAATGTTACAATATATATATATATATAGATAGATATATATATATATATATATATATATATATATATATATATATATATATACATGTCGAAGCATCCATAAACCCCAATCCATTAACCCTAGATTAGACCATAACTGTAGTTCCCTTGACCGGATCTACGAAATACCATGGACAGAAAACCATCATGCCCAAAACCATGTGCGAAATCCATGCACAAAACCATAGGTAGGTCTGACCACCTAATATAGGGTCCAAAAAAAAATTCCCAAGACCCTACCTCGGACCTGTGTTGGGGGAGGGGGCAATAGCCCCCCCCCCTTGTGACCCCCCGACTCAATGTGGGGTAGTCATGGAAAGAATATAACACAGCCCAACACATATGTCTACCTTGGCTGCACAAATAGTGAAAAAGGCAGAGAAGTGAAAATAAGGTCTATGTGACTTAGAGTAGAATAAAACTAAGAAATGAATTCTATGGAAGACGTGTGATCACGAAAGATACCAGAGAATATAAGTGTAGAATCAAGGAGCAATATAGGAGGACTGTAGATAAGATAGAGTTGAAGATAAATATGAGGGATTGATATGTATAAGCATAGGAGAACTTGAGGAGAGACAAATTGAATAAGAAATCAAGAAAGTTGTATAAACAAGAACACTTTTTATCTGAGTTTGAAAATGCTATGAAAAAGGATCTAACAGATAACTTAGGTTGATGCTTGCATTTCTCAAGGGATCGGTGTCTCCTTCTAGTTGGTGTCAGTAAAGCATCTTAGGTTGGTGATTGTATTTCTCAGGGGACTCGTGTCTCCTTCTGGTTGGTGCTATTAAATCAATGTAAGAATAGGTTGGTTCCTACAAGATAATGCAATAATAAAAGATGTTTCTTATATATATATATATATATATATATATATATGGTATTTTCTATGTTGTTGATATGATTGATATAATATGTGCATTGACGAGTTTTGATTGGTTAATATTTTCCATTATACTGATTCACCCTACCTCTTAGTATAATCATATTTCCAACATTATATAGCTATAACTTGAGTTAGGTTTAGAGTTTTAAACCTCTTTTGGAGACTCCATCATGTTTTTAAAAGTCTATAACAAATATCCAGTGTTATTAACCTCCAATATCCAAATTATGGTGAGCTAGCATGGTCACCACTTGAAAATGTGGGGAACATTATGGTGGCAGAAATATCTCAATGAAAATAACAACTTCTATCCTAGATATGGAAAGAATACTACAACCTTCAACCATCACAAGTCACAAAATGGTGTTTATAGCTCCAATAGTTCACTAAGAGTTGAAGACCCAAAATTTGATAGAAGTCAACACCTTCTCCTAGATGTCCAAAATTATAATCTCCCTTGGTCTACAACATTAATTGATTATTATGGTACTTATGTAGATCCATTTTGGATCAAGTAAATGGATAGGCATTTAGACACTACAAATAAACTTCTATGGACTATGTTGTAGGTTTATGATAGTGAGCTCAAAGTTATATAAATACCAATGTTTGAATATAATATATGAATTGGTCAAGGATGGATGTAAAGAACATTAGTGGGGGTGTGATTCCATCTAACGGGAAGAGAAAAATAGGATGGAAATGTAATCTTTTATAATAAAGTGTCAACCTGATATCTCATATATTTTTCATCATTTTCCTTGAATGAGTCCATCCACCTCCATTGAATTATAACACCAATCATGAATATATGTATTGGTTGGTGAGGAGCCTACCTTGTGTAGTTATTGAAGCATGGGCGACATATAATCATTATGGGGAAATATAAAAGAAATTCATTCTCCCACCCTATTGGAAATCATTCCCTCATTCTCATTCTCATGTTTATTCTATTATTTTCTCATGGCACATTCTCTTATTTTTCTCATGAGTAAAATCTAAAAATGATCAACAATTGCATTTTGAAAGAGGAATTTTCATACCTTAGGGAGATATAGAGATGTTATAGATGAGAATTGAGTTTGGGAAAGTATAAAATCTTCATCTAATGGCTATTTCTTCTCATTCATTACTTGAGAGTGAAGTTTTATTCTTCCTAGTTACTCTGAAAAATATTTCAACATATTGGACTCTTTCTACATGCATTGAGAAGTATTCAAAGGAAACACTCATTTAAAGACTATTGAGCAAACAAGGGGAAGATCTTCCTTGAGTTATGTAGTGAAGTGGATTGAGTTCCATGGGTGTTTAATGGTTGAATGAGATTTCTAGATTGTTTTGTAGTGAGTATATTAGTTGAGACATGAGAGCGATTGGATCAAGTTGAGTGAGATGTAAGCCTACAACTAGATTCCTTCACCTATGTGGGCTCATAGCATGGCATAGAGGTGGCATCTACATTGGAAGGCTATTATTGAGTGGTAAATTGCTCATATGCAGATAGTTTCTTGAACCATTCTAGGCTAAGTAAAAATGTTTTATCTTTATTTATATCCCTACAATTCATTTCCATTTTTTGCATGAAAACACAATTATTATGCATGTTGCTTGTGTGATAGTGTTTAACTAGGAACATCTAAAATTGTTGACATGAGTCCTATTATACCATGTAGGTTTATGATCTAGGTGGATATTGGTGTCCACCTGCCTATCTCACTTGGACCCCCACCATTGTTTCTTTTAGTTTCCTTAATTGTAGCACAATTTACTAATTTTGGTAGTATTTCGGGTCCTAAACTTCCAGAGTCGTTTTGAGGCCCTAAATAATGTTTTTTGGAAAACGGGTGAACACAAGAACTATTAGGGCTTTTTAGTCAAAAGTTGCAGTCCTCGAATATATATTTCTAATGAGGTATCATATGCATCAAACGAAGAATGTATGCCAAAGTTACGACCCCGGGAAGTTGATGTACCAATTTACCCCAACGGGACCCACATACTTTTGGTGCTTTATCTCCTAGGGTTAGGTTTTTGGATGTTTAGGGTTTTCCATTGTTTCTCAATAATAAGTAGGCCTTTGAACCTCATTATAACACAATTCAGAAGGCATGTAGTTTCCACATCTCTTCTCAGAGATAAGATACCATCGCTTGAGCTAGTTTATTTCCATTCTGCATGTAAACAATTTTCAGTAATTTGTTATTAATGAATTCAAGTTAAAGTTTTGATTTCGCTATATCTCTGTGTTTATGTTTATATCTATATTTCATTTTATTTCTTCATAAATATGGATTAGTGGTATCAAATAAATCTTCTCTTTCTCTATTTTTCTGTGCATGTCCCCAACAGGTCAGGGTATAAGGTGTTGGGACTTGAAATGGTTGAGCCTCTACAAGACTGTCACCGCTAACACCGATGACCTCCCATGGTAGAAGAAAAGAAATACAAGGGAGTATGAGATCCTACCAAATTGTTTCTTGAAGAAGCCCTCGAGCGAAAAAGGAACGAGATGATGAAAAAATTTTCCTGGATCCTTCAGCGGATGCCCACTGGTGACGCATCTTCATCCAACAATCACTTCAAGGGCACCGCCCCCTTCAAGGTACAAGTAAAATTTGATATCCCTATATTCGAAGGTCAAATAGATGCATATGTTGTAGATAAATGGTTGAATCTATTGGAAGGTTATTTTTCACTCCATAGTTTCTCCGATATGGAGAATATTATTTTTTCACTACTTAAGGTTTCCCCCCATGTCAAGGACTAGTGGGAAACTTATTGTGAGAAAAGGGTCGAGGAACCCTCTCTATTTACAACCGCCCCCTCTTGGAACTCTTTCTGAGATGTTTTCAAGGAACAATATTACCCCGTGGGGAGATATGAGGACAAGTACATACAATGGACCACACTATGACAATAAAGGGACCAAGATGTGCATGAGATCACAAATATTTTTCATACTTTACACACAAAGTTGGGTATCAAAGACTCTGAGCAACATCTGGTACTCAAGTACCATGGTTTTTTGCAAAAATACATTTAGGAAGAAATGGAGTTCTTGGACATCCACTCACTTGGTATAGTATACCAATATGTTGCAAATATTGATCAAAAAATTAAACAAAATAAGCATGACTTTGGATCTTTGAACCAGAAGCAGGGCAAGAGCGCTCTGAAACCACAAAACAAAGGACAAATCCAAGGTGGAGTGAACTAGGAAAACCCATCGAAGTTGCAAGCAAAGAAGGGAACCACAAATACAAACAAGGACATAGGAAACTGGTGTGAGTTCCATAAGAGCTCCACCCACAACACAAATGAGTGTCGCGCCAAGCAGTCATTGGTGGTCGAGATGAAAGCTTCAGATTCTGATCCATGTTCTAATTCTCAACCAAGATCGGACAAAGGGAACGACAAGGGGAAGCAGATTATTGAGATAAAATATAGTGCCACCGTTGCTGCCACCAAAGTCCAAAATATTGAGCCTAAAATTCCAGAGGAGGGGCAGTGTCTCTTCCACTCATAGGTATGGGTGAAGGGTTCTCCGCTATAGTTTATTGTCGACAGCGAGAGCCAAAAGAACCTCATTTCAATAGTTGGAGCCTACTAACCACACCACACCTATAGACGTACACCATCTGGTGGCCTCACCAAGGACGATATCTCTGCGTCAGCCAATAGTGGTGCCTTCCCTACAACATCAAGTCCTTCACAGATGAGGTACTATGTGATGTTTCTCCTCTTGAAGTTTGTGATGTGTTATTAGGCCAACCATACTTGTGGCAGCGTCATGTTGTGTATGATTCGAGGCCCCGCACTATTATTATTACTTTGGGAAATAAGTTATAAGGATACCGGAGGTAGCCCCACCTACCTCCATCTATTTGATCTTTGTTAACAAATGCAATAAGATCATCACCTAAACTGAGAAATTTGTTTTCTTTCTAATTCACTCTCAAAGCAAGGGGAAGATAGTGGCTACATCCATGGCCACCGGGAAGGGTTCCCCCATGCAGCAGAAGTGGGTGGATAAGGTCGTGGAAGAATGCAGGGACGTATTCTCCTCACCCACAGGGGTACCTTTGCACTGTCAGTTCTAGCATTTGATAGATCTGACTCTTCCGGAGCACCTCTAACTAATGGGCCAATATACTACTGCTCCATTATGGAAAATGAAGAAATCAAGTGACAGATCTAGGAGTTGTTGCAAAAAGGGCACAACCAACCAATTTCCTCACCTTATGGGGAGAACAATTGTACTTGTACAGAAGAAAGATGGAACTTGGAGACTTTGCATTGATTATCAGGCACTGAACAAAATCATTGTCAGGAAAATGTATCCAATCCCACAGGCCGATGACCTTCTTGACCGGCTCAAAGGGGCCAAGTATTTCAAAAAGGTCGATTTGAAGTTTGAATATTACTAGGTGCCAATAAAATCCACATATGTATGGAAGACTGTGTTCAAATCCAAGGAGGGAATTTTTGAGTGGTTGGTCATGCCTTTCAGGTTGAAAAATGTCCCTACAACTTTTATGAGGTTAATGGATGACATCTTGCAGCCCTTCACCAACTCGTTCATAGTTGTATATCTAAATGATATCCCCATCTTCAACAAGAGTTGGTAAGAGCACCTACAACACATTCAATAGGTCCTTCAAACCCTGTGGCAGCACAAACTATGTGCCAACATGGAGAAATGCACATTTGGCATGAGCTAGGTCCAATATCTAGGTTACATCATTGATGAGCAAGGTGTGCATGTGGATTTGGCTAAGATCTAAGTCATTCGGGATTGGCCAGCCTTGACCACTCTAACAGAGCTTCGCAACTTTTTGGGCCTTGCCAATTTTTATCGAAGGTTTGTGTTGGGATTCTCTCATATCACTTGGCCTCTAAGTCAAGTTACCAAGGGTGGGGAAAAATCAAAGTTATTATGGTCTGAGTCCCAACAGAAGGCATTCGTTGAGCTAACACACCACCTCTACTCTGCATATGTACTCACATGTCCATACCTACAACAACCATTTGAAATTGAGACAGATGCCTCCAACTATGTTATTGGTGTAGTTCTCACCCAATAGGGCCATCTGGTGGCCTATCACAGTGAAACACTTTCTTATACAATTTAGAAATACCCCACCTATGATAAAGAGATGTATTCCATTGTGCAAGCGTGTCAAAAATGGAAATATTACTTTCCACGGAAGGAGATAGTCATCCACACAGATCACTGACCTCTTCAGTTTATCCAAACACAAGGGAAGTTGCAGAACGATCATCATCAAAAGTGGTCTACATATCTGCAACAATTCCACTTGAACATTAAATATAAGAAGGGTAGCACCAATCATGTTGCATATTTTATTATTTGGCCCCCAGTTGCAACATTTACTACTATTCTCAACTCTTGTGGTCATGAGACCTTTGGATGGCCACAATTGTATAAAAATGATCCAAAGTTTGCCACCACATACCAAATGCTAGTGGATGGAAATCAAGTTCTGGATTTCCACCTCCATGATGCATCATTATGCTACGTGGGTCACCTTTGTGTTCCTTCAGGCAAGTGTGCCAATTTGATTTGGGAGGCACACTATAGTCGGGTCGCAAGACACTTTGGCGTGGAGAAAATTGTGGTCGTACTACAAAAGTATTTTAGTTGGCCAAAAATCTGATAGGATGTTGGAATATATATCAAATCCTGCACTTCCCATGCCATCGCCAAGCCAACCATCAAGAAGCAAGGTCTATACACTCCTCTATCTACTCCCAGCCAGCCCCGGGAATCCATATCCATAGATTATCTGTTGGGACTACGTTCTACCAAGCATGGTAATGACTGTGTATTTGTGGTCCTGAATATATTTTCTAAGATGGCTATATTGATAGCTTACAAGAAGAATATCATAGCAGAGGACACTACCAAACTCTTCTTTGAATGAGTATGGCTACATTTTGGAATCCTGCAGACCATTATATCATATTAGGATAGCAGGTTCCTGAGCACATTTTGGTTGAGCCTTTGGACATTATTGGACATTAAGCTCACCAAGTCGACTGCATTCCATCCCTAGACTGATGGCCAGACATAGGTCATCAACAAGATGATAGTGCACATACTACGCATAGGTCATTAACAAGATGATAGTGCACATACTATGCATAGGTCATCAATAAGATGATAGTGCACATACTACTCATGTACAGCTCTAAGCATCCATGAACCAAGGATGAGAGCCTTATGTGCAACACAGTTATAACAGAGCTCTCCATAGCTCAATTGGATGCAATCCTTTTCAAGTGGGTCTGGGGTTTTCAACTATTGTGTTCGCTTGATGTTGCCATGCCTCATGCAACTACACAAACAAAATCCACACATGTACATTATGAGGTTGATAAAACAACCCAATTTATTAAGCGGATCAAACAAACCTTCCAACAAGTGCATGACATCTTAGATAAGTCCAATGCCAAGTACAAACAACAACATGATCAACATTGGGGGCCACACAAGTTTCGGGTGGGTGACAAAGTTTGGTTGCAATTGCATAAATAACGTCTTACCAGAGCCCATTGGAAGCTTAGACCTCTCTGATATGGGCCTTATACCATCACCAAGGTTGCGGGAGACAATGTTTTTGACCTCAGTATTCCCCCATTCCTTGGCCTGCACCCAATATTCAATGTGGACCGCCTTCGATCATACTTTCCACCATTACTAGACACATCAGACATTGCAAAACAGCTCACACCAATAAAGCTAAATCCAAACTGCAAGGAACATGCCACAACTGATCGGATCATAAACACGCATATCGAGAACACTCGCCAACAGAAAAACACTAGCTAATTGATATAATGTAATAGTTATTAGAATCAATATAATTTCCATTTTAATAAATGAAATAGATAATCTATAAAAAAGATAAAAGTCCACCATTCAATGATATGAACTAGGTCGATGTTATGTTTGAAAACTTTAACTTTTAACCTACACATTCTATGCCATAAACCTAAATCATAACCCTATATCATGGTATAGTGTGACCCTCAAATTCTAAAGTTATGGTGTGACCCTCACATTCTAAAGTTGGAAAAATGATATATAGACATTAACTCTAGGAGATTCCCACTACGATGGGTACATTATAACTTCTCAAATTCTAACCCTAAAAAATGATGTGAAGACAATAACTATTAGAGAATGACTACGCAGGGCCATTATAACGTACTCGTAGAATATGAGAGGGATCCACATCAACCCATACCATAGGCCCGGGTTGGCGTGTCAAAATATTGAATTTGAGGCCATATTAACATGATATTAAACGTGATTATGGTGAAATGCATCACTTAAGTTGATTGGATGGCAAGTTAAAACGGCATGGCATTGCATTAAGTTGATTGGATGTCAAGTTAAAACGGCATGGCATTGCATTTTTGTTTAAAACATATATAGAGGGGTAAGGTGTGGATTGCTATGCCCTGGTTAAACTAAACTGTAATCGAACTTGGTGTGAGGACCAGGCCTGTATTGGTCGCTGCGTCCTATGGGGAACTGTGGCCAGATGTTGACAGGCTTCAGTGATTTTCTGCGATCTTGTCTTGTCCTGTAGCATACCTGCTGCATTGAAACAGTGAAGGTTGCCTGTGAGTATTGAGCCATTCATTTCCACCGCCGCCTTTATTGATGCTCTGTAAGGCAGCTCAGATGCCAGTTTCACACACAGAGTAGTGTTGTACGGAGAGTGAGTTGAGGTGTATGGATCATATTTATTTCCACATTCTGCCAAACATATAGCGTTCGGGCCATGGAGGCGATGGCGCATATGTGTCAGAGAATTTGCTTTAGTGGAAGATAAGGTCGGCGGACGGGTTCTGTGTCTGTGTTAGGCGTAGGTACTCTACTCAGTGTTTGATGCCCAAGTTCTTTCCCGGTCAAGTGCAATAATTATTTGCTTATGAATGGATTAAGTCAGGTGATTTACTTGGTTGTATTGATTCTCAAATTATAATGATGATATCATTGACTGTGGGAAGAGTTTTTTTTTTTTTTTTTCAATATGGTGAATCGGTAATTGGGAGATTTAATTTAAGGAAGATTTAGGTCAAGTTACTATAATATCAAGAGTACATCAAACAACCTGCAAACCAGATGTACTAATTTTTTATGATTTTAGTAACAATCTGCAAGACAGATATACTAATTTCTTATGATTTTGACAAGAGCCGAGATTCAAACTAAAGGAAGTTTACTCTACTCCTTGAACTGCACAATATAACAGAACAATATACTTAATATGATTTAAACTCTGACCTCGTAAATTTCACCCAACAAACCTAGCCGTCTCACTACACATCACTATATTCACCACACATCACTGTATTAAAAGAGTTTATCTCTTACTCCAAGTAAAAAATAAATAGTGGAGTGCAATTTCTAATGGATACATAGATAGCAAGGCTGTTTTTAAATCAATGTAGGTGATAAGATTCCTATCATAATTATTTTTTTTGGATTTTTTTTTCTTCCATAAATTTAAAATGGCCAAATCCTTAGTTGCGGCTAATAATAAAAATGGCAAAAAGCATAATAGCAAGCCTTGTGAATGCAAGTAATTAGAAAAGTAATTAGAAATTCAATTCACCAGAGAAACTTTAGAAAAAAAAAAGCCAAAACCCTTGGAAATAGATTCCCAGATTTAGAAAATATGACAGAAAAGTTTATCCAAGGGACGAAAAATCCATTTTAAAAAAAAAAAAAAAAAACAACCTGGCAGCATCCAGGTCCCACTCGCGCCCAATTACCAGTTTTTCTTGACACAATCTGCGGTCCGCCTCCCCTTTTCTTCATTCATGGTTCACCGTGATTTGGTTGGGAGTCAACGCTTTTAATTAGTCTGCACCAGTTTCAGGAAATGATTAAAATTGATCGGCGCTGAAGAATCACGACGAGAGAGAATGTTTTGACAGCTCCGACCCCACCTGATTGTGTTGTGGGACGTGATCGTCAAAAGTTTTTCAGAATGCAAGGCTATTAAGCCCAGATAAGGTTTTTTTTTTTTTTACAGGTGGCTCAGAATTTTTGAATATATGATGTCTTTCAGTCGCTATGATCATCTTTTCTGGGCCGCTCGCATATGATTTAGATTACATTAAATGCCTTTAATCACATGTATTGTGGCAATGTTGATATGAATGTAAACTGTAATTTTATTTGATAATATAATATTTTGTTTTTTATGCTTTAAAAAAAACCATAAAGCGGATATGATTAATAATTGAGTGCAGAGGAGCATATTTAGACTAAGGATTAAACACATCGCATGTAATCTTGTGCAATTGAAGTGTTCTAGGGGTTTTCGAGGGTGCTGAATACATATATAGTCAAAAACCTAGTTTAAATAACACAAATCAAGATTTCACCTCAAATTTTTCCACGGGATTCCGGCACCCAAAAGTCTAAAAAGTCGCACCAAAGACAACTACCTTTTTATAATGTGCTTGAAATGTGGTGATATAATGATGATGATGGTGGTTAACGTCCACTGAGACCAAATTGATCTATCGGACCTACAATTTTCTTAATTTTTACTTGTCTGGCTCCTCGTCTTTCTTGGCGAGATTGGTGTTGTAGCTTTCTTTCTTTTCTCTACGGTCTTCCAACTTCCTTTGTCTTGCATCTCCTTCATCTCTTCTGGTTCTTGGGACATTGGTGTCATAGCTTCGCGATCTATAGTCGGAGAAGTTTGGTTTAGGAGATCTGCTTTGGTATTCAAATCCTCATCACTGTTGATTTGTTGGGGCGGGCTTTCTCCTTGCTTGCTTTGAGAGTTGTTTCCTTCTTCCTTGATTTCTTGTGACTCAGAGTTTTCTCTAGAATATTCTTCTTTGATGACAGTGTAGTGTTCTTTTTGTGCTCCTTCCACCATGTAGATCTGTGGAGGTTTTTTCTAGCAAAATTTTTCTCAGAGGCTTTTGGGCAATTTTTGGCTAGATGCCCCGTCTCAAAGCACGATCGACATCTGAAGAGGACACTTTCATAACTTTTAGTTGGTTCTTTTATTAATTATGATGATATTATTTTTACTTTGTTTTAAGTGTGGTTATAGAATTTTAATTTTAAATTATTTAAAATGTGTTTTTAATATAAATTGGATTTAGTTTTTTGAAAATTTTCGGGAACATTTATTTTTATTGTTTAATGCAAGTTACTAAATTTAAATTTATAATTTTAAGATATTTTTATTAAATTTTAAATAAAATTAAAGAAAAATAATATTAAACAAATAAATTTTTTAGATTAATTAGTATAGTTATATAAATTAAGTGTTTGATAAATTTTTATAAACATTAAAATATATATTTTAAATTATCAAAATTAAAAAAAAAAAATCATATAAATAATTAAATTATAATTCTATTGTTATTATTATTAAAAAAATTGAAATAAACATATATAACATTAAAAAAAAATTAGATTCATCCCACTTTATCATAAATATTCTTAATATGTGGATAGAATTATGACTTAAGACTATATAGCGAAAAACCATGATTATATGAGTTTTTTTATTAATTAATTTATTTAAAAAAGAAAAAAAATAACTATATTTAAAATAAATTTCAATCTTTCATATATTTTTTTACTACTACTTAAAATATTTTATAAAAATTAAATTCTTACAATTCATCTATAATTATTAATAATTAAATTAAAATTTTAAAAATCATATTTTAAAATAAACACACTTATTAATTTTAATTATCACTATGATAACCAATTAAATATACACCTTTAAATTTTCAATTCTCACACTATTTATCATAGTTACCAAGTTTAATCACAGTGTTCCAAAAAAATCAAAAAATGGTTGGTAAGATAAGAAAATTGCCTTCCTCTCCGTCCGAAAAGCGGCTTCGTACCGTTCTTTTCCAAATTTTGCTCTCTTTTGTCCATTTTTGTTTCACTGAGAACGACTCCATATCCTATCTGGCTTAATCCCCACAAGGAAGCCATGTGTACGGCCATGAACGATCAACAGGAAGATTAAATCTAATGGTTCGTGGCGTTTTCAGCCACTTCCGGCCACATTTAAACGCCGTTTCCTCATCTGTTATAACACTACGCGCCTAAAATTGGATGATTTTTTATTTTAGGTTTTGGAGTTTATATATATATAAACTTTGAAATTCAATCAAATTGATTCTAATCATAAATTTAAATCATGAAAATACATAATTTAAATTCGTTAAAAATAATTAATAATTATTTATATATTTGAAAAAACATTTTAAATAATTATATCATAAGTGAATATCACCAAACTACGGGATTCTCAAATTTAAAACCAAGGTGTGTAAAATTCATAAGCGCATAAATTTAATTTTAGAATTTGAACTTTGAATATATTAACTAGAATTATGTTTATTGTGGCGAGAGGCGTATTTTAGAGTCCAGTATGACCTCAATGTGTAAGTATGTTTCGTCCTCAAAAAATAATAAAAATAAGTATGACCTCGATATGTAAGTATGTTTCGTCCTCAAAAAATAATAAAAATAATTTTAGTTATTATTGACCAATCTTAAATTATATACAACTTTTTAATCTTATTAATGGACTAAGATTAATTATCAAAATATCACTGTGTTTGAATGGATGGTAAATTATCTTGTGCTTTTAATAGTTTCTTTATCATATATGTGAATTTGAATGGATCATAAATTTACCTTTAACAAAAAGATTTACCATATTAAAATTCCAAATTAAGTAAAATTTTAAATAATTTTACTATTTACTAAAGTCAATGTCATTTCTTAAATGAAAGGGAAAAGGTTAATTCAACACGGAATAGAAAATCTTACTCCAAAATCTTTTAATATTTCTTTTTGCAGAGAAGATCTCATGTAAACACAAACTTAAACATTTAACATACAATGTTTACCATTTAACATTTTTAATCTAATGTCAGTCCTACTTAAAAGTCAATCTAATTATTATTATATATAAACACAATATAAATTTAAAATATAAAGAGGTTTAGAAACAGCCAAAAAAGAGTTATGGTAAATAAATAAAAATATAAATAAACTGAAAGTACGGTAAATAAATAAAACATTTTTTATACTTACTCCAGAGGTATGGTAAATAAATAAAAATATAAATAAACAAGAGGTATGGTAAATAAATACAACCTCTTTTTATATTTACTCCATAAACCTCTTTATATTTAAAGAAAACTCAAAAAAAAAAAAGGTACCATTTTAATACCATGACCTAAATAAAATGGTCCAAAGACCATATTTATAAAAGACATATGGTAAATAAATAAATATAAAAGAGGTATAAAAAGGTATGATAAATTAATAAAGATATATCAAATAGGATTAGAAATCAACATTTAATCATATACCAAGTCTATGGGCCAAATACCATGATAAATAAAAGAGGTATGGTAAATAAATAAAAATAAAAATAAGCCTCTTTTTATATTTACTCCATAATCCACTTGTGTTTATGAACACTAAAAAAAGAGGTTTTATTTAGGTGAAGCCTATGGGCCAAATTATTATTAGTACCTTGCAAAAAAAAAAATATTAACCCTATTATTATTATTATTATTAAATCTAATATTCATATTAATATATTATAATAATATTATTATTAAATTTAATAACTTTAGATTAATACAACATTAAATTTGTTATATTATAATATATATGAATATATCATGATATATATTAACTCTAGATATATATGGGAGGGAAGAACAAAGACATAGAATGATAGAGGTGGAGAGATAGGGGGAGTCACAAGGGAGAGATGAGATAAATTAAAGGAGAGGGGAGAGGGGAATGAAGAGAGAGAGGTAGAGAAGGGTAAGAGAGGAAGAGGGAGACACAAAGATGGAGAGGGGAGAGAGAGAAGGAGAGAGGGAGGGCGATAATGAGAGGATTGGAGGGTAGAGAGAGAGAGGGAGGTAGGAGAGAAAGAGGACTTGAGAGAGAGGAGGAGAGAGGGAGGGATAGAGATATGGAGTTGGAGGGGGAGAGGGGCAGGGTAGAATAAATACATAGAGAGTAAGAAGTGGAGAGAGAGAGAGGGAGTGACAAGGGAGAGATGGAGAGAGAGTGTGTATGTTTAGAGGTGAGATAACGAGACAAAGAAGGAGAGAAGGGGGAGAGAATGAGAGAGGGAGGGATAAAGTAACATAGTTGGAGAGAGAGAGAGAGTGATGGGGAAGAGAAAGGATTGGAGGGCAAAGAGAGAGAGTGATGGGGGAAGAGAGAGGGAGGTAGGAGGGAAAGGGAGAGAGAAGAAGGATGATAGAGAGGAGGAGGGAGAGCGAGAGAGGAGCAGAGAGGGAGGGATAGAGAGATGGAGTTGGAGGGGGAAAGAGGGAGGGAAGACGAAATACGTAGAGAGTGAGAAGTGGAGAGAGAGAGAGGGAGTGATAAGGGAGAGATGGAAAGAGAGTGTGTATGTTTGGGGGTTATATAAATAAACAAAGAATGTGAGATGGAGAGAAGGGGGGATAAAAGGAGAGAGAAGGAGAGAAGGAAGGGATATAGTAAAAGAGTTGGAGGGTAAAGAGAGAGAGAGAGATAGAGAGAGAGAGAGAGAGAGAGGTGGGAGAGAAAAGGAGAGAGAGGAAGAAAGAGAGAGGATGTGAGAGAGTGGAGAGAGGTAGGGAAAGAGAGATGAGGTTGGAGGGGGAGAGAGAGGGAGGTAAGAAGAAACACATAGAGAGAGAAAGGTGGAGAGAGAGAGAGAGAGAGAGGAAGTGAAAGGGAAGATAGAGAGAGAGGGAGAGGAGGAGAGGGGGATAGATAGATAGATTGGAGAAAGAGAGTGTATGTTTTGGGGGTGATATAGAGAGACAAATGGAGATAGAGATATTTTTTTCTGAATAAAGACTAATTCTATTAAGAATAGAAGAGTATAATACAATCAAGCTTGCAAGCAAGCGAAGCAAGAAGCAAGGGAGCCAAAGAGGAAAGGCTCCACCTTGCTCCTTGACGAAAAACCAAGAGAGGGCTAGAGCGAGCTTGGAATAACAAAAAGCAGGCACTGAGCAGAGAGAACTACCCTGAGGGGGCAGTTACTATCACACGACTTTTTTTTCCTTTTTTCTTACTTACTTTGACCCATCCAGTGGAGCTTGGCTGAGCCGAAACAAGTTGAAGACTATTCTGCCCTGGCGGCGGAATATCCTTATCAGAGTCTGAGGACGAAGTAAAGTGAGAACGTTTCTGAGATATCTGAGAGACGGAGGGGTTTGTCGGATCGTCCAAGGGAGTTTCCAGCGGAATCTCAACGTTCTGCCCATCTGCTGCAATTTCCTCCTCATCCGAGCTGGAGGAGTCTGAATCGTCCATAGGGGGGGGAGGCACACAGGGATTCCAACTTTTGGACTTGGGTCTGCGCTTTAGATCCTTCTTTTTGTCTAGGTACTGGGAACAAGAACTTTGGAGGTGCCCTGTTTGATGACAATGGCGGCAACGGAAGGCTGTATTCTCGTAATCCAAGATTTGAGTCCAGTGGAAATCACCATACTTGAGATTAATCTGATCCGACAGTCCTTTGCTAATATCTATTTCTACACAGATTCTACCATAGGTGTAGATCCCCTGTTCCTTCCGAGAAGAATCTACTGCCAGGTAGCGTCCTAAAGTTTCTGCAATGGCTAAGAAAACAGAGATATGCCATAGATGTGCCGGAAGGTTCGGTAGCCTGACCCAAATGGGAGTCTTGGTGATAACAGCTGTAGAAGGGTCGAAGTCTGGAAACCAAGGAGTAAGGAAAAGCCCAGCTGAGCCCCAGAACCAAGGGCCTCCCGTTAAGGCCTTCTGGTAGTCTTCATCTAAGTCAAAAGCCACAATGAAAAATCCTTTTGAACATAAGTATATCTGGCTTTTTTTGGTCCAATTGGTATGGATCCATTGGTATAGATCTGATGTGCGAGGCCATAGCCCATTAAATTTGCAGATAAGTGCGGATTCTGCAAAAAGCTGATAGCGATCGTCAATCCTAGGATGGGAGAGATTGATGGAAGGGATGTCCTCTGATTTGTCTACCAGAAAAGGCTTTGGAGCCTCAGATGGATGGCCTGTTGTCGAAGAGGGTTGTGAATGGGCAACATCTTTGCGGACAGCATCTTTATAGGAGAAAGAAGGGGCAGAGGAGGTCTGCCTACAGGAACCCCCTCTCAAACGAAAGGTAGCTACAATAGAGGCGTCCCTCTGAATGCTGTAAAATGAGAGAGGATGGGTATTCATAAGTTGCTTACCTTTGTATAGCAGTCTGAGGTGAAATGAGGGGATCCCTAGTTGGCATTCAAGATTCTGCAAAAGGTCCTGCACCAGATCCGTTGTGCGTGCCCATTGCATTGTTGTCTTGCCCGAGAGGTTGACTTGGATCTGGAAAACATGTGGTTCTTCATGCAGATCTGGTTCAGATCTGGCCCCTACTACCCTGCTCCAACAGATCCAGGATTCCTTAGATCCATGGCGCGAATAGGGAGAGTTATTCTCTTGAAATGCGTTCATCACAGTAGGCCCAACAGCGAGCTCGCTGCCACAGCGAGCAACAGTGAGCGCGTCGCCACTGCAAGCAAACACGGGTGCTGCCGCTTGGGAAGACGCCTTAAGAAAGGGCTTTAGCCATACGCGTCCAATGCAATCATTTCTTGCCTCCACCGACCCTCTTGTGTCCTCTGAGCGCGCCCTCGATCTTTTTGAGGATGGCTCCCTTCGATCCCCAGAGTGCCCTCCTCGCTTCACAGGATTGCTGTGTTCTTCCTGCGTTAGGGTTTGAGTTGAAACGCTATATGCTGCTTTAGATCCATGCTCATGATTATCCTTCGGCCCTGAACCAGAGCTGCAAAGCCGTGTCCTTGACCAGAGGATCCCCGACCCAAGTCTGCCGCCCTCACCGAGAAGAGATGCCGCGCCTCCATGGATTTTGAGAGAAACTGCTTCTCTGCGCTCGGCTGCCATTTTCCGTGTCTCTATTAATTTTATAAGACAATTGCTATGTTACTTTAATGGAGATAGAGATATTGATGGAAGGTGAAGAGAGGGAATGAGAGAGAGATGGAGAGAGGGAGGGACAGAAAGATAGATAAATATGGAGTGAGAGAGCGTGTGTGTTTGGGGGGTGATATAGAGAGACAAAGAAGGGGAGATGGAGGAATTTATAGATATAGACGAAGGGGGGAGAGGGAATAAGATTTCTTGCACTAGATCCATTAATTTCAGGGTAGATGGCGATTTCTAATCCTATTTGATTGCTTGCACTAGATGCATTGATTTTAGTGTAGATGTTGATTTCTAATGATATTTTATTTCTTTCACTAGATGCATTGATTTCTAATGATATTTGATTTCTTTCACTAGATGCATTGATTTCAGTGTAGATGATTTCTAATCCGATTTGAGTGCTTGCACTAAATGCATAGATTTTAGTGTAGATGGTAATTTATAATCCTATTTGATTGCTTGCACTAGATGCATTGATTTCAATGTAAATGTTGATTTCTAATTATATTTGATTTCTTGCACTAGATGCATTGATTTCAATGTAAATGATTTCTAATCCTATTTGATTTCTTTCACTAAATGCATTGATTTCAGTGTAGATGGTGATTCCTAATCCTATTTGACTGCTTGCACTAAATGCATTGATTTCATTGTAGATGTTGGTTTCTAATCCTATTTGCTTACTTGCACTAGATGCATTGATTTGAGTGTAGATGTTGATTTCTAATCTCATTTTATTGTTTGCATTAGATGCATTTATTTCAGTGTAAAAGTTGTTTACTAATATTGTTTGATTGTTTGCACTAAATGCATTGATTTTAGTGTAGATGTTGATTTCCAATTTGATGTAATTGGATGTATGATGCTACATTAATTTTAAAAGTGATTGGATTAAAAATGTGCATTGATTTCAGTGTAAGCACAAAAAATTATTGGCAATGTACATTGATTTTGTGTTTATAGTAATTCAACATATTAATATTGGAGAGCAAGAGACATAAGGTATGATTTTCACTACAATAGCTCGAGTTAAAGACTTAAATGGTTTACAATTTCAAATGTCCTTTTCATATACTCGATATTAAAAGATGACAAAACTAATAAGGGTGACAATAAGATTAGTAGAAGAAAATAGTTTGAGATTGGTCACAATAAAGACTATTTGTAATTGACTACATTCTTATTATTCACATTTTATATCATTCAACACTACTGCATTGTCACTTTGCATTGAAAAATCATTAAATTTATTAACAATATTTATCATCTCAACAAAGTGAGGTAGCTAAGAAAATTTAAAATTAAAATAATCTCAAAAATATTTAGCATATTTAAAATTATTATATTAATATTAGATGTATTTACATGTTATTGGTAAAACTAATCGTATCTTCGATATATTTTCCTTGGCGGCACACAACTGAAACTAGCCTAGATCCATCTAAATTTCGAATCTATCAAGCGTCGAGAGGGATCAAATCTCTCGAGGTGCAAACCTTTCCTCAAATTTTGCACTCAAAAAAGAGGTTTGCACCTCGAGAGATTTGATCCCTCTTGGCGCTTGATAGATCTGAAGTTAAGATGGATCTAGGTTGGTTTACATTCAGATATATATTATTATAATTATATTGATAAAGGTGATGAGTATACTTTGAGTCCTTAGTTTTGAAAGGTGGAAATAGTGTTAATTTTTACAGAGTTAACTATTTTTATTGATGTGTTTGTGTTAGTTGATAACCAACAACTAATATGTGGGGGTCAGCAGATTTGTGAACTAAAATATCAATATAATTAATTATGAAATTTATATAAAATGGATGACCATGGTTAACCAACCATGAGTATATAGACCAAGTTTGACCATGTTCTCAACATCACTTTGTCCACAATTGACCATGACCATATCAACATAACTAATAATGAAACATATATGATTTGGTTAACCATGGATGAGTATGGTTAACTAAGTATGGTTATGATCGATCGTACTTGACTTTTGTTAGATATGGTTTAGTATGTGTCACTATGTTTGACTTTGATAGATTTTGTAGAACTACAGTCTTCAAAGGTTGAATTTAGTTGCCCATTTTGATTGTAATTGATTATTAATTATTGGCCATGGTTGAAATATGTTGACCTCATTTAACTATGGTTGACCATGAGTGAACATGGTCACTATCGATAACCATGTTGATTGTGGTTAACCATGGTTGACTATGGTTGACCATGTATGGTTGAACATCGTAGACCACATTTGAGAATGATGAAATTTGGTTGACCTTTGTTAACTATGGTTGAGCATGTTTAAACATGATGGCCATGGTCAACCATGCCCTCGACCATGGTTGACCAACGGTGACCAAGACTATGGTTGACATGTCTATAAACATTAGGGGAATTTAGGTCTAAAAAGGGCCACCTAAGGAAAATAATAAAATAAGAGTTATAAAGTTTTTTAAAAAAAGAACTGAAACTAATTTTTTTTGTCGTATTTTGGGCATATCTTCTTATAGGTTTGATCAAATGTCATGTGTAAACATCAGTTAGGTGTAAAATTAAATTCCCCATCCAATGAGTACCCACTCGGCATACTTTTGAGTAGACCCACATTGAGAAAAAATGAAAATACATTAAAAAAAATTATGTTCATGTATTTTCAATTTTTTTTATGTGGGTCTACTCAGTAGTATGTCGAGTGGGTACTCATAAGGTGTGGAATTTAATTCCGCATCCAACGAGTGTCTACATTTGAAATTTTAGTAAAACTATAAGTAGATAAGTCGGAAATACAATTAAAAAAACAGTTTTCCTCTTTTCCATCCAAAATATTTTCCCCTATGGATGACATCATCACCTTGAATCCTATTGGTTCTCTTAAAGTTTATTTTGTTAGTACATTTTTTGTTTTCAGACCTATTTTTTACCTTAAAATTCCTCTAATGCAAGGCCATGGTTGATTATGGTTGACCTGGTTAACCATGACCATGGTTGATTATGACTGTGACCATGGTTTGCCTTGATTATTTGTGGTTGACCATGTAGAATATGGATGAACATGGTTGAACATGACCATGGTTGAGTATGTTTTACCATGTTAAATTGTAGTTTACCATGGTTGACCATGTATGATTATTTATGACCATAGTTGAATTTCGTTAGCCATGGTTGATTATGTTTTACTTTACTAAATTTCAGAAAATCACATTAGTCAAAGGTTAAATTTGGTTGACCAGACTATGGTTGACTATTAACTACAGCCATGAAAGAAGTTTTTTGAACTCATTTGACTTTAATAAACTATGGTCGATAGAAGAACTTAACTTGATTGTAAATGTTCGAAATATTCTAG
This sequence comes from Pinus tabuliformis, assembly GCA_031772625.1. Classification (NCBI taxonomy): domain Eukaryota; kingdom Viridiplantae; phylum Streptophyta; class Pinopsida; order Pinales; family Pinaceae; genus Pinus; species Pinus tabuliformis. The sequence goes on along the minus strand of CM062808.1, from coordinate 775,709,212 downwards.
AATTTGATAAACAAGAGTGAAGTTAATGTTTGACCTTGCTCTTGTTTGTTAGATTTTAGAATATTCTCAAAATTTGCATTCAAGATAAGGATGGGTATGGTGGAACATGGGTGAACATGTTGAATATAGGTAACCATGTTGATTGTATTTAGCCATGGTTGAATATGGTTGACCATGTTTTACCATGACAACCTTTTGTTGACCATGGAAATTTACAATTGAACATGGTAGACCACATTTGACCATGGTGAACTTTCATTGACCTTTATTGACTATAGTTTACTTTAGTTGACTATAGTTGATCATATTTGAACATGACCATGACCATGGTTAACCATGCCTATGACCATTATTGAGTATGGTTGGTAATAGTTGACCAAGACCATGACCATAGTTGAATATGGTTGACCATGGTTTCTTACTGTAGAAAAGAGTTAACCATGGTTGTTAATAGTTGACTATGTTTGACCAAGGTTGACCATGATTATGGTTAACCATGACCTTGTTTAAGTATGGTAGACCAAGACCATAATTGATTATATTTGACTATTGATAACTATGGTTGAAGATAAATATGTCCATGGTTTCTTGACCATGACCATGACCATGGTTGATTATGATTAATCAAGGTTGTCTTTGACCTTAGTTTAACCTTCGTTGACTATATTGAGTTACCTATAGTTTAGTGTGTTGATTATGTATAACCATGATAAAGTCACACTGTAATTTTCATCATGGTTGACTAATGTTGATTTGTTGCATTCTGAATTGTTGACCATGAGCATGGTTGGCTATATCTCACCATAAATGACTATGATTGATCAGACCATGAGCATGATGATGGTTGACCATGTACATGGTTGATTATGAGTTACCATGGTTGTCCTTGCCCACTCTTCAACCTTAATTGATTATGTTGAATTGAGTATTGTTAAAATATGATGTTCCTTGGTGGTTATTTCATAAATCATTGTTTATATTAGTTGACTTATATAAACCATAATTGTTTTAGGTGACCATAGTTTTATGTGGACATAACTGACTATGGTTATTTATGTGGTTGTTTATGGTTCATTTTTATTATATCATGTCATTCCACAATAATTTAAATTATTATATAGTGCCAATTATTTTTATTCATCATAGTGTGACATTCTTTTATATTCATCACATTATGATGTTGAAATGTATTGAAATATATTCGATAGCATATGACATAAATATATTTTCATCACGTTATAATGTTTGGGCATCAACTTTACACAGCTACGTAAAGATACGTTGAATTTAATAACATTACATAATAATGTTCTTTATAATTATATAAAATACAATATTTACTTAACTATTATGTTTATGTGAAATGTTCGTGAATGATAATGTTGGCAATCTCATATTCATACGAGTTGACTTATGAGAAAATGGTACGTTGCTCAATGATCATGTTAACGCTAGAGGAGGAAGTTAAAACGGCATGGCATTGCATTTCTGTTTAAAACAGATATAGAGTGGTGAGGTATGGATTGCTACTCCCGGGTTAAACTAAACCGTATTGGTTGCTGCGTCCTCTGGGAAACTGTGGCTAAGTGTTGACAAGCTTCGGTGATTTTCTGCGATTTTCTCTTGTCCGGTAGCATACATGCTGCATTGACACAGTGAAGGTTCCCTCTGAATTTTTAGCCATTTCTTTTCACCGCCGCTTTTATTGTTGCTCTGTAAGGCAGCTCAGATGCCAGTTTCACACAGGGAGAGTGAATTGAGGTGTATGGATCATATTTATTTCCATATTCTACCAAATATATAGAGTTCGGCAGATGAAGGCTATGGCGCATATGGGTTAGTCAGAAAATTTGCTTTAATGAAAGATAAGGTCGGTCGAAGGGTTCTGTGTCTCTATGAGGCGTAGGTACTCTACTCAGCTTTTTACATAAAAGTTTTTCGTCCTGTGGAATGAATATATGTGTATGAATGGATTAAGTTTTTTTTTAATTTAATTTAATGGTAGATTTTAAGAATATTCTGGACTTTGATGAATGAAAATAAAGTAAGGCAAAACAATTGATTTCGCTCTTGTCTATTATATTTTAAAACTAGCACAACCACACTAATAAACATTGTTGATAAATGCCAATAGGCATATATGAACCATATTTATTATTAATTATTTATATATTTTTTCAAACAAAATACTTTCTATTGAATTTGTCTAATCCCCGAGCTGAAACTTTGTGCAAAACAAGAAAGAAAAAACTGCCCCTGCTATGAGTTCACTTCAAAATGCCATACAAAATTGTGAAACAAGGAGCCTGCAAGCAAAGATTAAAAAGTCATCCAACAATAAAACAGACCAAAAGCTTTGTAAACTAGAGAGCCAAGCATACAGAGATTGTCAAGAAGTTGACATATCTTTATATCGGTATATGTCCATCCCCCAGAAGGATACCATCGTCAAAAGATTGGAAAGAGATCCATTCAGTTGCCGAAGAGCAGCCAACCTTTCAGAGTCGATCTGATTTGTTGTTTTGAATTTGATAGATGTGGGAGATGCACAGGGGCTTCACTACGGGAGCAATACCATAGCACGTGCGTTCATATTGGGGGATATATAATGAGGGAAAAATGAAATAATATATTGGAGGATATATAGGGGGTAAAGGTTTTTATATTGACAAGTATAAAAAATGGAGCTCAAAGTTAATGAAAAAATATAAAGGGGTATAAAAATTGTTAATGAAAAAATGGATACCTACAATATCTAGTGAAATTAGGGATTTTTTAAATTGGGGAGGTGTACTGGGTTTATATTGGTAGGGGGTTAAATAATATGATTTTTAGAGGTATTTTCCAATATGTATTCAAACTAAGGGTATTGTTTAATATTCCATGATCGCACGTGATATGTCAGAGGTTCATGAGTGAAGCCCCAGTGGGGAGATGGAAAAGTTGTGGCATTCAGAGATCAAGGCCCTAATTCGAAGTTTCCAAGGCTCAAGAGCAGGGGAGTTTAGTGAGCCTCTCACATTTCCCAATCAATAACGGACTTGGAGTCTCCAAAAACATTGATCTCCCTGAGGCAAAGCTAGGTAGCACAATGAAGGACCCCCAGAGAGCCAATAACTCAACATGAGTGTTGGACCCAAAACCACAGTGCAAATGAAATCTGTAGGAGTGTGTTGGCCTTGAGTGAATGGCCATGCCACATCCACAGAGGCCAAAAGACGAGGCACCATAAAAAAAAAAAAAAAAATCGATGGGGAAAGCTGACCAAATGTCATGAGGAGGAGGAGGACATTTAGGAGAAGAAGACAAGGTTGAGGAAAATTCCAAGTAATATTATATGATTTTGCAGTTGGTCCAACAGATGTACGGTTTCACTTGTTCAAAATATAGGCATTTCTTGGCCTCAAAATATCCTAGATGATGAATAATACCAAAGACTGATGGGGTTTATGACCCCTTATCCAAATACCAAGGCAAGAGACAATGTCAGAGAAATCCCAATCTTTAGGAGAGACTAGCAAGTGTAGCACCGAAGTCCAAACCACTGTGGCAATGGATAAAAATATGGTTGATGTCCTCTCCATTTGATAGACAATGTCCACATCTACCCGGGCCCTGAAAAACCCCTTTACATAGGATTTCCCAAGTGACAATCTAGTTATGAACCACCAGGTAGGAAAAGTATTTAATTTTAAGAGGGAAATTCCATTTCCACACACGAGCCAACCAAGAGAAAACCTGAATCTGTCTAGAGGGCTAGAAGATTAAATGATATGCCTCCTTAACAATAACCTTTCCTTGCTGAGTACCTCCAAACCATATTAATCTGTCTTATTTTGGAGAGAGGTTTATTCTAGAGAGTTTAAGATTGGATATATAAGATTTCCATTCCAGAATCAGATGATCTGGCATCTCAAGCTCAATTGAATCTTTCCAATCAGCATAGAAAGCAAAAGAAAGAGAAAATTTTACAGTATATTTGATCACAAAAATACCCTGATTATGCAAAATATTAATGAGAGCAAGACATAGTAAATGTGGGCTAGTCATACTTGAGAGCGAATCCAAACCAATCTAAGGAATAAACCTCGAGCCAACATCCCATCTGATATTCCCCAAAAACCATTACTTATTCATAAGGAGACTGCACCATGATTGTGAGATGTTTGGGGGATTTGGAGCACCAACACACATCCAGCAAATAGGGTCCATGTTCTATAGATAATTTTTTCCTGATGATATGATGCCAAATACCATTACTATAAACATCCCTCCAAAAACAATTTAGGAGAAGTTCTATGTTAAAAGTAGCCATATCTTTTAGGCCCCAGCCACCGAGAATGATAGGCAGATTGAGCATCTCCAAACTGACAAGATGGAATTTTTGGTCTTTTGTATCCCAACCCACAGAAATCGTGATACCATGGAGTTGGTTTTGCAAACTACACCCATTGGAATTTTATAAATATGCATCCAGAAAATTGGAATGTTGTGGAGCACTGATTTTATGAGAATAAGGCGTCCTCCCAAAGTTATCCATTTATGTATCCACTGATTAAGTTGTTTATCAATTTTATTTAATAGTCAAACCCAATCCTTATTTTTGTAACCATTCAACTTCAAAAAGAACCCTAGATATTTAAAGCCCCCATCCAATTGAGTGATCTCTACATCAAAGGTGTTCGCAATCTCCAAAATGCATGCCACCTCAAGTTCATTTAAGATCATAATAGACTTGTGGTGGTTTATGAAGAGACCCAAGGCAAGTCCAAAATCATGTATGATATCAAAGATCGCCTGCCATTTTGCGGAATTAGACTTTCCAATCGCCAGTAGATCATTGACAAAAATTAGATGGGATAGGGGGACCAGATTTGCAATCCAACAACTTGTTAAGATACCACCAGATTGAGCATCTAAGAATTTTTTGCTGAGACCATTGATGATAATAAGAAACATAAGTGGTGACATAGCGCACCCTTGCTGAAGTCCTCTAGAGGCATAAAAGAAATCTATGGGGATATCTTTAACCATAATGGAAAAAGAGGTTTACTTTATACATTATTTGATCCATTTTATCATTATGTTTCCAAGACCAATTTTCTACATAACCATCCATAATAATTCCCAATCCACGCAGTCAAAAGCTTTAGATAGATCAATCTTCATGAGATAAGCATCCAGATGGCCAGTCTTGATGGAGTGCGTACATTCCTGTGCAATAAAAATTGCATCATGAATATGTCGATGTTCTAAGAAACCAAATTGTTCAGCATATATGTGTTTGGACAAGAAGGGTTTTAGACAATTTTCTATGGTTTGCGAAATCAATTTATAAATGGTATTGCACAAGGATATTAGTCAAAAATCTAAAAAAGAGGTAGGTTTAGAAACCTTTGGAATGAGGGAGATAAAAGTGGTATTTGATGCATCGAAGACAAATCCAAGGCATATGGACTCTTCGACCATCTCAATGAGCTCATCAATCATTATGTCCTGGAAATGTAGGAAAAAATACATGGTCCATCCATCTAGACCATGACTTTTTCCTTTGGCCAGTTCTTTTAGTACAAGTAGGACTTCGTCCTTGGTGATAGGGCGTTCCATTTGAAGGTTTTCCTCCACTCCAGTTAATGTGGGGAAGAGATCACACATATCCATTTGCTCGTTGAAAGGGACATGTTTCCTGGAATGATATAAATTGTTGAAATAGTGCATTTCCTCCCCTTCAATGTCCTTTTGTGAAGATAGATGTACTCCAGATTCAGATTCAATACTCCAAATAAAATAAAATAAAATTACCACCACATAATAACATGGTTGTGGAAAAATCTATTATTTATATATATTAACATTAATCATAATAATAATATTATTATTATTTAACACTATCAATTAACCAATTAATAAATAATATAAATATAAATATAAAAAAATTAATAATTAAAATAATCATTAACTGTTATAAATTATCATTAACTAATAGTAACTAATTAATTAATTAGTAATAATAATAAGAAATAATTAATTAATTAGTAATAATAATAAGAAATGATGAGTAATTAATAATTATTATCAAGTAAAAATTATTAAATATAAATTATTTATAATTAATAATATTTATTAAGTAATAATAACTATAATGGTTAATAATTATTAATAATTCATTATTATTGTGATAAATATTATAAACTAAATGGATTCATATTATAATGATTAATTAATTATTAAATATTAAAAGTTTAATTATTAATAATTAATAACAATTAATAATAATTATAATTATGGTTAGTAAAAGAGATAAATACTATAAATTAAATGCATTGATATTATAAACTCAAGGGATGAATATTATAAATCCAATGGATTATTCACATTAAAAACCAAACAGATTGAAAACCCAAGAGATTAATATTATAAATCTAAGAATTTAATATTATAAATCTAAGGGATTAATATTTTAAACTTTGAGGATTATTAACACAAACCCAAGAGATTAATATTATAAACCATAGGGATTAAAAACTGATGGGATTAATATTATAAATCGAGGGGATTAAAATTATAAAGCCTAGGGATTAATATCATAAACCCAATGGATTAATGAACCCAACTAATTATTAGCATAGGAATTGGTAAACCCAAAGGTTTTATACTAAAACCCTATAGATTAATATTATAAACTCATGGCATTAATATTATAAGTCATAATATTACAAATTATAAATTCAAGAGATTAATATTATAAATTTCTAGAATTAATATTATAAATCCATGGGATTAATATTATAAATTATAAAAAATTAATATTCTAAATTATAAACCCAAGGATTAATAAACCAAAAGAATTAATATTAAACACCTAAGGGATTAATATTGAAAAATCAATATAGTATATTCTAAACCCAAGAGATTAATAAACTTGAAGAATTTGTATCATAAACCAAGAGATTTAGATTAAATCCTTAGATTATTAAATTTGAGAGATTGATATCATAAACGAGGGACTAACAAACCCAAAAAATTATAAACCTACCAAAATAATATTAAACCAAATGAATTAATATTATAAAACCAATGAATATAAACCTTAAAGTAAATATTATAAACTTCAAAATAAACATTATACCTCAAAATTTAAGTTGTAAATCTTAATATTAACATTATAAATCTAGGCCATTAATTCACTGGCAGATTTTAAAAATAATTTGAAATTTGATAAATGAAAATAAAGTGAAAAAAACAATTAATCTCGCTCCTATCTGTTGGAAGAATCACCGCACCTCTATGGAATCTGTAATTTCCACCCTGGGGATCCTAGTTACTGATTTGTAATGTTTACCAACATCTGCGGGTTTTGGTGTAATGGCAAACCTCCACATGGTATCAGAGCCTGGAACCAGGTTCGATCCCCGAGTTGCGTTTGAGGGGAGGTGTTGGAAGAATCACCGCACCTCTATGGAATCCGTAATTTACCAACACCTATGGAATCCGTAATTTACCAACACCTGCAGGTTTTGGTGTAATGGCAAACCTCCACTGTGTCTATTACATTCTAAAATCTAAAATCAACATAAAAAAAGATGGCTAGACACCACTCAGTTCAATATTCTGGCCAGTGGCATCAATGTCCATTACATTCTAAAATTATTCTAAAATCTAAGATCAACATAAAGAAAGATGGCTAGACGCCACTCAGTTCAATATTCTGGCCAGTGGCATCAATCGTCGACTGTCATAATAGGTGTTGATCATAACAGAGATTATCCGTTGCCATGTGAGGGATAAATCGTGTGACTCTCGACGTCTAATCGATAGAAAGAGATCGGGATTTCAACGTCGTCGTTTTTGAATCATGGTTGCCGATAAGGTTTATACTTCGGGAAATTTGATGAATGTGACGGTGACAAGGTTCTTATCATAGTACAAGTTTAACTGGAGTTACTTTTATTTTTCTAAACTCTTCAGATAAAGTTAAAATGCGCCAAAGCCATTGGACATAGATTTAAAAGTTGGAAAATGTGACAGAAAAGTTCATCCCACATTGTCAAGGGAAGGAAAAGTTCATCTAAAACATTGGCAGGAAATGCATCAGCTTCCACTCACGCCCGATTACCAGTTCTTCTTCGCACAATCCGCGGACCGGTGGACCGTCTCCCCGTTGCGTTGTTCATGGTTCACCGTCATTTGGTTGGGACTCGGAAATCAGCGCCAGTTGTCGGGAAATGATTAAATTGATGAGAGCAGAAGAATCGCGAGAGAGAATGTGTTGACAGCTCCCACCGGATTGTTTTGTGGGAGATGAGCAGGTTCGTCAAAAGATTTTAGAATCCAAGTCTATTAAGCCCAAAAAGCGGATATGATTAACAATTGCGTGCATGACGAGTGTGTTTAGACTTGCATGGGATAAACGTACCGCTAACATTCGTTTTGAGCATCCAGCGCACTCTAATTTTTGTTTTTGTCTTTTTCTCTTCGGAATGTTGTGATAGAATTTGTATTTTTTAAAGTAGGAATGTGGTTATAGAATTTGATTTTTCAGAGTTGGAAGCGCTCTGTTGGAGAAATAGCATCTGGGGTAGTCTCACAGGGTTATGTTTATTTTGATGGCTGATTTATTGAATATTTGATAATTAGAGAAATAGTATTTGGAGTAGTTTTACAAAGTTATGTTTATTTCGATTGTTGATTCATTGAATATTTGGTAATCACATTGACATGGGTGGGTCAATTATTTGACCGCTTCTTAAATATTTAGCAAATCAGGGATCGACATAAGCTCCAAGGCGAGATAAAGCTTTGGGTTTAAGATGTGGTGATGGAGTTTTTAACTTTTTTTAATTATTTAAAATAAATTTTAAATATATAAATGAAAATAAATATTTTGAAAAAATTGTGTAACATTTTATGGTTCACTGTAAATTATTTAACTTGAATTTATAATTTCTGAATTTTCTATTAAATTTTAAGTAAAATTAATGAAAAATAATATAAAGAAAATAACTTTTTTGATTAATTGAAGCAGCCATATAAATTAAACAACCAACATTAAAATCTATGATATATTTTAAATTGCCATAATTTTAAAAAATCATTATTATTTTTTATTACTAATTATAAAAATAATTAATATATGAGTTAGTTATATATATATATATATATATATATATATATATATATATATATATATATATATATATATAACACTTTTATTAATTTTATCATAGAGATTCTTAATTTGTAAACAACATTTGTTACAATACTATATTGTGGGTCAATATCATGACTTAATAATACCACATACTATGACATTTTTTAATTAAAGAAAATACATAACTACTTTTAAGATAAATCTTAACTTTTAATTCACATGACTACTATTAATAATATTCTATAATATTTTGCGGAGTTTAAATTCTCGCTATCCATCTAATAATTATTTATAATTAAATTATAATTATAAAAACTTTATTGCAAAATCCAGATCCATTACAACTACATTATGAGCCCAGATCCATCATAACTCTGGATCAACCGGAGCCTAGAGAGATCAAATTTCTTGAGGTGCAAACTTTTTTAAAATGTTATACTTTTGAGATTTATCTAAACCCTTTACTGTCACTACTACTAAAAATATTTTGTGGATATTCCATAAAGATTAAATAAGTTTTAATAAAATGGAAAATGAGAATATTTTTATATAGAGAGATATGAAATTTATATAATACCAGCCTAGATCCATCTTAACTCCCAATTTTTCACTCTAAAAGATGACTGCATATCAAGAGATTTGATCCCTCAGCGTGCTTGGTAGATCTAGAGTTGAGATGGATCTAGATTGGTTTAATTTCCCCCTTTAAATAGGTTATATTCCACATGAATACCATGGGCCATTTTTACTTTTATTATTATTATTATTATTTTATTTTTATAGGGTTATTTTTTTTACATTACATTAATGGTTTTGTTTAATTTTATTTTTTAAATTTAATTTAATTTATTTTTTAATGTAATTTGAATTAGTCAAAATGTTAAACATTACATTAAATCATCTCTACCATCTTGGGCTAGAGAGGCAATTAAAAAATGTTCTAAAATTAAATTAAAAAAATATTTATAAAATATTTTGATTGTGAAATGAGTTATGTGATTTTTTTGTTTCTTATAATACATTTCCGGGGCACTCGAATTTTACACATTAAACAACTTAAACTCAATTTCTTGGATTTTGGTTAAAATTAACCAGAAGTGAAAAAAAAGTCATTTCATCTCTAGGGGATTTTGGTTAAAATTAATCAGAAGCGAAAAAAGGTCATTTCGTCTATAAAATATCGAATTTTACACATTAAACAATTTGAACTCCAGTTCTTAAAAATCTTTACCAAATTTTGGTTAAAATTAACCAGAAGTGAAAAAGATCATTTCGTCTCTACCGGATTTTGGTTAAAATTAACCACTGAAGAAGGTCATTTCATCTATAAGTTAGACTACGCCTTAAGTTTTTATGTGTTTATTAATTAACTTTAAATATAGTTACAAAATCATTGTTAATCCTTGTTAAGGAAGAACTCTAGCAATCAATTTACTCACTGGCCATTATTAGTTTAGCATTGACTAATGTAGCTTATAATGTTTAATTTTGAAAATTAAATATTTTTTCCAATATTATTAAAGAAACTATTTTTCAACATTTGAGTGGACCATAACTTGAAGGTCTCATTATAGCCTTTGCATAATATAATACCATATGGTTCTAAGATTCATGCATGATTTTTAGATATTTGTGTACTTATTTTTAGTGCAAAAATAAAATCTTTCAAAATAACTCATATTCATATAAATATCATATTTACCATTATTTACTTCCCACCATAATTTAAGCAAGTCTTTAAATAAAAAATTGATAGAAATAACATAAAAATAAATATAAATTTAGCATATTGAGTAAACATTTAAAAAATGTTGACATACTATGTTTCTTACATTACACCTGATGCCTACACATCTCACATATATCGGACTATAGTGTGTCTCTCGACGCAATGGAAACCTATAACCCACCTTTGCGTTTTCAACTTTCCTGAGTGTACCATTCTTTTCAAAATGTTGCTCTCTTTTGTCCATTTTTATTCTACCGAAAACGGCTCGATATCTCATCTAACTTAATTCCCCAAATGGAAACCATGTGCAGGCCCATGAACAATCAACACCAAGAAGCCTACCACTAATGTTTCGTGGTGTTTAGAAACATTTACGACCACATTTAAAACTTGCTTTCTTATATGTTACATTACTATGTCGTGTAATCGGATTGTCTTATGTTTTATGTTTTAAATGTTAGAGTTTTTAGAAACATTTACGACCACATTTAAAACTTGCTTTCTTATATGTTACATTACTATGTCGTGTAATCGGATTGTTTTATGTTTTAAATGTTAGAGTTTTTTTTATCGTAATCGAATTATTTATATTTTAAATTTTAGATTTTTATTTGATATATTTGTATACATGTCTTAATTTGGTCAAAAATCTTTGACTTTCAATTAATTTTGAATTTTTTACACAAATTCTATGAAGTTTATTAAAGTTTTGAAAAAAACATTAAACTGAATATTTTGAAAATTACAAAATACTTTTTAATTTTTTAAAATGTAAATTGTTTGGTTGATGACTATTTTATGCGGTTTTAAATTGAATTGTCACATATAGAAATTATATTAAAAGATGATCACATCTCACTACCTAGAAGGTATCAAGGATAATTGAACCTGTGACTTTTCAATGACAAAAAACTTTAGCAATAAGACCTCAACCAATTGAGCTAGCCCTCAACTCTAATTAATGAACTTTATTTATATTTCTCAAATTGATTTATATCTTTTGTATTTTTACATATTAATATTAAAAAAAGAGTGTAGGAAAATCAATACGTTCCCGACTCAATTGGAAAGAGTTTACCATCCAAAAACAAAAAGCATCCCTCCTCAATTATGGATTTAATATTAAGCGAATATATCATTGTTCCTCAATTGTGGATTTAATATTTCACTTAAAAGTATTTATATTTTTATAAGTTCTTAGTATTTATTAGAGATAACACGTATCAATTTACTAGTTTTTTTAAATTTGTTTGTAATATATATGGATACGTATTATTATAATCATTAATAAATAAAGGTGTTAATATATTTTGAGCTTTTTCATTTTAAAAGTTGGAAAATAGTGTTAATTTTTATAAATCAACTATTTTTATGTGTTTGTGCAACCAACGATTAATATATATGGGGATAACAATTAATATGTATGGAGACAATTAGTAGATTTGTGAATTACGATATTAATATAATTAATTATAAAAAATATATGAAATGGATGACTATGGTTGACCAACCATAACTATGTGGATTAAAGTTGACCACAAAAATCATGGTTGATCATGCTCTCAACACCACTTTGTCCACAATTGACAATCACCATATCAACTAAACTAATAATGAAATATATACGATTTGGTTAACCATGGATGACCACATTAAACAATGATTTTCCCTGGATGAGTATGGTTGACTATGTATGATTATGTTTGACCACAGTTGAATTTTGTTAGCTATGGTTAAGTATGTGTGACTATGTTTGACTTTGATAGATTTTGGAGGACTGCAATCTTCAAAGGTTGAATTTAGTTGACTATGTTTGATTGTAATTTATTGTTAATTATTGGCCATGGTTGAAGTATGTTGACATCATTTAACTTTGGTTGAATATGGGTGAATATGCTCACTATAGATAACCATGTTGATTGTGCTCAGCTATAGTTAACTTGGTTGAACACAGTTTACCAGGTAGCCTTTGTTTGACCATATTTTACCATGGAAACCTTTAATTAACCATAGAGATCTATGGTTGAATATGGTAGACCACATTTGAGAATGATGAACTTTGGTTGACCTTTGTTGACTATGGTTGAGCATGTTTAAACAAGACTATGACCATGGGCAACCATGCCTACAACCACGATTAACTAAGGTTACCAAGACCATGGTTGACATGCTTAGAAACAAGACCATGGTTGATCTAGTTGACTATGACCACGGTTGACTAATTGTGAGCATGGTAGACTATGACCATGGTTGTCCATGATTGTTTGTGGTTGACCATGGTTGTATATGGATGAGCATGGTTGAACATGAACATGGTTGAGTATGGTTGAGCATGTTAAACTATAGGTTGCCATGGTTGAGTATGGTTGACCATGTATGCTTATGTATGACCATAGTTGAAGTTTTTTAGCCGTGGTTGATAATGTTTGACTTTACTTGATTTTAGCAAATTTAGTGGACCAAGTTGACTTTTAATTTTTAGCCATGGATGAAGTTTGTTACTTCATTCGACTTTGATAACCTATGGGGGATAGCAGAACTTAACTTAACCTATATTCTAAAATTTGATGGAGAAGAGTGAAGTCAATTGATTGACCTTGCTTTTGTCTATTAGATTCTAGAATATCCCTGAAATCTGCAATTAAGATAAGGATTGCCATGGTGGACCATGGGTGAACATGTCGATTATAGGTGACAATGTTGATAGTGATTAACCATGGTTGAATATGGTTGACCATGTTTTACCATGACAACTTTTTGTTGACCATGGAAATTTACAGTTGAACATGGTAAACCACATTTGACCATGACGAACTTTCATTGACCTTTATTGACTATAGTTTACTTTGGTTGAGCATGTTTGAGCATGACCATGACCATGGTTGACCATGCCTATGACCATTGTTGGCTATGGTTGATAATAGTTAATCGAGACCATGGCCACAAACAAGATCTTTGTTGATTGTAGTTGACCATGATTGTGAGCATGGGTAGAGTATGGTTGACCATGGGTGTATATGAATGAGAATGGGTGAACATGAACATAGTTGACTATGCTTAATATTGATTAAGTATGGTTTACAATGACTATGAGCATGGTTTGAATACAATTGCCATTAATGAACATGACCATAATTGATGTTAACCATATAATTAAATATCTTTGAAAAAATCTATGGATGAATGTAATTAACCATGACCATATTTGAATATTATTGACTATGATTTTTTACACTAGGAAAAAGTTAACTGTAATTATTAATAATTTATTATGGTTGACCAAAATTGATAATGAACTTATTTTAGGGTAGACCATGACCGTGGTATTGCATATCTGTTTAAAACAAATATAGAGTGGTGAGGTATGGATTGCTACTCTCGGGTTAAAGTTAACTCTAATTCTCTAAACGAACTTGGTAGGAGGACCAGGCCTGTATTGGTTGCTGCGTCCTATAGGAAACTGTGACTAGATGCTGACACGTTTCAGTGATTTTTCGGCGGTTCTCTCTTGTCCTATAGCATACCTGCTGCATTGACACAGTGAAGGTCCCCTATGATTTCTTAGCCATTCCTTTCCCCCGTCGCCTTTATTGATGCTCTGTAAGACAGTTCAGATGTCAGTTTCACACACAGATTAGAGTTGCAGGGAGAGTGAGTTGAGGTGTATGGATGATATTGATTCCACATTCTGCGAAACATATAGAGATCGGGGATGAAGACGATGGCCCATATGGGTCAATCAGAGAATTTGCTTTAATGAAAGATAAGGTCGGCGGACGGTTTCTTTGTTTGTGTTAGGCGTAGCTACTGTAACTCGGTTATTGATGGTCAGGTTCTTTCCCTTTCAAATGCAATGAACGTCTGCGTATGAATGGATTAATTCATGTACTGGCTTGCATGTTGTCTTTTATCTCTGAACTTAATTTAATTGTAGATTTCAAAAATATTTTAAAATATAACGATGTGAGAAAATATGCAATCTATATAAATCGTGCGAGTCTCGGGATTTCAACGTCGTTTATGAAACAATGTTTTCAATGTCACTTTTAAATCAATGTGGATGATAAGGTTCATATCAGAGTCAAAGTTTAAATGGATTATCTTTATTTTCTAGGCTCTTCGAATAAATTTAGAATGGGCCAAAACCCTTCGAGATAGATTCGAAAAGTTGGAAATGTGACAGAAAAGTTTACCCCACCTCGTCATGGGACCAAAAGTTCATCTAAAACCCCACGGCAGCATGCAGTTCCCACTCACGTCCTTTTTCTTCACGCGATCTGCGGACCGCCTCCCCGTTTCTTCATTCATGGCTCAGATTTCGTTGGGAGTCAGCGCTTTTAATTAGTCTGACCCGGTTGTCAGGAAATGATTAAAATTGACCAGCGCAGAAGAATCACGACGACAGAGAATGTTTTGAGCGTTCCCACCTGATCGTGTTGTGGGACTTGAGCAGATTCGTCAAAAAGGTGACAGGTAAAAGAAATGTAGATTTGAAATGCAGAGATTTAAGTTAACTTTAATAGTTGATTTTGGATTAAATAATTTATAATCTAGTTAAATTAAATTATTATTTTTTTTGGGAAAATATTAATTTTTTATTCAATAAAAGAAAATTTACAAATTCTCATTTCTATTACATATTAATATATCTGATTGTATTTTATCATTATTTACAATATTATTAAAAAAATGGGAAAAATTAAATTTTTATTCAATAAAAATTAAGTTTTACACGTTTTTGTTTCTATTATATATGAATATATGAGTTTTACACGTTTTTGTTTCTATTATATATGAATATATGAGTGTATTTTATCACTGTTGACAACACTACTACAAATAAAAATAAAGAGCTATAAGTATTGGCATTACGATCAAAACCCTCCATAAGAAAAGAGGGAAAAACTCTAAATATAGTGGTAAATTTGCAAAGAAACATAACATCAATTGGAAGCTTATCAAGGAAAAACCAAAAACTAGCTACAAGATGTGGGGTTAAATCTCAAAAGATCCCATACCATAGCTCCTACCATCATAGAATTTTTCGAAAAACGTGAAGCTAGAACAGAAGGAAAGGCCCCGTTTGGTGAGCGCATATGCCTCCACGTTCTGTTCCCTATAGACATGCTGGAAAGAAACCTCTGTGAAAGTGGACACAAGATCTTGGATCTGTTGCATCCAATTGCAAAGAGAGGGGACCTTGAGTGTACACCAACCCTTAACCCAATTTATCATAATGGGAGAGTTCTTGATGATCAATATATTGTCAATATCGAGCCACGACACGCACTGGAAGGCACCCCATAATGCGATCAGTTCAGCTCTACAATTATCTCCCTTGCCACCAAACCAAAGAAAATGATAATGCATTGATGGGTCCAAATGAAGAGAAACTCCACATCCACAACCCCCATTCGAGGAGGCCCCGTCAAAAGAGCAGATAAGAAAAACACCATTGAGATCAGCGAGAGAGATGGAATGATGGGAGACCTTTGTAACTCAATGTCCAACTTCTTGGAAATATGCCACTATGCCTAGGGCAACATCCTTTATGTGAAAATATTTTCCTTCAAGGATTAGTGCATTTCTAGCTCTCCATATACCCCATAGGACATAAAGAGACACCATCCTATGGGCTTTTGCTCGAAGGTTCCATTGGAAGATACAATCTAGAATGGATGAAAAATCTCTCATGTAAAGGACTCCTAAGAGTGTAGAAACCTCCTCCTATATCGTGACAACAAAGGGACATCACAAAAATAGGCGTATGCAATCCTCTGAGTCTATCCTACACAGAGTGCATATGTCTGGTCCCACAAACCCTTTCCTATGCAAATTGTCCCACGTCAAAATGCGGTTGTTGATGACAAACCACAAGAAACATTTAATCTTTAATGGGGCTTCCGACTTCCACAATTAAAATGTGCAATCCAAGTAGGGCAGCAATTGGGAGGCCGATGTGATATGGTCATACACTTCCTTGACACGAATCTTTTCATTCCCTATACGACCACCTCATACAAGCTTATCCTCTCATTGGGAAAGGCATATGCCAGCAATGCAAAGTTGGCCACGTTAACCTTCCCAATATTCCATCATATTCATTGGAATTCCAATCTTCCATGTATAAGGCCAAGCATGAACAGTGTAGGTAGGTCGAGACTTCTCCCAAAGGCTAGCAAGTGTGTGAATCTCTTGACTATTGAGAATATTCATGATAGAAATTAGTAGGAGATGACAACTAGTAAATCCTTTTATGTCGTCCAACCCTACTTTGATTTTCAGCCCATCGCCAAACATCCAATGTAGATTACTGCAGAGCCATAGAATAGCTTGTTTAAGGCTTCCCCAAATTATCGATGTTATGGTAGTCGATGGTACCCTCGCAACAATCCACTCCTCCAAACCTATCTATTGAATGTATTTGTCAAGCATAATTCTTTTCCACATACCCCTCTGATTTGATGCCAATAGAGAAAAATTAAATTTGTGAGAGTCAGTATGCCCCATCCCCCAAGCTTAATGACCCTGGAAATAGACTTCAAACCAATTACATGAATATTTTTACTTGCACCAAAGCTAGACCATAGGAATTTGGCTATGGTAAGCCAATCCGAGTCAAGAATGGCATACTTACATGGCTTCAAATGGCATCCTAGATATTTAAAGCCTCCAGACATAGAACATATTTTTACCCCAAAGAGAGTTGTGATTTCAAGAACCTATGGTGCTTCCTCATTGTTTGTGATTAACTATGTTTTATCTTTGTTGATATATAGACTTGAAGCCTCGTCGAAATCTTCGAATATCATGTAGAAGCATTCTCACACTGAAATTTTGGCCTCCCCGACACACAGGACATCATCCACAAACATGAGGTGAGTAAGATTGCAACCTCTAGAGATCCCACATCTCGAAATAGCTCCTTTTGTGGACTTGAAATTGATACCTTTGTTGATGGCATCCATGATAAGGATGAAAAGGAGGGGAGATAAGGCATAGCCTTGTTTGAGTTCCCTTTGTATTTTGAAGAATTGTGTTGGCTCACTGTTGATGAGGACAACCATAGAAGCTCTAGATAAACATGACATAATCCATAAGACATGTTTATGTTGAAATAAAATTAAACTTTATATTTTTATATAGTTAATAATATTTCTATATATTTAATATTCTAGTATATTGTGGCAAGATTCTTGTGTCAACTAGAGAGGATTTAACATGCAAAAACAATAGAATCCCTCTTCAATTCTGTATTTTTCTTTTGTTTTTATAAAACTCAATATCAACCAATAATTTGAAGTTAAAGATTAAAAATAATTATATTTATATATATTAATAAAAATGGAAATGGTTAATATATTGTTAGTGAATAGTTTTGAGAAGTAGAAAATAGTGTCCATGTCACATATATTAACCATTTTTTATTAATTTGATTGTGTTGGTTGACAATCAACTTGTATGGGAAAGATGAGTAGATTTGTAAATCAAGATATCAATATAATTAATTATGAAATATATATGAAACTTGTGATCATGTAGATCAGAAATGACCATAAAGGCTATGGTTGGCCATATCAACATAATTAATAATGAAATAAATATAATATGGTTGATCATAGATGACCATGTCAAACCATGGTTTGACATGGATGCATGGATGCATATGGTTGACCATATATGGTTATGTTTGACCATAGTTAACTTTTGTTAGCTATGTTTGACCATATTTGACTTTCATTACCTATGGTTAAGTATGTGTAACTATGTTTGAATTTGATAGATTTTGGAGAACTATGGTTTTCAAAGTTTGAATTTAGTTCTTTATGGTTAACTATAGCTGACTATTAACTATTGATCATGGTTGAAGTATGTTGATCTCATTTGACTTAGTTGACCATGGATAAACAGAGTTTCTATAAAGAAGCATGTTGATTGTGATTTACTATAATTAAGTATTATAATATTAAAATATGTTGATTAAAATATAACCTAACCTATCTTTATCACATTATAATATTTGGCAATCAACTTCAACTTCAACTTCACATACAACTTCACATAGCTATGTTTGAATTTAATCACATTACAACATAACATCGCATAGCTATGTTTGAATTTAATCACATTACAACCTAACATCACACATCACTCATTGATGTTAGAAAAGTTACTAAAACTGTTATGTTTATGTGGAAAGCTACTGAATAATTATGTTGCATTAAGGAAATGGTACATTACTTAATGATTATGTTAAAGCTATTGGAGGTCAAAGTTAAACCGGCATTGGCATTGCAATTCTGTTTAAAACAAATATAGGAGTGGTGAGGTATGGATTGCTACTCGCGGGTTAAAGTAAACTCTAATCCTTTAATCGAACTTGGTATGAGGACCAGGCCTGTATTGGTTACTGCGTCCTCTGGGAAACTGTGACTAAATGCTGACACATTTCAGTGATTTTTTAGGCGGTTCTCTCTTGTCCTATACCATACCTGCTGCATTGACACATTGAAAGTCCCCCATGATTTCTTAGCCATTCCTTTCCACGGCCCCCTTTATTGATGCTCAGATGTCAGTTTCACACACAGATTAGAGTTGCAGGGAGAGTGCGTTGAGGTGTATAGATCATATGTATTCCACATTCTGCCAAACATATAGAGATCTGGGGATGAAACGATGGCCCATATGGGTAATCAGAGAATTTGCTTTAATGGAAGAGGAGGTCGGTGGACGTTTTCTTTGTCTGTGTTAGGCGTAGGTACTCTACTAACTCGGTTATTGATGCTCAAGTTCTTTCCCTTTCGAGTGCAATGAACGTCTGCGTATGAATGGATTAATTCACGTCCTGGCTGGTAGGTTGTCTTTTATCTCAGAACTTAATTTAAAAATATTTTGGAATATAATGATATGAGAGGATGAGCAATAATCAGAATCAAAAGCTTAAAAAACTTAATCTCATCCAAATACATGTTTTGGTAACCCGTCAAATTCCAAAAATATCTTAAAATCTGCAATCTATATAAAATTGATTTTATATACTCGGATGTTATATTGCCATTTATTGATAATAATATAATAATATTGTAATAATGATGTAATATATATGAGTTTCTTCCCAAAAAAATGACACCCCTTTTAAAATATAAAAATAACCTTACACCACACAGCAATAGCATCACTCGTCACTGTCATGATAAAAGTTCATCATAACAGAATTTATCCATTGCCCCAAGTGAGAGAAAAATCGTCAGAGTCTCGATCGGGATTTCAACGTCGTTTTTGTCTTTATTTTTCTAGGCTTTTCGGATAAACTTAGAATGGGCCAAAACCCTTCGAGATAGATTCGAAAAGTTGGAAATGTGACAGAAAAGTTTACCCCACCTCGTCATGGGGATGAAAAGTTCATCTAAAACCCCACGGCAGCATGCAGTTCCCACTCACCCCTTTTTCTTCACGCGATCTGCGGACCCCCTCCCCGTTTCTTCATTCATGGCTCAGATTTCGTTCGGAGTCAGCGTTTTTAATTAGTCTGCACCAGCTCAGAAGAATCACGACGACAGAGAATGTTTTGACAGCTCCCACCTGATCGTGTTGTGGGACATGAGCAGGTTCGTCAAAAGGTGACAGGTAAAAGAAGGTTTAAAACGTAGATTTGAAATGCGGAGATTTAAGTTAACCGGTCCAAATTCTAATGGTTAATTGTAAATATGTAAATTTAATGGTTGATTTTGCATCAAATAAATTTTTCTAGTTAAACAAAGTAGTGTTTTTTTTAATAGGGTGGGAAAATCTATCATAAGTGAGTTGTCAAACCAGCAGTGAGGAGCTATTATCAAATACCTTTAGGTCTTGGGCCTTAACCTGTTTTGTTCCCAGAAAGACTAATTCTTAGCCAAGCAGTTTTAGGGCATACTCTAGGCCCAAATAGTACAAAAGCAGTTTTAGGGCATACTCTAGCCCAAATAGTGTGACAAAGGATTTTTTTTAATTAAAAATAAATTTTTATTTTTTATTTTTACATTTCTAATGGGTGGACACTTAACTATATTGAATTAGTTTTATATGCTCTCGTAGTTTGAAGATTTCTTTAGCATGAAACCCATGCTTGAATATAAATTTTTCTTTTTCTTCTTTTTGTTTTTTACATAAAATACATTTTGATACAATTATGAAGACCAACTTCGTTACATTCTCTAACACTCACTCTTAACTAGCGAGGTATTTATAATTGTACACCTGGTACATTGATACTCTCAAACTGAAATATTCTTATAAGAAGAGTCAATATCATAACAGCATTTTCAACATAGTAAGGCCTTATCTAGCAAGCTCTACTTATATCAAAGCATAATGTTGGGAGGCTTTATGTGAGACACCACACTACCTCTTAAGGCACATACCCTATTCGTGTGTTCACTTGGTATGGCCTTCTAGGATTATTCTTGTCTTGGATTAACACATTCTCAAAGAATATCCTTTTCGACCACTCTTATCTTGGATACCTTGTCCAATCTAGTGTTGGTCCATGAGACCACTGCCTATCTTGGATTCCCAATCCTTAAGGAGTACCAATCCCAGATGCTTATCCAATCCTCCATTCTCCGTCCTAGTGCATTCACTAGACTTACGGTTGTTAGTCTTGGCCTAGTGCATTACACATGGAGAATATGGTGTCCATCATCACTCCCTCTCAACTGGGGAGGAGATCCATACTCCTTCTCGAACATAGAGGATATTTCTTTCTCCCTCGCAATCAGGGAAACATCATCACAATCCATAGTTGGTCTTATACATCAACTACTTGTCCTTTTGTGGAGATATAGTCGTAGCTACATTACATTATATTAGGGCTTCGACCTTTCTGGGTGCCAAACATTTTATGAACCCAAAATCTTTCATATTCTATCATCATGGCAAGCCTTTTTAGCTCCTCGCAGCATCATAACATATTAGACTTTGATCTTTTCTAGATCTACTCAATCATTAACCAATTTTATCATCATCTAGTACATTTTTCTTCTTCAAGGAGCCAAACCTTCCCCACAGTTGCTAGCACATGACTTATACAGAGTTTTGCCTCATGTTCTTCAAAGAATCATAGCAGCTTTCCAATATCAAGCCATAAAAAGTGTTATCCACACAATCCATGTGTTCCATGATCAAACTGTGCAGTTGTAGGTACAACATCATCCAACAAACTCCCCTTCCAACCTCTTCACATGTTTTTTCAATATGTCATACCAAGGAGCCAATTCATATCTCAAGCAATTCATCATTATCAGATCTGCCAAGTTATAACATCATCTAGTTAGAGTGTCTTGTAATTTTTTTGGTACTTTCTCCCTCTAAAGTCGACATTCTTTTGCATGTTTTATCTTCATATTGCAACAAGGTTCTACTTCAGATTTCAATCATCAATGTGTTCCTAGAATGAACTCATCAATTGGAAGCTTGAATCTCATCATGGTTCTTACAACTCCTTCTTTCCATCATGCTCATCATTATCAAGGAGTCATCATCAAGCACAAGTCTTTCCTTTTCCATCCTTCTCATCTTGCTTTCATAATTTTGAGAACCTTCATTATGTACCCGATCTTTACCTCAACATGACGTAGTTCCTGCCATGCTTAAGAACTAGGTCATTTTTCCTTTCACAATGGAAACAATCAATTAGGGTTTCCATCTCTAGGGTTTCTTCTTTTATTCCACACTTTGCTAGGGTTTACAAACCCTAGATGCCAAGACCTATCACTTACAATTGTAAAGTTCTACAACCACACATAAGAAGGTTAGTTGCAAAACCATAAATTTTAAGGTCTTCGGGATCTGTCACACATATCCTATACAAGCCCTAAAAACCCTAATGATATCATTATATTACAAGACCTAGCGTATCATCACAATCTTTTTTGTCATTGTCTCTAATATTTATGCAAATCCTTTATCATGAAATGCATGCAACAATTATACTATTAGAAAAATAGAAGAGAGACCATAGAGCGATTACACACAATACAAATCTCACTTAATATCTTTATTGATCATCATAGTTACAAATATATAAGACACAAATTACTGACTTCGACACAAACAGATCATCATTACAACCCACACATTGGAAACAACATTGACTCATTGTAGTTCCTAATGACAACTATACATGACATGGAAGCATTACTTCCAACACCCTCCCTTAATGCTTACATGGAAAACGTATTACAACAATAAATAGTTATATGTCTGATTGGTCTTCATCAACACCTACATCCACTCTAAAATCTCGCAAGCATTGCTCTTTCACCACCACATCTTTGAGTTGTCACTTGACCTCCATTTAAAACGTAATCGCCTCTGACCATTGTTGATGAACTTTGCAGGATCAACAATATTGACAACTCGGCTTGTCGGGGCTTTCGCGATAAGAGCCATCAAGTAATGAACCATCCTATGGACCAACCACCATCTGTCGGATATTTCGCTTTCGGCTATCCATCAGTTGATAGGATGGAGGTCTAGATACTGAATGTTCTCAAGAGTTGATCAAACAACTTGACCTTACAAGAATTGGTGTTTCAGACATTGGGCTTCCAGTTTAAGAACGACCAACCCTATTTATAACCAATAAAGACACAAGAATTGATGTTTCAGACACCGAGGCTTCCAGTTTAAGAACCACCAACCCTTATAATAAAAAATACAAATACTTTATGACTTAAAATCTAGAATAAGAACACAAGTCTTCCAATTTGCTAGAGTAGCTCACATTCTCGTTCATGAGAAATATTTTTTTTCTGTGACATATAACTCTTTTGAAATAAATTTAACATTAATGGACTTCCCCACAAATGTTGGCAAAAAAGCTACTAATGCAAATAAACAATCTTGTCACTTTCCAGCGCTCGACCTTCTGATCTACATCACCAAACTCTTCGACTTTGACCATTGTCGGCTGACATCGTTATTGTTGACACCTCCCTCCACAAATAACGATGCTCTAGATGATCTTCGGTTTTCCACAACAGCTAGATCTTAGATCTAGCAACCAATTAGCAGATCTAGATCAACCGTTTCACGCTGCACACGTCGATTTCACCTCAGATCTAATCTGTAGGCCTTTCATTCAAAATAATTTACTTTTGCCTTCGACAATTGCAGATCTGATGGATAAGGTTGAATTAGCATGGACTTCCACTGTGGGCAGCTTAAAATACACGTCTCAGAGATAGTGAGAGAAGAACGCACATCAGAGAAATCATGATCATGGCGTCTTTTCTTCACACATGATTTAGCATATGATTGCACGGATCCATCCATGAACAACCAATTCTGGGCGACTTTGAAGAGACGTGCATCAAGTCGAGCAGCAGCAATGATTTTGTCAACAATGTGAGCGTGGCTTTTGATGTGAGCCACTTCATACTAGATCCTGCAGACAAAAGTGTTCCAGAAATAGAGTTTGACAATTAAATGCTCTTTGAATTGATTCGCAGAATCCAACGAAGAGGAAATCTCCTCCATTAAATTTTCTCAAATGTGTGGAGCTCCTTGAAGTTCTATTCACGATTCTTTTTTTCTTTTTTTGAAACATCCACTCCTCTTATTTGGAGATGTGACTTATACATCCTAATTTATCTTTTTCCACGCCATTTTTCTTCCACGGAAATAATGACAACGTGACAACCCCCTTTTGAAGCTTCAGGTGTGCAGGCTAACATGCTCGGTTCAGAAGCGAAATATGGAAAGGATTCATAACAACATGCTCAGCTCTGATTGAAAGCTCACAGGTAGGAATGCTTTATATTTATTGCATAAAGATTTACAAAACAAACTCTCACACAGATTTAACATGAAGAAATAAATTTCACAACAGAAATAAAGTCTCATACAACTAAATTAATCTATCTATGTACAGAACAATAACCCTCAATGCTCGCTCACATCTTCCTGGCTTTCTTGTAATGGAATCAAGTCAGAACAAGTTCTAATACCATATTAGAAAAATAGAAGAGAAACCATAGAACGATTGCACTCAATACAAATTTCACTTAATATCTTTATTGATCATCACAGGTACAAATATATAAGATGTAAATTATGACTTCGACACAAACAGATGACCATTACAACTCATATATTGGAAACAACATTGACTCATCGTAATTCCTAATGACAACTATACATGACATGGAAGCATTACTTCCAACATATACAAACCTCTGCAATTTTTACCTTATCTCCTTCTTTATCAATGTCCAAACATCTTTTAGCAAATCGTATATAACTTTTGTAGACTATCCACAATAAACATTATTGTAGCCAAAATGTGTTTTTCGTGATCTAGTTGTCGTGGCCAAATAATTTGATGCCATAGAATGATGCTCCAGACCATATAACAATGTCATCATTTTGAGTGTTACCACCATTCAATATGATCTTACATAGAAATAAATTCGAGTCTTAGAATGATGAATTTATTGAATGAATTTATGCTACGATGCCATTGTAGTTACGAGCCTTTGGAACTAAACGATCTTTCAAGGAAATCTGAGATCATCTCTTTACGTCAGCTTTGTTTCATGGTTGTTACACATATTATCATATATTTGTAACTGTAGAGTGTCGCTTTATCTCAATGATCACAACCATATAGTCTCGACGGTGCCACTATATCGAATCGCTGCGTTGTCATTGTATCTATGCCATGCGAGAGAGAGCATAATATTCTTTGGAGAACATGTATCATGAATTACTATATATAAGACATCATTGATTAATGTGTGGCATAGAACTGAAATGCAAGTTATTATAACACTTGTGATGCTTATGGGATACAACCTGAACCATAGAATAAGAGTGATGTCACTTTGCAAACCACTGAGAGGATTCGAATCACTATAATGTGATTTCGAACCATAGACCATACGAATAATTGTTAAATCATCGAGTCAACATCGTGTCACTAAAACGAGCCCTGAAGAATATGAGCGTTTGAGCTATGAACTTTTGAATGAGCCGAACAGATCGAACCATCGTAATGTGTATAACAATGCTACCACAGGTGAGCCTCAGAGCACATTGTAACGACTGAATCGAAGTCATTGCACACGATGCTTAGTGAAAGCGACGATTTCTATATCACATAATGATCCACAACGAGTCACAAATATACATCTCTCCACAAACAATAGAAACAGAAATGTGAGTACCAAGCATAGATCATGTCGCTTCAACATTTTGTTTTATTAGATGTCGGTCCCAAATTTATACTGAGTCGAACTGATGTATTATCATAGAATATCAGAGATGCCATTATCTCAGAGTAGTGAGATATATATGTGGGTTCTATACAACGATGTGACCCATACGATCTCATATGTGAATCATGAACCGAGCCAAAACTTACCGTAATGTGAGTCAGTGCCATAAATGTGAGCCTAGGAATATAGAGAATAGATGAATTTTCTTAGAAATCTGAGATCCATCATTATTTGAATGCCAACAAAGTGATCTTCGGGCCTCCTTCAAACCTCGCTCTGATACCATGTTGGAGAAATGGGAGGCTTGCAAGTTAAAATTGAATTTTCCTTCTTTGATAATTATTTGTGAAATTTGTTGGCATTTCATTTAGTAGATTTGTGAATTAAAATATCAATATAATTAATTATGAAATATATATAAAATGGATGAATATGGTTAACCAACCATGATTATATAGACCAAGTTTGACCATGTTCTCAACATCACTTTGTTGACAATTGACCATGACCACAATATAACTAATAAGGAAATATATAGGATTTGGTTGACCATGGATGACCACATTAAACAATGATTTTCCATGGATGAGTATGGTTGACTAAGTACGGTTATATTTGACCATAGTTGACTTTTGTTAGCTATGGTTAAGTATGTGTCACTATGTTTGACTTTGATAGATTTTGCAGAACTGCAATCTTCAAAGATTGAATTTAGTTGGTCATTTTGATTGTAATTGACTATTAATTATTGGCCATGGTTGAAGTATGTTGACCTCATTTAACTATGGTTGACCATGGGTAAACATGCTCACTATCAATAACCATGTTGATTGTGATTAACAATGGTTGACTATGGTTGAACATGGTAGACCACATTTGAGAATGATGAACTTTGGTTGACCTTTGTTAACTATGGTTGAGTATGTTAAAACATGATGACCATGGTCAATCATGCCTGCGACCATGGTTGACCAAGGTTGACCAAGACTATGATTGACATATCTATAAACATTAGGGGAATTTATGTCTAAAAATGGCCTCCTAAGAAAAATAATAAAATAAGAGTTTTAAAGTTTTAAAAAAGAGAAATGAAAACTATTTTTTTGTTGTATTTTGGGCATATCTTCTTATAGGTTTGATCAAATGTCATGTGTAAATATCAATTAGTTGCAAAATTAAATTCCCCATCCAATGAGTGCCCACTCGGCATACTTTTATGTAGACCCACATCTAGAAAAAATAAAAATACATTAAACAAAAAGTGTGTTCATGTATTTTCAACACGTTTTTTCATGTATTTTCATTTTTTTCGATATAGGTCTATTCAGAAGTATGTCGAGTGGGTACTCATTGGATGTGGAATTTAATTTCACATCCAACGAGTGTATACATTTGAAATTTGAGTAAATATATAAGTAGATAAGTCAAAAATACATTTAAAAGAATAGTTTTCCTTTTTCCCTCCAAAATATTTTCCCCTAGGTATGGCATCATCATCTTGAATCCTATTGGTTCTTTTAAAGTTAATTTTGTTAGTACATTTTTTATTTTGAAGCCCATTTTTAACCTTAAAATTCCTCTAATGCAAGACCATGGTTGATTATGGTTGACCTAGTTAACCATGACCATGGTTGATTATGACTGTAACCATGGTTTTCCATGATTATTTGTGGTTGACCATGTAGAATATGGATGAGCATGGTTGAGTATGGTTGACCATGTATGCTTATTTATGACCATCATTGAATTTTGTTAGCCATGGTTGTAAATATTTGACTTTACTAGATTTCGGAAAATCACATTCATCAAAGGTTAAATTTAGTTGACCATGTTTGACTCTTGTTGACTATTAATTATAGCCATGAATGAAGTTTGTTGAACTCATTTGACTTTAATAAACTGTGGTGGATAGCATAAATTAACTCGATTGTAAATTTTGGGAATATTCTATAATTTGATAAACAAGAGTGAAGTCAATGTTTGACCTTGCTCTTGTCTGTTAGATTTTAGAATATTCTCAAAATTTGCAATCAAGATAAGGATGGGTATGGTGGAACATGGGTGAACATGTTGACTATAGGTAACCATGTTGATTGTATTTAGCCATGGTTGATTATGGTTGACCATGTTTTACCATGACAACCTTTTGTTGACCATGGAAATTTATAGTTGAGCATGGTAGACCACATTTGACCATGGTGAACTTTCGTTGACCTTTATTGACTATAGTTTACTTTGGTTGACTATGGTTAAGCATGTTTGAACATGATCATGACCATGGTTAACCATGCCTATGACCGTTGCTAAGTATGGTTGATAATAGTTGACCAGGACCATGACCATAGCTGAATATGGTTGACCATGGTTTCTTACTATAGAAAAGAGTTAACCATGGCCGTTAATAGTTGACTATGTTTGACCAAGTTTGACCATGATTATGGATAACCATGACTTTGAATAATTATGGTAGACCAAGACCATGATTAATTGTATTTCACCATGGATAACTATGGTTGAAGACAAATATGTCCATGGTTGACCATGACCATGACCATGGTTGATTATGATTAATCAAGGTTGTCTTTGACCTTAGTTTAACCTTCGTTGACTATATTGAGCTACCTATAGTTTAGCATGTTGATTACTGACAAAAATTGAAGAGAACAAAATGATGGAGCAAAGGACTTACTCTTCTCAGTATTACAAATCATTTAAATAAGATTACATTGGAAACATCAGTAATAAATGACTAGAGTTAAACTTGACTAACTCAAACTGAACTAGGACACTTGGAGGGATGATTTTGACACCTAACAGGTGGTTGGGATTAGATTCTCCAACACTCCCCCTTAATTACAACCACATAAAAAATTAATTAAGGTACCTGCTAATCTATGTCTCAACTAGGTTTATGATTTAAAAATTGACTTCAACTTTTCTTCTTCTCTTTTTCCAGATTTTGTAGCCTCTAAATTGTTTCAACCTTTTCTCTTTGTTGTATCCTTCAAACCTCAGTTTCTTCATTTGTTGGTGCAGGTCTTCCATTCTTCCAAGTTGTCTAAGCATGTGTTGGACTTCTTCAAAAATCAGCTTGTATGTGGATTGGCTACCACATGTCATCTTTTGTTCTGTGATCTTCATCATCAATTTCTTGCAACATAAGTTTATAGTAAAAAAATTTCTTCACGACTCCAATACCTGAAAATTTCATTAATTTGTTCTTCATCGATGTTGTCTTCAACATTAATTTATGCAACTTCTATGAAGACCTCATCAAGGCATGGTGTTGCAAGCCATGCTTCAAGGAAATTTAACTGTTATTCAAAATCATTTTGTGTACCTGCACATTGGAAATCATTGGTAAGTTTAAAAAACATCTAGAAAACCATAATGGTTATGTTTCTTATGCTCTGCAATGAGAGCTTCCTTCTATTGCACTTCCTTCCTTGTCTCTGCATTTGTCTCTGTTTTCTTTTTGTGGGCTTCCTTCTTTGTCTCTTCCTCTATCTCTATC
The DNA here is from genome assembly GCA_031772625.1 of Pinus tabuliformis. Lineage (NCBI taxonomy): Eukaryota > Viridiplantae > Streptophyta > Pinopsida > Pinales > Pinaceae > Pinus > Pinus tabuliformis. Next base: position 775,679,561 of record CM062808.1, on the reverse strand, counting down.
TCTATCTCTTCCACTTTTGTACTAACATGAGTCGCTGCAAACATGTTGTCTTTCACCGAATCGAGTGGGATTTTCTCATTAAATAACATCATGTCTATATGATGTTTTTGTTGCATCACCTACAACCATTCATCATTAACCAATAATTCTTCATCAAAATTTACATTAGAAATATTAACTTCTCGATTCACCATAGAATTAACTGCTTTGATGGCAGCTTCATTGTCCTCAACAAGCTTTTTTACTGGATTCACCAAAATTTCATCAACAAGCTCTGTTGCTCGATTTACTGAATCATCATCCACTTGTGGTTGTGCATAGTGGGGTTCACAAGCATATATGTTCTCCTTCTCTCTTGCTTCTATGAATTCTTCACAGACATCATCCACTTGTGACTGAGCACAATGGGATTTAATAATCCTTTTATCTAGATGTAGATCTGTAGCTATAGATCCACCTTCATCTTCAACTTCAGTGCTCCCCTTTACACCAAAACTTCTCTCAAGGGTATCTGAGGCCTGCCTGGCTGTCTTGACTTCTGAAATGAAGGGAAGACTCTTGGATTTTCCCATTTGTTTAACAGTGGCTCTCTATGGCTCAAAATGGTCTTGCAGACATAACGGTTTCCTATTGTATGTCTTTGTGATGGCTTCTCTGTTGCTCGACATCTACAAAATAGATCGGTCTAGAATTCTCTACAACATATCCTTTGTTTTTAATAGACGCTCTAAAAAAATCCGTTCCTTTCTCAAAGAAAAAAAAAAGAACTACGAACAAAGCCTTTTAAAATATATATCAACACTAATACAGTCAAAAACCTTTTAAGGAATTACATGTGTAGAATTTTCATTGAAGCCATTAAAAATCATATCCAACCCATTAAAAGTAGTCCTCTACTCCATCATTTTGTTCTCTTCAATTTTTGTCATAGTATTAGAGCTTAGCCTACGTGAGACTCATTGAGAGCAGCAGAAGAGATAACCCAAAGAGCATAAGACTCTTTGAGAGAGCAGCAAAAGTTTGAAGAAGCCTATGAAGAAGCAGTAAGAGAATGAAGAAGCTAGAAAGTTCAGCTCTGATACCATGACAAAAAGAAGAGAACAAAATGATGGAGTAGAGGACTTACTCTTCTTAGTATTACAAATCACTTAAATAAGATTACATTGGAAACATCAGTAATAAATGACTGGACTTAAACTCGACTAACTCAAACTGAACTTAGACACTTAGAGGGATGGTTTTAACACCTAACAGGTGGTTGGGATTAGATTCTCCAACAATTATGTATAACCATGATAAAGTCATACTGTAATTTTCATCATGGTTGACTAGTGTTGATTTGTTGCATTCTGAATTGTTCACCATAATTGACTATGATTGATCACAAACATCAACATGATGATGGTTGACCATGTACATGGTTGATTATGATTTACCATGGTTATCCTTATCCACTGTTCAAACTTGATTGATTATATTGAGTTGAATATTGTTAAAATGTAATGTTCTTTAGTGATTATTTCAAAAATCATTGTTTATATTGGTTAACTTATATAAACCATAATTATCTTCAAGTGGCCATGGTTTTATGTAAACATAATTAACCATGATTTTTTATGGTTCATTCTTGTCATATTATGTCATTCCACAATAATTTTATTATATAGTGACACTGGCTTTTATTCTCAATGATCACAATCATACAATCCCGGTGGTGCCACTATATCGAATCACAGTGTTGTCATTGTATCTATGTCATGCGCGATAGAGCATAATTTTCTCAAAGCACGTGTATCATGAATTAATATATATAATACATCATTGATTAATGTGTGGCATAGAACTGAAATGCAAGTTATTATAACACTTGTGATGCTTATGGGATACAACCTAAGCCATAGAATAAGAGTGATGTCACTTTGCAAACCACTAAGAGGATTCGAATCACTGTAATGTGATTTCGAACCATAGACCATACGAATAATTGTTAAATCATCGAGTCAACATCATGTCACTAAAACAAACCTTGTAGAATATGAGCCTTTGAGCTATGAACTTTTGAATGAGCCGAACAGATCGAACCATCGTAATGTGTATAACAATGCTACCACAGGTGAGCCTCAGAACACATCGTAACAACTGAATCGAAGTCATTACACACGATGCTTAGTGAAAGCGATGGTTTCTATATCACATAATGATCCACAGTGAGTCACAAATATACATCTCGCCACAAACAATAGAAACAAAAATGTGAGCTACCAAGCATAGATCATGTCGCTTCAACATTTTGTTTTATTAGATGTCGGTCCCAAATTTATACTGAGCCGAACTGATGTGTTATCATAGAATATCATAGATTCCATTATAATGATATTAGAGTAGTGAGATATATATGTGGGTTCTATACATCGATGTGACCCATACGATCTCATATGTGAATCATGAACCGAGCCAAAACTTACTGTAATGTGAGTTAGTGCCATAAATGTGAGCCTAGGAATATAGAGAATAGATGAATTTTCTTAGAAATCTGAGATCCATCATTATTTAAATGCCAACAGAGTGATCGTCGGGCCTCCTTCAAAACTTGCTCTGATACCATGTTGGAGAAATGGGAGGCTTGTAAGTTAAAATTGAATTTTCCTTCTTTGATAATTACTTTTGAAATTTGTTGGCATTTCATTTAGTAGATTTGTGAATTAAAATATCAATATAATTAATTATGAAATATATATAAAATGGATGACTATGGTTAACCAACCATGATTATATAGACCAAGTTTGACCATGTTCTCAACATCACTTTGTAGACAATTGACCATGACCACAATATAACTAATAATGAAATATATAGGATTTGGTTGACCATGGATGACCACATTAAACAATGATTTTCCATGGATGAGTATGGTTGACTAAGTATGGTTATGTTTGACCATAGTTGACTTTTGTTAGCTATGGTTAATTATGTGTCACTATGTTTGACTTTGATAGATTTTGCAGAACTACAATCTTCAAAGGTTGAATTTAGTTGGTCATTTTGATTGTAATTGACTATTAATTATTGGCCATGGTTGAAGTATGTTGACCTCATTTAAATATGGTTGACGATGGGTAAACATGCTCACTATCGATAACCATATTGATTGTGGTTAAAAATGGTTGACTATGGTTGAACATGGTAGACCACATTTGAGAATGATGAACTTTGGTTGACCTTTGTTAACTATGGTTGAGTATGTTAAAACATGATGACCATGGTCAATCATGCCCGCGACGATGGTTGACCAAGACTATGGTGACAGATCTATAAACATTAGGGGAATTTATGTCTAAAAATGGTCTCCTAAGAAAAATAATAAAATAATAGTTAAAATAATAAAATAAGAGTTATAAAGTTTTAAAAAAAGGAACAAAAACTATTTTTTTGTTGTATTTTGGGCATATCCTCTTATAGGTTTGATCAAATGTCATGTGTAAACATCAATTAGGTGCAAAATTAAATTCCGCATCCAATGAGTGCCCACTCGTCATACTTTTGAGTAGACCCACATCAAGAAAAAATGAAAATATATTAAACAAAAAGTGTGTTCATGTATTTTCAACACGTTTTTTTCATGTATTTTCATTTAATTTCGATGTAGGTCTACTCAGAAGTATGTCAAGTGGGTACTCATTGGATGTGGAATTTAATTTTGCATCCAACAAGTGTCTAAATTTGAAATTTGAGTAAATATATAAGTAGATAAGTTGAAAATGCATTTAAAAAAATAGTTTTCATTTTTCCCTCCAAAATATTTTCCCCTAGATATGGCATCATCATCTTGAATCCTATTGGTTCTTCTAAAGTTAATTTTGTTAGTACCTTTTTTATTTTGAAGCCCATTTTTTACCTCAAAATTCCTCTAATACAAGACCATGGTTGATTATGGTTGGCTTGGTTAACCATGACCATGGTTGATTATGACCATAACCATGGTTTTCTTTGATTATTTGTGGTTGACCATGTAGAATATGGATAAGCATGGTTGAGCATGACCATGGTTGGGTATGGTTGACCATGTTAAATTGCAGTTTACCATGGTTGAGTATGGTTGACCATGTATGCTTATTTATGACCATCATTGAATTTTGTTAGCCATGGTTGTAAATATTTGACTTTACTAGATTTCAGAAAATCACATTCATCAAAGATTAAATTTAATTGACCATGTTTGACTATTGTTAACTATTAATTATAACCATGAATGAAGTTTGTTGAACTCATTTGACTTTAATACACTGTGGTGGATAGAATAACTTAACTTGATTGTAAATTTTGGGAATATTCTATAATTTGATAAACAAGAGTGAAGTCAATGTTTGGCCTTTCTCTTGTCTATTAGATTTTAGAATATTCACGAAATTTGCAATCAAGATAAGGATGGGTATGGTGGAACATGGGTGAACATGTTGACTATAAGTAACCATGTTGATTGTATTTAGCCATGGTTGATTATGGTTGACCATGTTTTACCATGACAACCTTTTGTTGACCATGGAAATTTATAGTTGAACATGGTAGACCAAATTTGACCATGGTGAACATTCGTTGACCTTTATTGACTATAGTTTACTTTGGTTGACTATGGTTAAGCATGTTTGAACATGATCATGACCATGGTTAACCATGCCTATGACCATTGTTGAGTATGGTTGATAATAGTTGACCAAGACCATGACCATAGCTGAATATGGTTGACTATGGTTTCTTACTATAGAAAAGAGTTAACCATGGCCGTTAATAGTTGACTATGTTTGACCAAGTTTGACCATGATTATGGATAACCATGACTTTGAATAATTATGGTAGACCAAGACCATGATTAATTTTATTTGACCATGGATAACTATGGTTGAAGTCAAATATGTCCATGGTTGACCATGACCATGACCATGGTTGATTATGATTAATCAAGGTTGTCTTTGACCTTAGTTTCACCTTAGTTGACTATATTGAGCTACCTATAGTTTAGCATGTTGATTATTGACAAAAATTGAAGAGAAAAAAATGATGGAGCAAAAGACTTACTCTTCTCAGTATTACAAATCACTTCAATAATCCTTTTATTTGGATGTAGATCTGTAGCTATAGATCCACCTTCATCTTCAACTTCAATGCTCCCCTTTACACCAAAACTTCTCTCAAGGGTATCTGAGGCCTGCTTGGTTGTCTTAACTTCTGAAATGAAAGGAAGACTCTTGGCTTTTCCCATTTGTTTAACGGTGGCTCTCTGTGGCTCAAAATGGACTTGTAGACATAATGGTTTCTTGTTGTACATCTTTGCGATGGCTTCTCTGTTCCTCGGCTTCTACAAAATAGATCGGTCTAGAATTCTCTACAACATTTCCTTTGTATTTAATAGATCCTCTAAAAAAAATCGTTCCTTTCTTAAAGAAAAAAAAAGAATTATGAACAAAGCCTTTTAAAATATATATCAACACTAATACAGTCGAAAACCTTTTAAGGAAATTACATGTGTAGACTTTTCATTGAAGCCATTAAAAATCATATCCAAGCCATTAAAAGTAGTCCTCTGCTCCATCATTTTGTTCTCTTCAATTTTTGTCATAGTATCGGAGCTTGGACTGTATGAGACTCATTGAGAGCAGCATAAGAGATAACCCAGAGAGCGCAAGACTCTTTGAGAGAGCAGCAAAATTTTGAAGAAGCCTACAAAGAAGCAACAAGAGAATGAAGAAGCTAGAAAGTTCAGCTCTGATACCATGACAAAAATTGAAGAGAACAAAATGATGGAGTAGAGGACTTACTCGTTTTAGTATTACAAATCACTTAAATAAGATTACATTGGAAACATCAGTAATAAATGACCGGAGTGAAACTCGACTAACTCAAACTGAACTGGGACACTTGGAGGGATGGTTTTGACACCTAACAGGTGGTTGGGATTAGATTCTCCAACAATTATGTATAACCATGATAAATTACACTATAATTTCATCATGGTTGACTAGTATTGATTTGTTGCATTTTGAATTGTTCACCATAATTGACTATGATTGATCACAACCATGTGCATGATGATGGTTGACCATGTACATGGTTGATTATGATTTACGAGATTATCCGTTGACCCATGTGAGGGATAAATCGTGCAAGTCTCGACATCTAATCCATAGAAAGAGATCGGGATTTCAACATCATTTTTGAATCATGGTTTCCGATAAGGTTTATACTTCGGTCAAATTGATGAATGTCACTTTTAAATCAATGTGGGTGATAAAGTTCATATCATAGTAAAAGTTTAAGTGGATTTATCTTTATTTTTCTAAACTCTTCAGATAAATTTAAAATGCGCCAAAGCCATTGGACATAGATTTAAAAGTTGGAAAATGTGACAGAAAAGTTTATCCCACATTGTCAAGGGCAGGAAAATTTCATCTAAAACATTGGCTGGAAATCCATCCAGCTTCCACTCACGCCCGATTACCAGTTCTTCTTCGCACAATCCGCGGACCGGTGGACCGCCTCCCCGTTGCTTTGTTCATGGTTCACCGTCATTTGGTTGGGACTTGGAAGTCTACCCCAGTTGTTAGGAAATGATTAAATTGATTAGAGTAGAAGAATCACGAGGAGAGAGAATGTGTTGACAGCTCCCACTTGATTTTTTTGGGAGTCGTCTACGGAGGTGGAGGAATTACTCGTACGGTCAAAAATGGTCGGAATCTGGGCAAAAAAATTTCAAAAAATGTTGTAGAGATTGTGTTTGAATCGTGTTTTTGATGGTGGAAATAGATTCAGCACCATCAAAAACATCTAGGACACCTAAAATTTTGAATTTGATCAACTATAGCTTGGATTTACAAAAAAAATTATCGGATTTTCTCTAAATATGACCAGAATTTCCATAACTTTCTGGGCAACTCCTCTGCCTCGTTAGCTACGGCATTGTTTTCTGGGAGATGAGCAGGTTAGTGAAAAGATTTTCGCCTGGTTAGGCTTCGGCATTGTTTTGTGGGAGATGAGCAGGTTAGTCAAAAGATTTTCGCGTAATCTAACGAGGTGGAGGAGTTGCCCGGAAAGTTCCGGTCATATTTAGAGAAAATCCGGCAAGGATTTTTGTAAATCCAACTTATAGTTGTTAAACTTCAAAACTTTAGGTGTCCTAGACATTTTTGATGGTGCTAAATCTATTTCCATCAAGAACACGATTCAAAAACTGCCTCTATAAGATTTTTTGAATTTTTTTGCCTAAATTCCAACCACTTTCAACCGTCCGGGCAATTCCTCTGCCTTATTAAATGACTCCAAAAATTTTAGAATCCAAAACTATTAAGCCCACAAAGCGGATATAATTAACAATTGCGTGCATGAGGAATATGTTTAGACTTGCATGGGTTAAAGGTATTGCTAATTCGTTTTGAGCTTCCATTCGCACTCTAATTTTTGTTTTCGTCTTTTTCTCTTCGGAATGTAGTAATAGAATTTGTAGTCTTTTTTGCACTCTAATTTTTGTTTTTGTCTTTTTCTCTTTGGAATGTAGTGATAGAATTTTTAATTTTTTTAAAGTAAGAATGTGGTTATAGAATTTGTTTTTTCAGAGATGGAAGCACTCTGTTGGAGAAATCGCACCTGGAGTAGTCTCACAGTGGTACATAAAGTCTCAGGAATGGTAGTTGTTTCATCAAGAATTGGTATATTTTGTTGTTTTAAGGTGTGGTGATAGAATTTTTAGATTTTTTTAAATTATTTAAAATAAGTTTTGAATATATAAATGGAAATAAGTATTTTGAATTAACTTGAATTTATAATTTCTGAATTTTTTATTAAATTTTAAGGAAAGTTAATGAAAAATAATAGAAAGCAAACAATTTTTTATTATTAATTAAGGTAATTATATAAATTAAACAATCAACATTAAAATCCATAATATATTTTAAATTGTCATAATTTAAAAAACTCATAAAAATTAACTAAATTATAATTTTATTTTAAATTATTATTATTATATTACTAATTATAAAAATAATTAATATGTGAGTTATATAAATATATTTGGAACAAGACTTTTATTCACTTTCATTTTATCATAGAGATTCTTAATCTGTAAACATGATTTGCTACAACATTGTATTGTGGCAATACTATATTGTGGCTTAATAATACTACATACTATGACTTTTTTTAATTAAAGAAAATACATAAATACTTTTAAGATGAATCTTAACTTTTAATTTATATGACTTTAAATTCCTCCATCCACCTAATAATTATTTATAATGAAATTATAATTATAAAAACCTTATTGCAAAATAAACATACCTAATAACATAATTAAACTACATTATCAGCGCACATCCATCATAGCTCCGGATCAACCAACGCTCAAAGGGATCAAATTTCTTGAGGTGCAAACTTTTTTAAAATGTTATACTTTTGAGATTTATCTAAACCCTCTACCATCACTACTACTAAAATTATTTTGTGGATATTCCATAAAGATTAAATAAGTTTTAATAAAATGAAAAATGAGAATATTTTTATATATAGAGATATGAAATTTATATAATACCAGCCTAGATCCATCTTAACTCCGAATCTACCAAGAGCCTAGAGGGATCAAATTTCTTTTAACTCTAAAATATTATTGCATATCAAGAGATTAAAAATATTTTGTGGATATTCCATAAAGATTAAATAATTTTTAATAAAATGGAAAATGAGAATATTTTTATATATAGAGATATGAAATTTATATAATACCTGCGTAGATCCATCTTAACTCCCAATCTACCAAGAGCCTAGAGGGATCAAATTTCTTTTCACTCTAAAATATTATTGCATCTCAAGAGATTTGATCCCTCAGCGTGCTTGGTAGATCTAGAGTTAATATGGATCTAGTTTGGTTTAATTTTCCCCTTTAAATAGGTTATATTCCACATGAATACCATGGAATCTCAATATCATAGATTAACCATGGGCCATTTTTATTTTTATTATTATTTCTATTTTATTTTTATAAGGTTATTTTTACTTTTATTTACATTACATTAATGGTTTAATTTAATTTAATTTAATTTGTTTTTTAATCTAATTTGATTTAGTCAAAATGTTAAATATTACATTACATCATCTCTACCATATTGGGGTAGAGAAGCAATTAAAAAAATGTTTAATTTAAAATAATAATAATAATAAATAAAAAATAAAATAAAATAAAATAAAATTAGAAAATATTTTGATTGTGAAATGAGTTATGGTTTTTGGGCATGTGGTATTGATAACCCATTGCATTGGCCCATGGTATTGTAGCAAATCATATTTATAAGTTAATAATATCCACAGTAAAGTGGAGGTGAATATATTGTAATTTTATTATAAGTATTAAGTTTTGGCATTAGACGAAATAGTTTTTTCACTTGAAATTGGGATACAATTTCAAGCAACAATGTGATCTTTTTGTTGCTTATAATACATTTCTGAATGCATGAATAGATTCAGTACCCCTGAAAAAGCCCCGGGGCACAGGGATTTTACACATTAAACAACTTAAACTCAAGTTCTTAAAAATCTCTACCGGATTTTGGTTAAAATTAACCAGAAGTGAAAAAGGTCATTTCGTCTCTACAAGATTTTGGTTAAAATTAACCAGAAGTGAAAAAAGGTCATTGTTATCAAATTTTACACATTAAACAACTTAAACTCAAGTTCTTAAAAATCTCTGCCGGATTTTGGTTAAAATTATCAAGAAGTGAAAAAGGTCATTTTGTCTCTACTTGATTTTGGTTAAAATTAACCAGAAGTGAAAAAGGTCATTTCATCTATAAGTGAGACTACGCCTTAACTTTTTATGTGTTTATTAACTAACTTTAAATATAGTTACAAAATCATTGTTAATCCTTGTTAAGTAAGGACTCTAGCAATCAATTTACTCATTGACCATTATTAGTTTAGCATTGACTAATGTAGCTTATAATGTTTAATTTTGAAAATTAAATATTTTTTCCAATATTATTAAAAAAAACTATTTTTTCAAACATTTGAGTGGACCATAACTTGATGAGACCCTTTGCATAATATAACACCATATGGTTCTAAGATTAATGTGATTTTTAGATATTTATGTACTTATTTTTAGTGCAAAAATAAAATCTTTGAAAATAACTCATATTCATATAAATATCATATTTACCATTATTTACTTCCCACCATAATTTAAGCACGTCTTTAAATAAAAAATTGATAGAAATAACATGTAAATAAATATAAATTCAACATATTGAGTAAACATTTAAAAAATGTTGACATACTATCTTTCTTACATTACACCTAATGCCTACACATCTCACCTACAACAGACTGTAGTGTGCCTCTCAACACAATAGAAACCTATGACCCACCTTTGTGTTTTCAACTTTCATGAGTGTACCATTCTTTTCAAAATGTTGCTCTCTTTTGTCCACTTTTATTCTACTGAGAACGACTCATATCTCATCTGACTTAATTCCCTAGAAGGAAATCATGTGCACACCCATGAACAATCAACACCAGGAAGCCTACATCTAATGTTTCGTAGTGTTTAGAAACATTTACACCCACATTTAAACCTTGTTTTCTCATATGTTACATTACTATGTCTTGTAATCAGATCATCTTATGTTATAAATTTTAGAGTTTTTTTTTTTTTTTTTTTTTTTTTTTTATCGTAATCGAATTATTTTATATTTTAAATTTTAGATTTTTTTTTATATATGTCTTAATTTGGTCAAAAATTCTTCGACTTTCAATTAATTTTGAAATTTTTACACAGATTCTATGAAGTTCATTAAAGTTTTGAAAAAAAAAATATTAAACTGAATATTTTGAAAATTAAAAAATAATTTTTAATTTTTTAAAATGTAAATTGTTTGATTGATGATTATTTTTATGTGGTTTTAAATTGAATTATCATATGTAAAAATTATATAAAAAGATGATCACATCTCACTACTTAGAGGGTATCAAGAATAATTGAACCTGTGACTTTTCAATAGCAAAAAACTTTAGCAATGAGACATCAACCAATTGAACTAACCCTCAAATCTAATCAATAAACTTTATTTATATTTCTCATTTGATTCATATCCTTTATATTTTTACATATTAATCTTAAAAAAAATAGTATAAGAAGAACAATACTTTCTCGACTCAATTGGAGAGAGTTTACCATCCAAAAACAAAAGCATCCCTCCCCAATTATGGATTTAATATTCATTGTTCCTCAATTGTGGATTTAATATTTCACTTAAAAGTATTTATATTTTTATAACTTCTTAGGATTTATTATAGAAAACAACTAAAAAAAAATTGTTTGTAATATATATGGATATGTAATATTATAATTATATTAATGAATAAAGGTGGTTAATATATTTTGAGTATTTTATTTTAAAAGTTGGAAAATAGTGTTAATTTTTATAAATTAATTATTTTTATTAATGTGTTTATGCTAGTTGACAATCAACGATTAATATATGTGGGGATAACAATTAATATGTATGGAGACAATTAGTAGATTTGTGAATTATGATATTAATATAATTAATTATAAAAAATATATGAAATGGATGACCATGGTTGACCAACCATAACTATGTGGACCAAAGTTGACCACAAAAATCATGGTTGACCATGCTCTCAACACCACTTTGTCCACAATTGACCATGACCATATCAACTAAACTAATAATGAAATATATACAATTTGGTTAACCATGGATGACCATATTAAACAATGATTTTCCATGCATGAGTATGGTTGACTATGTATGGTTATGTTTGACCATAGTTTAATTTTGTTAGCTATGGTTAAGTATGTGTGACTATGTTTGACTTTGATAGATTTTAGAGAACTGCAATCTTCAAAGGTTGAATTTAGTTGACTATGTTTGATTGTAATTTATTGTTAATTATTGGCCATGGTTGAAGTATGTTGACCTCATTTAACTTTGGTTGACTATGGGTGAATATGCTCACTATAGATAACCATGTTGATTGTGGTCAGCTATGGTTAACTTGGTTGGCCATGTTTTACCATGTTAGCCTTTGGTTGACCATATTTACCATGGAAACCTTTAGTTGACTACGAAGATCTATGGTTGAATATGGTAGACCAAATTTTAGAATGATGAACTTTGGTCGACATTTGTTGACTATGGTTGAGCATGTTTAAACAAGACTATGACCATGGACAACCATGCTTGCGACCATGGTTAACTAAGGTTGCCAAGATCATGGTTGACATGCTTAGAAGCAAAATCATGGAACTAGTTGACCATGACCATGGTTGTCCATGTTTTTTTGTGGTTGACCATGTTTGTATATGGATGAGCATGGTTGAACATGAACATTGTTGAGTATGGTTGAGCATGTTAAACTACAATTTTATATGGTTGAGTATGGTTGACCATGTATGCTTATGTATGACCATAGTTAAATTTTGTTAGCCATGGTTGATCATGTTTGACTTTACTTGATTTTAGCAAATCACATTTGTCAAAGGTTAAATTTGGTTGACAATGGTTGAAATTTAAGTATTAGTCGTGGATGAAGTTTGTTACTTCATTTGACTTTGATAAACTATGGTGGATAGCAAAACTTAACTCGATTGTAGATTTTGGGAATATTCTAAAATATGGTGGACAAGAGTGAAGTCAATTGGTTGACCTTGCTCTTGTCTATTAGATTCTATAATATTCCTAAAATATGCAATCAAGATAAGGATGACCATGGTGGACCATTGGTGAACATGTCGATTATAGGTAACCATGTTGATAGTGATTAACCATGGTTGAATATGGCTTACCATGTTATATCATGACAACTTTTTGTTGACCATGGAAATTTATAGTTGAACATGGTAGACCACATTTGACAATGATGAACTTTGGTTAACCTTTATTGACTATAATTTAGTTTGGTTGAATATGGTTGAGCATGTTTGAACATGACCATGACCATGGTTGACTATGGTTGATAATAGTTAATCAAGACCATGACCATAAACAAGATATTTGTTGATTGTAGTTGACCATAATTGTGAGCATGGGTATAGTATGGTTGACCTCAACATTGGTGAATATGAACATGGTTGCCTATGCTTGAATATGAGCATGATTGACTATGTTTTACCACATTTGACTATGTTGACGATGACCATGAGCATGATGATGGTTAACCATGTACATGGTCGATTATGATTTACCATGGTTGTCCTTGCCCACTATTCAACCTTGGTCGACTATCATGTCAAGTTGAGTATTGTTAAAACGTGATGTTTTAGTGGCTATTTCACATATCAATGTTTATATCGGTTGACTTATGTCACAGGGGCTTCACTAGGGGATAAATACCATACCATGTGGGTTCATATTGGGGGATATATATTGAGGAAAAAATGGCATAATATATTGGGGGATATATGTGGAGTAAAGAGTTTCTATATTGGTAGATATAACAGATGGAGTTCAAAGTTAATGAAAAAATATAAAGGGGTATAAAAAATGTTAATGAAAAAATGGATACCTACAATATCTAGTGGAAGTGGAGGTTTTTTAAATTGGGAAGGTGTATTATGTTCGTAATGGTAGGGGGTTAAATAATGTGATTTTAGGGATATTTTCCAATATGTAGTCAAATTATGGGTATTGTTTAGTATGCCACAAACGCATGTGATAGGTCAGAGGTTCATTGAGTGAAGCCCCCATAACTTATGTAAATCATAGTTGCCTTTAGATAACTATGGTTTTATGTGCACATAACTAACTATAGTTATTTATGATTGAATTTTATCACATTATGTGATTCAACAAAAGCTTTATTGAATAATAACATTAAACAAAAGCTTCATTGAATAATAACATTAACCTATATTAATTATAGTGTGGTATTGAATAGTGACATTAACTTATATTAATTACAGTGTGAAACCATTTTATGTCCATCACAATAATGTTGGGATACGGTAAATACAGTAAACACATTGCGATGTTAAAATATGTTTGTGACATTATGATGTTGAGACATGCTTATTACATTGTAACATCTATATTTTCCATTACAATGATCCGATATTATAATAGATTGATTAGAATATAATCTAACATATTTTCATCACATATAGCTATGTTTGAAGTTATTCCCATTACAACATAACATCACACAGTGATGTTAGAAAAATTACTAACTGTTATGTTTATGTGAAAAGATCGTGAATAATTATGTTGCATTCTCATATAAGTTGACTTAATGGGAAATGGTACATTACTCAATGATTATGATTATGTTAAAGCTACTGGAGGTCAAAGTTAAACCGACATAGCATTGCATTTCTGTTTAAAGAAAATATAGAGTGGTGAGGTATGGATTGCTACTCGCGGGTTAAAGTAAACTCTAATCCTTTAATCGAACTTGGTATGAGGACCAAGCCAGTATTGGTTGCTGCGTCCTATGGGAAACTGTGACTAGATGCTGACACGTTTCAGTGATTTTTAGGCGGTTCTCTCTTGTCCTATAGCATACCTGCTCCATTGACACAGTGAATGTCCCCTATGATTTCTTAGCCCTTCCTTTCCACCGCCGCCTTTATTGATGCTCAGATGTCAGTTTCACACACATATTAGAGTTGCAGGGAGAGTGAGTTGAGGTGTATGGATCATATGTATTCCACATTCTGCCAAGCATATAGAGATCGGGGAATGAAACGATGGCCCATATGGGTCAATCAGAGAATTTGCTTTAATGGAAGAGGTGGTCGGTGGACGTTTTCTTTGTCAGTGTTAGGCAGAGGTACTCTACTAACTCGGTTATTGATGCTCAAGTTCTTTCCCTTTCGAGTGCAATGAACATCTGCGTATGAATGGATTAATTCATGTCCTGGCTGGTAGGTTGTCTTTTATCTCAGAACTTAATTTAATTGTTTTTCATTTAGGATTTTAATTTAATTGTATATTTTAAAAATATTTTGGAATATAATGATATGAGAGGATGAGTAGTAATCAGAATCAAAAGCTAAAAAAACTTAATCTCATCCAAATACATGTTTTTGATAACCCGTCAAATTCCAAAAATATCCTAAAATCTGCAATATATATAAGTGACGGTTTATTAATGACCTCTCTATCCTGATTCGAATCCATCTATTGACATAACAATAATATAAATATAAATATAACCTTACACCACACAGCAATCGCATCACTCGTCAACTGTCATGATAAAAGTTGATCATAACAGAATTTATCCATTGCCCCAAGTGAGAGAAAAATCGTGCGAGTCTCGATCGGGATTTCAACGTCGTTTTTGAATCGATGTTGTCAATCAGAGTCAAAATTTAAATGGATTTATCTTTATTTTTCTAGGCTCTTCGGATAAATTTAGAATGGGCCAAAACCCTTCGAGATGGATTCGAAAAGTTGGAATTGTGACAGAAAAGTTTACCCCACCTCGTCATGGGGACCAAAAGTTCATCTAAAACCCACGGCAGCATGCAGTTCCCACTCACGCCCTTTTTCTTCACGCGATCTGCGGACCGCCTCCCCGTTTCTTCATTCATGGCTCAGATTTTGTTGGGAGTCAGCGCTTTTAATTAGTCTGGACCGGTTGTCAGGAAATGATTAAAATTGACCAGCGCAGAAGAATCACGACGACAGAAAATATTTTGAGCGTTCCCACCTGATCGTGTTGTGGGACATGAGCAGGTTCGTCAAAAGATGGCAGGTAAAAGAAGGTTTAAAACGTAGATTTGAAATGTGGAGATTTAAGTTAACCGGCCCAAATTCTAATACTTAATTGTAAATATGTAAATTCAGTGATTGATTTTGCATCAAATAATTTTTTCTAGTTAAACAAAGTAGTGTTTTTTAATAGGGTGGGAAAATCTATCATAAGTGAGTTGTCAAACCAGCAGTGAGGAGCAATTAACAAATATCTCTGGGTCTTGGGCCTTAACGTCTTTTGGTCCGAGAAAGACTAATTCTTAGCCAAGCAGAAGCAGTTTTAGGGCATACTCAAGGCCCAAATAGTACAAAAGCAGTTTTAGGGCATACTCCAGGCCCAAATAGTGTGACAACGGATTTTTTTTAATTAAAAATATTTTTTTATTTTTACATTTCTAATTGGTGGACACATAACTATATTGAATTAGTTTTATATGCTCTCATAGTTTGAAGATTTCTTTAGCATGAAACCCATGCTTGAATATAAATTTTTCTTTTTCTTCTTTTTGTTTTTTATATAAAATACATTTTGATATAATTATGAAGACCGAACTTCGTTACATTCTCTAACACTCTCTCTTAACTAGCGAGGTATTTATAATTGTACACTTAGTACATTGATACTCTCAAACTGAAATATTCTTATAAGAAGAGTCAATATCATAACAATATTGTCAACATAGTAAGGCCTTATCTGGCAAGCTCTACTTATATCAAAGCATAATGTTGGGAGGCTTTATGTGAGACACCACACTACCTCTTAAGGCACATACCCTATTCGTGTGTTCACTTGGTATGGCCTTCTAGGATTATTCTTGTCTTGGATTGACACATTTTCAAAGAATATCCTTTTCGACCACTCTTATCTTGGATACCTTGTCCAATCTAGTGTCGGTCCATGAGACTACTACCTATCTTGGATTCCCAATCCTTAAGGAGTACCAATCCCAGATGCTTATCCAATCCTCCATTCTCCATCCTAGCGCATTCATTAGACTTACAGTTGTTAGTCTTGGCCTAGTGCATTACACATGGATAATATAGTGTCCATCATCACTCCCTCTCAACCGAGGAAGAGATCCATACTCCTTCTCAAACATAGAGGATATTTATTTCTCCCTCTCCATCAGGGAAACATCATCACAATCCATAGTTGGTCTCATACATCAACAAAACATCAACTACTTGTCCTTCTGTGGAGATATAGTTGTAGCTACATTACATTATATTAGGACTTCGACCTTTCTGGGTGCCAAACATTTTATGAACCCAAAATCTTTCATATTCTATCGTCATGACAGGCCTTTTCAGCTCCTCGCAGCATCATAACATATTAGACTTTGATCTTTTCTAGATCTACTCAATCATTAATCAATTTTA
This sequence comes from Pinus tabuliformis, assembly GCA_031772625.1. Lineage (NCBI taxonomy): Eukaryota > Viridiplantae > Streptophyta > Pinopsida > Pinales > Pinaceae > Pinus > Pinus tabuliformis. The sequence continues at coordinate 775,662,422 of CM062808.1, read as the reverse complement.
TCATCATCTAGTACATTTGTCTTCTTGAAGGAGCCAAACCTTCCCCACAGTTGCTAGCACATGACTTATACTGAGTTTTTCCTCATGTTCTTCAAAGAATCATAGCAGCTTTCCAATATCAAGCCATAAAAAGTGTTATCCACACAATCCATGTGTTCCATGATCAAACCGTGCAGTTGTAGGTACAACATCATCCAACAAACTCCCCTTCCAACCTCTTCACATGTTTTTTCAATATGTCATACCAAGGAGCCAAGTCATATCTCAAGCAATTCATCATTATCAGATCTGCCAAGTTATAACATCATCTAGTTAGAGTGTCATGTCAAATTTTTGGTACTTTCTCCCTCTAAAGTCGACATTCTTTTGCACGTTTTATCTTCATATTGCAACAAGGTTCTACTTCAGATTTCAATCATCAATGTGTTCCTAGAATGAACTCATCAACTGGAAGCTTGAATCTCATCATGGTCCTTACAGCTCCCTCTTTCCATCATGCTCATCATTATCAAGGAGTCATCATCAAGCACAAGTCTTTCCTTTTCCATCCTTCTCATCTTGCTTTCATAATTTTGAGAACCTTCATTATGTAACCGGTCTTTACGTCAACATGACGTAGTTCCTGCCATGCTTAAGAACTAGGTCATTTTTCCTTTCACAATGGAAACAGCCAGTTAGGGTTTCCATCTGTAGGGTTTCTTCTTTTATTCCACACTTTGCTAGGGTTTACAAACCCTAAATGCCAAGACCTATCACTTACAATTGTAAAGTTCTACAACCACACACAAGAAGGTTAGTTGCAAAACCATAAATTTTAAGGTCTTCGGGATCTTTCACACATATCCTATACAAGCCCTAAAAACCCTAATGATATCATTATATTACAAGACCTAGCATATCATCATAATCTTTTTTGTCATTGTCTCTAATATTTATGCAAATCCTTTATCATGAAATGCATGCAACAATTATACTATTAGAAAAATAGAAGAGAGACCATAGAGCGATTACACACAATACAAATCTCACTTAATATCTTTATTGATCATCATAGTTAAAAATATATAAGACACAAATTACTGACTTCGACACAAACAGATCATCATTACAACCAACACATTGGAAACAATATTGACTCATCGTAGTTCCTAATGAGAACTATACATAACATGGAAGCATTACTTCCAACACACTCCCTTAATGCTTACATGGAAAACATATTACAACAATAAATAGTTATATGTCTGATGGGTCTTCATCAACACCCACATCCACTCTGGAATCTCGCAAGCACTGCTCTTTCACCACCACATCTTCGAGTTGTCACTTGACCTCCATTTAAAACGTAACCGCCTTTGACCATCGTTGATGAACTTTGCAGGATCAACAATATTGACAACTCGGCTTGTCGGGGCTTTCGCGATAAGAGCCATCAAGTAATGAACCATCCTATGGACCAACCAACATCTGTCGGATATTTTGCTTTCGGCTATCCGTCAGTTGATAGGATGGAGGTCTAGATACTGAATGTGCTCAAGAGTTGATCAAACAACTTGACCTTACAAGAATTGGTGTTTCAGACACTGGGCTTCCAGTTTAAGAACAACCAACCCTATTTATAACCAATAAAGACACAAGAATTGATGTTTCGGACACCGAGGCTTCCAGTTTAAGAACCACCAACTTTTACAATAAAAAATACAAATACTTTATGACTTCAAATCTAGAATAAGAACACAAGTCTTCCAATTTGCTACAGTGGCTCACATCCTCGTTCATGAGAAATATGCTCACATCCTCGTCCATGAGAAAAAAAATTTTTTCTGTGACATAGAACTCTTTTGAAATAAATTTAACAATAATGGACTTCCCCACAATTGTTGGCAAAAAAGCTACTAATGCAAACAAACAATCTTGTCACTTTCCAGCACTCGACCTTCTGATCTACATCACCAAACTCTTCGACTTTGACCATTGTCGGCTGTCATCGTTGTTGTTGACACCTCCCTCCACAAATAGCGATGCTCTAGATGATCTTCGGTTTTCCACAACAGCTAGATCTTAGATCTAGCAACCAATTAACAGATCTAGATCAACCGTTTCACGCTGCACACGTCGATTTCACCTCAGATCTAATCTGTAGGCCTTTCATTCAAAATAATTTACTTTTGCCTTCGACAATTGCAGATCTGATGGATAAGGTTGAATTAGCATGGACTTCCACTGTGGGCAGCTTAAAATACACGTCTCAGAGATAGTGAGAGAAGAACGCACATCAGAGAAATCATGATCATGGCGTCTTTTCTTCACACATGATTTAGCATATAATTTATCTTTTCCCACGCCATTTTTCTTCCACGGAAATAATGACAACGTGACAACCCCCTTTTGAAGCTTCAGGTGTGCAGGCTAACATGCTCGGTTCAGAAGCGAAATATGGAAAGGATTCATAACAACATGCTCAGCTCTGATTGAAAGCTCACAGCTAGGAATGCTTTATATTTATTGCATAAAGATCTACAAAACAAACTCTCACACAGATTTAACATGAAGAAATAAATTTCACAACAGAAATAAACTCTCACACAACTAAATTAATCTATCTATTTACAGAACAATAACCCTCAATGCTCCCTCACATCTTCCTGGCTTTCTTGTAATGGAATCAAGCCAGAACAAGCTCTAATACCATATTAAAAAAGTAGAAGAAAAACCATAGAGCGATTGCACAAAATACAAATCTCACTTAATATCTTTATTATTGATCATCACAAGTTCAAATATATAAGACGCAAATTACTGACTTCGACACAAACAGAGCACCATTACAACTCACACATTAGAAACAACATTGACTCATTGTAATTCCTAATGACAACTATACATGACATGGAAGCATTACTTCCAACATATACAAACCTCTGCAATTTTTACCTTATCTCCTTCTTTATCAATGTCCAAACATCTTTTAGCAAATGCATATCTTTCAACACAAGTACCTTAGTTCATCGTCATTCAAGCTGAGATATTTTTGTAGAGCCCTTTATAGTTTTTCACAACCTTGGCTTTCAGGTCCCTTCTTCAAACAGGGTATTTGTAATCAAATGAAACCACACACATCCTCCATTGTGAGTCAAAATCATATATGACTTTTGTAGACTATCCACCATAAACATTATTACAGCCAAAATGTGTTTTTCGTGATCGAGTTGTCATGGCCAAATAATTTGATGCCATAGAATGATGCTCCAGACCATATAACAATGTCATCATTTTGAGTGTTACCACCATTCAATATGATCCTACATAGAAATAAATTCGAGTCTTAGAATGATGAATTTATTGAATGAATTGATGTTACGATGCCATTGTAGTTACGAGCATTTGGAACTAAATGATCTTTCAAGGAAATCTGAGATCATCTCTTTACGTCAGCTTTGTTTCATGGTTGTTACACATATTATCATATATTTGTAACTGTAGAGTGTCGCTTTATCTCAATGATCACAACCATATAGTCTCGACGGTGCCACTATATCGAATCACTGCGTTGTCATTGTATCTATGCCATGCGAGAGAGAGCATAATATTCTTTGGAGAACATGTATCATGAATTACTATATATAAGACATCATTGATTAATGTGTGGCATAGAACTGAAATGCAAGTTATTATAACACTTGTGATGCTTATGGGATACAACCTGAACCATAGAATAAGAGTGATGTCACTTTGCAAACCACTGAGAGGATTCGAATCACTATAATGTGATTTCGAACCATAGACCATACGAATAATTGTTAAATCATCGAGTCAACATAGTGTCACTAAAACAAGCCCTGTAGAATATGAGCCTTTGAGCTATGAACTTTTGAATGAGCCGAACAGATCGAACCATCGTAATGTGTAGAACAATGCTACCGCAGGTGAGCCTCAGAACACATCGTAACAACTGAATCGAAGTCATTGCACATGCTGCTTAGTGAAAGCGACGGTTTCTATATCACATAATGATCCACAATGAGTCACAAATATGCATCTCGCCACAAACAATAGAAACAGAAATGTGAGTTACCAAGCATAGATCATGTCGCTTCAACATTTTGTTTTATTAGATGTCGGTCCCAAATTTATACTTAATCGAACTGATGTGTTATCATAGAATATCAGAGATTCCATTATAATGATCTCAGAGTAGTGAGATATATATTTGGGTTCTATACAACGATGTGACCCATACGATCTCATATGTGAATCATGAACCGAGCCAAAACTCACTGTAATGTGAGTTAGTGCCATAAATGTGAGCCTAGGAATATAGAGAATAGATGAATTTTCTTAGAAATCTGAGATCCATCATTATTTGAATGCCAACAGAGTGTTCTTCGGGCCTCCTTCAAACCTCGCTCTGATACCATGTTGGAGAAATGCGAGGCTCGTAAGTTAAAATTGAATTTTCCTTCTTTGATAATTACTTGTAAAATTTGTTGGCATTTTATTCAGTAGATTTGTGAATTAAAATATCAATATAATTAATTATGAAATATATATAAAATGGATGATTATGGTTAACCAACCATGATTATATAGACCAAGTTTGACCATGTCCTCAACATCACTTTGTTGACAATTGACCATGACCACAATATAACTAATAATGAAATATATAGGATTTGGTTGACCATGGATGACCACTTTAAACAATGATTTTCCATGGATGAGTATAGTTGACTAAGTATGGTTATGTTTGACCATAGTTGACTTTTGTTAGCTATGGTTAAGTATGTGTCACTATGTTTGAATTTGATAGATTTTGCAGAACTACAATCTTCAAAGCTTGAATTTAGTTGGTCATTTTGATTGTAATTGACTATTAATTATTGGCCATGGTTGAATTATGTTGACCTCATTTAAATATGGTTGACCATGGGTAAACATGCTCACTATCAATAACCATGTTGATTGTGGTTAAAATGGTTGACTATGGTTGAACATGTATGGTTGAAGATGGTAGACCACATTTGAGAATGATGAACTTTGGTTGACCTTTGTTAACTATGGTTGAGTATGTTAAAACATGACGACCATGGTCAATCATGCCCGTAACCATGGTTGACCAAGGTTGACCAAGACTATGGTGACATATCTATAAACATTAGGGGAATTTATGTCTAAAAATGGTCTCCTAAGAAAAATAATAAAATAAGAGTTACAAAAAGAAAAAGAAAAAAAAGGAACGAAAACTATTTTTTGGATGTATTTTGGGCATATCTTCTTATAGGTTTGATCAAATGTCATGTGTAAACATCAATTAGGTGCAAAATTAAATTCCCCATCCAATGAGTGCCCACTCGTCATACTTTTGAGTGGACCCACATCAAGAAAAAATGAAAATACATTAAACAAAAAGTGTGTTCATGTATTTTCAACACGTTTTTTTTCATGTATTTTCATTTTCTTTTCGATGTAGGTCTACTCAGAAGTATGTCGAGTGGGTACTCATTGGATGTGGAATTTAATTTTGCATCCAACAAGTGTCAACATCTGAAATTTGAGTAAATATATAAGTAGATAAGTTGAAAATACATTTAAAAAAATAGTTTTCCTTTTTCCCTCCAAAGTATTTTCCCCTAGATATGGCATCATCATCTTGAATCCTATTGGTTCTTTTAAAGTTAATTTTGTTAGTACATTTTTTATTTTGAAGCCCATTTTTTACCTTAAAATTCCTCTAATGCAAGACCATGGTTGATTATGGTTGGCTTGGTTAACCATGACCATGCTTGATTATGACTGTAACCATCATTTTCTATGATTATTTGTGGTTGACCATGTAGAATATGGATGAGCATGACCATGGTTGGGTATGGTTGACCATGTTAAATTGTAGTTTACCATGGTTGAGTATGGTTGACCATGTATGCTTATTTATGGCCATCATTGAATTTTGTTAGCCATGGTTGATTATATTTGACTTTACTAGATTTCGGAAAATCACATTCATAAAAGGTTAAATTTAGTTGACCATGTTTGACTATTGTTGACTATTAATTATAGCCATGAATGAAGTTTGTTGAACTCATTTAACTTTAATACACTGTGATGGATAACATAACTTAACTCGATTGTAAATTTTGGGAATATTCTATAATTTCATAAACAAGAGTGAAGTCAATGTTTGGCCTTGCTCTTGTCTGTTAGATTTTAGAATATTCACGAAATTTGCAATCAAGATAAGGATGGGTATGGTGGAACATGGGTGAACATGTTGACTATAGGTAACCATGTTGATTGTATTTAGCCATGGTTGATTATGGTTGACCATGATTTACCATGACAACCTTTTGTTGACCATGGAAATTTATAGTTGAACATGGTAGACCACATTTGACCATGGTGAACTTTCGTTGACCTTTATTGACTATAGTTCACTTTGGTTGACTATGGTTAAGCATGTTTGAACATGATCATGACCACTGTTAACCATGCCTAAGACCATTGTTGAGTATGGTTGATAATAGTTGACCAAGACCATGACCATAGCTGAATATGGTTGACCATGGTTTCTTACTATAGAAAGAGTTAACCATGGCTGTTAATAGTTGACTATGTTTGACCAAGTTTGACCATGATTATGGATAACCATGACTTTGAATAATTATGGTAGACCAAGACCATGATTAATTGTATTTGACCATGGATAACTATGGTTGAAGACAAATATGTCCATGGTTGACCATGACCATGACCATGGTTGATTATGATTAATCAAGGTTGTCTTTGACCTTAGTTGACTATGAGCTACCTATAGTTTAGCATGTTGATTATTGACAAAAATTGAAGAGAACAAAATGATGGAGCAAAAGACTTACTCTTCTCAGTATTACAAATCTCTTCAATAATCCTTTTATTTGGATGTAGATCTGTAGCTATAGATCCACCTTCATCTTCAACTTCAGTGCTCCCCTTTACACCAAAACTTCTCTCAAGGGTATCCGAGGCCTGCTTGGTTGTCTTGACTTCTGAAATGAAAGGAAGACTCTTGGCTTTTCCCATTTGTTTAACGATGGCTCTCTGTGGCTCAAAATGGACTTGCAGACATAATGGTTTCCTGTTGTACGTCTTTGCGATGGCTGCTCTGTTGCTCGGATTCTACAAAATAGATCGGTCTAGAATTCTCTACAACATTTCCTTTGTTTTTAATAGACCCTCTAAAAAAAGTCGTTCCTTTCTTAAAGAAAAAAAAAAGAATTACGAACAAAGCCTTTTAAAATATATATCAACACTAATACAGTCGAAAACCTTTTAAGGAATTACATATGTAGACTTTTCATCGAAGCCATTAAAAGTAGTCCTCTACTCCATCATTTTGTTCTCTTCAATTTTTGTCATAGTATCGGAGCTTGGACTGTATGAGACTCATTGAGAGCAGCATAAGAGATCACCCAGAGAGCGCAAGACTCTTTGAGAGAGTAGCAAAAGTTTGAAGAAGCCTACAAAGAAGCAGCAAGAGAATGAAGAAGCTAGAAAGTTTAGCTCTGATACCATGATAAAAATTGAAGAGAACAAAATGATGGAGCAGAGGACTTACTCTTTTTAGTATTACAAATCACTTAAATAAGATTACATTGGAAACTTCAGTAATAAATCACTGGAGTTAAACTCGACTAACTCAAACTGAACTGGGACACTTGGAGGGATGGTTTTGACACCTAACAGGTGGTTGGGATTAGATTCTCCAACAATTATGTATAACCATGATAAAGTCACACCGTAATTTTTCATCATGGTTGACTAGTGTTGATTTGTTGCATTTTGAGTTATTCACCATAATTGACTATGATTGATCACACCCATGAGCATGATGATGGTTGACCATGTACATGGTTGATTATGATTTACCATGGTTATCCTTATCCATTGTTCAAACTTGATTAATTATATTGAGTTGAATATTGTTAAAATGTAATGTTCTTTAGTGGTTATTTCAAAAATCATTGTTTATATTGGTTAACTTATATAAACCATAATTATCTTCAAGTAGCCATGGTTTTATGTACACATAATTAACTATGATTGTTTATGGTTCATTTTTGTCATATTATGTCATTCCACAATAATTTTATTATATAGTGACTTCATCATAGTGTGACACAATCAAATAAAACAAAATAATTAATTTCTATCCATTACCTTTTAAATTTATTTTTAAATCTAGAATCAACATAAAGATGACTAGAAACCACTCAGTTCAATATTCTGGCCAGCGGCATCAATCGTCGACTGTCATAATAGGAGTTGATCATAACAGAGATTATCCGTTGACCCATATGAGGGATAAATCGTGCGAGTCTCGACGTCTAGTCTAATCCATAGAAAGAGATCGAGATTTCAACGTCATTTTTGAATCATGGTTGTCGATAAGGTTTATACTTCGGTCAATTTGATGAATGTCACTTTTAAATCAATGTGGGTGATAACGTTCATATCATAGTAAAAGTTTAAGCGGATTTATCTTTATTTTTCTAAACTCTTCAGATAAATTTAAAATGCGCCAAAGCCATTGGACATAGATTTAAAAGTGGAAAAATGTGACAGAAAAGTCAAAGGAAGGAAAATTTCATCTAAAACATTGGCTGGAAATGCATCCAGCTTCCACTCACGCCCGATTACCAGTGCTTCTTCGCACAATCCGCGGACTGGTGGACCGCCTCCCCGTTGCTTTGTTCATGGTTCACCGTCATTTGGTTGGGACTCGGAAGTTAGCCCCAGTTGTCAAGAAATGATTAAATTGATTAGAGTAGAAGAATCACGACGAGAGAGAATGTGTTGACAGCTTCCACCTAATTGTTTTGGGAGCCCGGACAATCAAAAGTGGCTAGAATTTGGGCAAAAAAATTTCAAAAAATCTTGTAGAGATTGCGTTTGAATCATGTTTTTGATGGTGGAAATAGATTCAGCACCATCAAAAACGTCTAGGACACCTAAAATTTTGAAGTTTAACTGTAGAAATTTCTCATTTCCACCCCAATTTTCAGTTTCACCTTATTTCTCCAAAATAGTTAAATGTCCTTTCCCATATCCATACATTCAACAACAGGAAAATAAATTTTGCTGAAAACACAAATTCTGGAAATATAACAGAATGCTGGAAAATGCAGTTCAATAAATATCAGCACATACAAATAGCCATTTAACACATTTAAACACAGTGATTTTTTGTCAAGGTGACCCTGGAAAAACCCCCTACAACTCTTGGGGAAAACCAGTTCGAAAGCTCCTTCTTTTTTTTGGAAAATGCTTTTACAGTAAGAGAAATATTAAGCAAAAAATCAGCAAGAAAACTTTTACAACTTATTTCGTTTTCTATGCCTCACAGCCAATTGGAAAAACTTGCAAACAGCAAAACAGAACAACAATAAATGTTGTACGGCCTCCTCGATTTTTGTGCCCAAATTTCAGCCTTAAATGCTATTGTACGGATTGCCTAGAAAAGCGTGCATGCTGCCATAAATGTTGTTGTATAGTTTCCCTCGATTTCTATGCAGAAAATAGTAGTACAGCTGTACAGATTTCTGCCTAGAAAAGCATGCCAAGGTACAGCCACTTGTTGTACGGCCTCCTTGGAATCTGAACCAAAATTGTTGTATGGCCTTTCTAGAAAATCGTGCCCAAAACCTGCCTTTCACTGTGTGCTAACTCAGTTGTACGGACTTGCTAAAACACTGCCTTGGAATGTGTGCCAAGTTGCTGCCTCCTTCTCCTCAGTGTCCAGAAATCTCCCTTGTTCTCTTGCTCTCCTTCTCTCAATCTGCTCATGAAAGAATGAATGACCTTTTCCTCCTTTCCCTCCTTTAATCTAACCCTAAGTGACTTTTGGGGAATCCCTAAATCCAATCGCTGAAATAAATTGAGATCTAGGGCTGAGATTAAATGCTCATTTAAATCTCACTTTCTATTTTTAATTCACCCCACTTTAATAAAGACCCACTTAGTCATTTATTTCCAAAGTCACTTTTCTTTTCTAATTTTACATTGACTTTATTAAAGTCACTTTAAAATTAGACTTTAGTAACTTTATCACTTAAAGTCACTTTTAAATTAGATTTGACTTTATAAAAATTATAAAGTCACTTTAGGAGAAAAATTAAATTCTTTTGGACACTTTTCCCTAGGCCAAAGATCAAAGCCTTAGGGAACCACCTGTCCTCCAGTACCAAATTTCAACACTCCCTCTTATCGAGGAAGGTGTTCCTCACCACACCCATCATGTCTCTAAAGTAGACATGCTTGCCCCGTGGTAAGGCTTTGGTAAGAATATCTGCAACCTGCTCATCAGTGGGAATACACTCAAGCTTCACAGCTCCCTTTTGAACATAGTCTCTGATGAAATGATATTTGATCCCGATATGCTTTGACCTGTCATGAAATACTGGATTCTCCGTGAGTTTAATGCAACTCTGATTATCACAGTAAATCACTGAAGGTCTCAACGGTTGACCAAATAAGCCAAACAACATCTTGCGAAGCCAGATGGCCTCACAACTAGCTAGATTGGCTGCCATATACTCTACTTCCGCTGAACTCAATGCTACTAACTGCTGCTTCTGGCTGAACCATGACACTACCGCCAAACCCAACCCAAAACAACACCCTGAAGTGCTCTTCCTATCAAAAGCACAACCTGCCCAATCAGAATCAGTATAACCTGCCAATCTCACTCCATCCCCCTGTTTGTAGTCCAGACCATAATCCATTGTCCCCTGCAAGTACCGCAAAATGTGTTTTGCAGCCACCCAGTGAACCTTCCTAGGCTCACACATAAACTGACTCATCGTGTTGACTGCAAAACAAATATCTGGTCTAGTGTTGACCAAATACATCAAGGAACCAATCAGCTGCCTGTACAATGTGGGATCCACCAACTCGAAATCCGAAGCATGAAGCTTCTTCCAGTTGGTGATCATCGGTGTCAACATGGGTTTACTATCCTCCATGTGGAATCTGCCAAGGATGTCCACAATATACTTCCCTTGCCCCAAGAAGAAATGCCCCTCCTCTTGCCACACCTCCAAACCCAAAAAGTAATGCATCAAGCCGATGTCCTTCATCTCAAACTTCGCCGCAAGATCTCTCTTGCAGTGCTCTATGAGTCTCTCTACACCTATAATGACCAAGTCATCCACATACAGCACCAGAATGAGAAGCTCCTCACCTATCACAATATAGTAAAGGTTCGGATCTGCCTCACTCTTTGTGAAACCCATCCCCTGCAAGTATGTATCTATCCTGGAGTACTAAGCTCTGGGAGCTTGCTTCAGGCCATAAAGGGCCTTCTTCAGTCTGCACACATGGGACTCCTTCCCATGCACCTCAAAGCCCTGTGGCTGCTCAATGTACACCTCCTCCTGTATGAAGCCATTGAGAAATGCAGTCTTCACATCCATCTAGTGGATCTTCCAACCCATCTCTACTGCTATCGATATAATAGAGCGGATCGAAGTATATCGAGCCACGGGAGCGAAGGTCTCCTCATAATCAACTCCCTCTACCTAGGAGAACCCTCTAGCCACAAACCTTGCTTTGAATTTCTCAATGCTGCCATCTGCAACATGCTTTACCTTGTAAAGCCATCTGGAAGTAACCACAGATTTGCCCTCAGGCCTCGGCACCACCTCCCAAACATCATTCTTCATGATAGAAGAATACTCCTCCTGCATGGCCTCTCTCCAAACCTGCTGGCCAGTTGCCTCCTCATTGCTAGAAGGATAAGAGTCAAGGATGCTGGTAGCCATTGCCATATAGCTACAAAACCTCTCAGGTGGTCTACTCTCTCTAACCGGCCTCTTAGGCTCAACAACAGATGTGGAATCTCTCAAGGTGTCCTGAAGCCACTTGGGCTTCCTCTTCCCTAAGCGTACTTCTCCCATTGGAGAATGAAACTCCTCCTCATCATCATCATCAGGAGCCTGAACTCCTGACTGTCTGTCTTCTGTCCTCCTGCCTGCACCTAAACCTGTAGAAGCTGAGGTACCATGTGAACTGTCCATTAGTGGACTCCCTAGTGAACTGCTCTGTAGACTGCTCTGCATGTTGCCCGGAGCACCACCCCTCTAGCTTGGCGAGCCACTGTTCACTAACAGACCTGAAATCCTCATAGATGTACCTCCGGATCCTCCTGATCCCTGCCCACTGGATCTCTGTGACTGACTCAACTACTGCTGAGGGTCTGGCTGATCCAGATACTCTAACTCTTGTGACCTCCTAAAGGCCCTATCCTCCTCGAACTTCACATCCTGCCTGACAACAACTTTCCTCTGTGCAGGAATGTAAATCCGAAAGGCCTTTGAGGTCTCACTGTAGCCCACACAGATACCCTTCTCTGCGGTGGGCTCTAGTTTGGTCCTCTTCTCCTTGGGTATGTAGGAGTATGTAATGCACCCAAAGATACGAAGATGACCAATATCAGGCTTCTTCCCAAAAAAAGCCTCCTTCGGAGTCATGTGCTCCAAGGCACGATGTGGACTCCTGTTTTGCAGATAAACAGCTATGTTGCAGGCCTCTGCCCACAAGAACAATGGCAACCCCTGATCATGTAACATGGCTTTGGCAGCCCCTCCGATGGATCTGTTCTTCCTCTCCGCAACCCCGTTCTGCTAGTGGTTGTAAGGAACAGTGTACTCCCTCCTAATGCCTACCTCCGCACAATAGTCAACAAACTCTCCAAGGGTGTACTCTTCCCCATTGTCCGTCCTCAGGGACTTGATCTTCCGACCTGTCTGTGTCTCCACAAGAGCTCTAAACTCCTGAAACCGCTTGAAGACCTCACTTTTGGTCTTCAAGAAATAAATCCAGGTCCTCCTGGAGTGATCATCAATGAATAAAACATGGTACTCATATCCACTCAAGGAAACATGAGACATTCGACCGCTCACATCGGAATGAATCAAATCAAGTATCCCAGTCGCTCTGCTGTCACTGCTGGGAAAAGGGGATTTGGTAAACTTGCCCATAGCACATCCTCTGCAAGTATCAAAGTGATCAGTACTGAAATTTGTTATGCTCTTAACCTGCAAAGTAATACCGAACATAGAATATGCGAAGAAAAGATACCCAGAACATAGAATATGCGAAGAAAATATACCCAGAACACAGAATAGCAATGATTTTATTACTCAGAGAGAAATGTTCACAGGCCTCTTCGAGGGGGCAACCTCCAATAGAGCAGAGCTCGATTACAAAACAAGACACGATACTCCTCACAGGAGTCTCTATCCTTTATATATGACTCATACATGCAATACCACGGGCCCATGTCGTGGGTTTTATTAATACCATCTATCTAATACTACCGCCCATTTACCATCTATCTAATATTACCGCCCATTTGCAACTAACTGTGGTCCCGTCATTAATTGCGGGTTAACCACTTACAATTATTAATATGGGCTTTATTGACTCTTGACTATGACGTGATCCCATGACATAAATAAGGGGGTTAGGGTGGGACCCTAACATGCCCTCCCCCTTAAGACTAGCCTTGTCCTCAAGGCTGAAGCTGCGGAAACTACTGAAGAATAGTGGTTGGTTCCCAAGTTGCATCTTCCGGAGAGGTGTCTTTCCATTTGACGAGGACCTCCTTAATCATGCGGCCGTGCAGGTGCTTGTCTCGTGTGTCTAGAACCTGTTCAGGTTGAAGCCAGATTGACCCTTCTTCGTCCAATTCAGGTAGACTGGTTTGAACTCGGCAATTGTTCCCAATCACTTTCTTGAGGCACGATACATGGAAAACTGGGTGGATTTTTGCTGTAGGTGGCAAAGCCAACTTGTAAGCCACTTCTCCAATGCGCTGAAGTACTTGATATGGTCCGTAGAATTTTGGAGAGAGCTTTTGACAACCCTTGTCTTTGAGTGATGTTTGCTTATATGGTTGCAGCCTCAAAAAGACCTGATCCCCTTCTTGAAATTGGTGCTCTGAGCGATGTTGGTCAACCTGTTGCTTCATACGGTTCTGAGCTTGATGAAGATTCTCACACAGATGGGCGAGCATGGTTGCGCGGTGTTGTAGGAGTTGATCCACGGCTTGTACTTTGGAGCACCCCATGAGATAAGAAGTAGGGGAAGGCGGAAGTTGACCATAGACTGCTTCATAGGGAGTCATTTTGGTGGTGGCATGATAGTTGGTGTTATACCACCATTCCGCCAGAGGTAACCACTGTACCCAAAGGTGTTGCTTTCCTGAAGTGAAACACCTCAGATAGGTTTCTAGACATTTGTTGACGGCTTCGGTTTGACCATCTGTTTGCGGATGATATGAAGTACTGAGTTTGAGTTGAGTGCCTTGTATTCTGAAGAGCTCCTGCCAAAAATTACTGGTGAAGATTGGGTCGCGGTCGGACACAATAGAAGTGGGCATGCCATGCAATTTGAAGATCTGATCCATGAAAGTTTGAGCAACCAAAGTTGGTGTAAATGGTTGGGGTAGGGCGCAGAAATGAGCATACTTCGACAGTCGGTCCACAACCACCATGATGACTGACTTGTTCCCAAACTTTGGAAGACCTGTAATGAAATCCATGGAGACCTCCGTCCAAATTGACCCCGGAATGGGCAATGGTTGTAATGTGCCTGGTGTGTTGACGGTTTCCCCTTTGTGGCATTGACAGACGTCACATTCTGCTACGAAAGTAAGGATGTCCTGTTTCATGCCGGTCCAAAAAAAGGATCTTCTGGTGCGAGCATACGTCTTCTGAAAGCCCGAATGTCCTGCAATGGGAGATGAGTGCAATTCTGCCAAAATGCGACTTTTGAGGGTGGATGTTGGTGATATTACGACTCTGTCCTTGTAGCGAAGAATATCATTCTGCCACGAGTAGCCCTTGCTGGAATTAGGATCTACCTGCAATTGAGAAATGAGTTGGGAGAGCCCGGGATGTGAAAACCATTCCCTGCGAGCCTCTTCAATCCAGTCTGGAATGGGGAGGGAAATTGCGAGCAGAGTACTTTCCTCCTCAAATTGGCGCGACAATGCATCTGCTACACTGTTGTCTTTCCCTTTCTTGTAAATGATCTCATAATCATATCCCAGCATTTTGGCTAACCATTTATTTTGTTGTGGGGAAGATAGGCGTTGCTCCAAAAAATATTTAAGACTTTGATGATCTGTGCGGATTTGGAAACGTCGCCCCAACAAGTAAGGTCGCCAGGTCTCGACTGCATGTAAGATGGCCATCATTTCCTTCTCGTAGGTAGATTGGCCCAGATTCCTCCCACTGAGTTGTTGGATGGTGAAGGCCAATGGTCGCCCTTCCTGCATTAAGACCACTCCAATACCTGTTCCCGAAGCATCACATTCAATGACAAATGATTTGGTGAAGTCCGGTAGTGCTAAGACGGGAGTGGAACACATGGCGGTTTTGAGAGCGGTAAATGCCTGTTGTGCTTCCTCGTTCCAGAAGAAGGAATTTTTCTTTAGGAGTTGCGTTAGGGGCTTTGCTATGCGGCCATAGTTGCGGACAAATTTACGATAATAGCCTGTGAGACCCAAAAATCCTCTCAAGCTTTTCAAGGTCTTAGGTTGAGGCCATTCTTGCATTGCCTGGATCTTTTTGGGGTCCACCTTGACACCTTCACGCCCCACAATGTGGCCCAAATACTCAACTTCTTCCATGCCAAACGAACACTTAGACATCTTGACAAATAATTTATGCGTGCGGAGCAGTTGCAAGAGTAGATCTACATGCTAAAGATGTGCCGCCCAAGTGCCACTATAGATGAGGATGTCATCGAAGAAGACAAGGACAAATTTTCTGAGATATGGTTTGAGGAGGTGATTCATAAGGCTCTGAAAAGTAGAGGGGGCATTACAGAGACCAAATGGCATGACCAGGAACTCATAATGGCCTTCATGAGTTCTGAAAGCCGTCTTGGGAATGTCGACTTCCTTCATGCGAATTTGGTGGTAGCCTGAGCGAAGATCCAACTTAGTGAAGAATTGAGCCCCATTGAGTTCGTTCAGCAAATCGTCAACCACCGGGATGGGAAATTTATCTTTGACTGTTAACTTATTGAGGGCCCTGAAGTCGGGACACATCCGCCACTCCCCATCTTTCTTGAGGACCATGACCACTGGGGATGAATAAGGACTAATGCTGGGACGAATGACACCTGCTTCCAACAATTCCTTGATGATTTTTTCTATTTCATTCTTTTGGGTGAACGGATATCTGTATGGCCTCACATTTGGGGGTTGGGCCCCTGGAACCAATGTGATGCTATGATCATGTTCTCCTCGCGAGGGTGGAAGCTCATGAGGCTTGTCAAAGACCGTCCGATGTTTATTTAAAATCTGTTACATCTCAGGATGAACTGGCAGAGACATGGTGTCGACTACCTGGATGGCATTAAATTGAGCTACCACTCCATGATGGCCCTTTTTTAACAATTTTTCCATCCTATGCGAGCTGATGATAGAGGGGGCTCCCGCCTGTAGTCCACGGAGGGTATGTGTGGAGTTGTTCTGCTTAAAACTCATATATAACTCCTGGAAATCCATTGTGATTGGCCCAAGAGTGCGGAGCCATTCTGCGCCTAGGACAATGTCGCAACCCCCCATGTGTATTGCAAACATGTGGGTTTTCAATTGATAATCCCCCATTTGAAGTTTGACATTTTCACAGCGACCTTCACATTTCATTGTGCCCCCATCTGCAATCTGGACTTGGAAGTTAGACACTGCCTTGACAAAACAATGTGCTGCTTCAGCGATCTTTTGATGGATGAAATTATGGGTACTTCCACTATCAATCAAGACTACTACTGGGCGATGTTTAAGAAAACCCCTGATTTTGAGAGTTTGAGGGGAAGAAATTCCTGCCAATGCATTTAGCGAAATAATTGGTTCATCAGATACAATCTCCTTTTGGTTATCTTCTTCGATCGCCTCCGGTTCCTCAAGTGGTGGATCTTCCTCGGTGGAGCTGTAGTCAATGGCATCTATTTGAAAAAACTTGGGCTCTTTGCATTTATGACCCGGGGAATATTTTTCATCACAGTAGTAACATAGTCCTTGCTTCCTTCTTTCGGCCATTTCCGCAGGTGACACCTTTTGAATCTTAAGTGTCTGAGTCGTATTGGGAGCCTGTGAGGGACGACCTTTAGCGGTGAAGTTGGGGCGGCTGGATTGGGCTGTTAATGCACGTTCCACCTTACGAGCTACCTGGCAAGCCTCTGTCCATGTGGGAGGGTGGTGGAGTAGAACCTGAGCTTTGATGGCTTCTTTAAGACCGCTAATAAAGCATTCCATGTAGAACTCATCTGTGAGACCCCTAGTGCGGAAGGCTAAGGCTTCAAAAGCAGTAATATATTCCTCCACTGTACCCGTCTGTCGGAGCTTAGTGAGACGCCCCAAAAAAGAGTCTTCCTGTTCAAAGCGACTTCGAAGAGCTTTGGAAAATTGGGACCAATTCTGAAAATGTCCATTGCAACGCTGATGCCATTCCTTCCATTGCCATCGTTCATTGTCCAAGTACATGGTGCCCACCATAAGCTTAGTCCCCTCATCTATGATATGATTCAATTGGAAATACTGCTCCATTTGTGCTAGCCATGCGGACGTGTGAGAACCGTCAAATTTATGCATATCCAACTTGGGAGGTCGCTGACTGGGTGGTGGATGGGTGTGCCAGCTTGATGAGAGTGGCTAGACTCACCCTCATGGTATTCATGGCCATTATACGCCTCCTCGTGGGCTGACTCCTTGCCCTTTGGGAGTGCATCATGTATCTGGAGACTTATTCCTTTAAGCTCAAGTTCGATATTCTTCACCGCAGTTTGGAGGGAGTTCACATGGTCTTCAATTTTGTCTATCCTTTCATTGGCCATCGCTTGAGCGCGAGTTTCTACCATACACCAACCTGATGAAAAATTGGGACCGCCTAAAAAAATTTTACTAAGAAATTGAATGGTACCACCTTGCTCAGCTCGTCGTCCTGATTCTGATGGGCTAGGTCACCAATAAGCACCTCGGAAGATCTCAGACTTTTTTTTTTTTTTTGGAAAACTCCAAACGGAGTTTTACTCCTTCCTGATCAATACTGCAGTCGCCAAATCCTCAGAATGTCAATGCCGCCAAAAGTCCTGCGAAAATTATATCCAGGGACAGGAACCCTTCACAACTACTCCGATCTGGTGGATCTGAGAGATCTGAATGGTGGAACAACTGCTGCTGCTGATCTGATGGAGCTGCGGGACTGATGTCGGCTGCTACTGCACTTGCTGATCTGGAATAGGTGATGTGTGATCTCCCGATAGAAAGGGAACTATGGTCTTGAGGAGTGTCAGGTGCTACAGATCGCAATATACATAAGGGTCTGACAGTAGTACTCGGCCCAATGTTTCAGGGCTCTAACTAAGGAGGATCGACCGTACCCTTAGCCGTACAACCCGACTACCCTATCGTACGGGCGAGTAATCTCTCCGAATGCTGTTCTCGGTGTATTGTAGCCACAAGACGGCCGAAGGTTTATCTATGGCGAGGCTTCAAGGGAGCTAGGGGGCTTCCTATATACCCAGAGGGTACGTGGAAGACAGTCCGTGCGCGGTTCTGTCTAATGCGCTACTACTCGAAGGGGTACCCACAGGGGTTACAAGGGAGTCCAACAGACGTGACCACCTCTTGTATTTCCTGCGTGCATGCCTCCCCAAATCCGCAGGTTTATGCACTTAACGACAGATCCCGTGGTTTAAAGACGCCGGAACACGTCTCTAGCCAAAAAAAAATTTGCTAAAATTTGGAGATCCCACCGAGCCCTGGAAAGTGCTCTGATACCACTTGTTATGCTCTTAACCTGCAAAGTAATACCAAACATAGAATATGCGAAGAAAAGATACCCAGAACACAGAATATGCGAAGAAAATATACCCAGAACACAGAATAGCAATGATTTTATTACTCAGAGAGAAATGTTCACAGGCCTCTTCGAGGGGGCAACCTCCAATAGAGCAGAGCTCGATTACAAAACAAGACACGATACTCCTCGCAGGGAGTCTCTATCCTTTATATATGACTCATACATGCAATACCACGGGCCCATGCCGTGGGTTTTATTAATACCATCTATCTAATACTACCGCCCATTTACCATCTATCTAATATTACCGCCCATTTGCAACTAACTGTGGTCCCGTCATTAATTGCGAGTTAACCACTTACAATTATTAATATGGGCTTTATTGACTCTTGACTATGACGTGATCCCATGACATAAATAAGGGGGTTAGGGTGGGACCCTAACAAAATTTGGCACACCTATAGTGATCTCTCGCAAGGTCCTCAAGGCTCCATGATACATATGCCCCATCCTGCAGTGCCAAATCTTACACAGCTCAGAACTGCTAGCTCTACTGTCGGTACTACTGCTCAATGCCAAAAGGGGCTGGAATACAAACTTGTACACCTTTGCATGGCGTACACCTATCACTCTAGCTGAATTAGCTGGAGTGCCCTTGGGATACATCAACACCTGTCCTCCCCTGAACAGTACCTCATATCCTCTGTCCTCCAAAGCTGAGACGGATATGAGGTTCTTCCTCATCCCTGGCACATAAAGAACATCTGACACCTTCAAGGGAGGTTTGGACTCCCTCTGAAATGTCAGTGTCCCCACACCAACTGCTCTAACAACTCTATCATCACCGAGTACTACCTCTATATCAGTGCCACTCTCTGAAAGCTCTGAGTACTCACGGACTCCTGTCATGTGACGTGAAGCCCCACTGTCCACATACCAGATACCCGAAGATGCTCCGTTAATCGAGGGAAAAGCATGCTCCCTCTGAACCTGTGTGGCAGGTGATCCTGCACTAGAGGACTCACACGCAGTGAACCCAAACTCCCGGTCAAAACGATCTGCAAAGTCCTCAACCTCTGCTGAAGCTGCCAAGCTCTGGTTCTTCCCCTTCTTCTTCTTCTTCTCCGGACACACAACTGCATAGTGTCCCATCTTTTGACAATTCCAACACTTCACCTTGGAATAGTCCTTCTGTGTGTTACCCTGTTTACCTTTACCTTTGCCTTTGCCCCCACCATTGCTTGTGGAAGCCTGCTTCTTCCCTTTGCCTTTCTTGCCTCCTGCCAACAATGCTACATCCTCATCCTGCTCAACTGGCTTGGCTGCCCCAAGCTGACCTTTTCTGATCTCTGTCTGAATGCAATCATCCCAAAACCTCTCCCATGTGGGAAGGGTCTCACGTGCACAAACCCCATCAGCAAAGTTCATCCATGAACGGGGGAGGCCATTCACTGCAATCCGCACCAACTCAGTGGGTGGAATGACCTCTCCAACTGCTGCCAACTCATCTCTCACATTAGTAATCTTTGTGAGATATCCAGCTGCACTATCATTACCCATCTTAATGGTCTTCAGCTTCTCCTTCAGGACCATTTTCCGGTTCTCATTGGTACTCTGGTAGAGATTGGACAATGCTGTCCACATCTCATGGGCATTTCTCTTTCCTCTCACATGAGCAATGCAATGGTCTTTGACTCCATCTAGAATCAGTCTCTTACCCTTGTTGTTTTTTCTATTATAAGCAGCCAACTGAGTAGCATCAGTAGGCACAACAACAGGGTTCTGTGTGCTATGCACCATAATGTCCCAGACTTCTGCCTCCTCAAAGATACTCTGCATTCTCTCATTCCAAACGCTGTAATTGGTATGCCCATCCAACCTATCCTCCACCCTCAATCCCAATGACATCCTGCTGTCCTAAAACTGAAAAATAGCACTGTTGTAGTAAAGATAAAACTGTTGTTTGTGAAAAATCAGCTTGCTGGAATTTTCTGAGTGAAAAATCAGCATGCTGTAAATTTCCTCCTTGCGTCCCAAGCTGCACATCAGCACTTAAGCTCTGATACCATGTAGAAATTTCTCATTTCCCACCCCGGTTTTCAGTTTCACCTTATTTTTCCAAAATAGTTAAATGGCATTTCCCATATCCATACATTCAACAACAGGAAAATAAATTTTGCTGAAAACACAAATTCTGGAAATACAACAGAATGCTGGAAAATGCAGAAATAAATATCAGCACATACAAACAGCCATTTAACACATTTAAACACAGTGATTTTTGGTCAAGGTGACTCTGGAAAAACCCCCTACAACTCTTGGGGAAAACCAGTTCGAAAGCTCCTTCTTATTTCTGGAAAATGCTTTTACAGTAAGAGAAATATTTAGCAAAAAATCAGCAAGAAAATTTTTACAACTTATCTCGTTTTCCGTGCCTCGTAGCCAACTAGAAAAACTTGCAAACAGCAAAACAGAACAGCAATAAATGATGTACGGCCTCCTCGATTTTTGTGCCCAAATTTCAGCCTTAAATGCTACTGTATGGACTGCCTAGAAAGGCATGCATGCTGCCATAAATGTTGTTGTACAGTTTTCCTCGATTTCTGCGTAGAAAACAGCAATACGGCTGTACGGATTTCTGCTTAGAAAAGCGTGCCAAGGTACAGCCACTTGCTGTACGGCCTCCCTTGAAAAATGTGCCAGCAAACTTCAGATTTTCTTCTCCTCGATTTCTGTGCTAACTTGCTGTACGACCTCCTTGGAATCTGAACCAAAACTGTTGTATGGCCTTTCTAGAAAATCATGCCCAAAACCTGCCTTTCACTGTGTGCTAACTCAGCTGTACAAACTTGCTGAAACACTGCCTTGGAATGTGTGCCAAGCTGCTTCCTCCTTCTCCTCACTATCCAGAAATCTCCCTTGTTCTCTTGCTCTCCTTTTCTCAATCTGCTCATGAAAGAATGAATGACCTTTTCCTCCTTTCCCTCCTTTAATCTAACCCTAAGTGACTTTTGGGGAATCCCTAAATCCAATGGCTAAAACAGATTGAGATCTAGGGCTGAGATTAAATGCTCATTTAAATCTCACTTTCTATTTTCTAATTCACCCCACTTTAATAAAGACCCACTTAGTCATTTATTTCCAAAGTCACTTTTCATTTCTAATTTTACATTGACTTTATTAAAGTCACTTTAAAATTAGACTTTAGTAACTTTATCACTTAAAGTCACTTTTAAATTAGATTTGACTTTATAAGAATTATAAAGTCACTTTAGGAGAAAAATTAAATTCTTTTGGACACTTTTCCTTAGGCCAAAGATCAAAGCCTTAGGGAACCAACTGTCCTCCGGTACCAAATTTCAACATTAACAACTATAGCTTGGATTTACAAAAAAAATTGTCGGATTTTCTTTAAATATGACTGGAATTTCCATAACTTTCCGGTCAACTCCTCCACCTCGTTAGGCTACGGCATTGTTTTGTGGGAGATGAGTAGGTTAGTCAAAAGATTTTCACCTGGTTAGGCTTCGACATTGTTTTGTGGGAGATGAGCAGGTTAGTCAAAAGATTTTCACCTAATCTAACGAGGTGGAGGAGTTGCCCAGAAAGTTCCAGTCATATTTAGAGAAAATCCGGCAAGGATTTTTGTAAATCCAAGTTATAGTTGTTAAACTTCAAAATTTTAGGTGTCCTAGACATTTTTGATGGTGTTGAATCTATTTCCATCAAAAACACGATTCAAAAATTGCCTCTATAAGATTTTTTGAATTTTTTTTTGCCCAAATTCCAACCACTTTTAACCGTCCAGCAATTCCTCTGCCTTGTTAAACGACTCCAAAAATTTTAGAATCCAAAACTATTAAGCCCACAAAGCGGATATAATTAACAATTGCGTGCATGAGGAACATGTTTAGACTTGCATGGGTTAAACGTACTGCTAACATTCGTTTTGAGCTTCCATTCGCACTCTAATTTTTGTTTTCGTCTTTTTCTCTTCAGAATGTAGTGATAGAATTTCTAGCTTTTTTTGCACTCTAATTTTTGTTTTTGTCTTTTTCTCTTTGGAATGCAGTGATAGAATTTGCAGTTTTTTAAAGTAAGAATGTGGTTATAGAATTTGTTTTTCCAGAGCTAGAAGCGCTCTGTTGGAGAAATCGAGTACTCTCACAGTGGTACATAAAGTCTCAGGAATGGTAGTTGTTTAATCAAGAGTTGGTATATTTTGTTGGTTTAAGGTGTGGTGATAGAATTTTTAGTTTTTTTTTTTTAAATTATTTAAAATAAGTTTTGAATATATAAATGGAAATAAGTATTTTGAATTTACTTGAATTTATAATTTCCGAATTTTTTATTAAATTTTAAGGAAAATTAATGAAAAATAATAGAAAACAAACAATTTTTTTTATTAACTAATTAAGGTAATTATATAAATTAAACAATCAACATTAAAATCCATAATATATTTTAAATTGTCATAATTAAAAAACTCATAAAAATTAACTAAATTATTATTTTATTTTAAATTATTATTTTATTATTACTAATTATAAAAATAATTAATATATGAGTTTTTATATATATATGGATGGAACAAGAGTTTTATTCACTTTTATTTTATCATAGAGATTCTTAATCTATAAACATGATTTGCTACAACATCGTATTGTGGCAATACTATATTGTGGCTTAATAATACTACATACTATGACTTTTTTAATTAAAGAAAATACATAAATACTTTTAAGATGAATCTTAACTTTTAATTTATATGACTTCAAATTCTTCCATCCACCTAATAATTATTTATAATGAAATTATAATTATAAAAACCTTATTGCAAAATAAACATACCTAATAACATAATTAAACTACATTATCAGCGCACATTCATCATAGCTCCAGATAAACCAATGCTCAAAGGGATCAAATTTCTTGAGGTGCAAACTTTTTTAAAATGTTATACTTTTGAGATTTATCTAAACCCTCTACCGTCACTACTACTAAAAATATTTTGTGGATATTCCATAAAGATTAAATAAATTTTAATAAAATGGAAAATGAGAATATTTTTATATATAGAGATATGAAATTTATATAATACCAGCCTAGATCCATCTTAACTCCAGATCTACCAAGAGCTTAGAGGGATCAAATTTCTTTTCACTCTAAAATATTATTGCATATCAAGAGATTAATATTTTGTGGATATTCCATAAAGATTAAATAAGTTTTAATAAAATGGAAAATGAGAATATTTTTATATATAGAGATATGAAATTTATATAATACTAGCCTAGATACATCTTAACTCCGATCTCCCAAGACCCTAGAGGGATCAAATTTCTTTTCACTCTAAAATATTATTGCATCTCAAGAGATTTGATCCCTCAGCGTGCTTGGTAGATCTACAATTAAGATGGATCTAGGTTGGTTTAATTTTCCCCTTTAAATAGGTTATATTTCACATGAATACCATGGAATCTGAATATCATAGATTAATACCATGGACCATTTTTATTTTTATTATTATTACTATTTTATTTTTATAAGGTTATTTTTATTTTTATTTACATTACATTAATGGTTTAATTTAATTTAATTTAATTTGTTTTTTAATGTAATTTGATTTAGTCAAAATGTTAAACATTACATTACATCATCTCTACCATATTGAGCTAGAGAAGCAATTAAAAAATTGTTCATATATATATAGATATATATATATATATATATATATATATATATATATATATATATATATATATGATTGTGAAATGAGTTATGGTTTTTAGGCATGTGGTATTGATAACCCATTGTATTGGCCCACGGTATTGTAACAAATCATATTTATAAGTTAATAATATCCACAGTAAAGTGGAGGTGAATATATTGTAATTTTATTATAAGTATTAAGTTTTGGCATTAGACGAAATAGTTTTTTTAATTAAATTTGGGATACAATTTCAAGCAACAATGTGATCTTTTTGTTGCTTATAATACATTTCTGAATGCATAAATAGATTCAGCGCCCCTGAAAAAGCCCCGGGGCACAGGGATTTTACACATTAAACAACTTAAACTCAAGTTCTTAAAAATATCTACCAGATTTTGGTTAAAATTAACCAGAAGTGAAAAAGGTCATTTTGTCTCTACGGGATTTTAGTTAAAATTAACTAGAAGTGAAAAAAGGTCATTGTTATCGAATTTTACACATTAAACAACTTAAACTCAAGTTCTTAAAAATCTCTACCGGATTTTGGTTAAAATTAACTAGAAGTGAAAAAGGTCATTTCGACTCTACCGAATTTTGGTTAAAATTAACCAAAAGTGAAAAAGGTCATTTCATCTATAAGTTAGACTACGCCTTAAGTTTTTATGTGTTTATTACCTAACTTTCAATATAGTTACAAAATCATTGTTAGTCCTTGTTAAGGAAGGACTCTAGCAATCAATTTACTCATTGACCATTATTAGTTTAGCATTGACCAATGTAGCTTATAATGTTTAATTTTGAAAATTAAATATTTTTTCCAATATTATTAAAAAAACTATTTTTTCAAACATTTGAGTGGACCATAACTTGATGAGACCCTTTGCATAATATAACACCATATGGTTCTAAGATTAATGTGATTTTTAGATATTTATGTACTTATTTTTAGTGCAAAAATAAAATCTTTGAAAATAACTCATATTCATATAAATATCATATTTACCATTATTTACTTCCCACCATAATTTAAGCAAGTCTTTAAATAAAAAATTGATAGAAATAACATGTAAATAAATATAAATTCAACATATGAGTAAACATTTAAAAAATGTTGACATACTATCTTTCTTACATTACACCTAATGCCTACACATCTCACCTATAACGAACTGTAGTGTGCCTCTCAACACAATAGAAACCTATGACTCACCTTTGTGTTTTCAACTTTCATGAGTGTACCATTCTTTTCAAAATGTTGCTCTCTTTTGTCCATTTTTATTCTACTGAGAACGACTCATATGTCATTTGACTTAATTCCCCAGAAGGAAACCATGTGCATGCCCATGAACAATCAACACCAGGAAGCCTACATCTAATGTTTCGTGGTGTTTAGAAACACTTACTCCCACATTTAAACCTTGTTTTCTCATATGTTACATTACTATGTCTTGTAATCGGATTATCTTATGTTTTAAATTTTAGAGTTTTTTATTGTAATCGAATTATTTTATATTTTAAATGTTAGATTTCTTTTTTTTTTTTTAATATTTGTATACATGTCTTAATTTGGTCAAAAATTCTTTGACTTTCAATTAATTTTGAAATTTTTACACAGATTCTATGAAGTTTATTAAAGTTTTGAATATATATATATATATATATATATATTAAACTGAATATTTTTAAAAATTAAAAAATAATTTTTAATTTTTTAAAATGTAAATTGTTCGCTTAATGATTATTTTTATGTGGTTTTAAATTGAATTATCACATATAAAAATTATATTAATAGATAATCACATCTCACTACCTAGAGGGTATCAAGAATAATTGAACCTGTGACCTTTCAATGGCAAAAACTTTAGCAATGAGACATCAACCAATTGAGCTAACCCTCAAATCTAATCAATAAACTTTATTTATATTTCTCACTTGATTCATATCCTTTATATTTTTACATATTAATCTTAAAAAAAAAAGTGTAAGAAGATCAATACTTTCTCGACTCAATTGGAGAGAGTTTACCATCCAAAAACAAAAGCATCCCTTCTCAATTATGGATTTAATATTCAGTTGATATATCATTGTTCCTCAATTGTGGATTTAATATTTCACTTAAAAGTATTATATTTTTATAACTTCTTAGGATTTATTATAGAAAACAAGTAGCAATTTACTAGTTTTTTAAATTTGTTTGTAATATATATGGATATGTAATATTATAATTATATTAATGAATAAAGGTGGTTAATATATTTGAGATTTTTATTTTAAAAGTTGGAAAATAGTGTTAATTTTTATAAATCAATTATTTTTTTAATGTGTTTATGCTATTTGACAATCAACGATTAATATATGTGGGGATAACAATTAATATGTATGGAGACAATTAGTAGATTTGTGAATTACGATATTAATATAATTAATTATGAAAAATATATGAAATGGATGACCATGGTTGACCAACCATAACTATGTGGACCAAAGTTGACCACAAAAATCATGGTTGACCATGCTCTCAACACCACTTTGTCCACAATTGACCATGACCATATCAACTAAACTAATAATGAAATATATACGATTTGTTTAACCATGGATGACCATATTAAACAATGATTTTCCATGCATGAGTATGGTTGACTATGTATGGTTATGTTTGACCATAGTTGAATTTTGTTAGCTATGGTTAAGTATGTGTGACTATGTTTGACTTTGATAGATTTTGGAGAACTACAATCTTCAAAGGTTGAATTTGGTTGACTATGTTTGATTGTAATTTACTATTAATTATTGGCCATGGTTGAAGTATGTTGACCTCATTTAACTTTGGTTGACTATGGGTGAATATGCTCACTATAGATAACCATGTTGATTGTGGTCAACTATGGTTAACTTGGTTGACCACGTTTTACCATGTTACCCGTTGGTTGACCATATTTACCATGGAAACCTTTAGTTGACTATGGAGATCTATGGTTGAATATGGTAGACCAAATTTTAGAATGATGAACTTTGGTTGACATTTGTTGACTATGGTTGAGCATGTTTAAACAAGACTATGACCATGGTCAACCATGCTTGCGACCATGGTTAACTAAGGTTGCCAAGACCATGGTTGACATGCTTAGAAACAAAACCATGGAACTAGTTGACCATGACCATCGTTGACTAACTATGAGCATGGTAGACTATGACCATGGTTGTCCATGTTTTTTTGTGGTTGACCATGTTTGTATATGGATGAGCATGGTTGAACATGAACATTGTTGAGTATGGTTGAGCATGTTAAACTACAATTTTATATGGTTGAGTATGGTTGACCATGTATGCTTATGTATGACCATAGTTAAATTTTGTTAGCCATGGTTGATCATGTTTGACTTTACTTGATTTTAGCAAATCACATTTGTCAAAGGTTAAATTTGGTTTGACAATGGTTGAAATTTAAGTATTAGTCGTGGATGAAGTTTGTTACTTCATTTGACTTTGATAAACTATGGTGGATAGCAGAACTTAACTCGATTGTAGAGTTTGGGAATATTCTAAAATTTGGTGACAAGAGTGAAGTCAATTGGTTGACCTTGCTCTTATCTATTAGATTTTATAATATTCCTAAAATATGCAATCAAGATAAGGATGACCATGGTGGACCACGGTGAACATGTCAATTATAGGTAACCATGTTGATAGTGATTAACCATGGTTGAATATGGCTTGACATGTTATATCATGACAACTTTTTGTTGACCATGGAAATTTATAGTTGAACATGGTAGACCACATTTGACAATGATGAATTTTGGTTAACCTTTATTAACTATAATTTAGTTTGGTTGAATATCGTTGAGCATGTTTGAACATGACCATGACCATGGTTGACTATGGTTATAATAATTAATCGAGACCATGACCATAAACAAGATGTTTGTTGATTGTAGTTGACCATGATTGTGAGCACGGGTATAGTATGGTTGACCTCAGCATTGGTGAATATGAACATGGTTGCCCTATGCTTGATATTGA